>CM052539.1:64013208-64050849 GCA_028533065.1 Trachops cirrhosus | reverse complement strand
AAAACTAGGGGTGTTGGAAAGGGGAGGGAGGAGAGGAGGAATGGGTGGGTGGGCTGGAAAGGGAATAAAGGATAGAAACTGTACTGAATAAACTAAAATAAAAATTAAAAAAAAAAAAAAAAAGATTATGTTCTCCAACAGCAGATATAGTAGCAAGTTCTAGAAGAGAGGAGCTGCTATAAATATGTTAACAGCAGAAAAATGTATGCAAAACCATATAAGCTAAGAGGGGGTTCATAAAAATTATAGGAATAGAAAAAATAAATAAATCTTAATCAGAGGTCAATAAATGTAGAAACATATATTTCTACACCTCTATTCATCACAATACCAACATATTTTATAAGATGATTTATGTTCAAACAATGGCTAAAAATCATTAAAAGAATAAAAAATCACCTTCTGTACACTCCACAATAAAGATATAAAAGCAAAAGTTACATTCTATAAATGCCTCCATACAAAATTATTAAAATGAAACAAAAAAATTATTGCCTTGAGTACAGAAGTTATCTGGAAAATTTTCTTATGTGCAATACTGCATTAGTCATGAGACATTTTTAGATGAGGCACAGTAAACTCACTGACAAAGAAAAGAAATATATATTTGCCATATGTTTTTTGCTTGGAAGTGAGAGAAACCCAACTAAAATGATTAAAGAATTTTCAACTCACGTACTTGAAAAGCCTTGTGGTAGGTTTGTGTTCAAACATAGCTGGATAGGAGTTGACAAAGTTGCTAGGAGCCTTTTGCTCTTAATATCTTGACTCAGTTGATTTCTTTTTCTAACTTCCAGTTTTAAAATAATTTTGAACTTACAGAAAATTTGAAAAAATACTACAAAGAGTTCACATATATTCTAACTCAGTTCTTCTAATGTTAAACATTTAGATAGCCATAACATAATTTTGGTACAATCTTAATTAAACTACACATCTCATTTGGATTTCACCAGGGGTTTTCCCTACCTAAGGTCTTTTTTTTCCTTTTCCAAGATGCAGTCCAGATGGCTACGTTGCATTTAGTTGTTGTGCCTCTTCAGTCTCTTCCCATTTCTGACGATTCTACAGTGTTCCCTTGTCTTTCAATTACCTTGATACTTTTGATGAGTACTGATCACTAATTTTGTACATGTGTCTCCATTTGAGTTTGATATTTTTTCTTTTTGTCTGCTGATTGAGGTTATGCACTTTTGGCATGAATTCCACAGAATTAGTGATTTTTCTTTCTCTAAGTGCATAATACTAAGGGAACACAATGCCAATAGATTTTATTTCTGGTGATATTGACCTTGTTTGCTTCCTTAAGTATTCTTTGCCAGGTTTCTTTTTTGTAAAGTTAACATTTCTCTCTGGGGAATTGATAACTTGCAGGAGACACTTTGAGACTACGCTAATATGTTGTTTCTTCTCCAATATTTCACTCAATGATTTTAGCATCCATTGGTGGATATTGTCTGGAACAATTACTCTGTGATGTTTTCTTTGGCACTGTTTCTTCTTCATTAGTTTCAGTATCAAAGGGACACTGCTAAAGAAATACTGACCACAAGTAGCTCCAGACTTAAGTCCCACCAGCTCAGTGATCCCAATGAAAAGAGCTCACTTCTTTCCCCAGTTGCAACAAAAAAGAGCTATCAATTGCTTCCTTTGTTTGGGTCATGTATTCATTTCTGAATCGATTATCAAAGGAATAGCTGAAGGGAAGGGCACTGTACTGTCATAGAGCAAGCCTGTATTATGTTCCCAACCCTTGAGGTAGTGGATGGGGTAGTCCCACTGTTACCACGTGAACTGAGAATGGAGGAGAGGAGAGTCCCCAAGGAAAACCCCAAGGATGTTGTTACCATGAGAGACAATAGGTGATGAACATGCTAAATCAATATATTTCCACTACACTAAGGTATAACAAATTATTCCTGGTGTGTCTTGAGATCTAAGTTTGTGAATAACAATTATTAACCCCATCAATACTTAAAAATACAAACTTTTCAATTTACCTATTTATCACCATATGAAAGACTGAAAATTCTTAATAATCTATTTTAGTATATCCCAACCCTTACTGTCGCTATAAGATTTACCTCTCTGTCCTTGATATAAACAACAAACAATTGCCACAGTTGTTTCTACAATCAAAGTGGAGCACTTGGTATAGTACACGACATATAAGTAACTGCTCAAAAATGTCATTGTTATTGTGATTATTACTATTATTAAAATATTCAACTTTACATATATTTATGGGGTATCTGTTATATACAAAATACTATTAGATAATAGGAACTCACAGATGAATAAGGATTATGATTTTAAAAAGCACAGAGACTAGTGTGAAAGATAAAATATGTACCAAACTTCAACACCAGGCAGAATGCTATGAGTATAATACATGTTTATGTGTTTTAAATATTAAATACCTACTTAATCTCTTTTTCAAGCAACACAAAAACAGAAAACAAAGGACCACATTTTCATGCAGCTTTTTCTTAAAAGATTAGGCTCTCCATAAACACTTAACCTTTTGGATGTAAATTGGCTATCACATTAACTTGGGATGCAACAGAGTGAAGAACAATTGATTTCATTGTTATCTGTGCATTACATAAAAAGACTAAAATAAAGATTGTAAGAAATGATTTAGTCAAAATGTTAGTTTTCAGCACTTAATACTATAGTCACTTTATGCATAACCTTCTCTAAATTTGTTCTGTACATTAAAAAGACCTTTTAATTTAGAAATTGCTTTTGAATTAAATGACCAGACTGTTGCTAAGCAACAGTGTAAAACAATCCTTAAATATAAAGACATGAACATATGAAGTCTATGTTATATGTCTAATATGTTTGTATAGTCAGCCCATATTATTTTAAAAATAAATATTTTCAGTATTCTCTTTTACAAATGAATTATGTGTGAGTGTGTGTAAGTATGTGTATTCAGAGAAAGCGGATAGATTGTGAAAAAGAAAGCAAAATCTCAACCAAATTGGCTAATTTTAAATAATAACTTTTCAGTTCTGCATTGATCCTGTTAGCCTGCCAAGACAGAATTTTTATAAATATTTTTTAGTTCTTTGCACTTCCAAACTGACAACCATTCAGATGTTCTGAACCAATAATTCTTCCTTGGAAATAGGGCATTTCTGGAAACATCCAAGACAGGAAGATATTACCTGACTTGACAACATGTTACCAAATGAAAATGAGGGTTCGGCTGCCCAGTGACACCAGTAGACAAATTCCAGAGGCACAGGTTGGTGAAAAAGGAAAGAGATCTTTATTCAAATGCTGCACAATCTGGTAGAATGCAGACTCTTGTCTCAAAAGCCCATTCCCTCCAGAAACCCAGAAGAAAACCCAGCCAGAAAAAAAACCAAAGGCAGCGAACAGCGTTCCTTCTCCTATTTAAAATACCATCTTTTGGGAACCACAGGCAGCTGTCGTGCAATCATCTACGTGGCTTAGCTTGCTTCTGGTTGTTGTCCAGCTTCAGGCTCCTTCCTTGGAATCCATGTGTGGGGCCAACACAGCCATTGGCCACATGGCTTCCATGGCCAAAAAGTCCCACAAGCACATTAGCTAGTACATTTGTGAGGTGGGCAAGCCAACACATCCCTTTCTTCCCCTGGGATACATTAGTTTCTCATGTGGGCCAGACCAGGTGTTTTTCATAGCCTGAAGTTCTGCATGTTCCAGGAGGGTGCAGCCACCAACATATCCCTTCTCTTCTCCAGACTAGGCTGACAAATTTCTTTGACATAGCATCTGCCCCTGCCATCATTTTGACTATGGCACATGTGCCTGCCTTCCCCTGGTCCCACCCCCAATCAGGTATTGGAAGTAGTTAGGGGGCTTTTTCCCCAATCCAATTATTTTTGGTAGCCCTGCATGTGTTCAGTTCAATGTTTCCTCCTGCCACCATTTTGCCCAGGGGCGGATGATCTGTCGCCAGGAGCAGGAAAAGGTACTGCAAGGTGGAGTGTTCACAAGGCACTAGCCCAATTACCCGGACAACGTGGTCTCACCCACTGCCTCCGGCAGTTCACAATCACCTCCTGCAGCTCCTCCTTCTCCCACCATGATCTGGCCAGGCTATTGGTATCAAACTTACATTCTAATTTTTAAAAACATTACAAAAGATGTTCTGTCAAGTGTGCCTCATTTGGTTGGAGCAACGCCCAGTAGACTGAAAGGGCATATGTTCATTTTCCGGTCAGAGCCCATACCCAGGTTACTGGTTTGATTCCAGGTCAGGGTGCACACAGAAAGCAACCAGTCAGTGTTTCTCATATCAATGTCTCTCTCTCTCAGTCTATCTCTCTCCCTCTCTGTCTCTCTCTATCTCCACTCCCTTTCCTTCTTTCTATCTTTCTAAAAGCAACGAAACAATGTCCTTGGGTGAGGATAAAAAAATAAAAAATAAGAATAAAAGAATTACATAATTAACTTAATGTTATTATAAGGGTGCAATACTAAAATTCTAGCAATAAATTACTTAATAAATGTAAGCTTTCACTGATATCACAAAGGCTACGAATATACTTGTCACTCTTAAACAAAAAGAGACTTACTTTCCATTGAAAGTTATGAATGTTAAGTCTTGTCATTCATAGCCAGAGGAAGAAGCCTGTGAATTATTTCCTATGAAAATATTGCTTTTACAGAAGTAGCTCTACCAGGGAGAACTTGGTGACCGAAGAAGCCATCACTCTGTGAGGAGCTAAATTGATCACCAATCTCAAGACAACCCCTGCACTTCTAACTAGGGAACACGAAACCTTCAGCTGTCAACAAGTGAACCATTTTGCTTCATTTACATAGCATTTCATTCCTGAAAGCCAGATGTGTTAATGTAAGAAATGTCCAAACCAGTAAGAATTTTTGTGAGTTTACTTGAGCCAAACTGACAATTACCAGGAAGCAAAATCTCAATGAATTGATAAAATGCAACAGAGAATGTCACTTTTGTACCTTATTTTATACATCAGAATCAAGGAGGAGGCATAGGGAAGGTTACATGAAATCCATTAGTGTTAGATTAGGGAGGTGGGAGAAAGCAAAGTGGAGGAAATCTGTGCATTGGATAAAGAGTTAAATGAAGAGACAAACACTTCTTTTACATTGGTGGGCAGAAGATAGATAAGGAATAACATTTACAGCACATGGAGATGTGGGGGAGTAAAAGAACAAAGGTGATTCTGTAATGGTCTTGCATTCTGGTGGGAGTTTGTGCCCTGAGGGGTCTGGAAAAAGGGATCACTCAGACTTTCCAAAGGCATGTTATCTTAGATGCAAAATGAGTATAGACAGGCTCAGTTAAGGTAAAAACTGACTTTTGTGAGGAACATACTGGCCTAAGACATGATTGTCAGCCATGAATTGCTTTTAGTTAGAAAGTTTTAATTTATGTGATCACTTTAGGTCTCTGAATTTGTAAGGCTACCATGCAGGCCTTACTTGAGCTTGTCAGGATTACTATGTGGCCCCTTTATTGTCCATATATGGAACAAGGCAAAACAAAAACTTACCCTAGAAAAGAAATGTCTTTGCATAATTATTTTACTTAGCTACAGTCTATAGAAGTTTAGTTCTAATGATCATATTATCAGGAAATAAATAACAGGATAAAATGAATTGTGACTAAACTTTTCTGTAAAAGACAAAGGTGGAAATTTGTCCTTCCCTTATGAAAGCAGTGTAATACCAGCGTAGTACCTGGAGGACAGGGGAACGGCCATAGGAGGAGGTTGCTGAAGACAGCGGTAAACAAATTACTGCAGCACGATCTCCCTACCCCAGGGTGGAGACATGGAAAAGGAGAATTTGCATGGAGTTCACACAGGCTGAAGAGGATAATTGACAGAGGAGAAAACCATCCTACCCACTTCCAGAACATGGTGGCAGGGGGAGGTGAGACCTGCCAGGCTAGCATGAAAATGGGTGGGAATGGCTGGAAAGTTGGATGCACCAAAAAAACATGGAATTATGGGCCAGAAGATTTAAATGGAGGGAGGGCAGAGACTCAGACTTTTTCTCTTCCTTGGGGATCTGCTTGGATGATCATGCAGCAACCGCTTGCAGTTTCACAAAGGATGGTATTTTTAAATGGGAGAAGGAACTCTGGGAGCAGCACTGAAGTGGTCTGGCAGAGAGTGGAGTGATTTTTCTCTGGGTGTTCTAGAAGGGATGGGCTCTGAGGCACAAGGCTGCCATTCCTCCAAAATTGTGTAGCTTTTGAATAAAAGACTCCTTTCCTTTTTCACCAAACCTCTGACTCTGGAATTTGCCTATGGGCAGCAGGCAGCAAGACCCAATCTCTGATTGGTAACCAGCATACCAAGACAAAGCACAGCAGGAGTGTCAGAAGAACCAGAGATGGTGTGTGGCAGGAATACCTTCAGGAAGTATCTAATGATCTACTTTCTAGTTAATTCTGTTGCTTCAACATACCACCTCTCTTCTCCCAACTCCAGCACCCCATCATAATTTGCTTCCCAATCAGCATTTGATGGAACAATCTCAATTACAAGTGACTTTTGTAGGGTATTTTTCCTGAAACATTGTGAATAGGGCTAAGTTTCACTTCTGAATTGTATGAGGTAAAACAGCATTAGCCAATGGCAGAGGAATCAAAATGAGAGAAGCTCCAGTAAATTATCACGCTGTCAGAGAAAGGGCTTAGGTTTATAAAGATCATGTTTGGAAGTTTGAGCCTTCCTTAAATTATTTCAAAGGAACTGGAGATTCCACCCAGAAGAAGCCTGGCTTATTGATATAATATAAATGAGTTTGGTGTTCAGAGGTTATTTTATCTGTTCAGTTTGTTGAATTGCCATTTAAAGAAATTATGTAGATCAGAAGCAACCTAAGTCCCCATCAGTAAATGAGTGGATCAAAAAACTGTGGTATATTTACACAATGGAATACTACCCAGCAGAGAGAAAGAAGGAGCTCCTACCCTTTGTGACAGCATGGATGGAACTGGAGAGTATTATGCTAAGTGAAATAAGCCAGGCAGTACCATATGACCTCACCTTTAACTGGAACATGATCAACAAAAGAAAAAAGCTAACAAAATATAACCAGAGACATTGAAATTAAGAAAAATCTAACAATAGCCAGAAGGGATGGGGGGAGGGGACAGTGTGGGGGAAGGGTTTTCAGGAACTACTATAAAGGAAACCAAGGGGGAGGGTGGAAGCAAGGGAGGGAGGTGGGTTTGGCTGGGGTAGGGGGAGTGGTGGTGGGAAAATGCGGACAACTGTAATTGAACAACAATAAAATAATTTTAAAAATATATTTAAAAAATCTCAAATCTAAAAGGAAGAAATATATTTACGTATTCACCAACATGGGTCATAAAGTATAAAAAATTATGTAGTCAAATAAAACTTGTCACCTATCATCTTAAATACAAAACAGTCCATATTATGTTTGCCATGGGAATGTTTTATGCTTCCTGCATCCTTGAGATGTGAATGACTGCCTGACCAAATGAAATAAAACCAACTAGAGCTCTAATTATATAATTAAATGATTCTCTAATTAAACCCAACTCTAATAGCATAATTAAATAATTCTCTAATTATATTAAGGTTGTATACAGATTGCTTTTTACACCAGCAATCTTGGTACTAGTTACTGGGGTACTTTGTGCAAAATATAAACCAATTGAAGTAGTGCTTAGAGACTAATAATAAAATAATATGATTAGAACCATGACAAAAAAAATCAATCAGTAGGAAAGAATAGGATATTCTTTGTATTATTAAAAAAGACAAAGCCAGCACACTTCTGAATAGCACAGCTTACTTTAGTCATGCATTCCCCACCAAGGCATATTCCTCTGCTTTTGCTCTTATCAGATCCAAATATATCTTCACCCAGAAAGCAAAATGATATAGCAAGGATTATTTTTATTAATAAACCTTTGCCTCTGAAATCACCTTCAAAATTGAAGATAAATTATAAGGAGAAATAATTAACTGAAATGTCTTGTCAAAGTACTAAGGGAGTACTCACACCTTCAGAGATTATACATCATTAACTGTGTAGTCTAGCAACCAAATCATGTGAGAAAAGATGTGAGAATTTTCAGTATTTTAGATAATATTACTAATTATGAAGCAGAGTATTTCTTTTTAACCTGGAAGCAGGTATACATCTCAGGGTATGTTTTTTACCAGTAGATTAGTGTAAACTGTATTCATAAAGCAAAATTTTCTGCTTGGCTCAATTCAACATCTACAAATTTACTGTGGTTCTTGGAAACATTTAAAAATACAATGTGTTCCCAGGTAACTGCTATGAATGTGTTATATGCGTTATTCTACAGAGCACTGTAAAGTTGTGCCAGTGATATTGTCCTTGAGTTTTGTGACATGAAAAATAATGCATGTTCTTACTTGAACATATTTATTGGATATTGCTAAAGGTCTTGGGAATAAACCTTTGTATGACTGTATTAAATCTATTTTGGGAAAGAAAAGACTTTTCCTCGTAAGAACTGACAATTTAATACAGAACAATAGCTCAGTAGGAACCCTAGTAAAAGTATAATGTAGGACAAGGAACCAGACGGCACAAGACAGAGTAAAGGCTTATACTCAACAATGTGTGCACACACATACTGCACCAGTGCCTTTCAACAAAAGAATGTTAGTAAATGCAAAAATAATAGTGACAAATTAAAACATTAAAATACCTTTGGTAAGTGATGAACAAAAAACTTCATCACTGGAAATTATTTATTATTTTGTAAATATATTCCCATATTAGAACACATCATAGAAATTGTCTATAATTCAGAATTTAAGAGAAAAACTTAGAAAAATCACCCAGGTCCCATTTCTGCAGGTCATGAATTCAGTATGAAATGGATTCATTGCATGAACTAGATTTCTTTGCTTTGCTTTAATGTTTGTGCTTTCAGCTAGCTGTACACATTGTGACAATGCCCATTCTTGCTTATCCTATTAGTAAGATTTATCTTCACTATGTGTATCAACTGAGTAAAATGACAGACACCCTGGGCAGTTGTTCCTCCCATTATGCTATTCTTCTAGACTGTGCAAATGATAATGGAGTTAAGGTAGATGCACAGGCCCCAGAAGCTGCTTCAAAAGGTGTAACAAATATCTTACCTTGACACCTTAAGTGAAACTCGGACAATGAAGCTGTTAATCTATAATCTCTTTAAGAGCGGAACTAATACCTGTCTTTTTCATTCTTTTATACCCACCTACTAGAGTAAACACATTGTAGCTACAAAATAAAATTTGCAGAATTATTTAGAAATATATCTTCTGGCTCAGGATGTTAACCCCAAATAAGCAGAAAATTGTTTTCTTATGCATTTATTTTAAGATAAAAAAGAACCCATCAGATTCACATTTATTCATACTAAATGTCTAATGAATGAACCATAAAAAGACATTCAAGACAATTCTACTTTCTCGCTTTGGCAAGCTCAACAAAATAACTTTTGGAACTGAAGGCAAAAGGTACCTTCTTGCAGAAATACCATAGTAATTAAGTTTTCCACAGCTTACTAGAAGCTCCAATGGCTGAGATATTATATTAATCATCTCTTTCTTAGCACTGTTAACATAAATATTCAGGTACTCAATAAGAATTGAGTGAAGAATGCTTTCTATTATAATTTTATACTTAACTCATTTGAAATAATTCCAATTCTTCCAGAGTTGCCTGCCTAATAAACAATAAGATAATACAATGTGGAAGCCTTGAGAATCTCCCACTCTCTGAAATCTGCTGTGAAGAGCAGCATGGACTCATGCATCCAGAGGCTACATCTCTGAGTTTCCTTCCTGTCAGCAACTGTATCAGTCTGCTCTGGCTGCCATAGCACAATACCACATACTGGCAGCTTAAACTTATTTTCCTACAGTTACGGAGGCTGAAAATCCGAGATTAATGTGCATGATAGGGTTGGTTTCTGGTGAGGTGTGAGAATGGCCTCACCAGGTAACTAGATGTAACCTTCTCTCTGTGTGCTCACATGGTCTTTTTCTTTACACATGGGACAAAGACAGATCTAGTGTTCTAGATCTTCCCTGGCACAAGATGACACTGTAATTACTAACAATATTACCTGCTTTATCAAGAGTGCCAGAATGTAAGATTGAATAAGCAAGAATCCATCCACTTGAGGAGGCAGGGGATTTTACTGGGACATAGGATTGAATACCACTACCCCAAACACCATCAGATAGATCAAAGTTGTTGCTGGGGTGCTTGTTATAAGTCTGAAAATAAAGTGATAGCCAACTGTAAGTGAAGTAGAAATGCCTCGGTTAACCTGGAAGATGATTGGGAAAGGAATTCAGAGTCTAAGAGCAGTGGGTGTGCTGGAATAGATATATTATGAAAGGACAAAAGGCCCAGAAGAGAATTCTGAGTCATGAGAAGGTTCAGAGCACACACCATTCACTAAGTCCTTCAGGAATGTGTGAGGAGAGGAGTACCATCGTTAAGAAGTTCTTTGGTGGATCTCCTCAATAGTTCAGGAAAGATGGTAGAAGAAGAGATTAATGAGGTACTGTCATTAACAATCATGGGATGATGGAGGCCTCAAAATAATAAATGCTAGAGGCAGTACTTAGTTGCTAGAAGCCAAGAGGCATTGATTACTATAACTACTGTTAAGGTCAAGGGGCAGACAAGGGGACTTGAGTGGATAACAAAAACAAAAAAAAAAGCAAGCAGAAAAAAAGTAGGAAAGTAGAAAGCCAAGTTACAATAAAAATTATAATCCCTTGCTCAGTTCCCAGGCCAGAGCCCATATTCATATCTGGAGACCACTAATTGAAGAGGTGTTCAAATCTCTAGGAAGAGTGACCTGGACATATCATGACAAGTGAATAACTTCACAACTGTCCAAGTGGGACCTGCATATGACCATTTACACAGGTAACCATGGCCTAGTTAAAAGGGAAGACACAAAACTTTACTGATTTACTTACTTTTATTATTATTATTTATTATTTTTATTTAATAACTATAATTTTGCCATACTCCTTTTGTTAGAATGGGTGTCTATGGAAAACAGGAAATGAATGGTGTCCCAGCTAAATTCTAACATCAAGTGTGCCCAGTGGGCAAAGTAGACCAACCCAGTGGTCATTTTCCCAGTCCTTGTGCAAATATTTAAAATTTGTGTACTTGTTGGTAGGAGTCCCTAGCCTATAGAAGAAGAGCTATTGTATCAGGAAAGGCCAAAGAGAAATCTCTGACTCCATTTACCTTCCAATCATCAACTCTGTGCCAACTGAGTAAATTAAAACCAACATCATATTTCAAGAGTTACAGCAGAAATTACTACTACCATTAAATACTAAAGAGGCAAGGCTGGTGCCACACATTATATTCATTTCATTCCACTCTGGTCCTTGAAAAAATGGGATGGATACTGACAATGGCTATAGGCTATCTCAGATTTAACAAAGCAGCATCACTGAGAGCAGCAGTTATTCTGTCCATGGTCTCATAGATAGAGCAGATTATTAAAGCCACAAACATGTGACTGGTGGTTGTTAATTTGGTGAAGTTTTATTTTACCATTGTGATCAGAAAAGAAGGTAAGAATTGCTGCTGTTCTTACTGGACAATTTTCATTTGCCTATTTTGCCTTTTAGTAGGTATTTTAATACTCCTATCCTTTGTCATAATATAGTCATAATGTAGAAGAGACCTGTATCACCTAGACATCTCACAAACAACTCATTCTTTTATCACATTGATGGACATCATGTTGATTGGACAGGATGAGCAAAAGACAGTATTCTAGAGGCTATGGTAAGACACATGTGTTACATAGCATAAGAAATAAGACTTAAGAAGTTTCAGAGACCACATATACACAGCAGTAAAATTTTCAGGGGTCCAGTAGTCAAAGATATGCTATGCTTCCCCACAAATTAAATATAAATTGCTGCATTTTAAATTCCCTGTAGGTTGAATAAAGTATAATGTCAATAAGCTTCTTTGGGATCTGGAGCCAACATATTCCATGGCTAAGAATTTTGCTGTGGTCCAGATACTGGGTGAAACATAGGCCACCTGCACAGAGTAGGGCCTAAAGTGTGAGATACTGCTGTAGTAGGTCCAGGACTTGGTGCAGTAAGCTCTGCAGCTTGCATCATGTGATCTGGTAGACCTTATGGTTTTAGAATTGTCAGTAATGGGAAAACATGCAAGCTCTGGTGGGGAATCACATGTAAAACCATGGGATTCTGGAAATACACTTAAGAAGATATAATTTATGCCTTTTGAGAAGCAAGTCTTGGCATGTTATTGTGACTTGGTAGAAAGGAAATATTTGACCTATGGGATTCCCAGTGAGCATGTGTCCAGAACTACTCATTATGAGTTGGCTTCTCTTAGACCTGCCAAGTAATAAAGTTAGATATGGCTGGTAGCAGTCTCTCACGAGATGGAGATAATGCACCTTGGATCAAGCTTAACCTGAACTAGAGTGGCCAGTGTGGCAGACATGAAAAGCACATGTAGACAACAAAATTATGGACTCAACTTCTCAAGGCTAATCTACCCATTAATTAATGCCTCTGATCATCTAACTTGTCAAAAAAGAAATCAACACTGAGCTTCCAATATAGCATTATTGCCTGTGAAGATTAACCAGCCAATTGGTGGTAAATTGGCTACACCAGTCCCCTTCCATCTTAGAAGGGTTTGTCTTCACAGGGGACACATTATAGGTTGGGTTTACATTTCCTTCCTGCAGAGCCACTACTCGCAAGGGCATAAGGAATCTCAAGTTCATAGGCATGAAATCCCACATAGCATAGCATCTAGCCAGAGCACTCACTTCATAGTATGGGAGGTGAGAGTAGCCCCATGGCCATGGAATCCACTGGTCAAATCTTGTACCACACCATCCAGAAGCAGCTAGTCTCAAAACAATGATGCAACAGTCTTCTAAGTGTGTACTAATGGAAGCGTTCTAAAAAGACAATGCATTATTTTTCAGGATATAGTGTATTCATTATTCAGAAACCATGTTATAGTTCTGTATCATCGATAGGAAAGATACAGGATCCTTCTGGGAAACAGTTGTTATCCTACTTATCACCTTTTCCAATTATACACTGGAGACCTTTTGTACTTCCTGGCTCCATCACTGTGGACTTGTCAGTGCTGGAGATCTCAGTACCCAAAGGAGGTACACTTTTGTCAGAAGATACCACAAGGGGCCTATTGAATTATAAATTCAAGCTGCTGTTAAAGCTGTAGACTTCTTGTGTCAAGGGACCAGCTGGCAAAGAGTTCACCAGCCTCCCTGTGTGCTGACTCTGATCAGTAAGAGATAGGTCTGCTTTTACAGAACGAGGGCAGGAAAGAATCTATGGAAGTCCAGTGGTCCAGAAAGGTGCCTTCTGGTGCTCCCTGGTCCCAATGTTAATGAGAACAGACACATAGAGCCAGCAATCTTAAACTGAAAGAGTATGATCATCAAGGGCTCAAAACCTTCACTGATGTAAAGAAAAAGCAAAGTATGGTAATGATACCAGAGGGGTGATTCCCTAGTAGGGGCTATAGCCCAATTTTTTACTTCAAGCAAGAAAGAATTCAAAAGTGAGCCTTGGAGTAAAATGGAAAGGCAGGATTTATAGAGCAGAGAGGACAAGCAAGAAAAGCCACTCTGCAGACAGAGTAATGGAGAAGAGAAGGAGGAAAGACCCCAAACATCCCTAGAGGTTGAGCTTATATATCGTTGTAGTTTCTGTGGAAAGTTGCTTGCATGGGGAAATAGAGAGTAGGGAAAAAGTGTTGGGTTTGATTGTAACCTTTACAAGGTATATTTTGTGGTCTGCTTGCCTTTTATGGTACGAGTAAACATTTGTAGTATAGGCAAGCTGTGTATAGTAGTAATCTTATCTTGTGACTGATTAACCAAGTTTTGTATCTGATGGCAGTAGCTATCTCAGAGTCTAACAAGGCTTCACTTTGGTCTATTTGTTTAGTTCTCATGTCCCTTCTCTATACTAGTAATGACATATATCATAGTGGAATTAACCTCTAGCCGCATCTTGATCCCTATAATCCTCTGACCTTGTTATGATCTTGCACTTGGTATTTTCTCAGCACCTGAAATGCTCTTTCCTAGGAAATTGGCATGAGTGTTTTGTCCTCTTTTTTTTTTTCTTTGTTCAAATATCACCTTCTTAATAGGAACTTCCTGGCTGCCTTATTTAAAACTTCACCATTTCTTCTCAGTTATCTGTACTTCATTCTTGCTTTATTTTTCTCCATAGCACTTATCATCACCTACAATACAACATAATTCACTTTTTATTTGTGTATTATCTATTGCCCCTCAACTTAAATGTGAACTTCAGAAAGACTGGGATTTTTAATTTTATGCTGCCGTGTCTCCATCCACCAGAGTTGCACTTAGTGCACTGCAGATCTTATTAAATGATATGATGTGTGGTTATCATTATCAGAAGTGTTAAAGAGAAAAACCACAGGCCCAAAAGTGTGCTAAAGCCCAGGACACCAAACCTAAACTTAATGCTTGATCTAATTGCAGTTTCAACGTTTTCAGCAATGTAATCTTGATCCGTCAGTCTGTAATTTTAGCACCAATGAGGTAATCTGTCAATTGACCTCTCCTCCGCACTCTTCCCACAAAGGAAGCTGAGGTGAGGTGATCCTCTGGATGAGACCCCTGGCTTCCCCTAAGGGAAAGTGACCTTGCCTGAAACAATCATTTCTTTTGTTTTGTTAATAACTATCTTGTCCCACCTAGTTTCTGCCTGTAAAAGCCTTCCAAATTATGCATCTTCTCAGACCACCTCTCTACTAGATGACATACTGCTTGATTCATGAATCATTCAATAAAGCCAATTAAATTTTCAAATTTGCACGATTGATTTCTTCTTCTTTAACAGCAGCAATTATTAGAGTGTGAAGTGACATAGGTAGAAGTAGGATTACCAAGGTGTTACAGTGTAAATGGACACAGAAAAATAGCATCATCTTGGGAACCAAAGTTTTGCCACCCTGAAGCTGTCATTCTGGGATATTGATTTCAAGCTGTTTATTAAGTAACAAGGCTCAGAAAAAAGCCTCTTACATTTCTTCCTTTTCTGCCCAAGTATTGTGGACAAAAGGGGCCACATACCAAATCTGACAAACTCAGGGGAGGCCTGTGTGATGACCTTACAAACTCGAAGACCTAAAGTAATCACATAGCATGGTCCGAAATTAAAAACTTCTAACTAAAAGTAGGTCATAGCAGGAAGTCATCATCCTAGTCTAGAATCTCCCATGACAAAAGTCAGTCTTTACCTTACTTGAGTTTGTCTCTTATCTTTTTGCATCTATGATAACATACCTTTGGAATGTCAAGGTAACTTCCCTTTTTCTAAAACCACTGGGGTACAACCACCACACCAAAGCAGAGACCACAAATACCCTTATTGTTATTATCATTACATTAATTGTTGACTGTTAACTATCCTGTAAAAAAGTATGGCTATCATTTTGTCTTTTTATCCAATCCCAGAGGTTTCCCCACTTTGCCCTCTTCTGTCTTTCTAATCTATCACCAGTGGATACATAACCCACTTACGTCTTCTCTTTTGATTGTAATGTATAAAATAAGGTGTAAAACTGCCATTTTGGGGATCATTTTCTCAATCCACTGAGGTTTTGCTTCCTTGTAATTGTCATCAGTTTTGCTCAAATAAACTCAAAAATTCTTTCAGGTTTGAACATCTCTTACATTGAAAAGATTCAGACAGCAAAACCTACTTCAGGAAGGGAGCCTTAGACAAATCACCTTAAGAATCTTCACCATAACATGAGTCAGGAAGATTCCAAGCCTATTAACTATCTTCCTAGTGTCCCAACGTTTCTGAGTTGCCTCACAAAAATTTGCCTGCCATACATGTTTCTCTTCCTCAACTACCTGTAGATCACAGATTCTCACTTCTGAAATCTAATACCATGTCCTTCCGCTCTCTCTTTTGTCCAATAATGTCATTTACACCCAATGTTTTCTCATTGTCTTTGGAATTTTTGTGCTTATGTGAATTCTCCATGCACATGTATTGAAATTTGATTTCCTCCCATTAATCTGTCTTTATTCATTGGATTAGCCCAGCTAGATGAACTTAGAAGATGAAAGCAAAAGCGTTAATTTTTTCAGCCCCCACATCATCATCATCCCAATGACTGATATTTATTGAATGCTTATTATGTGTTAGGTATTTTGCAATCTGTTTCACATGCATTATCTTTTTTAATCTTCCCAACTCTATGACATAGTTTCTAGTATTATTTACATTTTTTCTACAGCTTAGAAACTCTAAGTATCTTAATTAAGTTAGAAATAATTGGCAGAACTGTTATTTCAAAGTGGATCTGACACCAAAGCTTCAATTCTTACTTGAACTCTGGTGAACACAGAAATCACAGAGTACAGTTCTAGAACTTTGTAGTACACCAAAGAAATAGAAAAGCACTGAGAAATATTAAAGTAATTCAGCAATAAAACATGCAAACATTTTTATGTCAAAAGTATACTTTGATAAAAATGTGAACATTTTTAAAAAGTACCAAAATCTAAAAAAAGAAAGCTTTGTGCTGTACCCTACATGTATATCATTGCCTTTATTTGTAGAAAGTAGACGACTGTGCTATTTCATCAGACTTTAAAATCAGTTCTAATGGCAAGTTAATTAAAAGATATTACAATAATAGAAGAGAATCATCACAAAAACAAACAATAGCAATATTCTAATTCAAGTAAAGAAAAATAGAGATTTTATGGAGAGAAAAATAATAATACATGTTCTATAACACCACACTGAATTTTCAAATTAGTTTTAGCCCATACTGTTTAAACATACACATACACACTCATGCACCAAATGGAAATTTATTGTGCCTTTCCATTTTGTCTTTTGAGGTGTAATTGAAACCCAGGTGTGGAATATCACAAAAAAGTCAGTTATCTCAGAAACAGACAGCTAAACAGCCTCATTACTTTAAAACATTCAAATATCAAGGACAGTTATGTGGTTTGAATGAAAAGCAAGTGAAAGCTCTACAGAAAAATAGCAAATTATAAAAGAATCACAGATATAGAAGGCATTTAAGTCAAGGCTAAGAAACAATGGTCAATACATAAGAATAATCTCAGTTAATATGAAAATAGAGGACACATTTCCTTTGAAATTGTCTTAGCACTTGTTGTGTTCATGTATATTTTTACATTTTTTGAAACCAATTTTTACTACATGAAAAATTATAGGGAACATTGACCATGCTTTGATGCACAAATATTAAAATTTTAATTTTACCACCCTGCTAGCTTACTCATTCATTTATTCATGCACACACATACAAACACAAACATTAATTGAAAACCTCTCTTGAGCACTATGTATTTTTAGGATTTGTGGCAAACATAAATAAAATTTTTCTATGCCCTTAAAGTCAAGTACCAGAAACATACACATACACTGAAAACTATAATACAGTGTGAAAGTGGTATGAGTATATGTAGAACCAGGTTCCTGATAAAAAACAGTAAATTTTAAAGGAAAGATTTGTAAACAATGTAAATTTTGGGGAGTGTGGGAAATTAAAGGGTAGATGTTGGTCATGAAAAATCTTGAGAGACTGAAAGGGCTCAGTGAGACATTCAATGTGGGTGAAGCATGGGCCCCTGTTGTGAGGCCAGAGGTAGAAGATGGTATTGGAAAATGATGTTTGCATGAAGTAACAAAGGGAAGGTAAAGGACATTTTAAGTAGGAAAATTATGTACTCAGTGTGGATATCTAGGAAACCAGTACAGTGTATACAGGGTGTACTTGAGTTATTGGAAAGCAGAGACAGTACATACTAAACAAAATGAAGATGCGGTCTAAACCAAGTTGCAAGAATTAGTCTTTTGAACCAAGGTGTGACCTGTGTGGGCTGTTATTTATAGGCAGCAGTGAAATCAGGCAGATGCTATGCATGGGATTCATAAACATATTCATTGTCTGATATCCTTTTTTATTTACCCTTCTGAAAGAAATGTTAACAATGCAGTTTCCTCAAGTATTTAAGTTTGAGTCCTGGTCTACATTTAGAAATAGCAGAAGACGTGGAGAGAAGGTGTCAGAAGTATGTCCTTTGCTGTGTCAGGTAAAGCTGTTTTTCAACAGCATATTTGTTCTCTTTCATCACAATTAACACATTACTGTTTTCCATTATTTGGACAATTTTTGAGCAATGTTAGAATTATGAATGTCTATGACTATTAGGCTATTTTCAATTATATGGGTGTCAATGAAAATTGCTAGTTCACAGTGTTATATGTCTTTGAAGATTATCAATATTTCATGATAGACCATATGTTTTATTCTTAGGTTCAATATTGATGTCTCCTGATCCTACACAAACTGTTTAGCATTTAATGTGTAAGTCACATTCTCTGGTGCAAAAAAAATTACTGTGAGAGGTATCACAATCAATAAGCCTATTTCAGGTCAGGCAGTGAAATCCAAGTATGAGAAATCAGTTCACAATTTGAGGACAACAATGAAAGCCTGATGCAAGCTCATTTTGTGATAACTACTTAGTACTTTACAGTGAGAAATAGGTGGGAACAGTGGAGGTCATCGTTAAAGGCACAGAATTTCATTCATCATGAACACATTTTTAGACATATTGGTTTTGATGAAAAAATTCCATAGAGTATTTTGAAACCAAAATCTTCCCCAAATAGCTTATCCTCTCAATTTAAGACATGGAGTGAAATGAAGCAAATACAATTCTGTTTGTGATCTCTAAACTGAGAAAACAATTACCCAGTTATTTTCTGCTGTAAGGTCCTCCATAATTGAAAATGCCAAAAAAGTTTTTATTTTTTATTTTTGTTTTTTTGGTCTTTTCTGATCTTGAATTGGATGAAAAAATAAATCCATGTTTCCATTAATATTCCTACCTTTAACAAATATTTGTTTTGATATATCGGTAAGAACAAATTTAAGATTTTTAGAAAAAGTTGTGTCTATTCACCAAACACAAAATGAAAACATTATTTCAACCTAAATTAAGTTGTTAATTATATACATTATTTGTTCTAATTGCAAACACCTTAATATGGGGATAACATGATAAATGTAATTTGAAAGAAAAGGATAAGGTAGCTGGGAACTAAGACAACTTAGCATACAATATAACAATATCTGTGGCATACATAAATGACTTTAAAAGGAGGTTTAATTAGATTGACATATTAAAGTTAACAAAAGTAATTACTCAGTGAATTGTTGATATACAACGGTCCCTTACAATTTGCTCCTTTTTAATTAAATCTTTATTATGTTTTTTCATTACCATTTAGTTCCCTTATATCTCCCTCCCCCAGCAATCACCACACTGTTGTCCATGCCCATGAGTCCCTTTTCCTTTTTGCTCAATCTCTCCACGCCCTCCCTCCACCCCCCAGCTGTCATCCAGTGATTCTTTTCTGTTCACTGAATAGCTGATTAAATTACAACTTCAATTTCCATAGATGTGACCTAAAATAACAGAAAGCTACCATTTAAGACTGTAATGAACTTGTTATTTTACAGTTGGAGAAACTGACATGCCATCTCCTGAATAATGAACACAATACTTATTGAAGGCTTCATTTTTGTATTTGACAAAGTTCCCTGTGGCCAGTACTTTACATATTCTATCTCACTCAAACCTCACATCAACCTCTGATCCAGTCTGACTATTATCCACACTGTATATGGGGTAAAATTGCGGTTCAGAGAACTTAACCAGTTAAAGGCCACAAAACTTAGAAGCAGTACAGTTAACATTTGAATAGATATAGTTTAACTACAAAGCCTAAATTCCTAACTATTATACTACATCCCAGCTTACAGTGAAAAATACAATAAAAATGAATTCAATAGCAAGATAAACATATAAAACAAGTTGTTAATATTTTGAAATTTCTGTCTCAAAGACTGTTTCAACTCTTTTTCAACATGTACTACTGAAAACACTAGTGACTATGTTTTTAATTAAAATTGACTACTATTTAACCATTTGTTTAGTGACTTTATGAGATAATTAACTAGTTGCAAGTTATCAATTTTATTCATGGATCTGTCTTTTATCCTTCAGGACAAGTTCATTTTATAAAATGCAAAGCAAGTCCATTTCTAGTTTTACTTTTTTATCCTATACTTGCCCAACATTTTTGTTGTTTATGCCTTTTTATTTTTATTTTTTATGTTTTTAAAAGTATGTTTATTGATTTTAGAGAGAGAGGAAGGTGGGGAGAGAAACATAAATTGGTTGCCACTCGTATGCACCCCGACAGAGGACTGAACGAACCTGTTACCCTTGACTGGGAGCTAAACCCATGAACCCTTAGTTTATAGGAAAATTCTCCAACTAACTGAGCCTTACTGGCCAGGGCTATTTGTGCCCTTTTTAAAAATCTAAGTTAATTTACACAGCTACCCAAATGTGAGATACAAAAATTTTATAAACGAGGCGATGTTTCCCACATATATTCAATTATTATTGGATCTTCTGAGTCATTGGGCCCAAGGGGTAGGGGAGTGGGCACAAGACACGCTTTCAATAGAGTGCTCACCTGATGGATCCCACTCAAAGCTTATGGGTTTATTCAGTGGAAGGTAAAGAAGGACACTGAAATGTGGCTTTTATTTCACCTAAATCCAGAATGATGCTGCAGGTGTTGTGCCTCTCTGTTCATGAGTGAGTTGTGTAAGCTTAGACATTGCCTTGTTCTTTAAGGAAAGTGCCCTGACAGGCTGCTGACTTCTGGGCAGCCAGGATAACACAGATATGGCAGGCTTCTAAGTTGTATGAAGTTTACCTGTCATTCTCTGGCCCTCATGTTTTATTAATCATTTGGATGCTCCCTATATTCTACTTACAAATCCAGTAAACCTATGGGTGAAGAGAAAATAGAGAAAAGCCAGCACACTCTACTGGACTACTCTTGTGGAGACAATAAAAATATAAGAAAAAATAAAAGGGGGAATGTCATGTATTAACTTTACTACAACGAAAGAGATCAGCAATTGATTTGCTATCTCTCTTTAACTGTTTTTCATCCTTGTCTAAAACCAGGATGAATATTGTCCAGTTGTCAGCCCTGACTGATGTGGCTCAGTGGATTGAGCACCGACCTGTGAATCAAAGAGTCGCCAGTTTGATTCCCAATCAGGGCACATGCCTGGGTTGCAGGCCAGGTCCCCAGTAGGGGGTGCACAGGGGCAACCACACATTGATGTTTCTTTCCCTCTCTTTTTCCCTCCCTTCCTATCTCTAAAACTAAATAAATAAAATCTTTAAAAAATATATTGTCCAGTTGTCAGAGGAATAATAACAGTGTTTGTGCACTGGCTTCCTAGACAATGAAAATCAATAGATAATGCTTGTAGCTAATTCATGTCTTGTAGACCAATGGTAGATTGAGAAGAACTGTGAAAACGACATAATTGATGAGTGGATTCTGATCTGAGCTACATTTATATTACATGTGAGGCAATTTTTTTATGCATGATGCTCTTTCCTAATAAATGTTCCCTGTTATTCCCCTAAGGTAATGTATAGCATAGATTACTAGAATTTGATGGGAACTTTACTTTAATATATGAAATGAAACTTTTTTGTGTGCCTAAAATTTTTTTCATTTAAACTGATATGAGCTGAAGGTTACCAGACTAATATTTCATAGTGCTGTTTGGACTCTAAAAATATGAGTATGATTTCAACTACATTTCAGTTATATATAAAGTCTCACAATAATTATCTTATAATTCATAAATTTGAATCTTAAAAACAATTCCAAAAATGGGCTTTAAAATATTTCAAATGTCATAAATACACAGTCACCAATGATGACTTTTTAAGAGAAAATTCACCTACTGTAGCCATGTTATTTCACTTTTAAAGTCTTATGACTTCACCTTCTCAACCTGTCTACTTCTCCAGAAAAAGAAATCAAGATCACAAATAAAACTGTACATGATTGTTGAAGAAGTCTGATGATGCTTACAATGAGTTGAGTCATAAGAGTTTGCTAGAAGACTGTAGATATATGTATATATATGTATGTATATATAATATATAAATTACATAATTTTCAAAATACATATAAAAATGTAGAAACCAGTGAAGTAGAGTAAATTATTTTCTAGGTAAAAATATATACCTCTAGTAACTAAAAGCAAGGATTACTATAATTGTGGTACTGTTTTTATAAATTAAATATTGTAAAAAACACATCCAAAATATGGAGAATAATCTATAATAACAGGCATAAAACTCAAATAAACAGCCCTGGCTGGTGTGGCTCAGTGGATTGAGTGCCGACCTAAGAACCAAAGGGGAGCCCGTTCAATTCCTAGTCAGGGCACATTCCTGGGTTGCGGGCCAGGTCCCCAGTCAGGGGGGGCATGCAAGAGGCAACCATACACTGATGTTTCTCTCCCTCTCTTAAAAATAAATAAATAAATAGATCTTTAAAAATGTGAAATAAACACTGCAATAATCTCTCATTAACATTATGCAATAAGAATTTCCCATTCTGTTATTTTCTTACAATTTCCACATTTAGTTTCCAAGTTAATAGGACTCTATTTTGAGCTGGCCAAACATATTTTTGAATTATATATAGAATAAGCTGGCATATGACTTAAACGAGATATTTCCTCCTGATATAATAATGTATACCATGTATAGTTCTTCTTAAGATCAACTTCCTTTTTGTATTTAAGAAAGTTCTTCAATAATGGTGTACGGATCCACTTGTAACACATTATATATAGCATTATGTCTTTTTTCTATAAAAGACACATGAAGACAGAAATAACAATGGGAATAAAATCTGTTTACAGTGTCTTGACAAATTTTTTGAAGAGTATTTTTAATCAGGTAAATATGCATGCAACTTCAAGTTTATCAATTATTTTATGGGATAGTAATTCATTTTCTAACAGGAAATCAAGGTATAAAAATAGTTTTTATGTAAGGAAACTATACAACTTAAAAATAAATAGGAGTTAAAATATGCAAATGTGTAGCTACATCTGGGACATACACTCCTATAAAAGAAATTAATTGGAAATAGTGAATTTTTCTCAGCTTTATTAAGGTATAATCTAAAAATAAAAGTACATGTATTTAAAACATACAAAATGATGATTTGGTATACATACACATTGTGAAATAATGACTATAATCACCTTCATTAACACATCCATTGTTTCACATACTTTGTGTGTGCATGTGTGTGTGTGTGTGGTGAGAACACAAGATCTACTCTCAGCAAATTTTGAGCACAAAGTACAGTGCTACTAACTGCAGTACATTAGATCCTCAGAACTTATTCATCTTATAACTGAAAGTACATGACCATTGACCAACATCTCCCCATTTCTCCCATCCACGTAGTAGCCACCATTCTATTCTCTGTTTCTGTAAGCTCAAGAGTTTTCTGTGAGGTTTTTTTTCTTTTGATCTAGATTTCACTTTTATGTGATATAGTATGGCACTTATATTTCTGTGTTTGACTTATTTTATTTCATAGAATACCCTCCAAATTCATCCATATTTGATGGCAGGGTTTCCTTGTTACATAAAGTTGAGTAATATTCTATTATGTATATATACAAAATATTTGCTTTATCCACTCATCTGTTGACAAGCATTTAAGTTATTTTCATTTTTTGGCTATTGTGAATAATGCTTCAATGAACATGTAAGTTTAGATATCTCTTAAAGATAGTGATTTTGGAGCTCCCATCAAGATGGAGGTGTAGATAGAAACCCTTTGCTTCCTTGTACATACAAAACAAGAAAAACAACCAATCTAAAATCAATAAACAACCAGAAGTGCTTAAAAATCAAACTGCATGGAACTCTGACAACCATGGAATTAAAGGAACAGTCAAACAGAACAACCAGACTGGTAAGTTGGCAGACAGAGAGAACCCACGGTGAGGTGGCAGATCATGGAGGTGGGGCTGCCTGCTGCGGGCTGTGTGGGAGGGGCTGACTTAAGAGGAACTAAGACTCACAGATGGCTGTGGACTACGGCACTTGCCACAGTGGGAGAAACTCCCAGTCTCACACAAGAGTTCATTGAAAAGTGTGCTAGAGACAAGCTGGCGAGATGCATTGTTACCTCTCTGGCCCCTTCCCCACAGGCAGCACCACAGTGCAGCAAGGAGGGTGGCCCTGTCCAGCCCCCTTACAACTTATCAGGGGCCCTGAGCAAAGAAATAGGGCCAAAATGAAAGAACAGCACAAAACCTCAGAAAGAGAACTAAGCAAGGAGGATATGGCCAACCTATCTGATGGAAATTTAAAGCCCTAGTAATCAAAATGCTCACAGAATTGATTGAGCTTGGTCAAAAAATTAAAGAACAAGTGAAAGATACCCAAAATGAAATAAAGCAAAATATTCAGGGAACCAACAGTGACAGGAAGGAAAGCAGGACTCAAATCAATGATTTGGAACAAAAGAAAGAAATAAACATCCAACTAGAACAGAATGAAGAAATAAGAATTCAAAAAAGTGAAAAAAGGCTGAGGAATCTCTGGGACAACCTGAAACTTCCAATATCTGAATTATAGGGGTGCCAGAAGGAGAAGAACAATAGCAATGAATTGAAAACTTACTTGAACAAATAATGAAGGAAAACTTCCCCAATCTGGCAAAGGAAATAGCCTTCCAGGAAGTCCAGGAAGCCCAGAGAAGCTGGACCCAAAGAGGAACACACCAAGGCACATCATCATTAAGTTACCCAAGATTAAAGAGAAAGAGAAAATTTTAAAAGCATGAAGAGGAAAGGAAAGAGTTACCTACAATGGAGTGTCCATAAGGCTATCAGCTGATTTCTCAAAAGAAACCTTACAGGCAAGAAGGGACTGGAAAGACGTATTCCAAGTCATGAAAGGCAAGGACCTACACCCAAGAATACTCTATCCAGCAAAGCTATCATTTAGAATGGAAGGGCAGATTCCCAGATAAGGTCAAGTTAAAGGAGTTCATCATCACCAAGCCCTTATTATATGAAATATTAAAGGGACTTATCTAAGAAAAGGAAGATGGAAACTATGGACAGTAAAATGACAACAAACTCACAACTATCAACAAATGAACCTAAAAAAGTAAAAAAAAAAAAAGAAAAACAATGAAAACAAAAACTAAGCAAACAACTAGAATAGGAACAGAATCAGAGAAATGGACATCTCATGGAGGGTTTCCAGTGGGGAGGGAGAGGGGAGGAATGGGGGGTAAAGTACAAGGAAGAAGAAGCATAATTGGTAGGCATTAAATAGACAGGGAGAGGTCAAAAATGGTATAGGAAACAGAGAACTCAAATAACTTATATGTACAACCCATGGACATGAACTAAGGGGGAGATGCTGGAGGGTCGAGGGGTGCAGGGTGGAGGGGGCATAAAAAGGGAAATATTGGGAAAATTGTGATAGCATAATCAATAAAATACAATTTAAAAAAGATAGTGATTTTGTTTCTTTGCGATATACACCCAGAAGTGGTATTGCTGGATGATATGGTAGTTCTATTTTTAATTTTTTGAGGAACCTCCATATTGTTTCCTATAATGGCCACACCTAATTAAAATCACACCAGTCGCATAAAAGGACACTCTTTTTTCCACATCTTTGCCAACGTTTACTACCCCTTTTAAATAATAACCATCCTGACAATTGTTAGATAAGAACTTGTCATTTGACTTGCATTTTCCTATAGATTAGTGATTTCAAGCACCTTATAGGTATACAAATGCATCTATTGGCCATTTGTACATTTTCCTTGGAAGAAGAGTATTATAAATAATTAAGAAAGAAATATCTTTAGACACAGGAATTAACAATATATTTGTATAGCAAACCAGTAGCAAGTAAAGTAGAAAAATCATTTTGGAGGAAAGAAGTTTCCTGGAACAATGACATTGAGTAAGTGATAAGAAATGGAATCTAGTGTGTGAATGCAGGGGTTGTCTCTGTAGAAACATTATGAATTAATATATGGCAACAAAGAGGAAATTAGCATATGAATGTTGGTAGGTGGTTAGATGTAGTAGTGGCTTTCTGTGAAGGTTCACTAATGATTGCTACAATTTCTCAATGAAGTAAGAAGTAAAGTGAGGATGAAGAAATATTGAAAGCCTAAGGAGGAAAGAAAAAAGGTCATTGGAAAAAGATGAAATATGAAGTGATTAGGGATATAAAGTATGATATTGCTGGGCAAAATGAAGGTTCTACCTGTGATTCAATCTCATGAATCAAAAGTGAGTCAAATTAGCATAGTTGTGCTTTTTTTTTTTTCCAGCCTTATGCCACAACATGGAAGCTTGGTATCAGAGAATAGTTTAACTAAAAATGTATGTGTTTTGCTAAGCAAGTAAAATAAAGCAAGAGTAGTATAACAAAAAGAGAGCCTATACAAGGTATGAAAATCAGAGATCGTGATTTTAAGCTGAATGGAAGAAAAAGACATAAG
Organism: Trachops cirrhosus; assembly: GCA_028533065.1. Lineage (NCBI taxonomy): Eukaryota > Metazoa > Chordata > Mammalia > Chiroptera > Phyllostomidae > Trachops > Trachops cirrhosus. Next base: position 64,024,285 of record CM052539.1, on the reverse strand, counting down.
GAGGATGAAGAAAAGTGACATAATATCCATATGAATGGAGTGGAGGCATTTGTTTGATTGAATGAGACTTGAGATCTGGGTACTTGTGGTAAAAAAAAAATTTTAAGGGAAGGAAGATGTGGCTACAGAGTGTGATACATAAAATTGAAATTTGGTGTCATAATTATGGTAAGGATGGGTCTTTAGGGTATCCTCATGGAAATGTGTGGCTGAGGTGAGATGGACAAGGTAAATGGAAGAGAGGGGGGGTCAAAGCCAGAGAGAGTAGGATGATGGAAAGATTGTCTACATGTATGTCTTGACTACTTTTAAATGCTCAAATTAAAGGCACAGGAGAGTTATTGAAATAAAGAAGATAAAAATTCTTGAGAAATGAATGTCATTTATAATATATTGGATTGGCCATAAAGTTTGGGTGTTTTCTGTAAAATGGTTCTAGTAGTGCTTAGTTGTCTTTAACTTCATTCAAAACAATTTTATTAGATTGTATTGTAACACCTGTCATATCAGCATGCATTTCAAAAATTTATCAAAATTGGTGAATTTTTGGTAGCCATTTTAATATTGAGGATGGAAGAAAATATGCAACATTTTTGGCATATTATGTTTTATTATTTCAAGAAAGGTAAAAATGCAACTATTATGCAAAAGAAGATTTTTGCAGTGTATGGAGAAGGTGCTGTGATTGATGGAACATGTCAAAAGTGGTTCGTAAAATAAGGTGCTGGAGATTTCTTGCTGAATGATGCTTGCTTCACATTCAGGTAGACCAGTTGAAGTTGATAGGAATCAAGTCAAGACATTAATTGAAAACAACACTATACTATGCAGGACATAACTGACATACTCAAAATATTCAAATCAATAAAGTTGGTGAAATAAAAAACATGTCTTTTATTTTATAAAAAATAAAATCTAAATGGACTTTTTGGCCCATCGAATATATTCTAATTAAGGAAAGTAATTGTAAAATTGATGTTTTTCAATATTCAGCTTAATTCAAAGCTTTGTTGTTGAATGCAAGGCATACTTGGTTACAGTTAAATGTTAAGCTATATGACTTTGTGAAATTAGTCTTGAAAAGAATATATTTATAGAGTCATTATTGCCAATTGAAATGAAATGGAGTTTTCCTCCACATTAAAAGTGGAAGAAGGGAAAAACTGCTCTCATAGTTCATGAGGTCAGACCAGGTTTCTCAAGACTGATACATCCTTGTATTACAAACACTGATATAGTAGGTATCATGTGCACCAATATATGCAAAATATTCATTCATTTTATGAGTAAAACCTATGATCAGTGGAGATTCCCCTTAATGTTAATTGCTAAGGTTGTATGGAAATATGATAACTAATAAAATCAGGGAGGATATGAATGTGATACAAAAAAGAAAATGGTGACATGGAGAACTAGATGTAATTTCTCATGTAAAAAGAGGATGAGAATTGTGACTAATTTAATGATATAAAAACATATGATGATTGGAATAACAAAACTAATATGCTCCAATAAGACATACACATAGATATTCTAACAACATATATATCATTATGGGTCCATAGAGATATACTTGAGAGAGAAAAATAATGTGTACTAGGATAGGCAAGGCTGAGTAGGCTATGCTGCAGAAACAAATGATCCCCAAAGCTCAGTGGATTGAGACAATAATAATTTATTTCTCCCCTGCACTAAATATCCAATGCAGATTAGCAGAGAAGCTGATCATGGAAGTCACTCAAGGACACAGGTTGATAGAGTGTCTATCCAACACTGACATGCTGACATCTGGAAGTACATATATTACCTCTGTTCATAATTTGTCAGCCAAAGCAATAAAGGCAGAAAAATGAAATATTTGTGAATAACCCTAATGACCACAACAAAATTATAATAAAACAAACCAGCTAAATAACAACAAAATTATTCAAAAGTGAATATGCATATACACATTTTTGAGAAGGGTAAAGATTTAACTCAACTGAGCAGTTAAAAATTCTAGATCCTAACAGATCTTTAATATCGTCTTATGCTAAAAAAATCTACAAATAGACACCAAAGAGGCCTAATCTTCTAGCTCATCATTCTCAAAGGATGAAAATTGGCCCTTGTATAAAATTGAATGTAAAATGCAATATATAGGTTTTTATTTTGTCAGTCAGGCAAGAAGGACTAAATCAGGCTTCTAGGCAAATATTCTTAGAATAAATTTGAAAACATCTTCCTTACTCTGCATCCCATTTTTTCTCTCAGATGAGTCTTAATTCTTTATTAGATGTAATCTGATGGTTTCATAATTTGAGATATAGGACTTAAAAATAAATATCTACTTATAGTGATAAGAACTGAATGTGATTTCAGGGGGAAAAGCTGAGATCTTCTCAAAAAAAGCCTTGAAAATCCTAATTATTTTTCTTTCCAGCACTGTCGCTTAGCTTCTGCTATATGAGGACAAGTGGAAACTGTGTAGGGAAGTATTTTGGTCATGCACAGCTGCACTCAGAAACGGTTAGCAGAATGTTGCTATTGAGGAAGATCATGTGGGTCAACACTTCCACACTGATGAGGACCCCTTTTGTAAAAGCATGATTACCCTTGTAAAAGGTAGATTGATTCCAGAAGAATTAACATATCACAAAAAGATATTTTTGATTTGATGGGAGTGACAGAGAAGGTAAGTCAAGAAGAAGAGCTCAATAGCTTTCCAAGTGTCACACAGCTAAGACATACAATGACAGATAGAGACAGGAAGTCAAATTCCAGATGGATCTACAGGAAGCCGAAATCTTGAGGCCATAATGTCAGATAAAATGAATCCAGCACCCTGGGCTGTCAAGCCAGTCCCATGCAAAGTGTGTTTCTGAGAATTCTGTTGGAAAGAATTAGGAATGACAGCAATATAGATTGTGGGAAGTAATGCCTAGAGAATATATTGTGATAAAAAGAGACATCTTTGTCATATGTGTTACAAATTTCCTTATAAAGTTTCTTTAAAAGCTATATATTTTCAGATAAAGAACAAAAATTAGTTCTTATTAAATACTGATAGCTAATAATAACAGAATACATAAGAACATGAGTCAGAATATCTGGATTAAAACTCAGCCTTTGCTATTAATAGTTTGTGTGAGTTTTCACAGGTTATTTTTCTGTGATCCAGTTTCTTTATTTTTAAAACAGCATAAAATTAGTAGGCTTTGGTTGTAATGATTAAATAAGGTAATATGAGTAAATCATTTAAAAGAAAGTCTGGTACACAGTGAGAACTCAACTTTATTCATCATTGTTATTATTCAAGTTACTATCTTATTTGAATAATATGTTCCCCCTAGGAATTGGTAATGTATTAAAATGACTTACAGGCAATGTTGAATTATTCTCAATAAATTGACTCTAGATAGAAATTAGCTAATGAAAGTAAAATATTTTAAACATATCCTTTGGAAATATGTCCACTTGCACTATTTATATTAATACCTACTATATGGCATATTAATTACAAAATATTTCATGAGATATGCCCATAATTTCCTTTAAATACATACATATATTTTATACATATTTATATTGTATACATATATGTATATATTTGTCTATATAAATGTACATGTATATATTTATATACAAATACATATAAAAGTATATTTATATATAAATACATATATATTGATTTATGTCTGCAAAAGCAGAATGTTATTTTAGGAAAGATATAAAAATCTATTCATGCTGATTACATCTGAGGAAGAGTTGTAGGTATGCAATGAAGAGAGAAAAATTTTGTTGTATTGTCTTGTGTGTTTTTTTAATATGTGCTTCTCATAGCGTTTCAATTAAAAATATATAAAAATATTTTTCTTCATACAGAGCAACTTTTTTGCCTTATAACATGTATTTTCTTTTTCAGTGATTTTTTTCTTTTGCTACAGTAGGCATGGTCCGTAGAAATCATAAGGCATGTGTTGAATTATGCATGAATGTTAAGGGAACTTTTTAACTCTGGCATTAACAGTACTTCCTCCTGGGGAAGGGCCTGAAAACACCCTGTTCATTGACGACCTGCCAGAGCAAGACTAATACCAGTGCACCTTGCCAAGAGGAGTACTCTCTGTTCCAGATTATTTTAAAATACGTAGTCTTCCCAGTGAGAAATATATTGGTATCCGGGTACCATTTTTAAGTCTTATGTCAATGAGTCAAAGGATGTCTGGTACAAATGCAAGTGACACATCTTATGATTATGATGGAAGGTTGTGGCTCAAGGAGGCAGGGGATCCTTAAATGAAGAGAGTACAGTTTGATTCTGCAGAAAAAGAACATTGGTTCTTTCTCTGCAGAATATATATATCGGTTTATCCCGTGCAATTTCCAGGAAAGTTGTTACATAGCTTCCTTTTTATAAAGTGTTGAAACTGTTGACTATGTATATTAAGGGCACACACTTTTCTCTACCTTTTATTTTTAATGTCTTTGTATGAGTCATTATCTAATTTTTACCTTGTCATGCAAAGTCTCTTCAAGGTTAGCCATTTTATATCATTAGAATTAGCACTAACATTTGGGGATATTTTTGCTTTTATTTATGGCCAATAAAAGGAAGAGATGTAAATCGCAATTTTGATAAAGTCACTAGCCAAAACATTTTGCAGAAACTATGTGCAGAATTTATTGCTTTGCCTCTCTCAAAACAATCAAGCCATGCTTGTTCATGAAAAATTTAATGAAATTCTTGTAGTAATCTTACAATTATGCCAATGCTTAAAAGATATTGCTTTCTAATTATATAGAAAATTAAATGGTCTAATTCATATTTTTCTATAATTATAAGGAAATAAAATTGTTTGAAACAAACTACTTTTTAATAAGTACTGCATGATGGTTGAGCTGTATTAATTTTATTTATGTTTTTTAAAATACTATTTTTAGAGCCTTTTTAGGTTTACAGCAAAATTAAGAGAAAGGCACAAACATTTCCCATACACCCTGTCCCCACACATGCCTAGTCTCCGGCATTATCAATCAGCATGTCCCATCAGAGCTGTACCTTAGCTACAATTGATGAACCTACAGTGACACATCATAAGTACACCAAATCTGTAGCTTATGGTAGAGTTTGCTGTCAGTGTTGTACATTCTATGGATCCAGAAAAATGAGCGATATCATGTATCTATCATTATGGTATCATTCAGAGTATTTTCACTGCCCTATTGTAACACTATTTTACATTCTCTGAAAAACTGGGTCATGAACAACACCCATCTGACAATACTATTTGAAATAAACACTCCAAACTATTATTTAGTTAATCAGTATCCTTCTCTAACATAGTAATAATAAAATAATATCAAATGAAATTAAATGTTAAAGTCTCTGAAAGATTGCTTCTGGACAAAAATTATTGGTGCTAAATAAGAAACCTCATGGTACTGTGTAATCAAAGTCCATATTCAACTCAGACTTCAAGAAGAACATTATATTCTTCCTTCCAAAAACAGTTTTAAGTAATTCTTTGATCACTAGAGCCTGCATAATGTTAATCACTGATGAGGACCAATTAGGTCAGAGGAATAGTACCAGTTACTAAGTGTTCTTGAAAAAGGATACTGATATATTAATTGTGCAGCTACTTGTGATAACAAGTAAAACAGGCTATTACTATTTTTGCGTAGACTATTGGAGGCATGCCACATTTCTATAAAGTCTGTGAACTTTAAGCACCTGCCACAGGAAAAACAGTAAGTTATTGCCTCTTGAGGAATAATAACTCTACCATGGCGCCCTGCGTACCCTGCACAGATCCATATAGGCAGAGATTTGCATCACAGCTGATCTGAGTTTTGGCAGGATGCCTTATGATTCTATGTGGCTATTTCTTACCAAACTATCCCTCCCACACCCCCCAGGAAGCTGTCATAAAACATTCTCATGGTCTCTGGATTCTAATGAGGGATGGTGCTTTCGACATTCCCCCCTCAGAGTAGTATCACAATATAAACCACTTAGCTACAGTCTGTATTTGGCTCCTCAGCAATGGCATACCCAACAGATCTCACTGCAATCATCCAGCTCCTTTTGCTTAATTATCACCCTTTTTGATATGTGAAACACTTATCTCAGAGAACTGACACCTTTCACTTAATCCTCTTTTTATTGTCTATGTAAGCAATGTCTAAATCTGTAAGTGGCTCATTGTATCTTTACAGCTAAATCAGGCCTTGAGTGTAGCCTTGCCTATCTTGTGTATTTGCTTGATAATAACAGGATTTCCAAACTAAGTATATCTCAGTAGCATATAATAACATTTTATTTCTTCAAAAATAAAACAAATGATTTTAAAATTTAATGAAGCAATGGAAGACCCTGTATAATCAAAGCAACCTTGAGAAAGAAAATCAAAGCTGAAGACATCACACTCCTTGATTTCAAATTATATTACAAAGCTATAATACTCAAAATAGTATATTACTGTCATAAAAACAGACACATACATCAGTGGAACAAAATGTAGAGCCCAGAAGTAAACCCACACATACATGGTCAATTAATCTGTGATAAAGGAGAGTGAATATACACTGTAGAAAGGACAGTTTCTTCAATAAATGGAGTTGGGAAAACTGGGCAGCCACATGCAAAAAATGAAACCAGACTCCTATCATATGCAGGTACCATATACAAAAATTAACTCAAAATGAATTAAAGTCTTAAATGTAAGACTTAAAACCATAAAACTCCTAAAGGAAAACATGTAGTAAGCTCCTTGACATTGGTCTTGGTGATGATTTTTTGGATCTGACTCCAAAAGCAAAGGCAACAAAAGTAAAAATAAACAAATGGGAGTACATCAAAAAGTTTTTCAACAATGGAAGAAATCTTGATAGCATTATGCTAAGTGATATAAGTCAGACAGAGAAAGACAAATATCATATGATCTCACTTATATATATAGAATGAGAAATAAAAAAACAAGCTCATAGATGCTCCATGCCAAAGGGGAGTGGAGTAGGGGTAAGCAAAATGGGTGATGGGAATCAAAAGGTACAAACTTTTAGTTTTAATATAAATAAATCATGGCAATATAACATACAACATGATGATTATAGTTAATAATACTGTTTTGCATATTTAAAAGTTGCTAAGAGAGTAGATCTTAAGAACCCTCATCACAAGAAAAATATCTGTAAATAAGTATGGTAAGAATGTTAACTAGACTTATTGTAGTGATCATTTGGTAATATGTGCAAATATTGAACCATTTTGTTGTCACCTGAAACCAATTTAATGGTATGTATCAGTTACTACTCATTAAAAAGAAGAAGAAGAAAATTATTTAGCTCACAGTTTGGTGGGTTGGCTGGAGTTTGCTTATTTTTGTCTAAGCCCCACTGAGTGCCTCTGCTGGTCATTCACTGGAAAGGTTGGGGTTGGCTGATCTGGGGTCACCATGGTTCAGTTGGCTCTGCCCCATGTATCTGTCATCCTCCTGCTGTGACCAGCATGCTGGGCCAGCATGTTCTTCCCCTGTCAGCAGCTGAGACACAAGAAAGCAGGCATAACCACTATATGATTTTTATGCCTGTTTGTATTATATCTGCTAATATCTAGACAAAGCAAGGCACTTGCTGAACCCAGAGCCAAGGGATGAGGAAAAACAGTTTTCCAACAGTGAGAAGGCACTGAAATGGTACATAGTAAAATGTGTGGACGTGTGATCCTATTACAGAAAAGTAAGTGAAGATTTGGAACAATAATCCAGTTGGCCACATTCTCTCTAGCTGAAGTTTCTTTATCTGAATAATATGATTTAATGGAATACAGTGATGCATATTCAAAATTCTGTATCCAAAGCAAAAAGCACTATAATTAATCTATATACATGTGCTAACAAAATCATAAATTGCCTGTAAGTCTGAGAAGAAAAAGTAAAATGATCTTGTCATTACATTTTAGTATTTCTTCCAACAGATTCATGCTTCGTACTTTTGTCATTTAAATGTATTGTGTATCATGGTTATAATCTCCCCACACTAAGTTAAAATGTCTTCAGAAATGGGTAAATGGCTTTAATATGGTAATTAAATTAAGAGCCATAAAAAAAGTTCATGTGTTAATGTACCACAGTTTTTTCATCCACTCGTGAAACTGGAGAGCATTATGCTAAGTGAAATAAACCAGGCAGTGAAAGGCAAATATCATGTAATCTCATTTGTAAGTGGAACCTAATCAACAAAACAAAGAAAAGAGAAAAATAGAATCAGAGTCTTAGAAATAAAGAACAAACCAACAGTGACCAGGAAGAAGGGGGAAGGGGATTTGGGGGGAAAGAAGGAGAAGGGGCAAGCAAAGAAACACGAATAGAGAACTCATGGGCATGGACAATGCAGTGCAGAGGGGGTTGACTGTTGGAGTGGGAGGGGGAAAGGGTAGAGGAGAGTGGTGGCGTAAAAGCAGGACAACTATAACTGAACAACAAAAAAAAAGTTCATGTGTTAAAAAAATTTTAAAGTTGTAAACCATAAACATAGAGGAAATCACATAAAAATTATAAACTTGAATATACACGAGTAAGAAACTTAACAGAAATAATGAAAATGTGTTTGATTTTGGAAATATCCATTAGAGTACAAGATAACCTTGTACTGCAACAAATAGAGAATATCTTGGGCCATTGTTAAATGGCCAAAATGAGCATAGAATGCCATCTAACACCACATTCACACAACAAAATATGTTGAACACACTAAAACTCTAAGGAAGGAGGAAATGGAAAAAGAGTTGATTTGGTGAAGGAGTTAGGTTTCAAAGTAAATACTGGGTGGATCAAATGACCTAAGAAAAGTGTAAATCTGTATAATTCAAAGATTATTTGTAAAGTGTCTGCTCTGTAGTAAAGCAGGAGCAATTTTTCCCAATGGCTTGTAGTAAACCTTTGATAAAGGGATTACACTGCAAAGCAAATTTTCATGCTTCTTAATGAGGCTCTCAGTCAACTTAATTTTAGTGTAGATCAAAAAATATAGGAACTCTTATAGGAAAAAATGTATATTATAAGGACAAAGCCATTTAAATTGCAAATGACATAAGCTGAAAAGTTATTTTCTAAAATGTAATTACAAATACAGTGTCAGTTTACCAGTACCTGTGTTAATCAAGCAAAGGGTCTTACAAAGACTTCTTTTTCCATCATGTTGCTTTGTCTAAGGCTTCAGATGGTACATGATGCATAATTTTTCTGTTAAAGGGTCCCAAAACCCATGACAAAAATGCCCCACAATCTTCATGTGCAGTCAGAAATAAAACTTGGGCATTCACTCTTTTACTAACTTTTTCCCTGACTCGCGAGTTTATCCCTCAACAGCAGCAGTGGCTGCCGCCTCTTTCCCACCCCTCACCACAAGTTCTACCTTTCTTCCACTGAGAGTAGCTATCATTTTAGAGTCTTTTGAATCTCTTATTTTTCTAAATGTATCTGTCTTCATTATGAATTTTTAGAATACTACGGGATTAACTGTACATTTTATCACATTATATTACATATCCCTTGCAGTGAAAGAATATAATTTGTACTCCATAGCATCATTGAGTTTTCCCCCTGAATATACCTACAAATAAGTTATCACATGTTAAATAATTTCTTTTTAAAAAAATTATTTATTTTTGTTGTGTTTTTTTCATTACCATTTATCCCCCTTATACCCTCTTCCTCTTCCACCACTTCTTCCTTCACCACAATCATCACACTGTTGTCCATCTCCATGAGTTCTTTGTCTTTTTGCTCAATCCCTATACCCTCTAACATCCTCCCAACAGAGCTGTCAGCTTGCTCTCTGAGTGTTTCTATTTTGCTTGTTAGCTCAGTCTGTTCATTACATTCCACTTATGATTGCAATCATATAGTGTTTGTCTTTCTCTGACTGGCTCATTTCACTTACCAAAATGTTCTCCAGTTCCAACTATGCTAACACAAAGGGTATAATTTTCTTCCTTTTTATGGCTGAGTAGTATTCCATTGTATAAATGTACTATAGTTGTTTTATCCACTTGTCTAGTGATGGACACTTGGGCTGCTTCCAAATCTTGGCAAATGTAAATAGTGCCACAATGGTTGTAGGGGTGCTTATGTTCTTTCAAATTAGTGTTTTGGGTTTCTTCACATAAATTTCTAAGAAGTGGAATCTCTGAGTCATAAGGCAGGACCATTCTTAATTTTTGAGGTAACATACTACTTTCCACACTGGAAGAACCGATCTGCATTCCCATCAACAGTGCAAAAGGGTTATTCCTTCTTCACATTCTCACCAGCACTTACAATTTGTTGATTTATTGATGATAGCCAGTCTGACTGGTATGAGGTGATATCTCATTGTGGTTTTTATTTGTTTTTCTCTAATGATTAGTGATATTGACCATCTTTTCATATGTCTATTGGCCATCTGTATGTTCTCTTTGGAAAAGTGTCTATTCAGGCCCTTTGTGAACTTTTTAATTGGATTGCTTGTTTTTTGGTGTTGAGTTTTATAAGTTCTTTATAAATTTCGGATATTAACCCCTTATCAGATATATCAGCAAATACAGTCTCCCATTCAGTGGGTTGTCTTTTATTTTGTTGATGGTTTCCTTTGCTGTGCAAAAACTTTTAAGTTTGATGAATTTCCATGTTTTCTTTTGTTTCCCTTGCCTGAGGAGATATATCAGAAAAAATATTAATATGAGCAATGTCTGATATTTTAATGCCTATGTTTTTTTAGGATTTGTATGGCTTAGGGGATATCATTTAGGTCTTTAATTAATTTAACTATTTCTTATATGTGGCACAAGAAGATGGTATAGTTTCATTTTTCTGCACATATCTGTGCAATTTCCCAAAACTATTTATTGAATAAACTATCTTTAGCCCATTGTATGTGCTTGCTTCTTCTGTCAAATATTGACTGACTGTAAGGTGTGAGTTTATTTCTGGGCTATGTTTTTCTTTTTTCTTTTTTTTTTAAATTTTTATTTTAGTTTATTCAGTACAGTTTCTATCCTTTATTCCCATTCCAGCCCACCCACCCATTCCTCCCCTCCTCCCTCCCCTTTCCA
>CM052539.1:63996842-64012708 GCA_028533065.1 Trachops cirrhosus | reverse complement strand
ATGCAAATTAAAACCACAATGAGGTACCACTTCACACCAGTCAGAATGGCCATCATAAATAAAACAACAGACAACAAGTGTTGGAGAGGTTGTGGAGAAAAAGGGACCCTAGTGCACTGTTGGTGGGCTATGTTTTTCAATGCTCTGTATGTGTGCTTTTATGCCAGGACCATGCTGTTTTGATTACTATGTCCTGAAAGTACAGTCTGATATTAAGCAGTGTGATTCTCCATTTTGTTCTTCTTTCTCAAGATCACTGTTGCTATCAGGGGCCTTTTGTGGTTCCATATAAATTTTTGAAATATTTGTTCTAGTTCTATGATATGCATAATTAGTATGTTAATAGGGATTGCATTGAATCTATTAATTGCTTTGGGTAGTATGTACATATTTTTTTCTTTTTTTCCCCTCTCTTTTTTTTATTGTGGTTCAAGTACAGTTGTCTTCATTTCCCCCTACCACTCTAACACACCACAGCCATTCCCACCTCCTTTGGCTTTGTCTGTGGGTCTTTCATACATGTTCCTTGATGACACTTCCCTCTTTACTGCCCACCCCCATTATCCCTTCCACCTCCCCTCTGGTTACTGTCAGTTTCTTCTTTATTTCAATGTCTCTGGTTATATTTTGCTTGCTTGTTTGAGTAGGTTCCACTAATAGGTGAGATCATACAGTATTTGCTCTTCACCACCTGGCTTATTTCACTTAGCGTAATGCTCTCCAGATCCATCCATGCTGTTTCAAAGGATATGAGTTCCTTCTTTCTTTCTGCTGCATAGTATTTCATTGTGTAAGTGTACCACAGTTTTTTGATCTACTCATTTGGATGGACCCTTAGGTTGTGTCCAGCACTTGACTATTGTACATTGTGACACTATGAACATTAGGGTGCATATGTTCTTTTGAATTGGTGTTTCAGTATTCTTAGGGTATAATCCCAGTAGTGGAATTTCTGGATGAAAAGGCAGTTCCAGGTTTAGTTTTCTGAGGTAATTCCATACTGTTTTCCATAGTGGATGCACCAATCTGCATTCCCACCAACAATATACTAGAGTTCCCTTTTCTCCATGACCTAGCTAGCACTTGTTGTTTGATGACTTGTTTATGATGGTTATTCTGACTGTTGCTGAGTGGTATCTCATTGATGTTTTAATTTGCATCTTTCTGATGACTAGTGATGCTGAGGATCCTTTCCTATGTCTCTGGGACCTTTCTGTGTCCTCCCTGGAGAAGTATCTGTTCATGTCATTTGCCCATTTATTAATTGGATTGTTTGTCTTCCTGGTGTGGAGTTGTGTAAGTACTTTATATATTTTGGAGATCAAACCATTGTCCGAGGTATCATTTGCAAATATATTTTCCCATGTGGTTGGTTTCCTATTCATTTTGTTGGTGTTTTCTTTAGCCATGCAGAAGTTTTTTAATTTGATGAAGTCTAATTTCTTTATTCTTGCCTTTATGTCCCTTGAGCTAGGGGCATATCAGAGGAAATATTGCTGCATGAAATATCTGAGATTTTCTTCCCTATTATCTCCTCTATGACTTTTATGTTGTCGCAACTTATATTTAAATCTTTTATCTATCTTGAGTTTATTTTTGTATATGGTGTAAGTTGGTGGTTAAGTTTCATTTTTTTGCATAGAACTGTCCAGATGCCCCAACACCATTTGTTGAAGAGGCTATTTTTACTCCATTTTATGCTTTTGCTTCCTTTATCAAATATGAATTGACCATAGCAACTTGAGTTTATTTCTGGTCTCTCTATTCTGTTCCATTGATCTATGTGTCTGTTCTTATGCCAGTACCAGACTCCTGTGATTACAGTAGCCTTCTAATATACTTTGATATCAGGTATGGTGATCCCTCTGCCTTTGTTCTTCTTTCTCAAAATTGCTGTGGCTATTTAGGGTTGTTTATGGTTCCATATAAAATTTTGAAATGTTTGTTCTATATCAGTGAAATGTGTCACTGTTATTTTAATAGGGACTGCATTGAACCTATCAATTGCTTTGGGTAATATGGACATTTTGATGATGTTAATTCTTCCAATCCATAAACATGGTATATGCTTCCATTTTTTTTACGTCTTCCTTAATTTCTTTCTTCAGTGTTGTATAGTTCTCTGAGTACAGGCCTTTCACCTGCTTGGTTAGGTTTATTCCTAGGTACTTTATTTTTCTTGTTGCTATAGGAAATGGGATTTTTTCCCCTGATTTCTATTTCTAATATTTTGTTGTTGGTGTACAAAAATGCCTTCAATTTCTGAATATTGACTTTGTATCCCACTGTTTTGCCAAATTCACTTAAATAATCAAGTAGCTTTTTGGTGGAGTCCATAGGGTTTTCTATGTACACTATTATGTCATCTGCAAACGATGACAGTTTTACTTCCTCGTTTCCAATTTGGATGCCTTTTATTTCTTTTTCTTGTCTGATTACTGTGGCTAGGACTTCCAATACTATGTTAAATAGGAGTGGTGAAAGTGGACACTTTTGTTTTGTACCTGATCTTAGTGGGAAAGCTTTTGATTTTTGCCCATTGAGTATGATGTTGACTGTAGGTCTCTCCTATATGGCCTTTATTATGTTGAGGTATGCTCCCTCTACTCCCACTTTGTTGTCTTTATCATAAATGGGTGCTGTACCTTATGAAATGCTTTTTCTGCATCTATTGATATGATCATGTAGTTTTTGTATTTCCTTTTTTATGTAGTGTATTACATTTATTGATTTGTGAATTGTTATCATCCTTGCATCCCTAGGATGAATGCCACTCTGTCATGTATGATCTTTTGATGTACTGCTGGATGTGGTTTGCCAGTACTTTTTTGAGGAATTTAGCACTTATGTTCACCAGCAATATTGTCTTGTAGTTTTCTTTCTTTGTTGTATCTTTATCTGGTTTGGGATTAGGATGTTGCTGGCTTCATAAAAAGAGTTTGGGAAACTTCCCTCTTCTTGTACTTTTTGGAATAGTCTGTGAAGAATAGGGGTTAGCTCTTCCTTAAGTATTTCTGTAAAATTCTCATGTGAAACCATCCGGACCAGGGATTGTGTGTGCAGAGGGCTTTTTTGATTACTCCTTTGATTTCCACAGCTTTTATCAGTTTATTCCGGCTTTCTGCTTATTCTTCATTCAGTTTTGAAGATTACATTTTTCTAGAAATTTGTCCATTCCACCCAGGTTTTCAAATTTCTTAGCATGTAGTTGTTTGTAGTAATTTCTTACAATCCTTTGCATTTCTGGGGTATGAGTTGTAATCTCTCCTCTTTCATTTCTGATTTTGTTTATTTGGTTCATCTTTCTTTTTTTCTTGATCAGTCTGCTTTAAGGCTTGTCAATTTTGGTTATCTTTTCAAAGAACCAGCTCCTGGATTTATTGATCCTTAGAATTATTCTTTTAGTCTCTATGTTGTTTAATTCTGCCTTGATCTTGGTTATTTCCTTCCTTCTATTTGCCCTGACCTTTGTTTGCTGTTGTTCCTCCAGTTCTTGTAGATGTTGAGTTAGGCTGTTTATTTGAAATATTTCTATCTTTTTCATGTAGGTGTGTATCACTATGAACTTCCCTTTCAGGACTACCTTCTCTGTGTACCACAAGTTTTGGACTGTTGTGAGTTCATTTTCATTTGTTTCCAGAAAATTTTTGATTTCTTCCTAGATCTTATTATTAACCTATTCATTGTTTAATAGCATGCTATTCAATCTCCATGAATTTGAATGTTTTTGAGCTTTTTCCTTGAGATTGGTTTCTAGTTTCAGTCCCTTGTGGTCTGAAAAGATGCTTGATATGATTTCAATTTCCTTGAATTTGTTGAAGCTTGTTTTGTGTCCTATCATGTGGTCTATCTTTGAAACTGTTCCATGTGCATTTGAAAAGAATGTGTATTTTGCTTCTTTGTCATTAAAGGTTCTATATACAGATCAGTTAAGTCCATTAGATCTAGGGCATTGTTCAATACTGTAGTATCCTTGTTGATATTTTTTTGGAAGATCTATCCATTTTTGACAGTGGGGTGTTAAAATCCCCTAGTATAGGTATTGCTATCTATAACTTTCTTGAAGTCCTCCAAGATTTTCCTTATATATTTGGGTGCTCCTATGTTGGGTGCATATATGTTTACAATGTTTATATCTTCTTGATAGATTCTTCTCTTGAGTATTATGAAGTGTCCTTCTGTGCTTCTTTTTATAGTTTTTGTTTTAAAGTCTATTTTATCTCATATAAGTATTGCTACCCCAGCTTTTTTTCTCCTGTCCACTTTCTTGGAATATTTTTTCCCCTACACTTCACTTTCAGTCTGTGTAGGTCTTTTGTTCTGAGGTGGGTCTCTTGTAGACAGCATATGTGTGGATCATGTTTTGTTATCCATTCAGCTACTCTATGTCTTTTGATTGGAGCATTTAATCCATTTACATTTAAGGTTATTATTGATAGGTACTTATTCATTGCTATTTACTCTCTTTATACCTATGTTCCTCTCTCTCTTACTTTTTTTCTTCCTTTTCTTAAAGTCCCTTTAGCATATCTTGCAGTGCTGGTTTGGTGGAGGTGTATTCTTTCAGCCTTCTATTTTCTGGGAAATTCCTTATTTCACCTTCCTCTTTAATTGAGAGCCTTGCTGGGTAGTCTTGATTGCAGGCCTTTGCTTTTCATTACTTGGAAAATTTCTCGCTATTCCCTTCTGACTTGTAATGTTTCTTTTGAGATGTCATCTGCTAGCAATATCAGGGCTCCCTTGGATGTTGCTTCCTGTTTCTCCTTTGCTGCTGTTAAGATTCTCTCTTTGTCTTTGAATTTTGCCATTTTAATTATGATGTGTCTTGCAGTAGGCCTCTTTGGGTTCCTCTTGTTTGAGACCCTCTCTGCTTCCTGGACTTGTGTGACTTTTTCTGTCATCAAATTAGGGAAGTTTCCCATCATTATTTTTTTAAACAGGTTTTCTATTCCTTGCTCCTCTCTTTCTCATTCTGGTATGCTTATTATATGGGTTTTATTCCATTTCATGTTGCCCTGTATCCCTTAACCCTCTTTGTTCTTTCTGAGTCTTTTTTCCTTTTCTTGTTCTTTTTGGGAGTTTTTTTCTACCTTGTCCTCCAGCTCACTGATTCAGTCCTCTGCTTCATCAAGCCTACTTTTGATTCTGTCTACTGTGTTTCAACGCAGAAATTGTTTTCTTCATTTCTTCTTAGCTTTTGTTGATTGTTTCTATGTCCTTTTTCATACTGGTATAAATTGCAGAAAGTTCCTTGTAGTTTCTCTGTAGTTTTTGGTAATTCTCAGTGAGCTCATTGAGCTTCCTTATCACCATTGTTTTAAACTCCATATCTGATAGTTTACTTTTCTCTATTTCACTTAGCATTCTTTCTGAGGATCCCTCTTTCCTTTGCGTCTGGAGGTTGTTTCTTTGTCTTCCCATTATTGGTGAGATTCTTCTTGTTTGCCTCCCCTTCTTAAATTGATCTGTTTTGACTCCTTGAGTTTGTGGTGTGAACTTCTATGGTAGGAGACCTGTGAGATTCAGTGGTACAGTCTCCTTGATCCCTTGAACTTGATGCTTTTGAGATGCCCTTTATGCCATTTATGCTGGCTCTCTGGATTTAATTGGGTTTTGATTGTTGTTGGGTCTTTCTTTGATGGTTCCTTCCTTCCAGCTGGTTGACTGAGTGTCACTCCATCCACCATGTCTTGTATGCTGTTGTGCAGTTGCTACCAGAAGAAAATTCCTGACTTTATTTATTTGGGTCCTCTCTCTTTTTTTTCTTTGATGAGTCTGGTTAAAGTATTTTCAATATTGCTTATCTACTTCAAGAACCATCTATTGGATTCATTGATGTTTTGTATAATTCTTTTAGACTCTATTTTATTTATTTCTGCTCAAATCTTTATTATTTCCTTGCTTCTATTCACTTTAGGCTTTGTTTTTCTGTTTCAAGTTCCTTTAAATATAAAGTTAGTTTGTTTATTTAAGCTTTTTTTGTTTCTTAAAATAAGCCTGTAATGATATGAATTTCCCTCTTATGATTACTTCCACTATTTCCCACAGATTTTCGGTTATTTTCTTTTGTTTCAATGTATCTTTTGATTTCTTCCTTGATCTTGTTGTTGAACCATTCATTGTTTAATAATATTATTTATCTTCTATATCTTTGTATATTTTTTAGTTTTCTTTTTGCAATTCATTTGTAGTCTTATAGCATTGTGATCAGATAAAACACTTGATATGCTTTAAACTTCTTAAATTTATTGAGACTTGTTTTGTGTCCTAATATGTGGTATATTCTAGAAAATGTTTCATGTGCAACTGAAAAGAATGTAAACGCCATTGCTTTAGGATGAAATGCTGTGTAGATATCATTTAAATACATTTGATCTACTGTGTCATTTAATGTCACTGTCACCTTATTAATTTTCTATTTGGAAGATGTATTCTTTAAAGTCATTAGGCTGTTAAAATCCCCTACAATGACTGTATTTTTGTTGATCTATTCCTTGATGTCCATTGAGATTTGTTTTACATATTTGGATGCTCCTATGTTGAGTGCATAAATTTTTACTAGAGTTATATCCTCTTGCTGAAATGTTCCATTAATCATTATCTAGTGTCCTTCTTTGTCTCATACTATAGCTTGGTTTCAAAGTCTATTTTGTCAGATATAAGTACTGCTACCCCAGCTTTTTTTTCCTTTTCATTTTCATGAAATATCTTTTTCCATCCCTTTACTTTTAGTCTCTGTATATCTTTCATTCTGAGGTGAGACTCTTGGAGACAGATTGCAGGCAAAAGCAGGTCTCTGGGAGCTGTGAGACTTTAGCTGACCCTCCCTTGGCCTAGTGCTGAAAAAGCCAGCCTTGGTGTGCAGCTGGAATATATAGGGATCTTGTTTTCTTACCTATTCACCTACCCTATGTCTTTTGATTGGAGTATTTAAGCCATTTAAATTTAAAGTTATTATTAATAGATTTATTGGCATTTATTTTTTAACTATTTTCCTCATTTTTTTTCTTTTTCTTCTTATTTTTAGAGCAAGCTGTTTGATATTTGTTGCAATGCTGATTTGGAGGAAACAAATTCCTTTAGTTTTTTTCTTGTCTGGGAAGTTCTTTATTTTTCCTTCAATTTTAAATGATAGCCTTACTGGGTAAAGTAGCCTTGGTTATATAGATCCTTGCTTTTCATCACCTTGAATATTTCATGCCAGTCCCTTCTAGCTTGAAATGTTTCTTTTGAGAAATCAAATGACAGTGTGATGGGAGCTCCCTTGTAGGTATCTAAAGGCTTTTCTCTCACACTTTTTAAGATTTTCCTCTGGTATTTAAGCTTTGCCATGTTAATTATGCTACGTCTTGGCATGAGCCTCTTTGGGTCCCTATTTTTTGGGACTCTTTCACTTCCTAGATTTGTGTGTCTTTTGCTTTCACCAGGATATGGAAGTTTTTAGTCATTATATCTTCTAATATGTTCTCGATCCCTTGCTCACTCCCTTCTCATTCTGTTATCCCCATGATGTGGATGTTGTTATACTTCATATTATCCCAAAAGTTTCTTAAGCTCTCCTCATTCTAATTCTTTTTTCTTTTTGCTGCTATGCTTGAGTGTTTTTTTCTATCTTGTCTTCCAAGTCACTGATTCAATCCTATGTTTGCTAACATCCTGTTTATTCCTTCTAGTGTATTATTTATTTCAAATATTGCATTCTCTATTTCTGAGTGTTTTTTATGCTTTACATGGCTTCATGATGTTGAGCATCCTTATAATCATTAATCTAAACTCTATACCTGATAAATTTCTTGCCTTCATTTCATTTAGTTCTTCTGGAGAATTTTCTTGTTCTTTCATTTGGGGCCTGTTTGTTTTTCTTCCCATTTTAGTTGCCTCTTTGTGTTTGTTTCTATGTATTAGGTAGATATGCAAAGACTCTGGTACCAAACTATGTCAGATGCTGTCTCTGACTGTTCCTGGGCAACTTGTTTGGAGCTGTCACTGACTCACCACACATGGCTCCCTGTGATGAGCTTGGGTGTGTGTGATAAGCACCCAGCTGCACACCAAGGCTGGCTTTTTCTAGCACTGGGCCCAGGGAGAGTCAGCTAAAGTCTCACAGCTCCCAGAGACCTGCTTTTGCCTGCAGGCTTTCTATTAGGCTTAATCAATGAAATTGCCCCCAGCTCTACACCTCAGCAGCCCAATTTAAACTTTACAGGGTGGGGTGAGAGGGATTCCTGTGGGTGGGGTTATTGATTCCCCACAGGATGATGCTGCGTGGAGGGGAGTGTTCTGCCTGATAAAGATGATGTCTATAATATGGGGGAATGACTGAGCACAGGGATCCTGGTGGCTAACCCTTAGCTCTCTCCCCAGAGCCACCAACCCCAGAGTCCCCTCATGTGATTCTAGGCTGCTTTGCCAAAAGCCAGGGTAAGTGTCTGCAAATTAAATTTTGTGTGTTTTCCCTTTAAAAAGCTCTCTGAGTTTTTAGCTTTTTCTTCCTGGTGGACAGAAACTCTATTTCTTTTCACAGCTGAATGTTATTTGGGTTCCTTTCCCAGTTCTGGCGGTTTAGGCTGGGAACATAGTTTGGGGTGTAGACCTCACACTTCTCAGGGGGAAGCCCCACAGCCACTGAAATATCCCTCCAGAACTTTGGGTGCCACCTATGGGAGTCCTGCCAGCCTTCTTGTGCCTCTGTACTTCCCACCAGTCTTGATGTAGTGATGTGGTTTCTTCCATACATCCTTGGTTATAAGGCTTCTCTTCATCTAGTGTTCAGTTGATTATTCAGGGTGATTTTTCTATAATTTAGTTGTAATTCCAGTTTGTCTTAGGAGGAGGTTAGTGTAGCTTCCATCTATTCCTCCACCATCTTGAATCTGCTTAATGGAACTTTAACTTCTTAACTTATTAATGGGACTTTAAATTTTTTATATTATACATAAACAGTAGATTTTTATATACTTATTTGAGTTATTTGTTTTAACATTTGACAAAATTTGAAGATATTTTTTATGGGATGAGAAATCATTACAATTTTTAATAATAAACACATATTAAAAATTATATTAAACATGTTTTCAGGAATGGGCTAGATGCTGGTAATAAGAGATGCCTATTTTGTGTTTGTGTACTTAATCATGTGAGTAGCTATCAAAAAAGTTTGGAAGCTGTTAGGGTGTTCTTTTACTCAAGCATCACAAAACAGGTACTAACTCAAGTCTCTAAAAATTGGGGAGAGGGCATAATCCATATTAAATTATATGATCTCTTAATTGCATTTTATCCAAAAATTACAAATGCTTCTTCTCAGAAGCAGGGAAAAAGAAAGAAAGAAATAAAGCATTTATTAGATATTTTTGAAATGTTGTATTTAGTTGTCACAAATACTCTACTATTACTCAGGTATTCAAGGCAATGAAATAGCCAGTGGAAACCAGGGAGTTCTCTGTAGCCAGGAACCCAATGACAAATGGTCTCAAAATTAGAGTTTTGAGAGTACCTCCATATGAGATTATAAATGGAACAATCATACTTGTATGTAGTTTCTTTATACTTCATAGAATCATGTTTATACAGACTTTTACCCTATGTAATTTGCTTAAAAATAAATGTAAAAAAACACAATTTATGTAATTCTACTTTGTATATAAAATTGGATTTGTAAATATTTGAGACTCTTTGTTCATTTTATATATCTTAGAATCTTCAGAAAATAAAAGTTACTCTGTCCTCTCTCACCTTTTGGCATCTCTTGCTTGGGAGTTGTTATTACCCAACATCACAGGGAAGGAAGATGAGATGAAGGGGTTAGTTACCAAGAAAAGAGTGACACAGCTCTTAAGCAAGGGATGTATGACTCAAAAACAGAGGGTTCTATTTCTAAAACCCTCACATTTCTCATTATAACCCACTTAAAATCAATTTTACATATGCTAGAGCCTTTATTAATTGTATAAGTTTTGGTCATTTGGAAAACTGATTTTGTTGTCATAGCAATACTTTTATATCTTAAAAAATCAATAAAACTGTTTCATTAGAACAGGTTTTCACAGAACAAAAGAGTAATAAATACAAATGATATTCATTTACCTATGATATATATAAAAATAAGAATGTGAGTTTATTTTTCAGATCCAGTATAAAGCATTATAACTTTCTATTTGTATCAAAATGCAAAGACAACAGAAAGTTCTTTTTTCATCACAGTCAAGAAACAGTGAAGCATAAACTTTTCCTCAATACATCTTTAACTTAAATTTAAGTTCATATTTCCACTAAACATTTTGTTAGTTAGTCTTCATAAAACTTTACTTTTCCTCACATTTACTTAGGCATTAGGTGACTCATAAATATAATAGAAAAGACTCTGGCCATTTTTATGAAGGACTTCCGTGAAGCTTGGGGGTCTCTGAAGCTCTAACTTCTCTAAGTTTACACAATTGTACAATTGTGCAGTATTCATAACAAAATCCACTATTCAGCTTGGATCAATAGTCTCTCCATTTTTGTGCACTTTTTAAAAAAGTAATAAAAATGATTAAGATTAATCTATTAATATTCCCACAAACATAGCCCCTTTAGTGACCAATCCCAGGCAGTCTACTCAGCCATTGTGAGCAGTACAAGATCACTTTTCCCCACTAGCTAATGGTCCCAAATCCTCTGTCCACCTAAAACAGGCCATTCCTGAATAATCAAGGGACTACATTCTTTTAAAATTTATCCTATGTACAGGTACTCTACTCAAGATATAAAATAGGAGTTTCCTGCTTTGGTTCAATAACTTAATTTACATGGCAGTTTCATGCAGGTTCTTTATGTATCATATCCTTTATGCTCATACACAGAGTCAGGTCTTCAATATCCTTGAAGAGTTAAATCAGTTCTAGCAGAATCTTGGCAATAGGTAACAATAAGAACTAATATCCCTAAGATCAAGCACTTTTTTTCTCTCTCTTTGGCTATGAACAGAAGTAGAAAAAAATTCTATGGATAAAACTTAAGACATGGTAAATTGTTTACCTTTCCCAAGGTAATTTCATTCACAGCATTGTAATTTGTATTTGACTATTTACTGTTCAGGATTTCTACTTATAGTTTATTAACTAACTAATAATCAACTTGCTGCAAGCTGAGAGCTTTGTCTTCTCTATTAGCAATCATTTAATTCTCAATAACTGCCTAATAAATCATGTTCATACTTGAAAACAGTATCTAAACTCGCCCAAGACTCAGAATTGCATAATGAAGAAAAATAAATGTAACAAATTTAGATTTAACATTGACCTCCAATTAAAAAAAAAGTCAGAAAGCAATTCTAAAATCATTATTTCTTTTATGACTACTTTTGAAAAACAAAAAAGTAAGTCCCTGATTCTGTTCATTTCTCTGATTCTGTTCCTGTTCTAGTTGTTTGCTTAGTTTTTGTTTTTGTTGTTTTCTTTTTTTAGTGAGAGAAGTGGACACCACATGGATGGATTTCAGTGGGGAGGAGGAAGGAAGGAATATGGGGGAAAGGTACAGGGAATAGGAAGTATAATTGGTAGGGATAAAATAGACGGGGAGAGGTCAAAAATGGTATAGGAAACTGAACTCAAAGGACTTATATGTACAACCCATGGACATGAGCTAAGCGGGGGAAATGATGGAGGGTTGGGGCGTGTGGGATGGAGGGGGAAAATTGGGAAAACTGAAATAGCATAATCAATAAAATATACTTTAAAAAAAGTAAGTCCCAGTCCTACTTCAAAAATACCAGTAAGCCACCCTCAAACTATGTACATATCAGTTAAAAATTTTTTTCTTCTTATTTGTAAAAGGCAACTTGGAATCATTTTTCGAGCCACTCTAAAAGATATGTCTTCTTCATTTAAAGAGATTAGCTTTAAAGGTAGTACTTGGAATATTCCACTAGTTCGTGTGATATATGGTAATGGGGTGGGATATGTTGTTTGGCTGAATAAAGCTGTGCAAAAATCAGACAAATGACAGAGGACTATGGACCCACTGGATTTTTCTTAGTACCAAAAGAAAAAAAATCCTGCTTTCATAAAATAGTTACAAGTGTATATTGTCATCTCCTATCCTGCTGCAAGATTCTAATGAAAACAATCTGGATTGTAATGTTATTCTTTGCACTTTTCATGGTGGATAACATTTCTTTTGCTTTCATAAACTTAAGAGAAAATTCTTTATTGAAGAATATACTAACTCAACAAAAATGTAATTCAAATAGCATATATCATCATTAATTAAAGTTATCCCTAAGTAAGAAGAGATCCTGATATTAGTCTCAGCACTCTGAGCAATGCTGCCCATAATTAGAAGAATCACTTAATCAGCATACAGTAAATGCCAGTGGAATTGAAAAAGAACCACTATGCATCATTGTGTTTTGTTTTTCTTTTAAACATGATCATGATACAGGAAAAAAGATCAGATTTAGAGTCAGACATCTAATTTTGAGTGTCAGCTCTGATGTTAACCAGTTTGGTGGTGTCTGAATAGTTACTTAACTTCACTATGTCTCAATTTCTGATTATATAAAATAAAGATTAAAATGAATTTTTAAGAGAATTATTGACAGGACCAAAAATAGATAAAGAATATGAAAGTGTTTTGTAAAATTAAACATTCAAATACTCTTGAATGTAGGTAGAATACAACATCAAAACAAAATTAATGCCACCAATATGAGACAAAAATTCTAATTAGTGTTACTGTACCACTGGTGTTTGCCTTCTGTTCTTCCCTGGTATAACCATTACTTCAAATAACAGTAACTTGGATTAAATAACTGTGTAATATTGGTATCATACGAGTGCACTGCAATTAAACAACATAGAAATATTCATAGAGTAATCATTTCTCCTCTCATTGCAATTAGCCCATTCATTTCCCCCTTTTTATTGGCAATTCTTCTGTGTAATTTACTTTCATTCTCAGGACATTAGTTTATAATAAGACAAAAGATTTCTTTTCATTAGGGAATATGTACTGAGTTATGGTTAAATCAGGTTTTGATTATGTTTAATTTTAGTTTAATTTTCATTTTGTACATTTCACTTACAGGGATAACAGAAGAATCTGAGGGGAAAATTGATAATGTTCATGCAACAACTTGGAAAGATTCAAGGTTTGGTAGCAAAGGAGAAATGAAAAAAATGAATAATATCTTATATCAGCAAGAATATATAATAGCAATGAAATACATGTATTTAAAAATACCATATCACAGTATACATTGTCAGGTAAATGTTAACATAAGCAGTTAATTGTTTGAACTAGCCAACCCCACAGTGTGAAATGGAGGATTGCTTCCGTCCCGAGAATTTTTAGCTAAGTAAATATTGTTTGTAAATTTGCTCTTAAGAAATGTGGCACTTCTGAAATCTCACACAGCCTTTATGATCATATCTGAAGGCCACTTCAGTATGTATGTTGCCTACAAATTATTTTTAAACTGTTTATAAAATATTTCATTTCTACTAAGTGACTTATCAGGAAATAATACCTATAATTATAATCATCTTGCATTTCTTAAGCTTTAATTTTTTAAATTGTAGCTTCAGATTGCACATGGCTGGTTCACTGTTTCCAGGCTGCTGCTTTGCCTGAATCTCTGCATTCATCAGTCACAGAGTCCTGCCAGCTCCACCTCTGGTGTCCATTTGTCCACTTACCTAAACTCTCAGGTTCTGATCTCATCACCTTCCCCAACACAATGCATTCTCCAACATGCAGCTAGAGTAAAATAATCTTTCTACTATCCAATTCTGAGCACCACACTTCACTTGGAAGTCTCCTAGTGGTTGCCCACTGACGGCAAGACAGAGTCTGAACTTTTAAAGGTTGTATAGCCATTCCTCTACAGACAACTCAGACCTTTTGTCTCTCCATTTCCTAACACGTTTCCAGTCCCACCCCATACCAACACATGTATGCTGTATATCAGTAATTCTTCATGCTTTTCTAAATCTCTGAGCTTCTACACATGCTTTTTTAATTGTTTACAATACTCTTCTCCTATTTTGTCTAGTTAATCCTCACCCATCAGACCTGTTTCAGTGCCACATTCTTCAGGAATACTGAAAACTATGAAGGGTTTCCTGCCTGTGTGCCCTCATCTCTGCCCCACTTATTTACCACCATACCCCCAGTCTGGTAGGAGACAGGAAAATAGGGCCTAAATAAACACTGAAAAAAATGAATATTTTAGACAAGATTGTCATGTAAAGCCAATCAAAATATGATTCCCACTACTTTTTAAACTACAACATTTATGAATCACTTCCTAAGCTTACTACTCTACAGGATCTCCTCATGATAAAATAAGGTGTGTACTGACAAATTCTCAAGGTAAATGAGGAGATTTTCTTTCAAGAAAGAAAACCGTATTTACACATTTGGTAAATATGTAAAGGAACTATTTAAGATGCTGAATAAATGCGGTCAACATGTTGACAGAATTTTTATTGTCCTGGTAGAGGTAAGATGGCGGCGTGGTAGGAGGGAGCACATTCCACCTCCCTCTTCAAATGGCAGGAAAACCTAGCCATCCTACAGAGGACTAGAGCAAATCCTATGGAGGATTATCGCAGCTTACATGAAAATAGGAAATCAAAATTGTAGCGGACATTGCAAGACCAGATGGTAAGGAGACTACTGTAGGATAATAACAGCCCAGGGATCAGCATGGGGAGGAGGGAGGTTGCAGCCCCAGCCCCAGAGCTCTGGGGGCTGCCGCAGGGCTCTCGGGGTGGGGGAGCTGGGTCAACCGGTCCCTCCCTGGCCAAACAAGGACTGAGCGGCGCTGATCCAGGGGACCTCGGAGCGGGCTTTGGGGAAGATCACAGCCCAGCCAGTGGAGCCAAAGATGGCCGGACCTTGCATGAGCGCCCCAAGCCGGAGAGAGTTATTTTTTTGAGTAAAAGGCTTGGTGCCTACAGCCGTGAGCACGGAAAAAGTGCGGGCGTGCTCTGGGATCCTCGGTGTTCAAGCTGGGAATTTGGGGGAAGTTCAAGCCCCTCAGAATCCACAGAGTACACACCTGTGAACCTGGAAGGGGTGCACGTGTATGGGTGCTCCGCTGTGGGCTCCAGAGGGAGTGCTTGGGAGTTCACAGATTGTTGCCTGGGGCATTGGGTCCCCGAGGCTGGACCTGGGGACAGTGCACCAGAGGCTGACAGAGCTCTGAACAGGAAGGGGAACAAAGCCACGGCATTCGCCCCTAAGTCTGCTGCAGCCGGCAAAACCAGGAAAACTGGTTTGGCCAGTTTGAAACCAACAAAGGGTTTTTTTGTAATTTTTGTTTTTGTTTTTTGTTTTGTCTTTTTCTTTTTTTTTTGCTTGATTTTTTTATCAAGTAACTTTTCATTTTTTAATTCTTATTATTGTTATTTCATTCAATTCCTTGTGTTTCTATTTCTTTCTAGTGTTGATCCTTCTCCCTTCCTTTCCAAATTTATTCCTTCATTCCATCTCCTGCTTATTCCCTTCATTTTTTAAATTTTTTTTGAACCTGCAAGTAATAGCATATCTGTATTGTTATTTCATTTTCCTTACACTTTTTATTGAAATAGTATTTTAGTATTCCTCTTCTTTTGGTATAGTCTTCTTTGCTTGGCTAGTTATAATGTATCATTTAATAGGTTTCCCCTGTTATCTCATTCATAGTGTATAGCTAATTAACTGTCCTTCATTTGTGTTACATTAGTACACTTCTTAAGGCTCCGTACTTCCTATTCTTATTATCGAGATCTAGTAGATACGGTCATAGGATTGTTGCTCTAATATTACTGTAAATAATAGCTATTCCATACAATTGTAAATACTACACAACATCCCTGCCAGATCTTAGCCCACTTCTC
>CM052539.1:63980224-63996342 GCA_028533065.1 Trachops cirrhosus | reverse complement strand
AGATACAGAATGTGGATTCATTGTCTAGCAGAAAAGATCAAAGCAGGTAGATAATTTACATAGGGTTCAAAAGTCTCACGCTGGGTTTTGGGGCTAGTATCACCTAACAGATACATGACTGATCTAGTTTCCTGCCAGAGCCTACACATCCAAGAGCATCCTAGCAAGCAGGTCTCACAGGATTTTACATATCTTATGCCTCAGGTCCAATTTTCCCCAGGTGTCCGCCGATTCTAGTGTGAGCCTCACTGCCCCTGCTATTTCCGCAGGCCCTGAGTCAGGCGAAGGAGACAAAGGCAGCCAGGTGACTTGGATTTCTCACATCCAGAACAAGGACTCAGGCTATTTGCAAAGCCGAGGGGGCAGGGGTGATGTCCATCACTCTCTCACTTCCACAGCCCCTTGAGTCTCTTCCCTGATGGCTTATTCCCACGTGATCGTGTCTGTCTTAGGTCCATTCTTTCCAGAGAATGGTTGCCCGTCCTTGACTATCCAACCAAGCTGAAGGGAATAGCAGAGCAGGCAGTGCCCATGTTCTGGGAAATAAGTTTTGTCTCCTTAGGCCTCCCAGTTCTGGGAGATTTCTCACTCAGCTTTAGCCACGGGGGGTTATGGCTCCTGAAACCAGGCAGGGTGGACACCACAATGAATAAACTAAAATAAAAATTTAAAAAAAAAAAGAATTTTTATTGTCCAATGGGCAGTGAGGAAATAAAATAGTATAATGTTCAATTAGAAGTTTAAAAATATGACATACAAATTAGTGTTAATCTGAGTGAAGAGGAGGTATGTTGGAAAAGTTTGAACCCCAAAGTCAAGCAAATCTAAGATCAAATTTGAAATCTACCAGTTCTTAATTACATAAATTTAGAGGAAGGAAATTCTTCGAGCCTTTCTTTCCTCATCAGTAAAATGAGAATGATAGTAATATGTCCGCCTGTGTAAAATTTGGGGAATAAACTTTTAAAGCACATACTATAATATTTAGCACAATGGAAAATTCATTCAATATTGGTAATATAGTTAATATTATAGTATAGTGGGATGGATGAGAACAATAGGAATTATAGCCATGAGAGAAAATATCAAGTAGAAAATGATTTTGATCTAAAATCATTTGAAGATTGAGAAAAGTGATAGAGAGAGGATGGGAAGGTTGGATTTATATTTCTTTTCTACCTCTGTTATGGAGCACGGATTATGGACTAGCTCATGCCATTCTAACTTGTGTGTGCCTAACAAATTTCCTACACTCTACCACAAATTTCTAGTAAAAAAAGAAGCATATTTTTACCAAATCTGCAATCTATAATACTTGGCAGTTAGCACAATAAGTTCACAATATTTTATTATTCATTAATAATAATTAATGTTATTTATTTATTTGGCAAACACAAGGTCTGCAGGCTGAATCTGGCCCTCCACCTTGTTTTATCCAGCCCAACACCTTGTTTCTACCTGGTGGAAGCACTGAGCTCCTTTCCCCTAGTTAAGGAGTAGTTCCATTTATACAGTCCTAAAATTGCATTAGCCCTTTGAAGGCATTCTTGAGGCTGATGTGGCCCCCATTGAAAATGAGTTTGACTTCCCTGGACTATATTGTGACAGTTGTCCCAATTTTTTCCTTATTACTCCCCTACACCTGGTTCCCCCATTTCCTCCAACAATCCCTCCCTTAGTTCATGTCCATTGGTCATGCATATGAGATCTTTGATTTCTCCATTTCCTATACTGTTCTTAACCCCCTGTCTATTTTGTACCTACTAATCTGTACTTCTTAATCCCTGCATCTTTTCCCCCATTCTCCTCCTTCCCCTTCACAACTGATAACCCTCCAAAAGATCTCCAGATTTATGATTCTTATTTGCTTAGTTTGTTTTTTAGATTCAACTGTTAATACCTGTGAATTTATTGCCATTTTAATGTTGGTAGTTTTGATCTTCTTCTTTCTCTTATATAATTCCCTTTAACATTTAATATAATAATAGTCTGGTGATGATGAACTCCTTTAGTCTTACCTAGTCTGAGTAGCACTTTATTTGCCCTTCCATTTGAAATGATAGCTTTGCTAGATAGAGTAATCTAGGTTGGAGGTCCTTGTTCTTGCCAGTCCCTCTAGCCTGCAAAGTTTCTTTTGAGAAATCAGCTGACAGTCTTATGGGAACTCCTTTGTAGGTAAAATGTGCTTTTCTCTTGCTACTTATATTTCACCTTTCACATTTTAATTATGATGTGTCTTGGTGTGGTCCTCACTGGGTCCATCTAATTTAGGACTCTGTGCTTCCTGGAATTGTATGTGTATTTACTTCACCAAATGAAAGAAATTTTCTTTCATTATTTTTCAAATAAGTTTTCAATATCTTGCTCCTCCTCTTCTTCTGGAACCCTTATGATTCAGGTGTTGATACATTTGAAGATGTCCCAGAAGCTCCTTAACCTATCCTCATTTTTTTTTAATTCCTTTTTCATCTTGCTGTTCTGGTTGAATCTCTTTTTCTTCCTTACGTTCTGAATCATTGATTTGATTCTCAGCTGCTTCCCCTCTGCTATTGGCTCCCTGCAGATTTTTCTTTATTTCAGTTAATGTAACTCATTTTTCCTGGGTCTTTTTATGCTTATGAGGTACCCAGTAATTTCCTTGAGCATACTGATAACCAGTGTTTTGAACTCTTCATCTGATAGGTTGCTTTTCTCAATTTTGTTTAGTTCTTTTTCTGAAGTTTTGTTCTGTTTTTTTTTTTTCATTTGAGCCATATTTCTTAGTCTCCTCATTTTGGCAGCCTCCCTGTGTTTGTTTCTGTGTATTTGGCAGAGCTGCTTTGACTCCCTGTCTTAGTAGTGTGGGATATTGTAGAAAAGCACACCTGTAATTTGTATGGGGGTGGATCCTCAGGTAATCACCATGGTGGAGCAACCTGTGTTACTGCTCTGTGACTCTGTGTGGGTGAGGGCTCAGAAAAGGGACAATGCTGATGCCTGTCCTCTGGAGTTTTGCCTGAGTGGAAGCTGTCTCCCAGCATTCACCCTGATGCAAGTCACTTCAATTTCTTCCCATATGCCACTGGTGCCCTTATAGCTGTTACCCTGGTGCTGAATCTCAGAGTGAGTCACCATAAGCCCTAAATCCTTTATGGGCCCTTTAAGAGGTGACTCCAGAGAATCCTGAAATTTCTTTCACTGTCCCACCTCGCACTGCTTTTTACAACCACAAGCTGTGGAGACTTATCTTCCTGGCCTGAGAACCCTCAGCTGGGTGATCTGGTCTGGGGCTGGGATCCCTTGGTACCACAGTATCCCTCCCAATTTTTATCCACCACATGTGGATGTACTACCACCAGTACTTCCAGTTCTGCGTCTCCACACCTCTCCACCTGTGTGACTCTCTGTGCATCTCTACCTCTCCTACTCGTTTGCATGAATGTGGCTTCTTTAATTGTCAGATGTCCATACAGCTTAATTTTCTGATAATTCTGGAAAAAAATTGTTTGGTAGCCAGGTTGTCATTTATGCTATAGTCATGTGAGGAGTCAAGACATATTTACCTGCACCGCCATCTTGACCAAAAGTCTCTAAAGTTATTTATTTAAATAGCTGGGTGGATGACTCTAAGAAAGAGTCTGATGGATCATTGAGAGAAAGTTAAATAGTTTGAGTGAGGTTTTATTATTGTAGGCCCTTCAAAACCAGGTCAAATATATACTCAATTATTAAAAGTATTAAAATAAGTCTTGAGTACCTGATGAGTAAACAATAAAACTCCAAAATTAATATAAAATGTCACATAGAAGAAGAGAAATGCCAGGACTGACAGTACTATTTTTAAAGAAAAATGTTAAGAGGAAGTATATACTATAATTTATTAAACTTTGCCATGAAGTCAATATAATCAAAATCATAAGACATAGACAGATGAAATAGTATAAAGCCCAGACACAGATCCAAAGGTAAACTCTTTAGCCATGTTCTGAAAGAACTCCGAAGGTCCAGAACTAAGGCAGTTCTCTTAACAAGCAGAATGTTAGCAATATATCTCATTGTTCACTCTGTCTTCGAAGTAGATGACCCAAAGAAAGGAGCTGTACCAATTATTGAGCTGTGGCTAATGAACATGTGCTAGTAATCAAGGACATGTAAGAAACAAGATTATACACTTGTGACTAAGAACATTAGAGAAGAAATACTCAACAAAATCCACAGTGAAGTAGATCATTCATAATCTGATGCATATGTTCCCCTGTTCTGGATGTAAGATAGCCTTCCTCCTGGGCACCTAGTAGTTACTCATATACAAGGAGAGCAGCTATGGTAGCATGAACATAGAATATGCATGGGGATAACACCACAGAATTGTCTTTATAAACACTGATCTATCTACCACCACTGTACTTAATCTTTTCATGAGTGGTGACTAACTCTAGTTCCTAAGCATGCTATCATGCTTCAGTGAAATCACTAAGCTAGATGATAACACATTGACCACATTGGATCTCTTCCATCATGAAGAAAGCAGGAAAACACCATCATGGAAATAGTAACTCATTCTGCTTTTGAATTTGCTTTCCTTAATCATTATGGTTCTATTAAAACCACAATTTGTAGGTTCACTAAATGCCTAACACACCAACATTTTGTTCCATACAACACTACTTCTGACGATTAGACAAATGGCAAAAAACATAAATAAAGTGCTAATGCTCATGGATTTACAGATCTTATTATCCATAAAATGGTGGAAAGGATTAGTGAAGACTCAATTTTGTCCCCAGCTAGAGGACAAAATATCAAGATGCTGCTATCTTACCAACTCAGTAACTACTCACTGAAATTTCTAACAGAATTAGATTCTGGACAGAGGCCCCTTAGAAGATTTATTCATGCTTGTCTTATATCAAATCTATATTCCTGATATAGTTCTTACCTTAGGAATTATGGGAAAAAGGAAAATAGCATTTATTGAGTATCTAATACGTCCCAGGCATAGTGGTAGATCTATTTTATAGTTAAGGAAACAATTATGATATATGCTTGAATGAAAATTGGGACCTCAGTGTGTTTTATTCGAGAGCCCATGATTACCTAGTGTGTAATGTTGGAATAAGGCTAATTCCTTCACTATTACTTTATTTTGGACACTATCAGATGTCCCCCATTTCCCTCCTTTTTTCCCTCCCTCCATCTATCCCCCTTGATCTTCACCCTATTATTGTCTATGTCCATAGGTTTTGCATATATGCATATATATTCTTTGGCTAATCTCTTCAAGTACCCCCACCACCCTCTCCTCTGAGATCTATCAGTCTTCCATGTATTCATGCCTCTGGTTTTATTTTTTTCATCAGTTTAGTTGGTTCATTAGATTCCATGTATGAGGGAAATCATATGGTATTTGTCTTTCTCTGACTGGCTTATTTTGCTTAGCATAATATTCTGCAGGACCATTCATGCTGCTGCAAAGGGTAAGAGTTCCTTCGTTTTTACAGCCACATAGTATTCCATTGTGTACATATACCACAACTTTTTTATTCACTCATCTACTGATGACCACTTGGGTTGTTCTCAAATCTTGGCTAGTATAAATAACACTGTTATGAATATAGGGGTGCATATGTTCCTTCTGATTGGTATTTCAGGATTCTTAGGGTATATTCCCACATGTGGATTGCTGGGTTAAATGGCAGCTCTATTTTTAGTTTTGTATAAACATTTAAAAATGCTAAAGTATAACAGATTTTGCATCTACTTCAAAGAATATATAAGTTCTCTCAGAGTTAGAAAATTTTATTGTAGCAAGGTGTTAAGAATGAACATTTTCACATAAATATATTTCCTCTATATTGCTTTGTCTGCTTAATCCTTGTCTTCTCTAAATGTAACTGCCATGACAACATCTGTGTTATACAATATTATAGCCCCAGCTCCTCAACAGAATGTGGAGTAACCAGAGTGAAATGCTCGATCTTTCTTTGATTCCATTTTGTCCAAGTCTGCTTAGTTCTCATGGCCTTCAGGCTAATAGCTTCTGCTTAGTCTTGCTTATAGACATGCTAATCATTTAAAAAATTCTGCCTGTGGCTTGAGTCTTAACAAAGATAGCCCCTCACATTTCCTTTTCCCTTGAGATTAAAAAAAAGACTTGACTGTGCTTTCTTAAGATAGATTTGAGGATCAGGTCTCCCATCTTCTCAGTTGGCATGTTCTTGATCAGTAAACCTTTCCTTAATCCAAGCTCTGATGTTTTGAGTTTTGGTCTTTCAAAGTGTTGAGCACACGGACTTTGCACCTATAAAAATGGCACTTGACAAATACTTTTTATATATTTATTGTATGAATGAATGAATGAAGCAAAACTCTAATAATTTCCAGTCAACCATCTCCCACCCTTCCACAGTTTCCATCCTTCTTCAAGTTGCAATTCAAAGAATAACAAACTACCTAAGGGGCTCTTTGGTACACAATAGACCACTCTCACCTATCTGATATTACATTACATAACACATGAAGCATTTCCTGGTTTGAGTAATGACTATCTGGATATTTCCTGGTTTGAGTAATGACTATCTGGATATTTAGGAAAATAAATTTGAGATCATTAGAAAAATACTGACTATTAGGAGCCTGCAGTCCTAGTACTGACTATCCTTGGTAAGCTGTGAAATCTTGAACAGGTAACTCAATGACATGGATTTTGTATTTCTTTACTGCAAAATTAGTCTGTTTAAGGAGTTAATCTCTTAAACCATCTCTGTAATCTAAATTTCAATGACCCTAATAATTATACTGTTGATTGTTTTATTTTTCAGATGTGTGGGATATTTTCATAAGCTTATAATTTAATATATAAATACATTATGGAATAGAACATATCTATTAACAATTTAGATTTTATTTATAGTACATAACAGTAAAATTTAATTCCATCAGCTATAATAGCTAGCTTTTCATTTTTCTGATTATATATTTTAGGTACGTATTGTATAGTTTCCATACAAGAAATTACTCCATAACAAAACTACTTAAGACATTCCATTTCCTTTTAAAGATAAACTAAATAGTATTTATGGCATTCTAGCAGGAAACCAGGTCTTTTCTGTGCATCTTAGGAAACAGCATAATACCTTCACTTCAATAGACAAAGATCTTGATTATTATAATTCAATTACAAAATTGATAACAAGTAAAGGTACATGGTATTCAATTTTATTAAATGAATTAAAAATACATAAAATATCTTTTGTTTTCACTGACTTTAAAAGAATCTTTGATTAACATGTTTGATGCCACAGATTGTGCAGCCTGATGAAGGCTCCCTGGGGTTAATGTCCTTTTTGGCAGTTGCTGCCAGAAAACTGAAGCAGATTATACAAGGCTGCACAATATATGAATTTACTCCTATTGAGGAACTATTGCTACAAGAAAAATAAACTGCCTTAGTAAAAAAAATGTAAAATAATAAAATATAGGTATAACGAAAAAATTTTAATGCAACTCAGTGGTATGGAATCCTTTCACTTTTTAGTTCTGAAGCCTATAATTCAATTCCTTCTCATTGAAATGAAAATTACATATTTTATCTCTATCAAAAGCTCTGTAAAAAGCCTTCTAAAGAAAAATATGCTTTGATTGGTGCAAGTTGTTTATGTGGAAGCTATAGATAAAGATAGAATATAAATAAAATTAAATTATAAGAGAGGCTTTATTTTTTAATTGAATTTTCACATCTTTTAGGTTGCATATTCACTAATTAAAGCTATCATAAAGATTTGTGGACATGAATCCACCAATAAAGCAGCACGTGTACCCCTGGGTCAAGAGAGCCATGGCAACCTATTTCACGTGTCACTTGGGTCAAAATACCTAACTGTGGAGAACACTGTTAATTCTTTAGAGCATCCATTCTCCCCATCTCCAGTGCTAACAGAATCATGATTTTATTTAGGAAGGCAATACTGCACTGTAGTGATGGGTCATGCTAATCAGTCATGACAATATTTTCCCTGATTTCCCATCCTCCTCTGAAGCCAGGATGACTATGGGCTTTGGCACTAGCCAAAGAGGCTTTTAAGATCTTCTGAAGCACTTTCTGGGAATTCTTTTCCTTTCATGATAAAAAGGGACACTTATACCTAGCTATTTCTCTTCTCCTTTCAGTTACTCTCCTGTATTATTTTGAGTTTAGGAAGGAATAGCATGTGATTTCCTAAAAAACTACAAAGACATTGGTCCTTACATCACTGAGCTCCTGAACCAACTTCAGCTACCATCTACTTCCAGGGGCCTATTTGTGAAAATAATAAACTTGGCATTTACCACTGCAAATTGAGTTTTCTACTGCTTGCAGCCAAAGCCTTCCTGTTTAATATGCCAACTGTTCAGGAATGCATCCCACCATAAACATTCTCATTAGCAAACCAGCATCTCTGGCCTGGATCAGCCATGCACTCAATCTCATTGCCTCCAGTTTAATCCATTTGCCATCAGAAAACTTTTCCATAATCCAAATCTCATCCAATTCCCTACAAGACCCTTTCTGGGTCCAACAATTCAGGCTAAAATTCAAAGGCCTTATCGTAACCAAAATGACTGGCACATAATTGCCTCTCCAGCTTCCTTAATTCATGTATTAATTGAAAGGATATTTATTAATTCTGTTTATAGTTATTAAACATCTAGTAAATATAGAGCCAACACAATCCTGTCTCTATGTAGTATCCTTTTTATCACAACCTTTCACTCTTTGGAAGGCCACAGTATGAAATTTGCCATCAGATAATTTTTCTGTAAATTTTCTGGATCCCCATGTTAGAGGACTTTACCAACCAGTTGCTCAGGATCTACTCTCAACTCATATATGTAGGAAAAAAATACAAAATAAATTTCTGGTTTCCAAATCATGGAAGTCAAAATAATTCCAAGTAGAATTTTTCAAACATATTTCTATAACATATAAGGATACTGACTTGTAATCTTGGCTTATCAAAATTACATAAGTGAGCCAACAAAGTCTTCGTTCCCAGGTTTTTAAATTGGTTCTTCACTTCCCTATAAGAAACAAGGAGCTTGCATGTGGAATTATTCAGTTGATTCACTTTTCTATATATACATATAAAATTTTTAATTCCTGTTGTCTTACAAAAACATGCAGATTTTTAAAGCTAAAATGTGTTAATACTCATTCTACACACAAAAGAATAAAATCTACTTTTGTTCAGCAGTGTTATTCATGAACAAACATGTACTAAGCACCCACCACTAGACCTATAAAAATCATACCAGGTCTTAAGTTGCGTGATGCTGTGGAACTGGGAAAGCTTTGTTTGCACGTGCTTTTTCATTTTATTCTTACAAAAGATCTGTCAATAGAAATAATTTCCTCATTTTAGAATGGGTTTCCCAAACATTTTAACAGAGGTTCAATTGAACTGGAAAGAAATAGCATCCCCACATTATGGATTTAAAAGTCTTTCAGGTTTTCATTTAGCAGTATAAAATAAAATCATTCTTTAGAGTCAAGCAGACCCATGTTTGAATTCTGATTATAAATGTTTTAGCTGCATGATGACATCTCACTTCTCTAGGTAAAAAAAGGTTTGTAGACATGCTGACAAGATTAAATCATTTGCCCATCACAAGGCCAGAAATATAGCAAGCACTCAACATGCTTCCCCTCAATCCCTTTCATTTCTTCTGTCCTTCCCTTTCTTCCTCAAAGACAGGTCCATGGGTTTAAGAGAAAGGCTGAACAAATAAGATAAGTATTTTCTACTTCATGGAAAAATGGCAATCTGTTAGTTTTCCTGAGTTCTTTCTAAGAATAAATTTCAGTTATCAAAAATTCATTGTGCTGAACTCCTAACCTAGTTTATAAAACAAGAAAACAAAATTGAATAATTTATAGATGCCTTAGTTATTTTTTACTATAATGAAATTCTCAAAATTAGTAGCTTTAGATAGCAAGCATGTATTATTTCAACACAGTTTATGACAGTCAGGTATTCTGGTGGGGCTTAGCTGGGTGGTTCTGGCTGAGGGTCTCTCATGAGGATGCAGTGAAGTAAGCCAGGCTGCAGTCCTGTCAAGGAGCTGAAAATCTATTTCCAGGTTCACTCATGTGATGACCCATGGAGGCTTTAATACTTCACCTCAAGTCCTCCATAGAGCTGCTCTCACACAGGATGTCTTTCCTTGTAGCAAGTGATTCAAGAGAAGGAGAGTTCCCAAGACAGAAGCTGCAGTTTTGTACATCTAAAATTGGAAATGGCATAACATCACTTCTGTGAATTGCTATTGATCACACAGCCAACCTGCTATAATGTGGCGGGGGACTACATGGAGGTGTGACTACAAAGAGGCGGAATTGTTAAGTATCATCTTGGAGGAGGGCTACTAAAGAAGTACTGCTGTTACCCACCTTGTGGAGCTGAGCCCTGCTTGTCCCCGGGGCCCAGGCAAGGTGTTCAGGGAAATCGGAAACTTTATAGGCACAGGTTTTAGTCTTAACTAAGATTATAATGTAAAACCAGCAGAGATATCTGAAAGCATCACCATTGCAAAGTTGAAAGAGCAGAACACAAAATGTCAGTTTGGCACCATGCTTCTCACATGTTACCAATTAAGTAAATATTTAAGAAAACTTTTTACACTGTCTTGTGCCCACTTCTGTCTAGATACTCTTCTGGGTTTGCCAGTTTAGTCATATTTATCATCTAGAAGGAACATCCTTTTTCTTCCTGCCCTTTAAGTTTCTGAGCTACAGAATTCATCTCAGTTGTACAGAAAGATTTCCAAAACAACCCATGTAATTTTTATTTCTATGCTATAACTTGATGGAACTCTAGCTGATATTCTCAGTAATGTTATATTCTGGTTCAAATAATTGAGAGTAATGATCACACAGTGACTGGCACATACTCAGTATTCTAAATACTTGTTGGTTAAAACATGAGCATATATGCTTTATTTCCACAGCATTGTAAATTGACAAAAGAAAATGTGGTTATATTTAGATAGTTTTATTAACAATGGAAAGGAAAGTGGACCTTCTAAAGAAAACTAAATATCCAGATATATGTTCATAAATTTTAAAAGATGCACGCACATAAGAAAGAAAATGTTGCCGCCAGACTAGACACTCCTATTTTCAAATAACATGTTTTGAAGGAGAAATGATAGTTGTATCTTTTAAAGAGGTCAGTTAGTATTTATAAAAATAACAAAAACCTCTTTCCTTTTTAAATTATATGTATCTACTTTCAATGAAAATTATATCAGGATTCAAAAGCTGAAATTAGGGTAATTTAAAACCAATTCAAGTTGGTTATGAATTATCTCTTTTTCAGTCTTGTCTCATAGGTACTTCCATAATTTATAATTCATGATTCTGGAAAGAAAATGAAAGAGTGACTTTAAGAAATCATTTTAAAGGCAATTTTAAGCTGATAACTTGTTTAAAGATATGATTGGGGGATATAAATATTCATAAAGTTTCCCTAGACTTTATTATTTTAAGTTATAATAATTTATACTTTGATAATAATCTGAACTATTCAAACACAATAAATAAAAGGCTAAGAAAGTAATTAACAAATTCTTAGAATTACTAATTTGTTAATATTATTGCATTAAAAAAGTAGAGGGGGGTTTAAGGAAAATGTTGTTAGGTAATTGTTAAACAATGCTCTTCTAGCTGCTGGACATTTATTTCAGAAAGGAAAGCACTTCTTTAGAAAATACATGTTAGGAACAATTTAAATGATCAGAAAAATTAAATGTCCTGAATTTTATAACATTATAAGCATAAAACAAGAGCTCAACTTCTTGAAGCTTATTCATTCATTTACTCTGTTTCCCCTCTGAATTATTTATCTCCATAACTGCTATCACCACCTACCTTCTTACATATTAAGTGGAGTAATGTCCACACCCACCCGCCAGAATATGAGCTCCACGAGAGGAGGACTTTCTCTGTATGATACACTACTTTATAGCCAGACATTAGAAGAGTCTCAGGTTCATATTAGTGCTTTTTAAATATTTACTGAGTGAGTGAATGAATGATTATTGTGCCATGCACTTAACTAAATGTCAAAGATTAAGTAATAAACAATATAGACATGGCCCCTATCATGACAGATCTTACATTTTACTGAAGGTACAGATAAGTGGACAATTACAGGAACCAATACCACAGGTACTGCGAGAGAGGAGAACAAAGCACAGGTACCAACTCTGAAGATGGAAGAAGTCTTTCTCAAATCAAAACTCAGACCTAAAAGATGTTTGGAGATTAACCAAGTTTTTGAGAGATTGGCACAAAAGAGAGAAGACTATTCAACATGTGGGAACTGTTTGTGCAACGACCCAGAGATAAGAGAAAGAATGACCATAAAGAAATTCTATACAATTCTATTATAGAGTTTAAATTGATAAGGGAGAGGTATCAGTTAAGCTTTTCTCAGCAGATGCTTTCAGCACTAGTAGCAGAAAAATCACGTCTAAATCCTGAGCCGAATGTGCAGACAATTAGAACAGAACCCAGTTTACTCTCTTTTTCTCACAGCTGATTTCATTCCTGACACCTGATACCTGCTTGCTGGTCTCAAAGCGACTATCAGTAGTTCCCAGACCTGCTTGCTTCCCTCTTCACACCCAGCACAGGAAAAAAGGGATGGTCTTGAGATTCACTTTGGTTGGGTCAAATTAGGTCACATGAAATATAGTTATTGAAATGGATTGGTCTCATGCTCAAACCCTGGAGCCTACGTGAAATCAGTACCTTAGGAAGCATAGGGGACCTGTAGAAGACCAGGGGCTGTTGGTAATGAAAAGAATAGAACTGCACACATGAGCAGCTGGCCTGTTGTATTTGCCATGTAACTTTCAATTGTATCATAAAAGCAACTTAGAGCTATTGAACTGAGCAAAGGATGAACCCACTCATGTTTCTATTTTATCACTCTACAATGTGAAGAACAATGAACAGAATTGAGATTAGAAACAGAAGCTAGTTAGCAGGCTGTTGCAAGGTGCTATTAGTAAGGACAGACTGACAAAGATTCAAGAGATATTCAAAAGAATAGACAGACATTGGAGAAGATTTGGATTTAAGAAGTGAAGGAGAGAACAAAGTCAAGAATGATTCCCATGTGTTATGATTGGTCAAGAGGACATATATGGTGGTACCATAGCAACCAAAAGGAAATAGTTTGTCATAAAAATCATGGATTGGTTTCTGGATATAAAAGTTGAACATGTCTACATGTTGTAACATTGAGAATGTTTCAGTTCTCAGGATCTTAACATTTCAGGAGATGGTTAAGATATCATGTAATTTTATAAGAGTAGTAAAAATGTAAAATAAGATATAACATTTAGTAGTTATTAGCAAAGGACCCATTCTTTTTATGCTTAATTTTTTCCCATAATTGCTAAATCCTTATGCTATTTACCAAATTAAAAAATTAGGAGAGAAAATGAAGATACCAGAAGCATATAATAAGTAATTTGTGTTTTCCTCTTGCAAGAAACAAATGCATATTAAATACTACCTGCTGTGATGTTATGGAAATAAAATAGAATGAGAATTAGAAATACCTTGTTTGGTAAACAGAGGAACAAGCACTGGATTAGGCAACAACAAGGTCAAGTAGAAATACCTGCAAAGAGACAGTAAAGCAAGATTTTTTTAACTATCAAGATGAAAAATTATTATTATTACAACATGGACACCCTCAATGCTTGTGAAAAGAGAAGCAGTTTTGTGTGGGAAAATATCTACCTGAAACATCACTTGGAAGAAGAGGTCTAAACTAAGATTAGCAGCTGCAGCATAGGACTGATTCAGCAGCAATGAGACAAAACTCCTTGTTTCCAAATTTGCTGGAGGGAGAGATGTAACCTAATATTAAGGAGGAAGCTCAATCTAGGTTATACAACAGTGAAGTAGATAAATGATGTAGTTAATCTGTACTGCATAATAAATCGATGTGAATTTCAGAGTGGAAGAGAGCAGAGAAGAAAGGAGTGAAGGGATGGATAAGAGAACGAGGAGGAGAATGAGGAGGAGAATGAGGAGGAGAACGGGAAGGTGAAGGAGCAGAAGGACAATGAGGTAGGGGAGGGGTGTCATTAGAGTGCCACAGGGCAGGATGGGATGGGCACTGAGAGAGGAGAGTGGAGGGGAGAACAACAGTGTAACCAGAGAAAAATTCCTCTTGGCAAATGGGAATGTTTTAGAACAGAGAATACTTAATATTCAATTTTACATTATTTTTGTTCATATATTAATATCAAACCCCACATTTTCAGGAAAGCCTGACACACTGGCATGCCCTCATGTGATAGTATTAAGAATAAGAAAAAAAAGTAGTAAGAAGAAATGTGGTCATCCCTACAATTACCTCTTCTACCAATTCTTGGTTAGATTACCATTTTCTTAAGAGGAAAGATAGACATGACCCAGATTCCAGATGTCATGGTAGTTCCCTTGGGATTAGGTTTTTATTCTAAATGAATTTAAAGTTATATTATGTTGACATAACATTATTTATTCATGTATTTGGTGAATAAAACCAGAGCAAACTAAAGAGCTGTCTATAGCAGAAATGAGAGTATTTCAATGAAGCAGCTACAGTGTAAAATTGACTGAGGAGTAACACAGATACACCAACAGTAGATGAGCTTAACAACATTAATGACAAGTGAACTTAAGTGAAGCAAGTTTGACATTTTGCTTATACCAGAATAAACCTGTATAAAACGTACAAAATTTTAAGGAACATTTTTCTCAACATCCATCAATGTCCTATTTTTTAAGGACATGGGACCAGGGATCTAATCCTAGTTCTGATAATATATTTGTGACTTTGAGTGAAGCACATGATGCAGTTATAGCTCAGCCCCTCACCCTTAGTGTGAGGGAATTGACTGGGTGGTCGCTCAAAGTCGTTCTCAGCCCAAGTACCATGGGTTCTGAAGCCAATTTTAGTATTGCCTTTCCTAATGAGTGGCAGTTCTACTGCAGTTAGAATTCTTAAAGGATTTCTACTGCCTTTTAAAAAAATAAGATGAATATAAGATGTGCCAGCTTATCAATGACATTTATTTTAAAGCTATGAAACTTTTTTCCAAAAAAAGAAAGTTCAAATAAGCCCCATTAAAATCAGTCTTTTGTTATAATTCTTATTCATAGGATTTCTGTACTTTCCCAAATATGACTTTTCAGTTAGAAAAGGAAAAAGACACATTTTTTTTCTAATTGTCATGATAGGTTCCTTTGATAAAGGTTCATTATAAAATCATGTTCAGGAAATTTGTTAATTTGCTTATTCTATATAATTACCAGGCTTAAGAGCTGGTTTTTAATATGGTAGAAAGTATAACATACTCTCCCTAAGAAGCTCATAAATAAGTTCCAAACATCCAAATATATTCTTCTGATGGTAAGACTCAATAGGAAAAAAAAATCCATTTGCCAAAAAGTGATCTCCACTCTAGATTAATGAAATGTAAAAGTGATGATCATCTGAACAATCTAAAGCATGGGGCCCATGGCCACTGTTTCAGGATTTCTAAGTAAGGAAAACATGAGGGAATTTTTTTAAAGTTTTATGGTTCAAATGATGGTTTTAAGTTAGTAGATAGAGAATTACATATTAGTCCTCAGCAATCAAGGAAACTATGACTGTTGTCCAGCTATGTGTTCTTCATGGTGCAGCTCATCTATTTATTTTTTTCTTTTTTCCTTAGAGAAGGGAACACAGTAGATTCTCTAATATCAACCATTCTATGCGATTAACATGATGGTGAAGTTCAGGTTGAACCTTTGTAATACATTAAAGAAAATCATGACATCATCGGTGAGGGCAGTTTTGCACTACCAAAGTTGACACTATCTTCATGGGTAGCTGGGACTAAGGTGGAAATGATCAGACTCCTGATATTATGTCAGAAGATCAAACTGACAGCGGACATCCTAATGTAGGCATATATGAGGTAAGAAACAAGAGTAGATGCTTTAAGATACTGGTGTTACGAATTTACATGCTAAGGATATTTTAAATACAAAAAAAAAGAAAGAAGAAGGAAGGAAGGAAAGAAGGGAAGGAAGGAGAGGAGAGGGA
>CM052539.1:63913816-63972207 GCA_028533065.1 Trachops cirrhosus | reverse complement strand
CACTTTCAACAGATTCTCAACCATCTTTGAAGTGTTTGTGCCACCCTTTTATTTGCACTGCACTCATTGCATCATCCCTGAAAGCCTTCTGAATCATCTGAACAGTTCCCACAGAGGAATGTTCAAGTTTAATGCAAAATTTAATGCTGATCCATTGCTCTATTCACTTAGTCATTTTGAATACAATGGCCACACAGTACACTTGCTCACTCAACAGGGTCTATCACCCCTATTGACCAGGACAGTGAAGTCTTCATTGTTCATGCATGCACATATCAGTCCACTTTCCTTGGCTGCCAGGTGTTGAGCACATTGTTATTATATTAACAACAGCTGGATTTTTTCCAGACAGACCTTATAAACTGTATATGAAAATTATGAATGACGGCATGATGGAGATTTAAGTAACAATAGTGATGATTGTGATTGACAAGCACCACTGACCGACCAAAAGATAACAAATGATTCAAAATATGTTTGTATATATTTGTGTGAATGCATGCATATGTGTGTGAGTGAATTACAACAGCTGTAGCAATTTTTTCTGGGGGTATTCATTTTCTGAATAATTTCTATTCAGCCTTACCACCTCCAAAGACACAAGCCTCTTGCAGCATAAAACACACACATTTTACTAAGACACCTTAATGGTAAAAGAATAAAAATAATACTTATTGTACAATAATATTTATCTAACTACCTGTCGATATTGCTTTATTCATTTTATATATTCACTACAAACATAATACCTCAAAAATATATGTAACATCATATTTGTATCTCTTAAAAGTATAGGGGAAAATTGAGGGGAAGCTGACTGTGCTTCAGATGAATGATATGAACTCTTGTCAGATCTCACTGTTCTTAAATTTAGTGATGAATCAAGAAAATAGTAATTTTTCACATGCAGTAACTTAAGTATAAATCAATAATCAAAATAATGAAATTATCAGTCTTTCAAAGTCACTATTCTGAAATAAATTCTACTTTCCTAAAAATGACAACCTTTTGTTTATAAACTTTACATAGATCTGAAATTTATCTGTACTGCCTGATAAAATGTAAATACTAAATAATTTTTCTCTTAGTCTAGCTTTATCAAGTATTGACGTTAGTGCTTTAAAATGGTTCCATATCTTCTCATTCAAATAGTTTGATAATCATTTTAAGTATTACATATTTCATTTAAATTCTGTATGGTTGA
Source organism: Trachops cirrhosus (assembly GCA_028533065.1). Taxonomy (NCBI): domain Eukaryota; kingdom Metazoa; phylum Chordata; class Mammalia; order Chiroptera; family Phyllostomidae; genus Trachops; species Trachops cirrhosus. The sequence goes on along the minus strand of CM052539.1, from coordinate 63,971,003 downwards.
GAGTTATATGCAGTTATTTGAGGAGGCTCTATTACTGCATATTGAAAAACATTAGGCTGCCTGTCTATGCGACATATATGCTAAAACTAATGGAGTCCCTCCATCTCTCAGGGTCTCAATTTCCCTGCTTTTACATGTTGATATGTAGACTAAATGGTTCCCAAAGGCCTATATACAGACTTGAGTCTGACCAGCTAAAATTCTTTATTAAAAATTCAGACTAAAAGGCCTACTATAGACATGCTGACTCGGGACCTCAAAGACTGTCATTTAGGAAGTTCTCTGGTTGACTTCCATTGTGCAGTCAAGTTTGAAAATCTCTGGACTGAATGAGCTTTAAGGTTTCTCCCAGCTCTGTCAGTGATTCTGTATTTTATCTTAGCAAGAGAATATGTCAAAATCAGTTTTCACATTGCCTGCAAGATATTTGGTTTATCCTCACATACACAACATGGTGTGAGCGAGTTCAATTATGCTGGAGAAGATTGAATTCACACAAGCAATAAATTTAGGGTTTCAAGGAAGGCTGTTTTTATTCTTGTTCTCTCTCACTCCACCCTCATTTTATTGACTTTACATCAGCACAGTAATCTAGTAACTTAATCATAGCTGTGCAATATGTATTTGCTTACTAGATATAATTAACCTCCAAGCAAATTCTACATAGAGCACAAACACAGCTTTACATACACATAACATAAATATCTCATAACTTAACAGGAAATCCATAAAAGTGAAAATTGGTAGTACAATCAGCTTTTCTAATGCTCACACAGCTTCTTCTAGGCACCCTTCTTTTTCCAGTCTACTTTGGCACATTCACTTTCATGGATATAAAATGAGATGAAAAGACTAGAAGGAAAGACACAAAATTTCAATCCCAGATCTGTCACATATTAGTCATGTGACTTACAGTGAGCTATTTCCCTCTCTAAGACTCACTTTCCTCCTCATCTATAAAATTATAAAAATAGTATTTCATCACAGAATTGCTATGATCAATAAGAGACTGGAACATATGAAATACTCAAAACTAGACGTCTTGATTTCTTCTGTGATTTTTTAAAGGATTTTATTTATTTATTTTTAAACAGAGGGTAATGGAAGGAGAAAGAGCAGGAGAGAAACATTGATGTGTGGTTACCTCTCACACGCCCCTTACTGGGGACCTGGCCCACAACCCATGCATGTGCCCTGACTGGGAATCAGACCAGCGACCCTTTGGTTCATAGGTTAGCATGCAATCCACCGAGCCACAACCAGCCAGGGCCCCTTCAATGATTTTAAAGAAGATCAAATACAGTTGTGCATTAAAATTCTTTTAAACCATGGAGCAATATTACTAACTTGGTAAGAAAACTACCTTTTAAGGTTTTTTCAATGAGAAAATATAAAATGTAGATAATATTTATGATGTCAAGCTATCATTTTCATTTGTTCTATCAAAATATAAGATGTTGTATAGGTATTAGTCACTTTAGGCTCCAATACATGAAGACATTCCTATTTGGGAGAATGCTAAAATAAAAGGAAGATAGCATGATTCCCTGTGATCAGAATGGCCAGTGTTGGCAATTGGAGATGTTCCTATTTTGGGGTCATTAGTGCCAGTGTATGCTAGTAATAAGACGCTGGCCTGAGACTTCCTGAGTTGGAATCCAGGCCTTGCTATGTACTAGCTATACTAATTGGAGTAAACTACCTAAATTGTTAGACTCTAAACATGTGAATAAAAATCTAACCCAAGGGTGATGTTGGTGGTTTGAATTCTTTCAGTTCTTGAGAAGTCAAGCTTATTCTATATTCTCTGCAGATTGGGAGGGAAGTTCACCTTCCCTAACACACTGATTAGTGTTCACATGAGATACAAAGAGTCATTTCTTGTGTCATAAATTATTAAATCAGTGACCAAACTTCCCCCCCCATAGAATATCAAAACCAACCTTTTGACAATAAATAGGGATGAAATATGATACATGCTACAACATGGATAAGCCTGAAAACCATTATTCTTTGTGAAAAAAAATCAGATACAAAAGACCCCATAGTATGTTATTCCATTTACATGAAATATCCAGAAAAGCAAATTAGTATTTACCTAAACCTGGGAGTTGAAAAGGGGAGTGACTATAAATGGGCATAAGCTTTCCTTTAGAAGTGATGGTTATGTTCTAAAATTATATTGTAATGATAATTGTACAATTCTGGAATATAAAGAAATCATTGAATTATATACTTAAGATGGGTGTATGCTATAGTATATAAGTTATACCTCACTAAAGTTGTTAAAAACAATAGAAAAAAACCCAAGGAGTTCATTTGTCAAGAACCCATGAAAAAATACAACAACACACTTCAATTACTTATACAACTAGAATTCAAATATAAAAGAGAGTCTGAGTTGCAGAAGAAGAAAGACTAATTTATGAGCACATGGGATACTCAGAAATAATTTTAGGTGCACACTGATGGAGCTGTATGTCCTGAGCAACAATATGGATGTGAGAACAGGAAATTTCAGTGACTCCTTCTACCTCTGTGAAATTCATTGACTTTTTCAACCTGTCTTCTTCTCTAATATATACATTTAAGGTATAAAATTCATTCAAAGAAATGCTTAACAGTATCCCACAAATATTGATATGTTGTACCTCATTATCATTTAGTTCCAGATATTTTTCCATCATCACGTTATTTTGTAACATCTCATTGGCTAAAGCCTAAAATCATTAGAGTTGGGAAGTGGACTCCTCCACAGAGGGTAAAGGACAAAACTGAATATTTCCTAAACAATATCTAATTGGCTACATTTCTGAATGGCAAATACAGATGAAGTTCCATGTGGAAGAAAAGGAGTGTGCCAAACAACAGTGTTTTTGGAAATAATAATCAGTTCAGAAGGCTTGACATTCCCGAAAGAATGGTGGTACAGGTAAACAAGACTGTTGTGCTCTTTCAAGCATTTTGAGTACATTGAAAACAATAATTGCCTTTTACCTTTTTTCTTAGAAAACTGGAAGTAAGACTATACATTGAATGTCTTTGCAAAATATGAACAATAAACTCACACATTTCCTAAGATTTTTAAAGAGAATTTACCATTTGTATTAAAGCATAACAAATAAAATAATTTTGAAATGTTTTTCCATTTGTATTGTCATTTCTTTCTCAGGAGAGTAGCCAGTGTTTTTATAATGAGATATCATTAATATAAAAAATTGAATTTCTTATGAACACCCAGGGTCCCTAGTGCCTTTTACATATATGCATGGCAGACTTGCTCCATATATTTGAAAGAATAATAATCCACAATATAGTTATAGGGTTTTGCAAAGATCTCTTATAGGTGTGGTCTACATTGTATTTCTATATAATGTGCTATTCTTACAGAAGCACTCAAAGAGAATTTTATGCTTTTTACTAACAATAGAGCTTTTCATCACTAACTTGACAAGAAGGAAATTTGTAAGTGCAATAAACACAACAAATACATGAAATAAGCAGGAATTTTTAGTGATGTTTTTCTCTGAATTTCAGAAATTGTTAAGTTTCAAGCAAAACTTTATTTAGTTTTATTTTAAATTAAAATAGAAGACACAAAATACCCTTAATAAAAACAAAAAGGATTGTCAATATTTTGTTAGTTCCTTTTTGTCTAAGATCAATTAATTTAAATATCTCCAAATCTCATGGGTTATTTAACTCACTCCAAATCTTGACTCTTCTGTCTTTTTACTCATCAGTTAAATAAATTTTGAACAGTCTTTCTGAGCAAAAATTTCTGCAGTAATTCAGAGGTATAATTCTAGATAGCTTTTATTTAATTTTACAACATTTACTTGCTCATCTTAAAACATGTTTTAAGTCCGGGTTACTTACCATCTGTGTGCAAAATAGGTAAAGGTACTTCTTCCTCCAGGAAGATACAGCATAATTTCAGCACCACCTTCTCTGCTCATTTGGGTACAATAAAACCATCTGCGTGACTGTATGCTGTGGCCTTTTGTGAAGATTCCTATTTTTTTATTTGTTTAACTGGTAACATTTAATACAGATCCCCACCAGTCTACTTTATTTGCTTACTAACAAAAAGATCTGTTAAATTTTTAGTGCCAAACTAAAACTGTTTTTCACAGTAATGATAAAGTGATGAAATAAGTTTTGAATTACTTTAAAATAAAAATCCATTAAATCAATAAGGAAATTTGCATTTTATGGAATTTAGAAAAGAAATAAATGTATATGTACATTAAGGAATAAACTAATAATATATGCTTGCTTAGGAGGATTTTCATATAGTAAATTTAAATTTGGTAAGTTAATGGAATGCTCTGGATTGGGCATCTGGGTGTGTCCAACCTCCACTTTTTTTGCTAGATAGTTCTAGGACCTCAGTACAATTCCTTATCTTCAAGACTTGAATTTCCTAATTTATAAAATGAAAATGTTTGTATTTTTTTTTTGGTCATGTTAAGATTTATTTGTTTATTTATTTTATTGTTGTTCAAGTACGGTTGTCATCATTTTCCACCTACCCCAGCCATCCCCACTTCCCACCCTCAATCCATCCTATCCCCCTTTGGCTTTGTCCATGTGTCCTTTATACACAACTATATGACTTTTATATATATCTTCTTTTCCTCAAGTTATTTGATTTTTATCAAATTACACATTTATACCCTGGAAATTTCTCATTGTAACAGAAAATCAACCAAATATGTTATTTTTATTTGTTACTCAAATATGAGTAACAAAAAAAAACTTGTTTGTAATACTTATTTTAGAACTCAAGGAAAGTAACACTTGAATAGATCAGGAAGTCACAAGATAATGTTATTTTCTGAATTAATACAAGGTCACAAAGAGAAGACATATGTACTCCTCCCAAAATGCAGTACTTTCTTGGTTATTTGATTATTTCAGGTAGAAATTCCTGTTTTCAAGTGTCTAAAAATATGATTATATGTGAGCAATGACATTTGTAGAAATGTATAAAAGACACTACATTTTAACATACGCTTTAACATGTGATGTTTTGGTGTAACAAAGATAAATTTACAGTGAACTTTTAAAAGTTAAAATATTAAGATATGTTCAAAGAATGAGTAAAAAATGTAACTCTGATGAAAGATTAATGATTTGTGAGCATTTAAATAACAATTACATTCACATAAATTATCATATGCTACTTTACTCATTCAGATTATGACTATAATTCAGTTTTTTACCTTGATAATAAGGAATTCTGTACAATAAATAATTGAACTGAAGTTCAAATTTGTTTATAGTTAAACTATGCTAACACTTTAATTTTGCATTGATTACATTATAGGCAAGAGGAAAGAGGTAAAATAAAAGTGCTTATATTACTTGTGTCTTCTGTCAGTAGATAACTGCCCTTGAACCTGCTTTATCTGACTTAAAAATGTCAACTACTGATACACCCAAAAATACCATCAAACAAAACATCAAGAAAATACTAACTCTTCTGTCCTCCAAAGCATCATTTATTCATTCACTCACTCACTTATCCACAAACTTTATTGAAAACTGTGACAAAAATCACCATGTGTTCACCCATTTCCTTCCCTGGATATGTAGCTAGGTCACACCTCCCAGACTCTGTTGTCTTAAGTGTCACCATATGACCAAGTTCTGGTGAATGGAATGTGGACAGAAGTGATAGCCTCCACTGCTATGCTTAGAAAATTAAAACTTCCCACATATGATTTCTTTTTCTTTGCTCTCAACCCCAGGGCCAACTAGGGAGGAATCTGCCAACCTGGAGGAAGCTGGAGCTTCCATGTGTACAGCAAAGTTTCTCTGGATGGCCAGGCATGTCCAAATGCTAGCACAAAGGAATGCCAGGACCTGAATAAGAACTAAACTGCTACTGTGCAAAGATGCCGAGATGTCAGGGTTTATTTGATATATCAGCTAAGTATTACCACACTTCATACAAGAACTTTTTCACCAGCTGCGGAGAAATGTTGAAATTTAGGGAAAGCGAATATGAGAATTAAGTTTATTTATTCATTCATAAAAGAATTTAATAGTTGCCATTTGAGAGACTTGAAGGACCAAAAACTTTTCATCATGGCCCACTTGTGACCTCCTCTTCCCTTTTGTTAAACTTGAGTTTCTCAACTCACTGCTGCTAAACCACAAGAATGATTTTTCACTTCTCAATAAAACTGTTTTTGACCACATGTTACAGAAATTAGCAGAACTTTGGCTGACCTCTTTTGCTAAAGTTATACAAAACCTTTCTCCCTTTCTTCCCTAAAATATATTACTTCTTTCTTTGGAATAGTTCTCATGTTGTAGCTTTCTGAATAAAGGCTTATTCTTCATGATGTTCTGGATGACTTTCTTCCACACTGACATTCCTGTGCTATCTTGGAAGTAAAATAATAAGCAAGAGGTAGTAGTAACTACCCTTAGGAAACATTGTTTGCTGCATAATACACACAAGACTGTTTAGTACAATTACTCCTACAATCAGTTTATATATAAATTGTTACAGAATCATAAATTAGTGAACCATTAATTTATGAGTAATTGTTCACTAATTAACAGAGAGCCCTGCTCTCTGCTAAAACTATATTGAGAAAATAAGTCCTCAATTTTAGAAGGAAGGAAGGGTCTATTACAGACAAGAAACTGCATGTACAATAGAAAACAGCCACCAAAAATGGAAGTGTCTTGGTGGCAACTCAAATAAGTGGGTCAAAAACAGACTTATAATCTCCATGTCAGTAAATAACACCCAGAACTATGCCAGCCAGTAATCAAGCGGTCACCTCTAACCCATGACATATTCTGGATCTCTGGTTTATGATCAGTTTTCTCCACCACTTCTACAGGTAGCTACCTATGTGTGATGAGGTACTTTTTTAAAGGTTAATTACCTACATTTCTCAACCAGATAATTAATATACAATGGTAGAGTTGGAGCCAGATAACAAACTGGAAGCTTCCATTTGGAAAAAGCATGGAAAATATTAATATTTACTGAACCATACTAGTTACCAATTCCTGCTCTTTAAAACTCACAGACTCCACACCTAGCTATGTAGTCATTCCTTGGGTTATTCATTTGGCACCTGCTGGCTCCACTCTCTGAGAGTAACTTCCCTGTTACTATCCTACATGGCCACTGGCTTCACTTTCAGGAAGTTCTTCTTTGTTTCTTATCTTCCATGGTAGCTTCTATAACAGACTTAAAAGAGTGTATCCATGTTTTTCAAAGGAAAATGTGTGGACTTTAATGAATTAATTACTAAGAATGAAGTATACTGTAGAGAAACTTAATATTTATTTTGAAAACTTAAAAGGAATTTAAAAGAAGGTATACAGAGATAGTAAAAATAGAGGCTGAAATTAAGACAGTGAAAACAAAAGCTTCAGAAAAGGTAAATTGAAATGAAGGACTCTGCATTTTTGTTTTTGAAAAGACCAATGAAATAGACAAATCAAGTATTAAAAATTGAGAGAGCAAAAATAGACAAGTATAGGGATAAGAAAGGAAATACATCACAGATAAAAAGAGGTAAATAAGTACTACATAAAATAAATGGCAACAAATTTCAAATTCAAATAGTTTATTTTCTTGTGAGAAATTATATATACATACATATATGTCTATATGTGTATGTATGTCTTTATCTATATGTATGTGTGTGTGCATATACAAGCTACTACCCAAGATAACAACGTCCTTCTAAAATACCACTCAACTCTATGCTCTTTCCCTGCTTTACTTTCCTTCATTATATTTGTTATCTTCTTATGCTATGCATATATGCATTAGTTCATCTATTTATTGTCCTCTCATCACACAAATTTAGACTGCCTGAAGGCTGTCTTGCTTACCAGTTCATCTGTTTTGCTCAGTTCATCTGCCCTGCTCCCTAGTTTTTCTAGTGACTACACCAGTGTCTGACACAGAGTAGGCATATAGTGAAGTACTTATTAAATCAATGAAAGCATATATCCCTTGTTTGTGTTTTCTCATGCATTTTTTTAAAAATCTATGTTCTTTCCCACCAAATGACACATTGTAGGAAATAGTGCATGCATAATTTAAAAGTCTTGGTTTTGCAAAGACAAACTCTAAACAGACATGAAAGAAACTTAGGCATAGATTTCTTCAGTTTCCAAAGACAGGTTAAAATCATATGTTACTTGAATTTTTCTTCCCGTATAATTTTTCTTCAACACAGACTAAAGCTACTCACCCCGGATTAGATAATCAGGCTATTTAAGAGAAGAAAATCCATTAAATGAGAAAAATTAATATTATAAAGTTTACTTCTTTCAAGATAAAAGTAGAACTGCTATCAAAGTCTCAGAGAAGCACGTTCCAGATGAGAACAATACAAACATTGCATTCCAAAAAAATTTAAGAAATTTGCTAGACATGGTCTTCACTATGAAATATAATCATTAATGTTAACCATTCAGCATTCACATGAGTTGTTTGGAATGTCTTTTTCCAAAGAACTGTAGCATGTAACTTTCTGAAAAGGACATTGCTTGAAAACTGGAATATTTTTCCTCCTCCATTGCAATGTGTAAAATTTTCTTTCTTTCAGAAAAATCTCAAAATAGGATAAAGAAAATAGACAACTCAATAGAGAATCTTCACTATTTAGCCAAACTCAAAAGAAAGCTGAAAATAGTCACTATTCCTTCTAAATGAAAAAGATAAGGGATATGGCTGTTCCAGGCCTCATTCACCAACTGTAATCCCTCTGACTCTTTCAAACCAAGCATGACCTAGTGCCTAGAAGAGCTGAACAAGGTTTTGGACACTTGGGATTCTGAAATAGAGAGATGATATAGACAAGAGTCAAGTTAAGATCAGTATAGAATTGAACTGAGAATCAAAACCAATTCTTGATTCCAAAGAGAGCCTGCCTTATGCCTAGTCATGGTAATTATTGTCCTGTGGAGGACAAGCTAATTTCCCCCAAAGAACTGAGGAGAAGCCAGATGCACAAGTTGAGCTCTCTTAGTTACTGGTTCTGACAGAATACCAGCTTTTGAGAAGAAGAGGGAACAGGTAATGAGCAAACAAATTGCTTGCTAATAAACCATTGACCCCCAAAAATAGTAAGTACTGTGCCTCTCACCATACTATCTATGAAGTTAAGGCATGATGGTTATTAGACCAAAGACTCAGAGACTGAAAAGTGACCCTGTATCCAGAGAGCAACAAATAAACTGATCCTTAAATAAATCAAATCGCTGGAGTAAGACTGTGCTACCTTACTTCCCTCTTCCTCATACCCCCAGTGCCCCCCAAAAAACTTGGAATTTCAAGTTTAGCTCATAAGTCTCTCTTTTTAAATAAAGCCTATCACATTTCTATTCCACATTGTACTAGCAGACATTGCCAGTGCAAGAAGATAAGTAAATGTAGGTTATATAGAATAGAAACAAATGGAAAAAAAGCCTTGAAACATTTTTTTAAAAGCATAAGTTTATTTAGACATAGCATGCCAGTGTTTTAGAAAATTTATAAGAATCTACAGAAAATATTTTTAAATACATAAGTAAATTTAGTAAGATTGCTGTATACAGATTATTTAAAAAATAACTGTATTTCTACCCTGGCTGGTGTAGCTCAGTGGATTGAGCACAGGCCTGTGAACCAAAAGGTTGCTACTTCCATTCCTAGTCAGAGCACATGCCTGGGTTGTAGGCCAGGTCCCCAGTAGGGGGCACACGAGAGGCAACCTCACATTGATGTTTCTCTCCCTCTTTTTCTTCTTCCATTCCCTTCTCTCTAAATAAATAAATATTTTTTAAAAAAACTATTTCTATGTACCACCATCAAACATTATAAAACAAACTTTTAAAATAATATATCAGCATCAAAAATCAAATGCATTCATAGAATGTACAACATTGAGAGTGAACCCTAATGAAAACTATGAACTTTGGAGGGTAATGATGTGCCCATGTAGATCCATCAATTGTAAAAAGTGTACCACTCTGGTGGGGCATACTGATCATGGAAAAGGTTACGCATGTGTAGGGGTAGGGAGTATATGATAACTCTCTGTACTTTCTGCATAGCCTTGCTGTAAACCTAAAACTGTTCCAAATTATTTTTAATCAAATATACAGAATGGTGTTTATTCAATTGAATATGAAAATACTACACACATTGTATTTGTGCATCTTTCTGTACTATGTTATGCTTCAAGGAAATGTGTGTTTAACAAACAAGTATAATTATAATGCAGGATTTCAAAATTTCTTGAATTAGAGATCATGTAGACAAAATTTGATCATAGGTTGCTCATGATGTAATGTTAACATTTTAATATTACTATATAATTTTTAAAGATTTTATTTATTTATTTTTAGAGCGGGAAAGAGAGGGAGAAAGAAAGGGAGAGAAACATCAATGTGTAGTTGCCTCTTGTGCACTCTCTACTGGGGACCTGGCCTGCAACCCAGGCATGTGCCCTAGATTGGGAATTGAACCAGTGACCCTTTGATTCACAGGATGGTGCTCAATCCACTGAGCCACACCAGCTGGGGTTATTACTATATATTTTTATATTTAGCTAAATATATTTATATATTATATTAATTGATATGACTTATATAGAAAGAGAGAGAGTGAAAGAAAGACAGAGAGACTGAGATAGAAGGCTGGGAAGAGAGAGATGAAGTGTACAGAACTCACTACCAAAATCTATATGGCATAGCTAAAAACCATGTTCAAGCACAAATTTATAGATAAATGCATTTGTTGTTTAGAAGAAAGTCTAAAGTTAAGCAACTCAATGAACATTTTGAGGAACTGAAAGCAAAACAAAAAAAGTAAGCAGAGATAATTAACAAGTAGAAAATAAGCTTAAGCTGAAATAAAACTTAAGCAGAAATAAAATGTTCAATTTTTTTTCAAAATTGGACAAAGTATCTTAAAGATCATGTGAAATAATAAATGCTGAAAAAGTTAAGATATATGAAATAGTAATAGTAAAGGGAGATTATGCTCACCAATTATTAAAATGATTAGAATTCCTTACCAGATTTTATAATTAATATAGTATAAATTATGTGCTACTGGCATAAAAATATGCAAATAAATCAGTGAAACAAAGTAGAGATCTCAAAACAGTACCCAAGCAATAATATCTTAATTTAGTGAGAAAGGAGATAGATTATTTAATTAGTGATGCTGGCAAATTGGCTGTTCCCTTAGACCTACAAATTGCAGCACTAAAAAATATAAAATAAATTGATTAAAGACTTTACATTTAAAAAGAATAAAAATATTAGAATAAAACTTGAGACTGTATTTAAAATCTAATGTTTGAATACTTTTATAATAAAGACAAAAAATGGCATTTTTGCAACATGATACTAAAAAATCAAAAAGGAAAGTGGTGAGAATGTATACAGTTAGATAGGGTTCCTCACACTTGGCACATTATAGATTAGGTAAGCCTATGTTGTACAATATAGGATCATTACCAGCATCCCTGGTCTCTACCCACTAGATGCCAATAAGTCATTACAATTAAATTTTCAATTACAATTAAACATTCCCAGCCCCACACCAGACCACCCACCCCAGGGTTTCAGTGCCAGGAAAATAAGTCCCCATAACCTCTGACAATAAAAACCAGTAGACATTGGGATGGCAGAAGAAAATGTGAGATTCTCACGCATCTCCTCTTGGAGGGCCCCGCACATGGATTTACTCAGACTTACTCCCTCAGAGCTCCAGCATCAGGGCAGCACCTTGAAGAGCACCAGTGGCATATGAAGAGGAACTGAAGTGTCTGGCATCAGGGCAAGAGCTGGGGGACAGCTTCCTCCTGGACAGAACTGCTGACAGTGGCCATTGTTCCTTTCTGAAGCCCTCCTACACACAGAGCCAGGTCTGGCAGTGCCATATCTAAATCTCCATCAACCTGGCTCACACAGTTAGCCCTGCCCTGTAATTAACTAAGGCTCCACCCTATCCAACTTATAGACCCACCCAAGCAGGCACAGTGTCTTTTCCATAGGAACGGCTGGGCTAGGCACAGGCTTCAGACTTTCCTAAAGTCACTCAAACAAACAACAGCTGAGCCTAGCCCCCATCTCTTCTGAGTGACCCCAGGCCCTTCATGAGCACCAGTCATCTGCAGATTACTTCATAGCTTACACCAAGGGGCCCCAGATAGAACACAGGTAGTGGCAGACCTTGGCCTGCACCACCCAGGAAACCCCAGAGCCTGCACAACAAGCAGACAGTTACCACAGTGGAGCACTACCACTCAACCAGCTCCATAAGCCATGGGGGAGGTGGTTGCTGGCCAGTGGTCACAGCCAGTCCTTACCAGCTATCTGACCAAGGCAAATCTCTCCTATTGATAAGCTGACAGCAAACCACACTCAACTACAAGAAGAGGAAATACTCAACCCATGTGGGGGCACACCTTGAGTACCCAGCTTGGGAGATAGGAGAGTCTGTGCCATTGGACCCCACAGGACACCTACTACCTGAAGTCAAAGCAGCTCTACCTAATACACAGAAACAAACACAGGGAGGATACCCAAATGAGGAGACAAAGAAATATGGTCCAAATGAAAGAACAGATCAAAACTCCAGAAAAAGAACTAAATGAAATGGAGCCACGCAATCTGTCAGTTGCAGAGTTCAAGACACTAGTTATAAGGATGCTCAAGGAACTTAGTGAGAACCTCAAAAGCATAAGAAAGATCCAGTCAGAAATGAAGGAGACACTATTGAAATAAAGAACAATTTACAGGGAATCAACAATAGAGTGGATGAAACCAAGAATCAAATCAGTGATTTGGAACATAAGGGAGAAAAAGACATCCAATCAGAACAAAAAGAAGAAAAAAAGAATCCAAAAATTTGAGGATAGTGTAAGGAGGATCTGGGACAACTTCAGGAATTCCAACATTCACATCATAGGGGTGCCGGGAAGAGAAGAGAAAGAACAATAAATTGGTAGTCTATTTGAAAAAATAATAAAAGAAAACTTCCCTAACTATGAAAGGAAAGGAAATAGACATAGACATACAAGTCCAGAATCCCATACAAGCACAGAATCCCAAACAAGATGGATGCAGAGGATCACACCAAGACACATCCTAATTAAAATACCAAAGTTTAAAGATAAAGAGAGAATCTTTAAAGCAGCAAGAGAAAAACTATAATTACCTACAAAGGAGTTCCCATAAGACTATTATTTGATTTCCCAAAAGAAAGTTTGCAAGCTAGAAGGGATTGGCAAAAAGTACTCAAGGTGATGAAAAGCAAGGACCTACAACCTAGATTACTCTACCCAGCAAAGCTATCATTTAGAATCAAAGGGTAAATAAAATGCTTCCCAGACAAGATAAAGCTAAAGGAGTTCATCACCAAACCATTATTATATAAAATACTAAAGGGACTTATTTAAGAAAAAGAACACCACAAGTATGAATGTTAAAATGTCAATAAATACATAACTATCAAAAATTGAATCTAAAAAACAAACTAAACAAACAAGCAGCATAGAAACAAAATCATAGTTATGGAGATCCTGGAAGGGTGGCCAGTTGGAAGGGGATTCTGGGGGGATGGGGGGAAAGGTACTGGGACTAAGAAGTACAAATTGGCAGGTACACAATAGGCAGGGGGATGTTAAGAGCAAGTGTAGGAGATGGAGTTGCCAAAGAACTAATATGCATGAACCATGGACACGAATTAAGGAGTAGAGGGTGCTGGATAGAGGGGGACCAAAGGGGGAAATTAGGACATTGTAATAGCATAATCAACAAAAAAATATCTTCAGTCATAGCCAAATATATATCACTGTAATAAATCCATGTCATAGGATTTTAACCAAACACAGAAACAGTGTATCAGCTTACTTGATCATTTTCATCTGGCTCAGATAGATTATCACAGTGTACAAGTACTGTAGCATGAGAAAACAGGCACAAAAATGTACACAATATGATCTTATTTTTGTATCAGAAGAAATTATTGTATATGTTTTCATCTTTCATGTTCATATGTTTTAAAAATGTGTATAGTAACTATTGAGTTCTTAGTTTTTTAAACATAATGCATAAATAAGTCAAGTTGAAGTTTTGGGAGGGGTTTTGAAATTCAGAAATTGGTGTTTTTTTAAGTTCAATTTTAAGTAAGAGAATTGAGCAAAAGTTTGATGATAATATACTACCTAGATTCATTAATCAGGTTTTGCCACTGAACCACCATTTATATTTGGCAATAAGTTATCCACAATGATCCTAATTCCATTAAATTTTGCTCCTTTAAAACAAAAAATATTTAGTGCCTGGGTGTTAAACTCATATAAAGTTATTTTTATTGATAAATTCACTATTTAGGGAACATATATTTTTTTATCAACTCATGATCCCTATTTTTGAGCCAGAACTGCTGACCTGAGATTCTCTTAAATATTTGTCAAGTTTCTAAAGGAAGTTATTAATGCATTTACTAACATTGCCTATGCACAAAGATGTTTTCAAACTGAATGATTGCTTAAAAGTGCCAATATTTTTACAGTGTCTACTATATATCCTAATTTTCTCAGATAATATCCAATTTTCAGCTGAAAGAATGGGACTTAATAAAGGCTAAATATGAGAAACACATAATTAATAAGTAGAGGGATTGTGATTTCAACCTAATTCTGTCTCATTCTAGTGTATAAATCTTTTTATTAAATTAATTCTCAGAGCAACAAGCCAGATGTTTTTACTCACCCTGTAGAGATGGAGCATGACCCAAAAAAAGATAACTTTGGAAAACAGTTTCCAAAATCCTCAACAACAACTCACTGGAATGGATATTCACAGACTGCTGTCTCCACATTCATTCCTTTCTTCCACTATCTCAAAAGCCACTCATTTTTTCGGTGGGGGAGGAGTATATTTTCCAACTGCTACATTAAAAAATGACCACAGGAGAAGCTCTTCCAAAAGACAGAATCTCTCAAAATTCACTACTTCATAATGGCAATAAGAACAGTGTCAAAAACTGATGGAAGCTAATTTTTCAGAATCTGGAAATTAAACAAGCCTTGTAATAATCCAAGGACCATGTATTCAAGAAAGAAAAAAACATTGAATCTCAGTAAGAACAGTAAGTTTTATGGCTTCTTAATTTGCCCCGTTTCCATTACTATCTCCTCCATTCAACAATAGCCTTGATAATCAGTAGACTTAAACCATCATAGGTATGAAAATCAAAGACCAGCAAGTGCTGGAGAGGGAAGAACTGGTTTGAAGCCCCATCTCCAAGGAGTTCATCAAAAACAATGAAATGACAATGGATAGTAACTCAAGTTCACACAAAGAAATAAAAAACATCAGTAAAGGGAACTATATAAATAAATATAAAATCAAAAATTTATTTTTTTGGAAATATTTTTAACTATCATCTGATTTAAAAGGCAACTGTATAAAGCCATAGTTATAAAATTGTGTTGATGGTCTTAAAATGTATAAAGAATTTGTATGACAAATGTATAGCACAAAGTATAGCACAAAGAAGTACATAAGATGCTATTCTGGAGAAAAGTTTTTGTATACTATCAAGTTGGCATTAATTTTAATAGAATACAAATTAATATGATAATTGTACTCCCTGGGAAGCCACTAAGAAAATATATATACAGAGACAAGGAAAGTAAAATAAAACACTAAGAATTATCTACTTAACAGAAAACAATGCAATGATTTCTTAGATATGTTGTTTTGTATGAGTTACACAGCTTTACATTTAAACTTCTAATTCATTTCAAATTAATTGTGGTGCAAACTGTAAGGTCTAGGTCAAGATTGATTTTTTGGCCTGTTTGCCATTTGTTGAAAAGACTATTCTTGCTTGAATGCTATTAACTTCTTTGTCAAAAATAAGTTGTGCATACCAACATGGTTGCCAAAGGAGAGAGAGTTTGGGGACCTAAGTCCCCAAAAAGGTGAGAGGATGAAGTACAGACTGGCAGTTACAAAATAGTCATGGGACTATAAAGCACATCATAGAGAACAAAGTCAATAACATTGTAATAACTATGTATAGGGCCAGGTGGGTCCTGGGAATAGCCAGTGGAACACTTTGTAAAGTATGTGATTGTGGTTTTTTATTTAATATTTTTTATTGTTATTCAAGTACCATTGTCTCCATTTTCCCCCCACCACACCTCTTTGTGCCACCCTCCAACCTACTCTCCTTGGCTTTGTCTCTGTGTCCTTTATACATGTTCCTTCATGGCCCTTCCCCTATTTACTCCATTATCCCTCTGCCTCCTTTCCTCTGGTTACTGTCTGTTCTTTGTTTCAATGTCCCTGGTTATATTTTGCTTGCTTGTTTGTTTTGTTGATTAGGGTCCACTCATAGGTGAGATCATATGGTATTTGTCTTTCACCAACTGGCTTATTTCACTTAGCGTAATGCTCTTCAGTTCCACCCATGCTATTGCAAAGGGTAGGAGCTCTTTCTTTCTGTAGCATAGTATTCCATTCTGTAAATAGACCATGGTTTTTGATCCAGTCATTTACTGATGGGCATTTAGGTTGCTTCCAGCACTTGGCTATTATAAATTCTGCTGCTATGAACATTGAGGTGCATAGGTTCTTTTGAATTGGTGTTTCAGGATACTTAGGATATAATCACAACAGTGGAATTGCCAAGTCAAAAGGCAGTTCCTTTTTTAGTTTTTTGAGGAAATTCCATACTATTTTCCACAGTGGCTGCACTAGTCTGCATTTCCACCAACAGTGGATTAGAGTTCCCTTTTCTCCACAACCTCACCAGGATTGTTTGTTGATTTGTTTATGAAAACCATTCTGACCGGTGAGAAGTGGTATCTCATTGTGGTTTTAATTTGCCTCTCTCTGTTGCCTAGTGATGCTGAGCATCCTTTCATACGTCTCTGGGCCCTCTGTATGTCCTCTTTGGGGAAGTGTCTGTTCAGTTCCTTTGCCCATTTCTTAATTGGATTATTTGTTTTCCTGGTGTGGAGTCATGTGAGTTCTTTATGTATTTTGGAGATCAAACCATGTCCAAGGTATCATTTGAAATATATTTTCCCATATGGTTGGTTCACTATTCATTTTGCTGATGACTTATTTAGCCTTTCAGAAGCTTTTTATTTTGATGAGGTTCCATTTGTTTATTCTTTCCCTTATGTCCCTTGCTCTAGGGGACATATCAGTGGAAATTTTGTTGCATGAGATATCTAAGATTTTCCTGCCTATGTTGTCCTCTAGGGCTTTTATGATGTCATGACTTATATTTAAGTCTTTTATCCATCTTGAGTTTATTTTTGTATATGGTGTAAGTTGGTGATCAAGTTTCATTTTTTTTGCATGGAGCTGTCCAGTTCTCCCAATACCATTTGTTGAAGAGGCTATTGTTACTCCATTTTATGCTTCTGCCCCCTTGGTCAAATATTAATTGACCATAGAGGCTTGGGTTTATTTCTGGGCTCTCTATTGTATTCCATTGATCTATGTGTCTGTTCTTATGCCAGTGCCAGATCGTTTTCATTACAGTGGCCTTCTAATATAGTTTAATGTCAGATATTGTGATCCGTCCTACTTTGTTCTTCCTTTTCAAAATTGCTGCAGCTATTTGGGGTCATTTATGGTTCCATATAAATTTCTGAAGTGTTTGTTATGTATCTGTGAAATATGTCATTGGTATTTTAATAGGGATTGCATAGATCTGTCAGTTGCTTTGGGTACTATGGACATTTTGATGATGTTAATTCTTCTAATCCACGAACATAGTACATGCTTCCACTTATTTGTGTCTTCCTTAATTTCCTTCATCAGCATTGTATATTTTTCTGGGTACAGTTCTTCTACCTCCTTGGTTGGGTTTATTCCTAGGTACTTTATTTTTCTTGTTGCTATAGCAAATGGGACTTCCTTCCTGATTTCTGTTTCTGATATTTCATTGTTCGTGTACAAAAATGCTTTTGATTTCTGAATATTGACTTTGTATCCTGCTGTTTTTGCCAAATTCACTTATTAGGTCCAGTAGTTTTATGGTGGAGTGTACAGGATTTCCTATGTACACTCTCATGTCATCTGCAAACAATGACAGTTTTGCTTCCTCCTTTCCAATTTAGATGCCTTTTATTTCTTTTCCTGTCTGAGCACTGTGTCTAGGACTTCTAATATTATGTTGAACAGAAGTGGTGAAAGTGGACATCCTTGTCTTGTTCCTGATCTTAGTGGGAAAGCTTTTAGTTTTTGCCCATTGAGTATGATGTTGGCTGTACATTTCTCATATATTGCCTTTATTATGTTGAAGTATGCCCTCCACTCCCACTTTTCTGAGTGTTTTTAAAAATATTCAAAGTTATTTTGAAGAATAAAATAAGGTATTTGTAAACATGCTTCCTACCCACATTCATGACAAAGTGAGTTGACCTTTTGTTCAGGTAAAATTATAAGTTCATGTTTTGAAATAATAGAAGAAAAACAGCTTTGCTCCTTTACATCTGGTGGCTAAAGTTGTCAAGAATATTTCTAGGGACTACCTTAAAATATGGATATATGAGAATGACAGTTTCATGAGATGGTAAGAATCCATTTATCTGGATTTGTTAAATTCTCTCTCATCAATAAATTAGACATGGGTCACAAGAAGTACCTAAACTATGATTGCTCAGAGCCACACAGAAATGCCATGACTGAGTTATTTTCTATACTCTGATTTAATGCTCTGCCCTCAACCTTTATAAGAGGACAATTAAAAACTTTTTATTTGAACATGCTTTATGTATTTGGTATAAATAAAAATAAAGATATTTATAAAAATAAAGATATCAACTGTGAAGACTGTCCCTTATAATTTGCTCTCCCTGATATAGGTCTTATTAAGTTTACTTCCAAGAAATAATTACCTTCTGCAGAGGAATTTTTATTCCTCATATCAGACATGAATAACACTTAACTCAGTATATTTCTTTTTGCCTTAGCTGTCAGGAAATTAAGCCAAATTGTGTGCCCAGAAGTAGTAATGAGGTCATCTGACAAATCTGGTGACATAAATTTCTTATGCTTCCATAAGCTTGTCTCTCTTCTGTTTTTATTCTGTTATTGAATTTAACATAATTTAAAACTATTTAATGTCTAAATTATTTAAAAGAAGACTGAAATAAGAAAATAAATAATATGCATATTGAAGAATTATATTAGACATAATGTATTTTCATAAATAAACCACAGATGGAATAAGATCTATCAGTTAAAAACTTCCTAATATAATTCAATTTCACATTTCATATCTTTATATAAATATTATTTATCTATCCATTCTTTTAAAAATATTTAATGAATACCTACAACAGGCCTACTTAAAGAAGACAGTGCTAGATACTGTGGTGGGAAAATAAACTATAAAGATACTATTCAACTCCTTAAACTAAAAATCTAGTTGGAGATATGGTAAATTAAACTATCAGCCAAAGGTCCAAGGTATTCCAGAAAATAAGAGCATTAATTCTCAGCTCTGCAACGGGTCATTATAGCCTAGTCCTCATAGAAATATATACCTGACACTGGAATTTATCCTCTAGTCAACAGATTATGGTTTTACTGGCTTATGGCCTATCTTTTCAGTACATTTTAAAGCCAGCTGGGCCAAGATCACTGGCCTTATAAACCTAAATTGAATTAAAAGCTTGTTTGAAAGAAAGTAAGATATTAGTTGTAAAGAGAAAGACCATAGCAAAATAAATAAACATAGTGGCCATTCAAACTGAGGAAAACATAGTATATGTCATTGGCTCTCAATGAGGAGTAGAAGTAGAAGGGTTTTTACAATACAGCACTCTGAGAAGCTCAATACCACAATAGCATATAATGCAGTATGCCTATGTATGACAGTATAGGATAATATTTTATTAGATTACATGACTGTCTCCCACCACTAGACAACCTAAGGAGAGTAGAAGTTTCCCCAGTCCTGCTCAGCATAATATCCCTAATGCCTAGATGACTGAAAGACACATAATTGATGAATGTTGTTCATGGAAAGAATTACATACTAAATGATTGATAAAGAGTAAGTAATGCAGCAGTCTGGAAAAAAAAAGTAGTTCCTCCTGTGTTAGATTGTTGCCTTATATTAGATTTCTCCAATATAAACAAGGATCAGAAAACAAGTTCCTTTAGGAGGTGATTACAAGAAACACAGACATAAGATGGGAAACAAGAGGGAAGCCAATAGGGTTAGGTTATCTAGCAGATTTCCATAGCAGGTTGGCATGTTAGCAACTAGGGAACTCTGAAAGAGGCTAGACTGCAACTCAAAATTACCTCTCCTGAAGGTGTTTATCCTCCAAATGCCATCCCACACTGGCTAGGGACGAGTGCTGGGAATATGAACCACCACTTCCTTTAGAACTTCCTTCCTGCCCTATTTAACCAAGAGAGAGGCCTCTGGCAGAGAGTTTCAGGTTGTTGGCCTAGGATGTAGTATGCATGCACTAAAATAACAAGTGCAAAGGAGACATGGAATAGACATCAAGAGTGTCCACTAAAATGTTCATAAAATAGAGAATTTGAAAGTTGCAACTTAAATGAACTATTTAGTGAGTCTAATTGAAAAATGAGTGGAATTCAAATAAAGAGAAGAGAAATGTAAGAGACATAATACAAGAAATATTTAGAATACAAGAGAGAAAACCAAACCTAATGGAGTGGAAGACTGTTGAAAATTGAGGTTTAAAGATCCTTTAGTTCCAAATCAAAAATGTCATAAAGTTCACCAAGACCTTTGGACTTTATCCTGTAAACAATGGGAATCCTGGAAGATCTTTTAGTATGAGAATAATAGGAGGGACTTCTGGTCAAGATGGAGAGGTAGGTAGACATGCTTCACCTCCTCATGTAGACACAGAGACAATTACAATTATATCTTAAAATAAACAACAACCAGAACTGTCAGAAAAATGAGTTGTATGAAAGTCCAACAACCAAGTATTTACAGAAGTCATATTCATCCAGACGAGTAGGAGGGATAGAATTGTGGACATAGGTGGAGAGGCTTAGAAACTTGGTGTGGCATGGAGAGGCAGTGGTGGTGGTGGTGGAACAGGCTGTCCCATACTCACATGTGGTAGACAAAAATCAGGAGGGATGTCTTGGGATACCAGACCACAAAGCCAGGGTTCCAATGCCAGGAAGACAGATCCCCATAACTTCTGGCTGTAAAAATCAGTGGGGATTGGGGCAGCAGAAGAAACTGCCAGATTTTCAGGAGAGTGTGTTTAAAGGTCCTGCACAGACTTAGAATGTCTGCAATCTCTCCCACTCTGGGATTCACCACTAGGGAAACAGCTGGAAGGGTACCTGTTGCATCCAGGAAGTGAGCGAAGTGATTGGAAATAGGGCAAGTGCCTGGATCCAGAATCCAGGCAGCAACACTGTTCCCTCTTGGAGCCCCGCCCCCACAGAGCCACAAAGTGGTGAAGCAGGTTGCCCACTCTGGCAATTCCCTAAGGCTCTGCCCTACACAATTTACAGGGGCATTTTCTAAGACAGGGAGTCAAAGCATCTCTACCTAATGTGCAGAAAAAAACACAGAAAGCCTGTGAGAAGACAAATTGAGAAGACAAATAAATGTGGCCCAAATGAAATAACAGAACAAAATCCCCAAAAAAGAACTAAAGAAAACCAAGATAACCAACCTGTCAGATGCAGAGTTCAAAACACTGGTGATCAGGAGGCTCACAGAGCTCACTGAGTACGGCAAACACATAAGGAAAGAAATGAATGTTACACTAACTGAAATAAAGAAAAATCTACAGGGAACCAACAGTGGAGAAATGAAGCTGAGAATCAAATCAACGATGAAACACAGAAAGCAAAAGCATTCAATCAGAAGGGCAGAAAGAAAAAATAATTTATAAAAATGAGGACAGGTTTAGGAACTCCTGGGACAACTTTAAACATGCCAACATTTGAATCATAAGGAGTGTCAGAAGGAGAAGAGGAAGAGTAAGAAGTTGAAAACTTATTTGAAAAAATAATAAAAGAAAATTTCCCTAATTTGGCAAAGAAAATAGACATACAAGTCTGGGAAGCACAGAGTTCCAAACAAATTGGACTCAAAGGGGACCACACCAAGACACATCATAATTAAATGCCAAAGGTTAAAGATAAAGAGAGAATCTTAAAAGAAGTAAGAGAAATGCAGAGAATTACCTACAAAGGAGTTCCCATAAGACTGTCAGCTGATTTCTCAAAAGAAACTTTGCAGGCAAGAAGGTGCTGGCAAGAATTATTCAAAGTAATGAAAAGCAAGTACCTACAACTTCTATTACTCTATCCAGCAAAGCTATCATTTAGAATGGAAGGGCAGATAAAATGCTTCCTAGACAAGGTAAAACGAAAGGAGTTCATCATCACTAAGCCAATATTATGTGAAATGTTAAAGGTACTTATTTAAGAAAAAGAAGATCAAAACTATGAACATTAAAATGGCAACAAACTCATAACTATCAACAATGAAATCTAAAAAAAGTACAGAAAGCAAACAAACAAAATACCCTAAACAAACAACCAGAACAGGAACAGAATTGTAGCTATGGAGATCATTTGGAGGGTTATCAACTGCGAGGGCAAAAGGGAATAATGGGGGTAAAGGTTCAAGGATTTTTTTTTTAAAGATTTTATTTATTGTTAGAGAGGGGAAGGGAGGGAGAATGAGAGAGGGAGAAACATCAATGTGTGGTTGCTTCTCATGTGGTCCCCACTGGGGACCTGGTCCACAACCCAGGCATGTGCCCTGACTGGGAATCGAACATGCGATGCTTTGGTTCGCAGCCCATGCTCAATCCACTGAGCTACGCCAGCCAGGGCAAGGTTCAAGGATTAAGAAGCATAATTGGTAGGTGTAAAATAGACAGGGCGATGTCAAGAATAGTATAGGAAATGGGGAAGCCAAAGAACTTATATGCATGAGCCATGGACATGAACTAAGGGGAGATTGCTGGAAGGAAGGAGGGTACTGGAAGGAGGGGGGCAGAGGGGGAAAAATTGGGACAACTGTAATAGCATAATCAATAAAATATATTAAAAATGACATAGAACATTTCCTTCATGCCTCAAAAATAATAATAATAGGAAGAAATAGTATAACAAAGAGTAATTTGTCAGCAATATGTACGAAGAAATGGAATATCTGATCATGAAGTGCTGACCACATGATATTATAATTCAGGAACCTGGACTAGAGTGGTGGAATTAGGGCAAGAAACAACAAAAAGGTCAATAGGATATAGTGGATTATATAAACAAAGAATTGGATAGAAGGAGTAGCCCAAAACTCTCAGAGTTCACATCAGTAGGCCATGGTAATTATGCTTTCTTAAATTATTCTTAAATTCTAGAACTAACTAAAACCTAACTTTACTTTCACATTGCATATTTTTAGGAATTTAACTTCACTGCACAAATTATTACATGATCCTGATCCTATTTCAAAAAGTCAAATTTTGATTTTTCACAAATCTAACTATGTAACTCTGGTAATTCATAATGACATAATGAATAAGAAAGTTAGTTTTGAAAATTTTTATATTTATTTATTCTTGTGTACTTTTTATCTATATTGAACTACTAAGGAATCTTGAAATATATCATTTTCAATTAGATTTTCTTAGAATTATTGAATAAGATTATAAAACTGCTTGTATTTACTTACATTTTAAATTGAAAGAACATTATCTCTCCTTGTTATTATAGCAAGAAACATTTATTAAATGCCAACCCTGTGACAAGCTCTTTGTTAAGCTTTAAGGTCACAAACGTGAGTAAGTAGTAGCCCCATCATGACCATTTAGACTAGTAGGGGATAGCAAGTGTTTTGGTTATCTATGGGAACATAACAAACCTACACCCACACTTACTGGCTCAAAACAACAAAATTTACTTGGCTTATGAATCTGCAATTGGGGCAGAGTTTTTCAAAGTCTGGCTACATTTGTTGTCATCTAGGCAGCTCAAAAATTAGAAGCTAGCATGTCTCAAGGCTCCACTACAGAAGTGACAGTGGTTACCATGCAGTGATATCACATTGGTGGTTGGAAATAAGCCATGGTGGGAGTTTGGAAATCAGCAAACCCTAAAATTAAGGTTAGTTATTGATTACTTGATTGAGTGAAGAATTGTTGGAGAGCTTGTTGTTAAACATTTAAACACATCACTAAATAATTGGAACCAACCATTTAAAAATTGCAACTAAAAATTCTCAGATGTAAAACTATAAATGGCAAATGCACTATTGAATTTTTCCAATGTTATTTGGAATTGAGCAAAACAAGTTGCTCTGACTTTCCAAAATACTCTAAAGGAAACATCTTTTGTATGCATCTGTTAGCTAGTTTGTATATTTGTACATTTTATATGTAAATATATGTACATGAAATGTTTGTACACACATTTATTCAAACTATATATTATCCTTCTTCCTCTTTTTCCTAGATGTGCCAAGAAGTAAAACTAATAGCTTTGTTACACTTATTTCATCTACCTCGGGATATATGGAAATTGTCATTTGGCTATGAGTTTTGTTTTTAGGATTACTGTGAATTTTTATTTTTTATTTCTGTCTTTATAACTTTATATTGAGAAGTGGGGAGTTGTGTTGGGAGCTTCTAGTCAGATGCCATTCCAAATGGCACATAAATAGCAGGTTCTCTTTCATCTCTTTGATATTTAAGGAAAATTTTTGAATAAGGAAAGCATAGTAAATTTTAATTCAGGTTCATATTTGGCATTACTGTCTTGATTCTGTGTGTGCAAAGAATAATTTGGTACCAATCTAGTCTATCATAAAAATAAATATTTGGAAGCAAATAAGGAATTATACTGTTAAACTCTTTTCCATGGTGAAGGTAAGTGATTAAATGATCCAGCTGTGCTGTATTATTACATAGGGCTACATATTACACTGGGCTACGTAAGCTAGTAGCCCAAGCTATATCTAGGCGAGGTAATCTTTTGCCTGCAGGCAGGGTGTGGAGTGGACACATTAATGCCTCTCATTTGACTCTACTAACTAGTCTTTCAGATAGTATCAGATAGCATGTCTTCTATACTTTATTGCATTAATCCTCAAAATAACCCAATCAGGAAGGTGCTATTATCCTCATTTTATAGATAAGAAAATCGAGATGAAGAAATGAAAATAGGTTTATCCAGGGTCACACTAATAGAAAATGGCAGATATAAAATAAATCAGTCAGTCTCTCTCCAGAACCACATCCCCAATCCTTCTTCCCTTCTGCCTGAGCAAATGAGGTCTAACTATGAGAGAATTAGTAAGAGAGAATAGCAATTGGTGAAACTCATCTTGGGTGTCCAAATATGGCTGACTCCTCCATTTATAATGGGAAACATGATGAGATTTGTGGATTCCATAAGACTATTATTGAGAAAAAAGCAAACATTACAATTTGATCTCTCTTTCTTTTATTATAAATAATTCTAACCTTTGTCAGGTTTACATTGTCTAAAAATTCCTAGAGGTTTTCTCTGTTTCATCTTTCCACTTTCAGACTTGTAAAATACAATAATACATTTGACAGATTCAAGATGTAATTAGTCTGAGAGCAGAAGTCATCACTGTAATTCCCCCTAGATCTTACATCTCGAAATCTCCATATAAACAAACCAAAATCTTTTCCTATTCCCTGAGATCTATGGGGGTAAGATTGTTGAATCTGGCAGGGTGACAAAGGGTAAGATCCTTAAAGGCCAGAGCAAGTAAGTTTTAAACATAAAATCTATTTTCTTAATCACTTTTTCTCCTTTTTAAAGGTTAGGAAATTGCTTTTGTTGGATTACCTATTTAGTAGTTATAATAAGCTAAGCATACATTGATTTTCTTTCTAAAATAATATATTATGTAATACTTCCCAGATTTTGTATCATTTAATTTACACTCATCTATTTTATAAATCTAAACTTCAGGAAAAAAGCAGTGGAAGTGAAACTAGAATAAACTTACACTTGTTAGAAGATCATATTATCTAGCACCATTGGCAAATCTTACAGTGCCTTTTACTTATGTATGTCTTTTGTATTTCTTTGCAAAATAAAGCTTCATGTTACTCAACAATCATTCACTGACATTAGTAATTGACAGGTACTGTGCCTAGGACAGAGATGAAAGAATGAGTAGGACCCACACTCTACTTCATATCCTCACAGAAGATATGTACAAATAGATACATGAGTACAATACCCAGTTGTGATAGGCAGGAAAATGGCTTCCCAAAGACATCCATGCCCTAATCCCCAGACCTCTAAATACATTAGTGCACATGCAAAAGAGGAGTGAAGGCTGCAAATGGATTAAGATTGGTAATAAACAGTCCTTAAAATAGCAAGATGATCCTGAACTATCCAGACGGACCAATGTAATCACAACGGGTTTTGAAACTAGGAGAGGAAAGCCAGAAGTAACTACTAGTTTCATGCTGGATTACACGAAATTGCCTCTCATTCCTTAAAATAAACTAATCTGATCCCTTTTTCTATCAGGTGATGATTATGTGAGCAAAGGACATAACAACCCGGGAAAAGTCCTGCTTTACTCTGTTGGGGCACATGTAGAAAATTATGCTGTTGTTGATCAGTTGCGTGGTCTTTGGAAAGGCTGCCCTGGAAGTGCCTAGTTCAGTAGGTATGACCATAATGGCAGGTTTTCCTCATCCTTGATGGTAAAAGACTAGGTTTGTTTTTCATTTGTCTTTGCCTAAAAAAGAATTAATGAATCTCACCGTGTCCCTGAGATAGAAAGCAAATATCTGTGATTTTGTTACAGAATGGACCCATTGTGGGGGGGGGGGGGACAAAATACTATTACCAAATGGACCCCCATCCCCCTGTACTAGGTTCACCTTGCCTGTCACCAGAGAATTATAGCTCTCAATGCCAGAGATTGGTGAAAAGGAAAGGAATTATTTATTCAAAAGTTATACAGACTTAGAGTAATGACTTAATGTCTTCATTAAAATCCCGAAGTCCCTTAAAATACCCACAAACACACACAGTCCTTCCTTCCTCCCTTTGCCCAGTCCAGCCAGTCAGGGATACCGTATCTCAGGAAAAGAATAAAAGTCTGTGGCTCTGGTAGCTCCCCATTCTTCCCAGTAATCCATGCTCAGGTAGCAGGCCTCCTGCAGTTTCCAGTACCATTAACTGTGTTGCCAGGATCTCCAGTTCTCAATCCAAACCCACGTGGCACCTTCTCCTGGCCTACCAGCAAGAGTCTGTTCACCCCTTTCCTTCCCACGATGTCTCTCCTGCATTCTTCCAAACTGCTAAGAGAGGGTTCTGCATTGCTGCTACATCTTGCTTTCCATTTCCCAAACTGCATGGCAAAAGGAGCACCCAAAGCCACGTGGTTCCCCATGCATGACTACAGTGCCTGGGTTTAAACCCCAGCACCCAGTCTTCTTCTGCAGCCCCATTTCTGACTCCTCCTACAACTGGCTACACCTGCCAGCATTCCTGTATTTTTCCAGCTGTTCTGGGCTGCTATATTAAGTCCAGGCAGGTGTGGTCCCGTGGCATGCAGCAAATCATCTCCAAGCTCTAACACAGGCACAATAACCAGGGCGAGTTGCCTCCCAGTTACATCATGAATCAAAGTCACTCCCAACTCCCTGGCTCAAAGCTTGGCCACAGCTATTTAAGATATCTATGAAACCAGTTAAAGGCTATAAATATGTTAAGTGACCATTCCTGAGGTTGTCTGCAAAACTGTTGCTATGCAAAACAACTCTTAATGGCCCTGCTCCATGTGTCCCATCCCCCAGTTCAGACTTGTGGGGGTGAGGACATCCTATATTTATATTTTCTGGGCACCCTGAGTTCTGGATCCTATTACAAAGCCCTCTTTGTGGGGCCCCTGGCTGCACCCTGTTACAACTTCTCATTGACCCTTTTACTTTACAGTGAACAGATAGTGTGTCTGATCATAGCACTTGTATCAGTCCAGTGACCTTTTGCCAGAATGGCTGCCTTTTGTAGGAGGGCTACTCTATGGCTATGAGACAGTAAGTGTCGGTGAGCCTGGATAATGTGGGCTTCTGGCTTCTTGAGAAAACTCTCTGCCAGAGAGTTGACTTGCTGAATATGCAAGAAAAGGTAAAGTCAAGTTGCTCAAAATAGGTGTTCCCCATTGCCTTATATGTTATGTGGGTCTCAATAGCAGTAGTCTGAAAGAATAAAACCAAAATAAGTATAAGAAAGAAATATGAAAAAAGAGACAATAGTAAAACACAGAAGATGATTTACCAAGTGAAAGCTAACATTCCCAGAGAGAGAATGGAAAAACGTACGTACTTAAAGCATGGTTGGAACTGGAGGCTATTATGTTGAGTCAGTCAATGAAAGTCAAATACCATAAGACCTCACCTATAAGAGAAATTTAATGAACAAAGTAGACTAATGAACAAAATAAAACCAGAGGCATGGAAACATGGAAGAGGCTAACAGCTGACAGTGGGGATGGGGGAGGGAGATAATGGAAGAGAGAAGGGGAAGGGACTAGACAAAGAGCATGTATGAATGACCCATTGAAATGGACAACAGTGTGGGGACTGACTGGGAGCAGGAGGTGGGATGGGCAGAGGAAGGCAAAAGGGAAAAAAATTGGGACAACTAATAGAATAACAATTAAAATGATTAGAAATGTAAAAAAAGAGGGAACAAGATGTTATGATGAAGAAATAAAGTACAGAAAAATCCCATTAAATAAATAACCATGGGCGTATCTGAGATGTTTAAAAACCAAAACAATATTAAGAATCATACTAACAATATTTCCCATAAGGCAAAGTGAAGGAAAATAGAAGAGGAAAGTTTGGAAAATTGAAGAATTATAGCGGTTCAATGTCTGAAAGAAGAAACACCAAACTCATAGAATGCTCTGAAGAGAGAAAGAGAAAAAGAGAAAAATATCTCTGCCAAATGTATCACTATAACATCTCATAACATCAGAGATTAAAAAAATTCTAAAAGTCTTTAAAAGTTAAAACAGGTGGCCAAAAAAGGTATAAAAGTAATTTTTTCATTAAACTTTAATGAACTGGAAAGATACTGTAACAATGCCCTAAAGTTCTTTTTTTAATTTTATTTTTCAATTATAGTTGACATTTAACATTATTTTATATTAGTTTTAGGTATACAGCACAGTGGTCAGACAATTACATAGATCGTGAAGTGACCTCCCCACCCCCATAAGTCTAGTACCCACCTGGCACCATAAATAGTTATTGCAATATTATTGACTATATTCCCTATGCTACACTTTACATTTCTGTGACTATTTTGTAACATAAATTTGTAGTCCTTAATCCCTTTGCCTTTTTTACCCAGCCCTCCAGCCTCCCTCCCATGTGGCAACCTCAGTTTAATTTCTGTATTTATGAGTCTGTTCCTGTTTATACATTTGGTTCTTTAGGTTCTACATATAAATGAAATCATATGGTATTCATTTTTCTCTGTCTGACTCATTTCACTTAGTATAATACCCTCTAGGTCCATTCATGTTGTTGCAAATGGTAAGGTTTCATTCTTTTTATGGCTGAGTAATATTCCCTTGTATATATTCACCACCACTATTTTATTCACTTGTCTATGGATGGTGCTGTGTGTGTGTGTAGCATGGTGTTTGTGAATATATATATAAGTATACAAAACTTAAAATTTTAGAAGTATATAATACAAAATATTACATATTGCACTGTGGAGGGTTAACAAATTTTTCTCTTTATTTCTCCGCTTATTCTAATTTTTTACATCAAACATAACTTGTACAATAAACACAATAAAATATTGGAAAATATTTGTTTAACAATATCATGTGCTAGCCCACTTGAGGACCAGCTGTGACACCATGGCCTCACAGCATCACTAAGTAAGCAGCTACGATAATATATCCTCAACCAAATCAAGGGGCTAAACTCTCTTTAATAACTCTTCTTAAGATATGCTCAGATGCCCAATGCTGTATTAAACTCTGTTATAATCAAAATTACCTACAAGTTATAATACCACATGTATTGTTTGGGTTTAGAGGTAACACATAATTATAGATAATATTTCTCCCTAACAGATTTTGAAATGTGCAAAGATACTTCCTACTTATATTCATTTTCTCTTTCAAGATTAAATCCATTTGCTCTAAGCTGTCTTTTTTGCCTTCATTTTCAGTCATTTTAGTGGTTTTTTATTCTTCCTTATTCTTTTCTCATATGTTCTCATACATGAAACTACCTGCCATCTCTTGAGACCTAAATGAACTGGTTAGTGTAGTCATGAAAATTCCCTTGTATTCTTCCTGTGTGAACCAATCTGCTTCTCACTGTATTTTTAATGGCTCTGATTCAGTTCACCATGCAATAATAGAGAGATTGTTTACCTAATGGACTGAAACACAATAAAAATTTTTCTTTTCACCTCATTTTATCCACAAGTAAGTTTTCATTTTCAGCTTTCATGTACATGTATTGTTTTTTAGAAATCTTGCTTGTAATAATACAAACCTGGTTATTGCTAGCTGGTGTGTCAAATCCTTTTACAATAAACTACTGCAGCTCATAACATATGTTTTTAGATAATTAACCAGTAGGAAACACTTACCAAATGTTATGTATTATTGCTCAACAAAATTGAGTGTTTGAATAATAAAAATATATATAACCCAGTTAAGAGTAGGAAACACTACTATAAACCATGTTTAATTAAGAACCAAGTGTCATATAAAAATATAACAGATGTATCTTTACAATTTACTGAAGCATATTTTCTGATAAATAAAAGCAACATCATATAAAAATGTAATATTCCTGAAAAAGCCTAGTGAGATAGTGTAAAATGAATGTAGCAGCCTCTATTGTCATCCGCGTAGAGCAGCTGTGTCATCAACGCCCCAGCTGCCTTTTGGGAATAATGCCAATTCTGGGACCAGGCACACGAGGTGATAACCAAACAGATGCAGCACGACTCCCACGTACTCAGTGCACAGAAACACAGACAGTATCACTTAAACCCAGATGAAATAGCAGTCTATGTGAGGAGAAAAGCATTAAACAGGCAAAATAGAAATGGTTATCAGGCACCTTTGAGGAAGACACTCTTCCAGTAGCCTACCGAGTAAATAGAAATAGGAAACACAACATTTTTCTCTTTTTGGTTTCATTGAAGTAGCTGCTTCTTCTCTTCCACTATGCTGTTAGTAACTCAATCAAATGTGTATTAAGCAACAGACATGCATAATATCACAAGTAGTTGAGGTTTGCTTCCCTATGTTAAATTTTATTTGAGAGGAAATTAAGTGGTTTGAGGAGAGGGGAATATAAATAACATGAATAATCAAATAAATCTAAGATAGACTACTAAAACCCCCAAATAGACAGATTAGGTCTGTGATTCTACCTTATTCTCAGAAGCCAGAATTCAAAGTTATTATCTTTTTTCCCACTCAGACACTGATTCTCAGAATGACCCACAGCATGTAATAACCTTTCTACTTTAGTATCTTCATGCAGAATTTTGGGATCATATATTTTATTACTTTGAGTTCATCACTAAAGTAGTGAGAAGGTTAATTACTTTATACATATTAAAGACATTTTGTAAAAGTCCTTTTGAAATTTTGCCAATAATCTGCTTTCTTCTCTTTGGCAATGAGTTGTCGTTTTTCAAATGGTTGTAAAATATTTTTAATTTCTTTTATTATTTATCAATAAAACTTCTTTAGGAAGATCTTGAATGCAACTTGATGAATTCGATGCTAATTTCTAAAAACAACAAATTTACTTAAATGAGTATTTTTATTTTTATTACAATATTATGTAAATTTTAGCAAAGACAAATCAAACATTCTGGAAATTAGGTCTATCAGATTCCATACATTAATGGGTATAATGCATTGTCCAGCATATTTCTGCAGAAGGCTAATCTTTTCCTGGTCTCTCACACAGTCACAAAGCTAATGCTAAAATGAACGTGCAATTTTCTCAGGCTTTCCCAGTGGGGCGATGTGTATCACATGGCAACATCTGCCATGGAGAAAACTGCACAGCCAGCTTCAGTTTTTCCCTCTTGTAAAGATGATTTCATTCAATTGCAGGAAATGTATGCAACATCAATACCATTTTAAACATACTTTACTATGCATGTTGCATGTTTGTGGCTATTTTATTAGGTTCAATAAACATTATCACATGTTCAATTTTAAATTTCCAAAGAATCTTTGAATACAGTTAATAACACTGTAAGGCAGGCATGATTATCCTGTTTTACATATGGAGAAGCTGATATTTAAAGGAGGTGGATCTCCTGATCGAGGTCATAAGGCTGGTTTTATACAGAATCAGGATTAGATTCATTACTCAGTTCACTTTTTATTATACCTTGCCATAGCTCATTTGTATGTGAACAAAAATAGAGAATAATGGAAATGTGCCATTGTGCACAAACACGCTATTTTATAATCTACAGGATTGTATGTATTGTGGGGAGAAGCACTATGTCTATTGATTGCTCTAATTTCTATGTAATCATAGTGCAATTTTGTTTTTTGTCTTATAAATGATGGTGGTTTGAAACTGCTGCAAATTGCTAATGTTCCTGGATACATTTGGCAGCAGCCGGAGGCAAGCAAACCCACAACAAGAAAATTAAATCCTTATAGTAGTTTGTATCTAAGAGCTTATGATATGACTAACAAAGACATTATGAACTCCAAACAATTTAAATAGAAATATAAGTTATTATATATATTTGTGCAAAAGAGCTGGCAGTTTAGAGAATATAGTACAAAGGACAATAATCAGGAGAGCAAACCTTTTGCTATCTCTGAAACACATGAAATTTGAAGTAAAACACAAATAACAACCACCAAAAAAACCCTAAATTTGAAAGATATTAAATGCTGTTTGATATGAAGGCAAAAAATCTTGATAATCTGGCCAGAAGGGCATCCCAAACAGAGAGCATGGTGTGGGAGACCAAAAAGAGGCAGATGTGGGATTTGTGGATCAAGGAATTTGGTTAACTTTGAAACTGAACCCCACTTATTAAAAGAAATATAAGTAATGGCAAACAGAATACACCATTATTCTCTAATGGACAGTGCTGGTGTGCAATATGCTACCTCATATTTCATTTTTCCCTCATTCATCTTGGTCTCTGCAACCACTGCCCCCTACTCAATGCCAACTTTACCCATATATTTGGCAATTTCTACCTCATGGATCTAAGCTATTGGTGATGAACCATGCATAAGGTAAATAACTGAGGAAATCACACAAAAATAAATATATAAACTATTAAAGAAAATATTGTTCATGACACTTATTAAAGATAGTGAGGCAGACCTTATTCAGGGGGACTATCACAATAGGTATACAGACAATGAGATGGAGTTTGGGGGTAAATGTTATGCTCAACTCCAAATATAACAACAAAAAGGGAAATTTATAGCCAAAAAGCAGAGAGGAGGGTGTAAATGGATAGAAAATTACTAAAAGGAAACATTAAGAATTGGGGGTGATTCTGGCTAGACTATCCTAACAGGATTCTTCTGAAGGTAAACCAGGGTAATCAGACATCACCTGGGGTATTGTGAAGGATGATGAACAGAGTTAGATATCCAGGTTGGGAGGTTCTGGCTAAACTGACTTAGGTAGATTCTTGTTAAAACTGGAGAATGCAGAGATGAATACAGAAGCCCAAAAGTTAGGGCCTAGTTGACAAGAGAGTTCAGAGGAACCTGACTAGAGATTGGTCAGGAAAAGAATTTTTGTCAGTGCACGTGCACACACACACACACACACACACACACCCACACACCCCAGGTCTGTATTCATTCAGTTCACAGAAACCTTCTAATGTCATCAAGTCCAAATGCCTCTATCCTGTCACATTCACTGTCCCCATCCCACCCCTATGCCTGTATGCACTTTTTCTTGCTTTAATGTTGTTCAAGGGAGCTTTCTCTGACCCTCCCAGACTAGACAACAAAGCCCTGATAAATGCTTTTATCATCTCCATATTTGTATTTCACAGTATATAGTAATTGTATGCCAGTGTGATTCTTTAATAAATATCAGCCAATATTTCAATAAAATTTCTGAGTTTTCATAACCTGTAAGCTCCATAAGAGGCAATGAAAGATATTTTTGCTCAACACTGGATTCCTTGAACAGTATGAATCAATAAATAGTTGTTGAATAATTGAGCCCTTTCAAAAAAATGATTCTCTAATTGAAAAAGGAGTGGAAGTATGAAGAAGAAATAAGAGCAATTAAAAAAGTATGGGCAAGAAAACCCCAGATTAATTCATCCATTCATATATGGTAAAACTCTCAGTACAATAGCCAGTATACTAGTTTTAAATCTAGAAAATTTTAGCGATTCAATCCTTTACCTGTTTTGCCACATATTTATGTACATTTTCACAGCTTGGAGCATCATTTTCCTACTTGCTTGATTACAAACATTGACAGTTGCTGTATGCTAATGTGTGTGTAACAGGGTGCAGCCAAGGGGGGCCCCAAATGGGGATTTGTAATGGGGTTCAGAATTCAGTGTCCAGGAAATATTAACAAAGCATATATATATATATGATGTCCTCACCCCCACCAGTCTGAGCTGGGGGATGGGACACATAGAGCAGGGCCACTGACAGTTGTTTTGCATAGCAACAGTTTTGCAGATAACCTCTAGAATGGCCATTTAACATATCTATAACCTTTAATTGGTTTCATAGATATGTTAAACAGCTGTGGCCTTGCTTCAAAGCAGGGGGATAGAAGTTACTTCAACCCATGATATAACTGGGAGGAAGCTCCCCCTGGTTACAGAGCCTCCGTAAGAGCTTGGAGATGATTGGCTCCACACCACAGGGCCACACCTGCCTGGACTTACTATGGCAGCCCAGTAAAGCAGGAAAAGTATGGGAATGCTGGCAGCTGTTGCCAACTGTGGGAGGAATCGGAAATGGTGCAGCAGAGGAAGATTGGAGCTGGGATTTACACCCAGATGCGGCAGCCATGCAGTGTCTATTTGGGACCACATGACTTGGGCAAAGAAGAACCATGGACTTCTATTCTTTTTAAGAGGTATGGTACCCTGGACTGGGCAGAGGGAGAAGGAAGGACTGTGCATTTGTGGGTATTCTAAAGGAATTTGGGATCTCAATGAAAACATTAAGTCATTACTCTGAAGTTTGTATAACTTTTTAAATAAATAATCCCTTTCCTTTTCACCAATCTCTGGAATTGAGAGACGTCTTTCCCTAGCGGTGGGCAAGGTGAATCTAGTACAGGGTGGGTGACCCTGGGAGCAAAAGGGTGGATCCATTTGGTAATAGTATATCATTCACACACACCCGTGTATGTTCTGTAACAGGTGTACTTGTCATATATGGTGTTTAGCCCTTAGTTAGACATGAAATTTGCACTATGACCTTGCTTCACAGAACATGACCTGAGCGCTTCATAACTATAATCCATATGAAAATGTGATCCCCTGTATTCTTTGTGAAAAATAGCAAGAATTCAACTGTAGGTAAGAATGAAGTTTGTCAACTGTAAAGTAGTGCAAAGCCCTTCACAAGCCTAAACAAAAGGCCAACTAGGGAAAAGATAGGTAGAGAAGGTTATTTTGGAAATTAAGGGAGAGGAAACTTGGGTAACATAGCTCATAAATGTGGGTTGAGAATGTTCTGAAAATGAGTTTAAACATGAAAACATTTGAATAATAAAAGTATAAGTAAGAAATTAAACAAAGTATTAGGTTATTGTATATGCATACTCAACTGGAATCTGCTAACCTAAATTTGTTTAATACCTATAGAATTTTCCCTCTGAAGGGGATTCAAATATGCTTCCTCAAAATACACCACTTTGGCATATGATTATTTTGAGCTGAAGGCAATGAAGAAACAGCAGATATGAGGAACTTTCTGCCCTCTCTCTTTCCATCTACACGTAGACAATAATTTACCATATTGAAGGTGGTCGCCTCCCCCTGTTCCATACCAGGAAGAAGACAGTGACTCTTTAACACTGAAAAGCACTCAACTCTTATCACTAAAGGTGGCACCAACTTGAGTCACATAACCAACCTCACTGAACAACCCTTATCTTCCATTATTTTTCCTCAAATGTTTACCTTCCCACAATTTAATATCCTTTTGAGCCTGAACCCCTTTGCTTTTATCTTGCCCCCTCTCCACAAATTGTTGCCCTTTGTTAAAATAGTATATAGGCTCTCAATAAGCCTAACCACTTCTATGGATTTTCACTTCTTTTTTGTGAGACACCATATCTGCATGAATAATAAGCCTTTCTCCTATTAATCTATCTTTTCTCATTTTAATTATCACAGCTCAGCTACTGAACCTATGAGAGTAGAGGAAAATTTTTTTCAACCCTATACCTCCCATCTCTAGTTTTCCAACAAAAGAATTAGGTGCCTTATAAATTACATTATGCAGGGGGGCCCTTAAATTTTAAACAATGTTGTATAGAAAGCATTCTGAAGAGTGGTGTGTCATTTAATGTATAATTTATTCACTGAAAAGATATTTATTAGGTACCCACTATACTCCTAATGTTTGGATATAAAAGTTTGACTAAGATAGACATGGTAATTCTCTTCATAGATATCATATTCTAGCAAGGAGGGATAGGAATTAAGCAAAGAATTACAAATTTAATCATTTCACCACAATAGTATTAATGCTATGGAAGAAAAATAAAGGGTATTGTAAAAATGTATTACTAAGAGACCTGACTGGACAAGCAGCAGGGGGTGACCCATAGAGATACCTTTAGAGAGTTATAATTCAGCTGAGTAATCAAGATTGAGTAGAAATTAACTAATGCTATTATTTAGCCACACAGCAGATAAATGAATTTTCTTTATTTGATAAGTTCACCATTCAGTGAGTTTTCAGTGAAAAGAAGTTAAAACTATCAGATAGTCATTTGCCCAGCATCCCTTTCAGTTAAGCTACAGCCACATTTGTGTAGGCTCTGCCTGAAAGACACAAATATAAATGCCTGAATTGGGAACAAGTGATTCAAAACAAACAGGAAATGGAGGAGATGTTTTCCCTAGATGTCAGCTGATGCAGCAATAATGAGTTGCTTGGGCAACAGTCTTGGCAGGATAAATAGCCGCAGGTGGGGCTTGGCATTGAGGACCATGGTATCTGCACTGTGGTGGGCCTGATTGGGGATGTGCTTCCTGGCTTTGAGGCCACATGTTTTGCTCTCTAGAGCACTCCCAAAAATTCTTCGAGAATCCTAACATCTTTTAATATATTTTCTCCTTAAATTAGTCCAGGTTGTGTTTTGTCACAACCGAGCAAAAGAATGGGAGAGAGTGAACTAGTGAACAAGAGTCCTTGGTGGAGGTGACAGTGAACGTGAGCAGCCGGAGTTGCTGAGAGGGAGAATGTGATGACAGATAAGTCTGGTGAGGTGAACAGGGACCACAGAGGCAGGGCATGGAGGCCATGCAAAGAACTATTTAGTTTATCCAAACAGCAATGAGAAGTCAGGAAGGAGTTTTAAGCAGGCAGGAGACATGATAAAATTTGCATTTTTAAAGGTCACTCAGTGACTGGAGACTCTATGCCAGAAATTACTGTAGCTCGATAAAAACTACGGTTGTGGAAAAACAGAGGAAAAGCTGGCTTTTTGAAATTCTGTGCAGTAAAATGAATAGAATTTGGCAAGAGGTCAGATTTGTACAAGTAGAGCATTTTACTTTCATAACAAATTGTTACTTGTTCAATAAAAGTGGATAACAGATGGAGTAGTTTTAATATTCATGCATTCTCTGGCAGGTCAGATTTGCCTATGTTCTACTAAACCAGATATAGTGAGTAGAAGCTCATGGTTACCACACCGGCTCCATATTTCCCCTGTTCTCTTGACCTGGATGATTAAGTTCTACACTTAATCATGCAAAGAACAACTTTGCATAGTTGTTCTTCAGTAGTTTATAACATCATGTCATCTCTCAGTATCAACTTAATCCTTTTTTTCATACATTTTGAACAGAAATGAAAGCATAAATTCATTTTAGAAATATACAAAAGAAATTCAGAAGCTAGACAAATTGAAAAATTGAGAATTAGTTTGATACTTGATGTATCTCTAAACAATAAAATTCAACTCATTAATGAAAGAAGGCAGATCACTTATTTGTACTATCAAGTAAAACTAAGCAAAATATTCTAATAGTCAAAGGTTTTATTATTGTCTTCTGCTTACAATGCTGTGGCACTCATTGCTTCTGAGTTCATTGGATGTGCATGACTGTCTGCGGAATCCAGTGTTTCATTATGTGCTGTCGCTGAGCTTTATTTTAATTTAACTATGTCCCTCCTCTTTGTTCCCACAGAACCCCA
This sequence comes from Trachops cirrhosus, assembly GCA_028533065.1. Classification (NCBI taxonomy): domain Eukaryota; kingdom Metazoa; phylum Chordata; class Mammalia; order Chiroptera; family Phyllostomidae; genus Trachops; species Trachops cirrhosus. Next base: position 63,932,533 of record CM052539.1, on the reverse strand, counting down.
AGCACAACTCTAACATACACCTTCACAAGGCATGATGTTGTTGGCTTAATTTTTTGCAGGCAGAAATCATTAATTTTTTAAAATGAGATGTACTTTCTCCCACACTCATTGATTCAACAGCCTTAATCATTGCAATGAATGGTTCAGGTCTGTACGCTTGGCCCATACACATTCTGGGCGGAATGTAAGTCTTTAGAGCCACTATGGAAAACAGTATGGAGATTCCTCAAAAAAATTAAGAAAAGGGCTACCATATGACTGGGTGTCTACCCCCAAAAAACTGAAAACATTTATTTGGAAAGATACATGTACCCCTATGTTCACTGCAGCATTATTCACATTGGCCAAGACACAGAGACTTGTTCATGGAGACTAGTTCATTGATAAATGAGTGGATAAAGACATGATACATATATATATATATATACATATGTGTGTGTGTGTGTGTGTAAAATGGATTACTGTTCAGCCAAAAGAAAAGAGAAAATACTGCTACTTGTGACAATATGGATGGATCTTGAAAATATTATGCTAAGCAAAATAAGTCAGATGGAAAGAGTCAAGAACCATATATTTCACTCATATGTGGGATAGAAAACTGAAAACAGCATATGAACAAACAAGACAAACAAAACCTATAGACACAGACAACAATATGGTAGTTACCGGAGGGAAAGTGGGGCAGGGGAGAAAGTAGCAAAGGATAAAGGGGGTCAAATATATGATGACAAGAGGAGATTTGACTTGGGTGGTAAACATACAATGCAATATACAAAAAATATATTACAGAATTGTACAATTGAAACTTGTATAACTTTATTAACCAATGTCATTCCAATAAGTGTAATTTAAACAGTATTTTTTAATTTTATAAAAGAAACATTTTGAATGATTGCAGAATGTCCACGATTTAAAATACTTTGTTTTATCATAAGCACCAGTGAGTAAATATCACATAGATCTCAAATTTAATGAAAACAGTGATTTGGAATTTTCTAAATTCATGTTAAATATGTTTGCGCAATACATACAAACTAAAGGAATAAAATCCAAATACAGTTGGAAGATGTTTATCACTAAAGTTAATTGTCAGGCTTGGTGTAGGTATAAAGTTAAAAAACAAAATAAAAAATGACTTCCATTTACTGGGGCAGGCAGTGTCATAGGCATTTATGTATATTATTTCCAGTGTTCCTGATAGCTTTGCAAAGTTTTAAATATGAGGATACTGGTGCTCAAGGAGGTAAAATGATCTGCTTAAGAACAGAGCCACTATGCCAGGTTTCAGACAAAAATGACTTGTCTAATACCACTGCTACTCATAGAGTGTCCTAAGACCATTCTTTCAATACTCCAAATACCTGGATATCATAAGAAATGTTTGCTAAGTTGAATTGAGGGAGGACAGACACTCAACTCCCTGAGATAAGCCAGCAAAAGCAGACATTTTACTTCTTTTTCAACCTTCTCCCCATGACAGGAGTAAAAGTATCCCCTCTATGAGTATCAAGCTATGACCAATTTTGTTTTGACTTTGTGTTAAATGTGTCTGTTTGTTTTTGGAAGAAGTATAGGAAACTTACTAGATCTTCAGCATCCATACCATAATGGCTCCTGCATTGGCCAACTTCTTAAAGATGTTGTGCCTAATATGAGTAGTTCTTTAACCCAGCATGGAATTATGATTTTCCAGGAGCATTCCCTTTAGATGATTAGAAGCAACTTAAGGTTTTTTTCCCTCATATTGCATGCTGCCATATGGCAACAAGAATCTACCAAGCAGAGCATATGGAAAACTTGCCATGCATGGGAAAACATTAAAGAAAAAAATATGGAAACAAGAGATGCTGCCATTGCTCATACCACTGCATAAGAAAGTTACTTGCCACTCGTGCCAAAGTATAAGTAGTTGAGCGTATCTCTAATGTGTGATTTCTATTTTACATTTAAGTCTGGTTTACCAAGCAATACTCTGCCTGTGTTAGTCCCTGTTTAAAAGCCAGTTGGATAAAAATTTGTTTTCTAAGCAGTGGTTTAGCATGGCTAATTCACGGTGTTTCTCCCTCTTACCTTGAAAAGCCTCTTTATTCTTAATCTTCATTTATATCACCATTGATTTAGTTTCTCAGACTAATACTTCCAAACCATTCTCAATTACCCCTTCTCCTTACATCCCATATCCAAGCAGGCAAAAATCCCATGAATTTTACTTAAGAAATACCTTTGAATAAGGTTTCTCTTTTCCATGCTCATTGCCCTTCATTCAAGAACTTATCTCTTACTTGTAAAACTCTAAGAACTGTCTCTGTTTTCTCCCAGCAATCTAACTTACAACTGCTGCTGGAGTTAACATTCAGAATGCAATTCAGATTAAGTCACTTCTCTAGTTCAAAACATTTGACAGGAAAGAATGAGACTTAAACTTTCTGGCTTAACATCTCAGAGGCTTCACAATCTGATGCCAATGCATCTCACCTTCATGAAGGCTATGCTCCAGCCACACCATTATTTTCTCACCTTTTCCTAAAACATATCAACACTTTTATATCTCCATGTCTCTTTAAATTAATCCTCTTTCCCTACTACCTTTACCTGCAAACTCTGACTCCAATGCCAAGTGTCTCCTCCAGGAAGGAGTAGTTGCTTCCCTGCTCCCAGAGCTCTCAGAGCATAAAGTTATTTGTTTCTAAGTTTGAGTCTCCCTCTCCTTGAACAAATCCAGAGCAGAGGCAAGTTATAATGTCTGACACTTAAAAGATACTTAAATAATTGCTGAATAAATAAGTGAATGAATTGTTCAGTGCACTATTTTAGGATGATCCAGTTTTCAACACATATATAGTTCTTTAAAGAAGACTTTGGAAACTGTAAGAGAAATTAGTTTGGGAAGAAAATCAATAAAGATATAGGGGAAATGATTATGTATGCAATATTACATAATGATTTGTCACAAATAAGCTTAATTTATTAAAGGGATTCCCATAATAGTCTAATATCAAACCATTCTCAGAAGACCTAGGTTTAGGTAGTTGTGACTGGAAACAGTCTCTTTCTAGATTCTCTAATATTATTACATATTTTCTCATTGTCCTTTTATTTAATACAAAAGTAGTCCTCACAAGTTGGCTGCTACAGATTGCTAGAATCCATATCAATTTCAGATTTAACTTCAAAATTGTGTATTGAAAGCTTATTATGTATTATACACTGTGCTTATCTTACTACATTTACCTATACATTTATTTTTAAGGGGTTAATTTTTTTGTTACTAGTTCTTACTAGTAAAATGTTTTCCTGCCATCCCAGTCCTTATTTTGGTACTTGTACTGTGTTGCTTTTGCAATACTGCCTCATTTACCTGACTCCACACTCATGTATGACACTACCTTATATTGCAAATAGTTTCCTTCAAAGTGCCACCTGTTTTTGTCCAGAAGAACTTTCAAGGCTAAATCTTTTGTCTTTGGGCCATCTTCCACCAGTGCTAGTCTTAAGCCTCTTGTCATCTAGAAACTCAGACATGGTGGCCGCATCCCCACACGGTTCATGATGTTCTTGATCATCTCATCCTTTTGTGTCTTGCTAACAGCCCTGGCTACAATGACTCTGCTTCTTCATCACCAGTAGTCTACTTCACATCCCTTATATCCTATCTTGCAGGCTGCTCTGACAGCAGCCTCATCTCAAACATCAAAGGCTTACCAAAATTATTAGATAAACCTCGAAGCCCTTTTTAAATCCTTTATATTCCTCCTTCATTTATACTAATCTCTTTTAATACATAAATTGAATACATATCTATCAAGTTTCTAATTTTCTTTCATACACAAATTGCATATGTATCTATCAAGTTTCTAATCTTCTTAGGCTATTTTCAGATAATCAACATTATAATCAGTTTTTAATAATTGATGAAAGTAATTGTCTTAAAGGAAGAAATTATAAACACCTGTACATATATTATTCATCTGTGTGAGTCTTGAGAACAAGAAATATCTTGAGTCATATGTAGAGGAAAGGGAATACAAGTCTCTGGCAGGGCTGAAAAAAGATGGTTATGGTTTATATTTAGACATTCCACTGCTGTTCAAGGTACATTCTTTATTATGGGCAAAATACCATACAAGTAAGTTTTATTGAAATTCAATATTTTTTAACAAATATATGCAGTCCACCATGTGTGAATATAAGTATTTTCCTAAAGTTTATAACATGATTTTTTGGAACTTCATTTCCCCAGAGAACTAAGTTGTAAGTTTGTCTCCACCTGACAAAAGTCAAGTTCATTACCTTGGGTCTAAAACTAATACTATGCCCTAGCTGATGTGGTTCAGTGGATTGAGTGCTGGCCTGCAAACCAAGGAGTCACTGGTTTGATTCCCAGTCAGGGCATATGCCTGGGTTGTGGGCCAGGTCCCCAGTGGAGGCAACCACACATTGATGTTTCTCCCGCTCTCTTTCTCCTTCCCCTCTCTAAAAATAAATAATTTAAAAAAGAACTAATACTAGTAGCATTAGTTCGACTCCATAAGACTCCTATTTTTTTTCCATGGTAGCATATATTTCAGGTTATGATTTGAGTGGCAGAAATACAAGGTCCAGCAGAAGTAACACTTTCCTGAGTGTGGTTGGTAGGGTAATAATATGGATGTAATACTTTATAGTTTTAACTTAAACACTTCACTTAAAATGTCATATGGTGTGCTCAAGTGTGATATCGTTATGTTACAAAATTACATGCTTATGATTTTGTAATAAATAATTTTTGTAAAAGATTTGCAATGAAGGAGGGGTGTTATTTGTGTGGGGCCCTGTATATCTCCCCATACTAAAGTGCTGGCAGCCAACAGGTAGTCCTGGGCTCCACAGCACATGACCTCTCATCATATGCAGAACAAAAGGGAACCCTATAGATTAAGCATTCCCCAGGAGTTATAAATTAAGCAACGAAGGCTTGGATGCAAGGCTTTCTTGATAATTGCCATTACTCTACTGAAGACGATCACTCATCTGTACGTGTAAGGAGAGACAAGAGAAGCTTGTCTATTTGTCATTTCATATACTTTTTAAATATTTATAAAATCAAACTGAAGTTCCTAATTCATGGGAGTCAACTTCAGAAATAGATGAAGGATAGTTGATAGATAAATGATAGATGATAGATAGATGTTGCAGCCACTGGCCCACGGTGGCTGGGAATGCTGCAGATGCTCATGATAAGAGAGAAAAACACACAGACTACTGAGTCCTGTGGGGGAATAGGAATGGCATGGCCACTCTCTAGTGGAGAGTGCCCCAAGCCACCGCCTGAGTAGGCTTTTTATTAGGTAGTATTGGGTGGGGGTACGGATACAGTTTGTGGATTATAGTCTGGCAGGAAAGATCAAACAAGTAGGTATCTTTCAAAGAGCCGAAAGGGCTCATGCTGAGTTTAGGGTTTTATCACCTAAGAGCTACAAGGCTAGTTTTGTTTCCTGCCTGTGCCTTCATATTCAAGAGCATCCTCAGCAAGCAGGTCTCACAGGGTCTTGCGTATTCTATGCCCCAGGTCTAATTACTCCAAGGGTCCGCTGACTCTGGCCTGGACTGCACTGCTCCTGCTACTTCTGCAAGCCTGAGTCGGGCAGAGGAGACAAAAGCAGCCAGGAGACTTGGATTTCTCACAGCCAGAACAAAGACTCGGGCTTTGTCAAAGCCAACGGGGCAGGGGTGATGCCGGATCACCCCTTCACTTCCCAAGCCCCCGAATCTCTTCCCTGATGGCTTATTCCCACGTGATTGTGTCTGTCTTAGGTTCACTCTCCTCTGAGAATTGTTACCTGTCATCAACTACTGACTAAGCAATGGGAGCCAGACATAGAGCAGGCAGTGCTTATGCCAGGGAAATAAGTTTTTGTCTCCTTAGGTCTCCTGGTTTCAGAGGTCTCTCACTCAACTTTAGCCATGGGGGGCTACGGCTCCTGAAACCAGGCAGGGCAGACCCCAACAGATAGATAGATGATAGATAGATAGATAGATAGATAGATAATAGATAGATAGATAGATAGATAGATAGATAGATAGATAGATGATAGATGGGGAAAAAAGAGCCACAGGTAAGTAACTGTCTTTTCTTCTATCTTTATGTTTGCAGGTCCTAACCTGATTTTCAAAGCTCAGATCAACTTCTATCTCCCATCAAACTGAAAAGGAAAGAATTGTATCTGTCTATGTGATTTCAGTTATTTGTGTGCATGACCTATGGCCCTCATGTATAAATTTTTGCAGACAGGGTTTATGTATGATTAATTTTGAGAAACACCAATCAATCAATCAATCAATATTTATGAAAAGAGTGAGTATATGGAAAATATGAACAAATCAAGTTTTGTTTCATTTTAAATACCAGTCAGTGCATAACAGTAACATGGCAATAAAGATTTTCCACTTGGTAGCACTCTTCAAAGTACAGACAAACCGCTGCTACAGCTGAAGTTTTAAAAATAACGTTCTACTTCATAAGGACAAGTAAGTTCTAAAGTAGTAATTTAAATCTCCAGAGATGCTGTGATAAACAGGTTTTCAAGATTTCTCTAAGAACTATAGAGTTTATGTTTGCTTTAACTTTGCTATTATAAAAATGACAACCTTTGGAAGTGATAATAAATCTCTAACAGTTTTAAAGAGAATTGGAAAAAGAATGAAATAAAAATTTTTCTCAACCACTATGTGTTGAAACTGAGCTTATTATTTATTTGCTATATCTAGCATTAAGTGTAAAGATCAGAAAGAGACAGGAGGTAATAACCCAATGGTAGGCCCCAGACTCATAGAGAAACCAAACTGTGACTCTTAGAACCATCACAGAACATGAGACATGAACTCAGTAACAAAAGGCAAAATAAAGTCAAATTCTGCTTGTTCTTTGATAAAGTAAAAACATCAGGGATATTTCAGCCACATAAAAACATTAAGAGCAAAGAAATACTGTAAGTGTTAGGTCACTGTGAGTTGTAGCATTACTAATTCATACACTGACCAGCAGCAGCTTCTCACTTAGACACACACACACACACACACACACACACACACACACAGAACCCAAACTGATGACCACAAAATATATAATACAAAGAGCAGAGTTCATAATGAGAAAATATATTAATAAAATAAAATACACATGTACTTTGGTGTAGAACATTTATTTGACTTGTTCTCAATCTAGGCCATTCAGAACTTTATTATCCAATTGGGAATTATCCAGAAAACTCCCTCTTTATTTTCTTTGGCACTTTTAACACAAACTGAAAAAAAGAAGGAGTGACAGTGGGAAAAAGGAAGTAATTCCACTTAGTTTCTTTGCAGCAAATTTGTTAAATACTGTTGGGAGGGGAAATTGAAACTTGTAATTAAATTAGTGTTTTTGATTACCAGTAGATTTCATTTTTTCTGACTGAACTCAATTATCATGTATAATTGAGATCCATCTTTAGGGCATTAAGAAAAATGCTTCTCATCAGACAGAGCCAGTTTGGAGGAGGGAAGAAAACTAAGGAAATTGAAAGTCAATCTATCTTCAGTCCTCTCACTCCCACTTCTGGCTCAGCCCCACCATCTTTACTCTTAGAGGGCTGCACGGAGCTTCCTCCTGTACAGAAAGTGAGAAACAGAACGCGATAAATATCATCTGCACACTTCAGATTGTGGGTTACCATAGTAGCAAAGCACTTCAGCTGTACTGATGTAATGTGTTTGGAGTTGGAATTAACCCAAAGAACCTAATGCTGTTTCTTTCAGATTAAAGCAACAACAATAACAAAAAAAACTTGTAAGCTTGCCAATAAATATATATCTGCAAGGCTTAGCTTAAAGTGAAAGTTTTTAGATTGTCTGCCATGAAAACAACTGACAGAAAAACCTATGAACTTACAACACCCCTACTAAGAGATCTAAGAGCATTTAGTTAGTTGATGAAACTCTAAAACTGTCGAGAAAGCAACTTTATGACCATAATCCCTGTTTTGCTGAGAATTCCTGCAATGCTCTCTTCAAGGACATCATTTTCTCAGATGTTCTGTAAACCATCCCACTCTGGTAATTATCTGCTGCTGAGTAAGTTCTTTGCATTTTACTTGAGGATATCCCTATAAAACCCAACCAAAATGATTAAAACAGGTTACTTCTCATCAGTATGTTTTGAAAGTAATACATAATAAATTCCATTAACCCCCTAAATTTTTTTAGGAAAATTATACTTAAATCTACAAGTTACTGTGGCATCTCTAAGGTCCTATGATATTTGTAGAATAAGAAGTTATTTTTCCAAAAAAAAGGATACAATAGATTTTGGTTTCTCTGGCACTTATTTTAAAAAGTCTCTCTAGTTGGTGACATTACCCATTATAAATATCTATTTATAATGATAATATGACTCACTTCAAGAATTTCAGGGATTTTTTTTATTGCAAAACAATTTAAGTTATTTTAAAGAGCATTTTATTATAGTGTTTAAAAAATTAGGAAGATTATCTGGTTTATAACATAACCAGAACTGACTAGCCAAACCATTTAATTACCAATGCTGCTAGATAATACAATTTATTGAAATTGATTGCATTACCATTATGTAATTATTATGATTCAGATCTCTTTAAAAATTTATTAAACACCTTTAAAATGTCTGCTCTAATATAGTACAGAGCTAATTTTTATGTACTAGACATTATCCTAGGGTGTCTTCCTGATAAGTTGGAGTTCTGTTAGGGATATTTTATTTCCTTCTACTTCTCCTTCTTTTCCTTTCCTTTGTCCCTCCCTCCTTTCCTCCTGTCCTGTCTTTATTCTGCCTGTCATTTACATGTCCAAATTAAAAATTTGATTAAAAGTCTATTTGCCAAGATCTGGTAATGTTAAGATGCAAAAACAACAAAGGATAAAATCTGTCCTTAAATTTAGAGGTGTCCATGCCCTAATCCCCATTATCAGAAAAAATGTTAGAGAGAAATGTGATGACATCAGAAAAATGGCAGTGTACGATTATTGTTGTTGTAAAGTCTTTTTTGTTTGTTTACTACTGCCTTTAACAGGGGTTCACAAAATACAGTCCATGAAATATCAAGCTTAATATCAAAATCACCTGTAAATCTAGGAATGTGAATTCTCAGGTCTCAGACACCCTTCTAGACCTACTAATTAGAAGCTCTGGTGATGGGACCTGCAATTCATGTTTAAACAAGCCCTTCAAGTGCTTCTGAAGCATATTAAAATTCAATAATCACTGCTGTGATACCTCCCTCATTCCCATTCCTTAAGGACAGCTCAAGCACAGCCCCTAGGTTTCTCAGAAAATTCAATTTCCTTATTTATTTTTAAGCATTATAACATTTCAGTTTAAATAGAAAATTTCAAGGCCTGAACCATGACGTAGTAACTAGAGAAGAGGAAAATTTTTCATTCTCTCACTCTTGCTACTTTTGGATCTCTTTCTTCTCTGAAATCCTAATACCTGAGAGAACAGTTGGGGAAAAGGAGAAACCATGTCTTAAGTGATTACTGCTACTGCAATCCAGCCATTGGGATCTTCCATGAAGCAAGCACTCACATGTATAACTATGGAAAAATTGCTTAAAACCTCAGTAACTGTTTCCTCATCTCAGAAATGAGAATAACACCATCTCCTTCATGGGTTGTTTGATTGAGTAAAAGACTTGATGCTTCTAAAGGCCATAGAATATGCCTATCATGTAGAAAGTGCTCTATAATATTCCTTACTAATCTAATACAAAATGAAACCAATTATGAAAACCTGAGAATGAAATCATAAAAATGATTTGTACTAAGAATGCTAAAGAACTAACTGGAGGGGGAGAAAAAGGAAAGGAGATTAGCAATCTAGATATCGGTGACCAGGAGAGTAGGAAGCAGAAGGAGAAACAATAATTTGAAGTATATGCAATTGTAGTCTTTGTAGCTCAAATATTGGTACTTTCTTATGGATCAACCATGCAGAAAAGCACTAAGTAAAAAGACTGACTGAGAAATTGCTGGATAAGAATGAAAATCACATTTATGTAAAGGTCATGCCCCTGAGTCAGATAAAGAGGTAACACCTGAGTGAAAAGGATTATTCAGAGAAAGAATAAGGGAAAAAAAATTTTCAAACACTGTAAATCATGGGTGTCAAACTCATTTTCACCGGGGCCACATCAGTCTCGCAATTGCCTTCAAAGGGCCGAATGTAATTTTAGGACTGTATAAATGTAACTACTCCTTAATTAGGGGTCAGGAGCTTGGCACTGCCTCCAGGTAGAAACAAGGTTCCAGCTGGATAAAACAAGGTGGAGGGCTGGATTCAGCCTGCAAGGCCTTGTGTTTTCCATCTGTACCTTAAATCCAAGAAACCCAATAAGAAAAAAGAAAATGGTGAACTGAACTCAAGTATTAATACCATATTTGACTAAGTATATGGAAGTTCTTTGCCAGAATGCACAGCCATCGTATAGGGTTAAAATTACCTTCTCTGGAAAGGTGTCAGCAGTTCAGCATTGTGATAAACTAAACTTATAATTCACAATAAGATTTCAAGGAAAGTTTATTTTACTAGAAGTATATGATTGCTAAAACCAACTAAAACTTGGAAGAGCATCACGATAACCACTATTATTTTCATGTTCAAATCAGATCATTGTTGTGCTAACAGAATATTCAAAGTATATAGCAAATGCAATTTTAGCTCAATTTCCTGCAACTTAAATATTTAAGAGATATAACACTTTCCTAGACTTGGTTACAGAATCCAAACTTCTTACTTTCATCTTCATTTGGTGTCATTTATAACTTGACTCACACCTCCCTCTTTAACTTTATTTCCTTCCATTTCCCTTTTATCCATCCTATTAGTGGGAGAGGCCATATCATCTACTGGCCAAACTGAAACAACACTAAGAGTGAACACAGGTACCTAAAGTAATGAAACTAATATAAATAGTTGAAATATTACATACATGCTGAAAATTGGGTTTTAATATACTGGTAAGAAGTTCTTTTTAAAAACTACTTTAAAAATTATTATTCTACTAGGAAAGTAAAGATAGTATGCATGTACAAGTCTACAATAACAGGAGAAATTACTTTCTCTTGCTTATCAAAGTATTTAAAGCACAAATGTTACTGGTACATTATGCAAATAGTTTAAATCAGTGTTTTAGTCATATCTGTCCCCAAACAGTATCGCTGGTATTTTTCTAAAGCATGTATTTTTAACTGTCTTATGATTTACCATTTTCATAAAATTGTCTGCAATCTTCCTAAAAACCAAAAAGAGCATTAATACATTTGAAATTGTGGATATTTTCAATAGAATCTTTTCTGTAATAACAATACTTTTCATTAAGAAAATGTTCTCTCTATAGAACTGGGGTAACTGATTAATTAGCCCAAAGCAAATTCTGCTACATAGAGAGTATTCTCGATTCTAATATTTTGTATTTAAATAAGTAAATATTTCATCATACATATTTTTATTAAGCACATTTTTTTACTTGTAGTCAGTAAATTTATATTGATAAACATTTTACATGAAAAACTTATCAAGTAAGTCATCTCTATTTAAAATTTAGATGTCTTGCCAAATTTAGTTCTTACAAAATTATTAAAGCCTTTTTAGCATTTTGATTCTTGTACAGAATCTGAATTAGCCAATTAAAAATGGAAGCTCCATCAAAACCAACTTCTTCCAAATACAGTTGTAGAATTACAAACAAAACCTTATACATCATTTGAACTCCCAACATTTAACTCGTTCACTTCATATTTTGCTTTTGTATAAGTGAATTTTTAATTCTTTCTGTGTGTAAGTTTTGTTTTCAATAATTACAATTCTCCAAAGCTTCAAAAGATGGAGACTCTGTCCAAAACATTGGATGTATGCGATTAATAAAATATATTAGGTAGGAAAAAAGTCTGTGTGCAGGTAGGTATTGGAACAGCAGGATAATCCAGAGCAATAATAAGGAAAAGTGAATTTTTTAAAATGGCAAACTCAGAAAAGTGAGGTAATGAAACAACATCATATAAAAATAGGTGTATATTGGAGCTGAGAATGATGATGATTAATCGTTGAAGATAAAGGTACTAGAGATCAGACCATGACTAAGTACACAGTGAAATACTTTAATGGGGCTTGCCTTTTTCTTGTTCACACTTATGATAAAGTTGAAAGAAAAACAACTAATTCTACTTTTTGAATATTTAGTTAAAGAAAACTCACTGATTTTCAGCAAAGTGCAGCCAAGATTTAGAGAAACCACTTATTTAAAAGTTCGATATTGGGTAAGATACTTAAGTTGAATTACAGGTAGTTCTTCAAAGGCTTGAACATTTCTAAACTCTAAGTGACACTGGGCGGCAAGAGAGAAAACACTCACTGCGATGCTAGAAATATTCAGCTGTACTCAACAGTAATTTTGTCACAGACATTTGGTTTTTCAGTTACTCCAAATGTATATACATTAAAAATATCCAAGAATTTTGACATTTGTATGTACCATAACAAATCCCAAGTACATTTTCACCTTGTAAGTTTCTTAATTTAGTTAACAGCAATGTTTTCATAGCAACACTGAAGTGTACCCAAACATTTTAGTTGTATAATCACCCCAATAAAAATTTCAAGTTTACTTCTTAACTTTAAACTAAAGTTATAAGTCATCTAATGTTAAATATATCACCTTTGCCCAAATGAGCTTCCAAAAAATTTACTTTGATTCTATGAATATGTTTTTTAAATGTAGCCATTAGATAAATTAATTTAACTGTTTTTCTATTTTAAGCATCTAATGACCCTTATATGGAACTGGCATAATTTAACTGTTTGCTAAATTCTTTTGCTACTAGTAGAGACAATTCTTTAACACCTAACATTCCTAATTTTATACATGAAAAACACAATTTGGAATTAAGAATGAGCAAAATTAACTTAAAAGGAGAATCGTTCAATTTTAATTTGCCTTCCACAGCCCTGAATGGTGGGGCTCCGTGGGTTGGGCAACATCCCACAAACTGAAAGGTCACTGGTTCAATTCCTGGTCAGGGCACATGCCTGGGTTGTGGCCAGGTCCCTGGCTGGGGACATTTGAGAAAAAGGTAGAGGCCCTATCTTTCTTGATTATTACATTTCAAAGGGATGCCCCCAAAGGCCTTAAGAAAAACATTCCTGGGTTGTAAAAATAGCCAAAGACTTTCTACAAAGATTTACATCTCAAAGGGGCAGAAAAGGAGTTTACAGTCACAAGTTTTCTAAATGCTCTATGAAAAGGGAGGTTAGGGGCCTAAGCTCAGGAAGAAGCTGATCTAAATTTAGGCAAACTGGTGGGGGAACATTATGACCATCTTAGTCATAAGCCAAGATACTTCATATTTTTATAAATTTTCTAATATCTTTATTATGCTCCTACCTCTCCAACTACTTTAGAGAAAAATTCCTCCTGCTTATACCCAGTGTCTCCACATTTTTTTATTTGCCCTTCAATAGTTTTCTTTTTGAAATATTTCAAACATACAGAAGAATGCATAATGTATACATGAATATAAAAAGAACAATAAAACCCCTTATATGCACCACAAATTTTTCTTAAATAGCACACTGCAAATGTTTTGTAAGCTCCTTTGAAGTGCCCCACCCCAACATGCCTCACTTCTTACCCTCATCAGGGTAGTGATTATAATGAATCAGATTTTTCATAATTTACTTGCTTTTACCACAAATGTGTGTATCACTAAATAAAATGTTGTATATTTTTTTAGGTTCTTGAACTTTATTAACATATCAGCCATATATATTATTCCATGTCTTAGTTGTTTAGATTCATAATTATGATTTTCAGATTCACCCATGAAAATGTATGTATCATAGTGCACTGACATTAATTTCACTACCTATTTATGCACATATCTATTGAAGGGCATTGGAGCTGTTTAGGAGTTTTTGTTTTCTTGTTGTTGTTATTGCTGCAGTGAACATTCTTACACTTTGGCCCTTGTGTAAGATTTTCTCTAAGATGGAAATGCTGGTTCCCAAGGAATCATCATTTTCAATAATGTTAAATAGTGCCAAATTATTCTGACAAAGTGTGATCAGTCTCACAGATTATTATTCTCACAGATTAGATTATTCCACATCCTTGCCATCACTTGCTATTACTTTAAAAAAATTTTTCAGATCTAGTGAATAAAAATGCAATTAGATCCTACTTTTCATTTGCACCCATGGCCATTAATGAGGTTGATGATCTCTTCTTATGTGTGTTGGATGTTTGTGTTTCCTCAGAAATGCCTGTTCATGTCATTTGGCCATTCCTCTACTAAAATGTCTATTTTCTCATCCTCACTTATAGGTAATCCTTATCTAGTTTGAAATATAATTTTTGACAGATTTGTATGTTGCAAAAATATCACATTTTGTGACTCATCTTCTTACTATTTTAGGGTATCTCTGATTAATTTTTTAGGGCCATTTAGATGGTAAGTAGCAGAGCCAAGATTTTAATTTGGGATGAAATTCACAGTTCAGAGGCTTCCCATGATTTCCTACTCTATTACTCTCGGACCGCATTCTCGTACAACTCTCGCTCATTGCCCTAGCTGCTCCTCAAACACACCAGGCAAGCTCTGCCCTAGGGCTTTAAGCTTCCTTTTGTGTCAGCCTAGAACCATCTTCCTAATAATGCTGCAGAATTTGCTTTCTCCCATTTTTAAGTTGTCTGTTCAAATGTTACTTTATCATAGAGACTCTTTCTGACCATTCTAAAAAAAACATATGGCACTTTCCTGCTGTCATTCTTTATATACTGAACATGTTTTATTGTTGCTCACAGCATTAATCACTCCTGAAATATTGTACAACTATCTGTCTGCTTATTTTTTAATCTGTCTCCCTCTATGAAAATATGGCTCCATAAGAGCAAGGATTTTGTCTATTAGTTACTTCTGTAATTCTTGTGTCTAGAACTGTTCTTGGAACCTAAAAAGGCGAACAAAATCACAAATAGATGAATAATGACATTTAGCTATTTTTCCATAATAATTCTCACACCTGCAATGTATTTTATGAACAATATGCCTGACCATGTCTGATTTTAAAAATATCAGAGCAGAAAAGTGTTAAAATGACAATTGCCTCTATTTATTTCATAATAGTTCCCATTACTTTTTCCATAAATACTCCATTCTGTGAAAAAAAATACATTGTAACAAAAATATATTTATTAGCCCTGGTCAGGTTCAATTCCAGTCCAGGCACATACCTAGGTGACAGGTTCCATTCCAGTCTGGGTGCATAGGGTACATAGGATCCCGGGTCCAGCTGTGCATGGGAGGCATCCAATCGATGCTTCTCTTTCATATTGATAGTTCTTTCCTTCCTATCTGTCTAAAAGCAATGAAAAAAATGTTCTCAGATGAGAATAAAAGAAGAATATATCTATTAAACTTTGCACAAACAAGAGCTTTCATGTGACTAATAATATGTATCTATATAAAAGTGTGTTCAATACACAGTAATCATTATATAATAAATTACCAACAGTTACAGAATATTTTTCATTTTTCCATCTTTGTCTGAAGATAAAAATAGAGAGAAATCATTTTCCAATAATTTTAAAGAGTCTGGTATTTTACCTGGCCAGATGGCTTAGTTGGTTGGAGCATCATCCTATACACCAAAAGGTTGTAAGTTTGATTCTGAGGGATGTTTCTTTCCCTTTCTCTCAAATCAATAAACATATCCTTGGGTGAGGATTAAAAAAATTAAAAAATAAGGAGTCTGAAATTTTAACTGTTACTGACCTGAAATTTATTCTACTTGCAAGCTAACAAGTCTGCCTGCCATGTTGACATCAAAGATGTTGACATAAGATACAAGACTCCTGATCAGAGACAAAGAACTTCATCACAAACATAAACGGCAATAGTGAGAGTAACAGCATCTGAACTAGTTGCCTGAGCCTGGGTTCCCTAAGGGGCCTGTGAAGATAACCACATGATGCCTACTCATCTAGTGGAAGGCAGTACAGAAGAGAAACCCTGGACTTAGGGGCCTTGAATTTTATACTAAGAGCCTGACTTTTATCTAGAGGGGGACATTACTGTAGTGAACAATAAACAAACCTATCCTTTGATCCAGAAGAAGACACTATCTCCATCTTGCAAATCTGTTCACTATATACACATACTTGAAAAGAGAGTCTGGAAAAAGAGCAATGTGTCTGCTCAGAAGATGTACAGAAATGTGAGAGACCCATGATGACTTTTCTCTCCAGAGGTACAATTTGACATTAATTCTTCGAGAGCTCTTCACTGAAGTCCTTCCATTTTTCTAAACTCTTCCACCAATACCATTTGCATTTCCCCTAATTAGAAATCAGATTATAAACTACCACCTTTAGGAAATTCCCCATGATCCACTGAGGCTGAAATTGGTGTCCCTGGCTTCCACAGAATTCTGAACATCTCATAACTACCACATCACACATCAGTCTGTACATTAATGGCCTATTGAAATGTTGTTTTCCCCTGTAACTTGTAAGTTTCTTGAGGGCAGGTACTGTGATTTATTAATCAATGGACTCCTGAAAATTTAAAACAAGAGTTGACTCATTGTTAATTCTCAGTAAATATTTGATCTTGAGAGTTTGGAATCTTTCAAAGATTTTTATAAGTTACAGAGTTTTTGAACTCTTCATTAATGTTATGTATTATGTTAAATATTTTCTGCAATACAACTTTATGAATAGACATTTTAGTTAATTCAGGAAGAAAAGATAAAAATTCCAATCAAAAACTGTCAAAGAAACCTGATGAAAACTTGATGCCACTAAAATTAATTCTTTAGCTTAAGAAAATAATTTTTAATAGGCTGTCACAATGCTACATTAATTTTTCAGGAATCCTGAATGAAAAGGTACAGGCATGGAGAAAACTGTACCTTCAACACTGGACAAAATTGGGTGACTATAAGGAAAGATCTGTCCTGGAATCAACAGTCTAGGTCAGTCTCACATTTTCTGAGAAATAGATGGAGATTTAAAAAACTTGTCTCCTATGTTCTAATATTCTTAGTAAAAGCTAGACAAATATTTTTCTGGTATTTTTCTGCAAATAGGAATCTCATGGGCGTGTTCTCTAAGGATATTGAATTAAGTCTGTTTTATTAAAGATAGGTACATTGCATTTTAAGAATAGTGGGAATTAAAATTTCCATAATAAATGTAAACTTAAAACTTACAACATATCCTATTTTTCTCTATTTTTAGAAATTCCAGTTACCATGACAACAGAGTTGCCTTAAATAGTTCATTACCTCAATTAGGCTTTTTTTTTTCAAGAAAACAGAAAATTTTGTCCTCCTTCAAGAATTTACAATGCACTGGCCAAAATCTGCTATAAAATAATTAAAAGGAGTATGTCCAATTAAAACATGTATCTTTAGGAATAACATTTGTCCAAAATTTTAAGATCCTAGTAAGTCCTGAAATTATTGATTCCACTACTTAATCCCCAGGCATCTTGAATTTCAATACTTTTAAATAATTTCTCTGACAATGCCAAATAGAACTAAGGGAGATTCTGTATGCCAATGCATACATTGGGATATGTATGCATTTGGCTGAATGCCAATGCATTAGTTGGGATTCAACCAAAAGATCATAGGATAGAGAAGTGGCATTCTTTCCCTATCAATTAGTCATTTCTAATAATATACTCTTTTAAGAACCAAAATAGTTATTTTTATTAAAAATGTTAATGCAGATGTTGGGTTCCCTAGTTTCCCCAACAATATTGTTTCAATGGCAAGATGATTCTAAACTACCATAGAGCTAAAAATTACATTAAAATAGTTTAAAATATATTTTAGTCCACTCATTTGTATTCTCACCACCAAAGAGAATGTAAGGTCATTCAGTCACAACAACTAAGAATTTTAAGAAAAATACTATTTTAGACATTTGTATAACTCTCATTTATCTGGTTGAATATAATAACCTCTATATAATTTTAGCTAAATAAACTTGATCTATGCCCAGAATTTTTGTACTTGGTTCCCTTCATAATCTTTTTTGAAATTACATATATATATGTGTGTGTATAACATATCACATGTATCATTAAAAAATCCATAAACTGAGCCCAATTTACTACCATTCCACACCTAATTAGCATCACTTAGATACATTGAGTTTCTTAACAAGTTAATAGCTATCAGTTCAAAAAAATAATATAAACAATTTTACTAATGAACAAAAAATAATATAAACAAATTTACTACTTTACTGAATTTCATTTGTTTTTAAATATAAATGTGAGAATTTATATAGATAAATGTTCACTGACCTTCATATCTAGGAGAAAATTGTAAAGACAGTAACTTACATATAGTTAAATATTGACTACTAATAGTTAAATTAATAAAGATCATACATAGATGTGATGTAAAATCTGATGGCTAAGCAGAAATGGACACTGTGCAAACAGCACTAAAACTAACCTTCCGACTCTGAGCAGAACACACCGCGGTTTGAGTCTGTCTCAGAATGGAGTTTGTGGAAAACAGTATGGAACTTCCTCAGAAAACTAAAAATGGACCTGCCCTTTGATCCAGCAATTCCACTGCTGGGACTATATCCTAAGAATCCTGAAACACACATCCAAAAGAACCTATGCACCCCAATGTTCATAGCAGCA
>CM052539.1:63857729-63913716 GCA_028533065.1 Trachops cirrhosus | reverse complement strand
CGAACAAGTATGGAGGACACATGGACAAAACTACGGGACTTGGAAGTGGAAGGGAGGTGGGGAGGAATGGGTGGATGGGCTGGAATGGGAATAAAAGATAGAAACTGTACTGAATAATCTAAAATAAAAAAAAATTTAAAAAAAAAGAACGGAGTTTACGCAGAGCTGTTACCTGAAAGCCGTCACTGGGTGACAGTCAATGGTACGACCTGTGCCCCGCACTGTACTGCGCATTTTATAAACATAACGATACTTAACCCTCACAAAAACGCTAAAAAGAGTTATTATCATCACCACATTACATGATAATGAAACTAAATCTCTCGGAGACAGAGCCATGACTAAGGATACACAGCGAGTAGAATTCTAAACAGAGGCTCTGATTTAGATCTGATGAACTCCAGAACCTGGGCTCTAAGCCACAAATCAGAACCCACTGACTTAGTCTTCTTTCTGCATTTTTTCCTTGGTTGGCATTTTACTCATATGTTGATCTAGGTCTAAAGTAGCCACTATGCTCACAGCCTGACATTTAGTAGCTTTGGGTGTCCTAGGATACATGAGTCACAGGATGTGAAGCAGCACTGGGAGAGTGACAAGAAGCAGACAGGTTGTCGCTACTCCCTCCCATTTAGAGTTGTCAAATTTAGCAAATAAGAATACAAAACATACATTTTAATTTGAATTTCAGATACATATTGAAATGTAAAATATTTCCTAGAACATACTTACACTAAAAATTATTTGTTGTTTATTTGAAATTCAAATTTAAATGGGTGTCCTGTATTTTACATACAACCTACTCCCATGCACCCCCTACACAGCTGTGAATTGTAGCTGTAGCTCAAATTCCAAAAGAAACTTGTGAAAATAGGTTGGCATTAGTTTTTTAAGCCATAATAGAAGATATCATAGTTGAGGACCCCAAGACTCATGAAGAAAAGTATTAAAAGGAGAAAGGCCATGAATAAACTTATTAAAGATGTGAAATCATATTATGTATTTTAAAACAGAAAAGGACAGAAACATTTAATAAACTATCAATGAGATATTAAATATCCTCAGTTTGTAATAATGCATATTGAGAACTTGCTTTCCACTCATCTTTGATCTTTATATTTCATGAGAGAAGGAAAATGCTGTTATAATAGTTTTTTATAAAAGAATAGATTTGTATAAATTAGAATCAAAAAGTCCATTTTCATATTTGTGATTTTAACAGTGTTGTAGCCACTGAATTTTTATTTATTTATTTTATTGTTATTCTATTACAGTTGTCCCAATTTTTCCCCTTCTTCACTCCTCCACCCAGCCCACTCCTCACTCTCATTTAACATACAGTGGTTCAAGTTATTCAGAAAATATATCTCTATATTCCACTCTTTCATCCATATTGCTTTATTTTTTAGAAGATTTTATTTATTTATTTTTAGAGAGAGAAGAAGGGAAGGCGAAAGAGAAGGAGAGAATCATCAGTGTGTGGTTGCCTCTCACACACCCCCCACCTGGTACCTAGCCCACAACCCAACCATGCTCCCTGACTGGGAATCGAACCAGCAGCCCTTTGGTTTGCAGGCTGGCACTCAATCCACTGAGCCACACCAGCCAGGGCCATATTACTTTATTTTTGAGAAAAACATGAAATTTGAGCTAAGCATCTTTTCTCAAGTTCTCTTTGTCTTCTTTATAAAGTTATATAGCAAGATAGTCAAGTCAATTTTGTACATTTCCCCTTGCAATGTGATTATGTACATGCTTAAGATACAAACTTTTTGTACTAAATCTTTTTTCAGTTGGTTTCAAAGAAAGGCCTTACTTCCCTTAATTACAGTCTCTAAAACCATATGTGGCTTCTTTTGTAAAGCTGCAGCCTACTGATTCTTTAATCTGAAATACTCTGTGTCTGTATTTTGGGGGCAGCTGAATTTTGCCTGCATCTACCACCATTGTGCATACTGTAGCAATGGAAGGGAGATAATTTTTTAAAGATTTTAACACAGTGAGTCACATCCTACTTGCTGTCCATGAAAACATTATCTGAACCTGTGATGTTTCCTTTCTAACACCATTAACCTCCAGCAGTAACAGTTTGTTTTCATTATAAATTATTCATTCCATGCCCAATAGTACATGGACTACATAGGCACTAACTAGTCATCAAGACCTTCAATCTGTTCACTTCTCTTCAATTCCATTATCTGTTACCTCATTCTCCCTTTTTTCTATTCCTTACTAAATTTATATTCCATGACCATTATTATAATATCTCCTTGCAGACACCCTCTACTCTTTATCCTTCCTTCTCACTGACATATACATCCAGCAAAACTCCAAGTCTGACTGAGTCCAGGGATCTGCCTTCCCCAGACCTACACTAAAGAAGCTGAATGTTATTTGTCTTTCACTGCCTGGCTTATTTCACTTAGCATAATGCTTTCCAGCTCCATCCATGCTGTTGCAAAGGGTACAAATACCATATGATCTCGCCATTAACAGGAACCTAAACAACAAAACAAAGAAACACGTAAAATATAACAAAAGACACTGAAATAGAGGACAGGTAGTTAGTGCCAGAGGGGAGAGGGGAGGGAATTCCAGGGGAGAAGGGAAG
Source organism: Trachops cirrhosus (assembly GCA_028533065.1). Lineage (NCBI taxonomy): Eukaryota > Metazoa > Chordata > Mammalia > Chiroptera > Phyllostomidae > Trachops > Trachops cirrhosus. Next base: position 63,911,105 of record CM052539.1, on the reverse strand, counting down.
GGTTTACAGGAACAAATATAGAGGACATATGGACAAAACTAGGGGGGTTGGAAAGGGGAGGGAAGAGGGGATGTATGGGTGGGTGGGCTGGATTGGGAATAAAGGATAGAAACTGTACTGAATAAACTAAAATAAAAAATTAAAAAAAAAAGAAGCTGAATGTTGCTTAGAATGGCACAGACCTAAGCTGACTTGTTTCACTTTAAATTCATGTTCCTAACCTCAAATAAACATTCAACTCTGCCCAGTTACCCTGCTGTTTTTACCTACTAAGTTTGCTCCCACACTCTAGAAACTGCAATGTTGTAGTTAACCTTCTCCTCAGATCTCCTACATTTTTATTTTTACCCCATGTTCAGGCAACAAATACACTTCATACTTCTTTCAGTAAACAGCCTTCAAACAAGAAATCTCCCATCTTCCTACCATCCAGTCTACAAACCTACCTGCAACAATACTTGCATTGACTTTCTTTCCTTTGTTATAAGGGTCTCTTCTTTTATCAAAAGCCAATTCTTCACCCTAGGCTTTGAAACACATAACCTTTCACTTTCTGAAGATTTTGTTCCTCAGGTTATCTTCTCTATTTCTGTATTGCCAGTTTCCTCTACACTAATCACCACCTTCAAAATACAGACTGTACTATTTCTTATCTTCAAACAAACATTCCTTAACACATATCCACCTCCAGCTGCCTTCTCCCATTTTAGAACCAGTGTCGCAAGAAATGCCTGAAAATACAGGGTCTGGCACAAATAATGCTCCATTTTTATTGTAAAAACTTTTATTACAAAATCATAAGCATGTAATTCTGCAGCATAACAATATCATACCCAAGCACTCCATATGATATTTTAGGTCAAATATTCAAATGAAAACCATAAATTATTACACCCACATTATTACCCTACCAACCACACTCAAACAGGTGTTACTTCTGCCAGACCCTGTATATTCACATTTGCTGTTTTCACTTCTTCACCTTCCATTCACCCTTAAACCTCTTTCTTTCACTCAAGCTTAAATTGCAAGGTCACAACAGACTTCCATGTTGTAAATCTAATGAACAGACATGCATAACAGGTATGAATTCAAAGTATAACTTGGAGCAGAGCTATAGCAGACAAAGCACAGAAGCTGATGTGTAACTAGAATCAGAAATAGTTACTACTTTTCTTAAGTAAATATAATTTTGCAATTTTTATATACTATAATTTAGTCAAAGCAGACTAATACAGGAAAAACATTCAAGAAGAAGTAGTTCATTAAATTATGAAATTGTGTAAGATATATATATATATCATCTAATCCATCAATAATTTCCAATAGTTGCCTTTAATATGTATTTGAAATTGTTTACTTATCTTCATTTTCTATTAGTTCTATCCCATTTTATCTCCAAGAACCATGGTAGGCTTGGGGGTTATATTTTAAAAAAACAGACATAATTTCAGTTCTCAAAGAGCTCTCAATTAACAACATGGACCAGCACACATGCATTTTTAAAACTAATATCACATGTACATACTAAATTTAAGACAAGTATTTTACTGCTAAGGAACACGCATAAAAATAAATTAATTCTGTTTTGGGTAGTAAGAGAAACTAACCACAAGGAAAGTATCTCCTAACCTTTCCTTTCAGGATTAGTAGAATTTTATCAGATATACCGTGATAATGGGTGTAAATGTGTGGGTGAAGGAGATTTAGAAGGAAGTTTTCACAGAAATAACCTCATGAGTTCTTCAAAACTAAAAATGAATAAGATAAAAAAAGTCTAAAAAGGAGGAACTAATGAAATGAAAGAAAAGAAAAAAATGAGAAGTTGGATAACCAGTTAGGAAGCAGGTAAGCAATTCTAAAAATCAGAATTAGGTACTGAATGACATTGAGGTGAAGCAGAAATTCTGTAGATAAGAGTTTAACTCTTTCACACAACTCAGTTTTAATGATGGAAGGAGCTAGATGCCTTTACACCAAGATATAACAGTGTGTATGATTCCAAATTTTCTACACCTTAATCAACACTTGTTATTATTTCTTCTTATTATTGTAGCCATTCTTTTGTGTATGAAGCACTATATCATTATGGTTTTGATTTGCATTTCCCTAATGGCTGATAATGTTCATGTTTGCATGTAGTTTGGTTTTGTATATCTTCCTTGGAGAAACTTCTTTTCAGTTTTTGCCCATTTTTAAAAACTTGGTTACATAGCTTTGATTATCAACTTGTGAGAGTTCTGTATATAATCTAGGTAAAATCTTTTTTAAAATATGTTTTATTGATTATGTTATTACAGTTGTCCCATTTTTTCTCCCCTTTATCCCTCTCTGCCCTGTATCCCCCCTCCCACCAGCATCCCCCTGTCTAAGTTCATGCCCATATGCTATACATGTAAGTTCTTTGGCTTCTCCATTTCCTACACTATCCTTAAACACCCCTTATTTTGTATCTGTTATTTATGCTTCTTACTCCCTGCACCTTTTCTCCCATTCTACCCACACGCCCTCCCCACTGATAACCCTCCATGTGATTTCCACTTCTGTGATTCTGTTCCTTTTCTAGTTGTTTCCTTAGTTTGTTTTTGTTTTTTTCTAGGTTCAGTTGTTGATAGTTGTGTTTGTTGTCATTTTACTGTTCATAGTTTTGATCATCTTTTTTTACATAAGTCCCTTTAACATTTCATATAATAAGGGCTTGATGATGATGAATATAGGGAACTGCTTCACGAGATGTGGAAATGTAGCCTAGCACACACGTGAAAAACTAGTGGGGGGTAAGTCGGCATGCAGGACCACACCCGTGAAGAAGTTCTCCCGTGGGAAATCAGGCCTGCATTATACCTAGGTTGCTTTGTGACTTGCTCTTGCTAAAACTCTCTCACCCTGAGTTCAGGCAGCAAGTCCTTGCTGCATATCTTTAAAGTAACTTCCTGATGTCTGTGCTAATTCTCCCAAGGACTGAAGTGTAACCAGACCTGTTACTCTTATTGTTCCCTTGCATTTGCAACATTTTTCAATGGACTGAATTTAAAAGTTTCGGTCCCAGCAGCCCTTGGGTGCCCTCTTGTCTTAATCCTTATTTGTGCTTTATGATATATATAGGTTATTTTCTTAAGATCACATTTGGAAACAGCAAATAGTAGGTTTCACAGGCTTAACAACTGTGATTGAATTCAAAAACAAAAAAGGGGGAGATGTTGGAAGCTGCCCTGTCTGGTTTCAGGAGCTGTAACCCTCCCCCATGGCTAAGGCTGAGTGAGCGACCTTCGGACCATAAGCCACTAAGGAGACAAAGCTTGTCTCCCTGGCAGGAGCGCTGCTTCTGCTCCTTTTTCCATAACTGGCCCCCAATGCTTGGTCAGTTAGCCAATGACAGGTAAGATTCCCCAAGGGGTGAATGACCTAAGACAGGCATGATCACGTGGAGGCCCCAGGGAAGGACTTGGGGGCCTATGGAGAAAAGCGGTGATGGATCCTCTCCCCTCAGCTTTGAAAAAGCCTGAGTCCTCATTCTGCCTGCGAGAAGTCTCCTAATTTCTTGGCTATCTTGCCTCCTCTGCCTGACTTAATCCTGAAACAATGACAGAGGGTGGTACAGCCCTGTGCTGCAAAGGGCAGGTTTCCCCGGGGTGATCAGGCCTGAGAAAGAATACAAAAACTCCTGTGAAACCTGCTTTGCTAAGAATGCTCTCAATTAAATGATAAGGGTTCAAGCAAGAAATGAGTTTGTTTCCCAAAGTTTTGTAGCCCTTTAGCTAACAGACCCTGACTCAGAATAAGCCCTGGTAGTTCTTTGTATGCTATCTATTGTTTGATCCTTACTGCCTGACAATGATGAATAAGCTGTACCTGTATTCCTGCACAAATTAAGCCCAATAAAAACCTGTGAAGGGAAGGATCGGCTCACTCTCCTTTGAGAGAGTGGCCAGGCTGCTCCGAGGTGCTCTCCCCTTGAGGGAGTAGCTGTGCCATCTCTTTTCCTCCACAGGACTTGGTAGTCCAAGTGAATTTATCTCGTGTCTCATTCATAACACTGAGGACACTGCAGGCCGGTGTCTGGATCGGATGAACTCCTTTAAATTGACCTTATCTGGGAAGCACTTTATCTACTCTTCCATTCTAAATGATAGCTTTGCTGGGTAGAGTCATCTTGGATATTGGTCCTTCCCTTTCATGACTTGGAATAATTTTTTCCAGCCCCTTCCTGCCTATATGGTTTCTTTTGAGAAATTAGCTGATAGTCTTATGGGAACTCCTTCGTAGGTTACTGTGTCCTTTTCTCTTGCTGCTTTTAAGATCCTCTCCTTTCCTTTCATCTTGGGTAATGTAATTATGATGGGCCTTGGTGTGTGCTTCCATGGGTGCAATTTCTTTGGGACTGTCTGGGGTCCCTGGACTTCCTAGAAGTCTATTTCCTTTGCCAGATTGGGGAAGTTCTCCTTCCTTATTTTTTCAAATAAGTTTTCAATTTCTTGCTCTTCCTCTTCTACTTCTAGCACCCCTATGATTTGGATGTTGGAACATCTAAAATTGTCCCAGAGGTTCCTAAGCCTCTCCTCATTTTTTTAAATTCTTGTTTCTTCATTCTGTTTTGGTTGAATGCTTATTTCTTCCTTCTACTCCAAATTGTTGATTTGAGTTCCAGTTTCCTTCCCTTCACTGTTGGTTCCCTGTACATTTTCCTTTATTTCACTTTTAACAGCCTTTACTTCTTCCTCTATTTTGTGGCAATACTCAACCAGTTCTGTGAGCGTCCTGATTACCAGTGTTTTGAACTGTGCATCTGATAGACTGGCTATCTCTTCATCACTTAGTTCTACTTTTGGAGCTTTAATCTGTTCTCTCATTTGGGCCTTTTTTTTTTTTTAATCTCTGTGCACCTGTTATATAGTAAGGGACAGAATCTTAGATACTCTCTAGGGCAGGGCAACCCACATCACTGCATTTTGGTGCTGTATGTGGGAGGAGGGGTCAGAGAGGGAACAACACCGCTTGCTCTACTATCGGCCAGCTTTCAGTCACTTTCCCTGCTTTCCAAAAGCAAATTGGGACCTTCTGGTGCTTTTTTCTGGGTGTGTGGGCTTGTGTACATTCTAGGACCCTGTGAGTCTCTCCAATGAACTCTCCTGTGAGGCTGGGAATTTATCCTTCTGCCATAACTTCCATAGACTTTTACACCAGAGGTTTTGAAGCTTTATTTCTTTGTGCTGGAACCCTGGGTTTCATGGTCTGTCTCACTCCCCAATTGTTCCTGCTGGTTTATCTCTGTGTGAATATGTAACTGCCTGGTTCACTAGCCACTGCCTTGCCCACTCACTCCTCCAGCTGCTGCCTTGCTACTTTTTTTCTCTGCCCCTCCTACCAAACTGAATGAATCTTTCTTTAACTCCTTAGTTGTCAGACTTCCATACAATCCAATTTTCTGGGCAGTTCTGGTTGTTTTTGTTTTTAAATTTGTTGTTGTCCCTCTTTTGGTTGTGTGAGGAGGCAAAGTGTATCTACTTATGCCTCTATCTTGGCAGGAAATCTCTAGTTTAAATCTTTTATTTCATACATGATTTGCAAATACTGTTTCCAATTTTGTGGGGTGTCTTTTCACTTTCTTGCTGATATTTGCAACACAAGGTTTTTTAATTTTGATAAAGTTCAATTTATCTATTTATTTTCTTTTTTTAATAATTGTTTAAAAGATGTTATTTATTTATGTTTAGACAGAGGGAAAGGGAGGAAGAAAGAGAGGGAGAGAAACATCAATATGTGATTGCCTCTCATGTGCCCCCTACTGGGGACCTGGCCCACAACCCAGGCATGTGCCCTGACTGGGAATTGAACTTTTGATTTGAAGGCCAGAGCTCAATCCACTGAGCCACATCAGTCAGGGGTATCTATTGATTTTCTTGTGCTTTATATATTTTTGGGCCTATCTTTATAAGACTAAGCATAATTCCCAGTAAAGGCCCTCCAAATATTTGTAAAGTCTTTACTTTACTCTGAACATAGCCATTTTTTAAGAATAAACTGGATAATTCATCTGTTATCTAGAAAGTTTAGGGAATATTAAGAATTTTGTCTCCTTTATATTAATTTTTATACTTCAAATTCTAATTCTTTTAGACCATATTGATCTTATAGATAAGTAAAATTTCTAAGTTTTTACTGCTTTCTATATTTGTGCATTAAGGTCCACAAAAGCATTGTTTTTAATATAAGGCATAATGCTCTATTTTATATTTTGTGTGAATGTATATAAAATTTCACCTTAGTAGTTTTATAAATAATGAAACTACATTCTCTTAATGATGTAAAATTATCTTTAAGGGATTAAAATACATTTTAAATATATTGTTCATTGAAACATACAGGTCAACAATATATAAATATATGTCATTTAATCAATTTTATACACATTCATAAGCACAGACACAAGATTGGTAAGATATACACCAATAAAATAACAGTGGTTATATATAAATGAAAATGTTAAATATCACTTTTAATGTGTTCTTTTGCTAAACATAGTTCTTTTAGGTATCTTATTAAAATTATATAAAATATACTTGTATGATTTAAGGTATATTTATAAAACAGATGCCTAATTTAATCAGGTGAAAATAAGACATTGGCAGCATCCTGGGAAGCCTGGAATTATGCCTTCCTCTACCACTTCTTTCTCTTTCCTGCCTGGAAATACCCAATATTCTTTTTATAAAACTTATTCTTTGTTTTTAACAATGTAGTTTTTCTTGTTTTTAAACCTTAACTAATATTGTACATATAATTTAATTCTCATTATATTTGTCAGATCAATTCATTCATTATTAAATGTAGCTACATTTAATTTCAACTACCACAACTTTTTCATTCAGTTTCCTTTTGATCAACATTAGTGTTACTCTCAGTTTGGAGTTCTTTTTAAAGCCTGACAGTATAAAATTTTTGTAGCTATTTCTTGGTACACACATGCAGTAACTATTTTGCATATTGTCAACTCTACTAGTTGTTATACTTTTTCCAAAAATATTTACAAAAAACCCTCCACTTCTCATTCTTACCACACAATGTATATTTTTTAATGTCACATCCTCGTCTGGGAAGTAATGATATCTAGCTATGACTGTAATTTGCATTTCTTTAATAATAAATGAAATTGATCAGTTTTTTATTAGTCCATTGACCACTTAGACTTTCTATTTTGTGAAGTTTCTGCATAAGTATTTTACTCATTTTTCTATTGATTTGTCTGGTTTTTCTCATTAATTTGTAGGAATGTCTACATATTGTGCATCTGGTCATGTTATTGCTTATATATGCTGCAACTTCTGCTCTGTGACTGTCTTGATTCTTTTGATATAAAGAAATTCTTAATTTAAATGTAATGGACTTAATTAATCAGTACTTTCTTTTATGGTTAGAGGTTTATATTTCTTAATGTAGAAATATTTATATATATCAAGTACATAAATACATTCTCTTATTGGATCATTTAAAATCTGGACTTTAAGCTACCTGCATTTGACTTTTGTGCATGGTATGAGAAACCAGTTACAATTTCTGTTTGTTTCTTGATAAATATTCTGTTTCCTTACTAACACAAATTGAAAAATCTATCATTTTCTTACCTAACTGTAGTGCCACCTCTGTTATATATGCCTGGCTCCAGTTATGGACTCTGTTCTATTCCTTTGGCCTATTTGTCTAAACCAGATTTTATACAATGCTTTACATTACAGCTTCATAAAGAGTCTTAATATCTAATAGCAAGTTCACCAACAATCATGTTCTTTTCCTTTAAGAAAGTCTTGGTTCTTCGCATTGCCATAAAAATTTGGGAATCAACCTCTAAAGTTAAACAACAGCAACAACAGCAGTAACAATTAGATCTTAGAATTGCATCTCATCTACAGATCAGTTTGGGGGAGAACTGACATCTTTATATGAATAAGTTTTATAATCTATGATCATAATATGTATGTTTCTTTACGTATTTAATGACCTTCAAAAATGTCATCATTTTATCCAGAGATCTCAGACTCTTACTAAACTGTCCGTAAGAACTTGATATTTTTGTTGCTTTTGTGAATGCTATATTCTAAAATTACATTTTATGTTTGTGACTGATACAGCATTGTGTTTATTGTTCAGTATTAATCTAGAAATTCTGCTAAATTTAATTAATTTGCATAAATTATGTGTAAAATGTTGAATCAGATTAGTATTATTGGACACCTAGTTCCAGATATCAAGAGAAAGTTTTCAGTATCTTGTGAAAAACTGGTATTTTGGTTATAAAATTCCATGAACTTATCAAATGAACTGGAATGTTTCTTCCTAATCTATCCTCTGGAAAAGTTTCCATAAGACAGGAATTACTTCTTGTTAATTATTGGGTTGGCCAAAAAGTCTGTTTGTTTTTTTCCATGAAATAAAAGACACATTTTTCATTTTCACCAATAACATTATTGAATCGAATATTTTGAGTATGTCGGCTAGCTCATGTGTGGTATAATGTTGATTGTTCTCAATTATGTCAATTTAATCGCTGTCAACTTCAACTAGTCTACCCATCTGTGGAGCATTGTCCAGCAAGAAATCTCTAACAGGAAACTTTGCAAACCATTTTTGACGTGTTGGATCAGTCACAGCATATTCTCCATATACTGCACAAGTTTCTTTTTGCATTTCAGTTGCGCTTTTGCCTTTCTTGACATAATAAAGCATAACATGGCAAAATGTTGTGTATTTTCTTCCATCTTCAACATTAAAATAATTACACAAAATTTTATCAATTTTGATAGTTTTTTTAATGCATGCTGATATGACAGCTGCCACAATAAAATATAACAAAACTGTTTCAAGTGAAGTTAAAGACAACTAAATGCTACTAGAGCCATCTTATGGGAAAAAACAAATGAACTTTTTGGCCAATCCAACATTTGGAAAAGTCACTGGTAAAGCCATCTGGGTCTGAGGTTTTCTTTGTTAAGAGATCTTTGGTTTCTCAATTCATTTTATTTATAGAACAACTTTTAATTTCTATTATACCTTTCACTTTGGGAAAGTTATATTTTCCTAGGAATTTGAACATTTTTCCATACTTTCAAATTTATTGACATAAACTAATCATAATACCACCTGTATGTTTACCATCTGCAGCACCTATACTAATGGTTCCTTTTGCATTCTTTGTATAGATTATTTGTCTGTTCTCCTTTTACGTGCAATTAAACTTTCCAGAGGTTAGTCAATTTTATTGATCTTTACCCTCCAAAACAGCCAACTTTTGCCTTTGTTGATACTTTTTCTTGTATATTTGTTTTCTAAATCATTAATCTCTACTCTTATATTTAATACAGTCTCTCACATAATTTTTAGCTTATTTTGCTATACTTTAACTTTGCAAACTTTACAAATACATGGTTAACATTAATTTTCAGCCTATTTTCTAAAATGAACATATAAGTCTATGAATTTGTAATGTTTGTGTTAGCTATATTCACTTAGATATTCTATTTAATATTATCATTACTATCAAGTTAAAAATGTCCTCTAAATTTCCCTAACTTCTAATCACAATTTCCACTTACAATTTTTTGTTTGAACAGTGAATTAGAGATTATAAAAATTGTGTTTTCTAATTTCCTGTTACATGGAAATTTTATTGTTATTTTTTTCTCTCTATAGTTAAATGCACTTTGGTAAGAAAACATGTTGTGCTTTATATCAGTCCTATTAAATTTTTTGAAATTTTATTTATGGAACATATTCAGTTTTTAAGCATTTTTCCATATATGCTTTAAAAGTATATGTATTCCTGAGTTTCAGTGTCTACTAGGTCAACAGTGATCATGGTATTGTTCATATCACACTTATTTTCAATCTGTTTGTTCTGTTAATTAATGAGAGATGACTGCTAAAAATTACCACCATGGCTAAAGATTTATTTATTGTGGTAGCTCTAAATATTCTTCTTTTGTATATTTTGAGACTATGCTGTTAGATATCCATATATGATTGCTGTATCTTCCTTGAGAACTGAATTTCTGTCTCTGTGAAGTGACTGGCTCTATCACTAGCAATTCTTTTAAACACTAGAGTCAATTTTGTCTGATAGCAATAGAACTGCATCTGTTTTCTTTTGGCTAGTATTTGCATGGAAAACTATTTATAGTTGGAGGGTTATTTTGTTGCTTTTACCCTCCAAACAATAAAGATTTGGTTCAAAATCACACATATGGCAATAATTTCCGAAAGACTTTATTTCTTTTCTCTTGCTTTGCTAAGTTGCAGAGAAACCTTTTTTTATAAGATCCTGAGAATGAGAGAGTAGGTAGAGACAGGTTTAGTTTCCGGTTCAGTTACCTTGAGGTTGTAGTCCCTTTGTGTGACAGAATCCCTGAGTTAACCTCCCTTTTTTTTTATTAGATCCTAAGCTTTGACTTCACACACAGTTCCTCATATAGTCATCAGATTTCAAACTCAAGATTGCCTACTTCAGCAAAATGCCCCCGGGGCAAAAGCAGCTTTAGTACTCAGCCTATTTTTCAACTTTCTTAGGATCTTAATTTGCCATTCAACACATTTTCTATCCTTCTAAAAACTTTATTATTATTCTTTCATTCTTAACTGGGAAGACTGTGTATTATAATAACTAAAGTGAAGAATACCTAAGCATATATATCAACTTTACAGTTTGCTAGCAGTAAAATTTGTGCAAGTCACTTCACCTCTCTGAGCCTCAATGTACTTCTTTGTTAAATGTGGATACAAACCATTACTGAGATGAGTAAATGGAATCGTGGGTTTAAGACATGTAGGACAGCACCTGGAACACAAGTTCCATTCATTCAAATGTTTTATGTTGCAAGGTACAGACCAGGTAAAACCTTGTCTAAGCTGTCTCAGTAAGTGTGTTTTCCTTCAGATGTGTCCGAAGATTAGTTCATTCAATGGTTCGGGAACACTATCAGTGATTGGGGTCTTTGTTTGTCTCCCATGCTAAATTTAGGCATGTTGGCTTTTTACCTCCATGGTGTCTAGATGACATTAACTTCTTAAGCCATGCTTTCTTTATGGTAAGGAAGGTCCAAGGCTTTAAGAAACATTCTCTTTATTTTGTCACTCAGAAACTTTCCCAGCCAACTTTCCTCACAGGTGAAAATATTTTCTCATGCCCATTTCCAAACCAATCATTGGCGAAATGTTATAGAGGCACAATGATTGTTAAGTCAGTCATGATTCTGAGGATAGGGATGATGTTTTTCCCCTAATTCAAATGGCTTCTATAAAAACAGTGAATTGCTAAAGAAAATTGGATTTTTGTTAGATGAAAAAGGAGGAGATTGACTGTAGCTAGAAATGAAATATTATAAAGATTTCAATACTATTTACTATTATTATTCAATACATTAATTGATAAAATGCATCCCACGGGGGACAGTCAAAGCTAGACCCTGAAACATACCATTAGGAATTGTCTTTTATGTTTATATTAATTCATTAATCTGGATCTTTGCACAGAGTCACAAGATTGATTATTTTTCTAACTAACTCTTCAAGCATCTGTTTTTTTCCCTGTCACAAGATGAAAAAGCTTATTTACTTACTTATTAAATTCCCAAAACACTATACCTAATGATATTCAAGGAGTTAGGTTATCAGGCTAGTATTTGTGTCACAAGAAATTTATTTAGACTGACATGTTGTTCAGAATGAATCCATCTTGGCTCCTGATGGAGCAACCACTAAAAGAAGTAGGCAACCACTACCTTTTCTAGCTGCAAACCACTAATTTAAATAATTTATTCTTTTTTTATTTGGTAAAGAATTAACATGAAGTACTAAGATCTTAAGACTGTACCTATAAAATCTATTTTCTTCATCTCTTTGAATATTATTAAAACTTTCTTTGGACTTCTACATATTATACAAAATTCCTCACATATTATAAATATAACTTTAAAGATTATAAATATTAACATGGCAGCAGTAGTAACAGTGCTGATAACATTTCAAAACAATTTATGCTTGGTTGGTGCTGGGGTCTTTAAATATATTGTCATTCAATCTCCATTGCAACCCTGTAAATTTGATACTGAAGCATAGAGAAGACAAGATACTTGTGCCAGATAAAAGTGTCCTGAATCTAGGGTCCACACTCTGGGCTACATTATGTTCCATAATGTAATATAGCAGCTGGTCCCTTCAGTTATATGCAAGTCCTATAGAGAATAATTCAAAATATGGTTATTTTAATCTGAGTTCTTATCAGTATTATACCAAGTTTCCACCATATTAAGTCTGATTAGATTGATTACCTTTTTTAACATGCCTAAAATCTCAATCTTTCTTGGATTGGTGAATAAATTCTTAGTAAATATCATATTAATATAATTTGCTTATATCAATGTCATAATTTTATGTTTGAAACCTCTTTAGGGCTATACCTTATACTACCCCTACGTCTTCGTATTTCTGCACCACTATATTTTTGAAAAAATTTCATAAAGCTTCAGATACAAAAATACTAACAAATGTTAACAAAATATGTCTGAAGACTTACAATAACTACACAATAAATAACCAAAATGTTATAGCAACCAAAGTGAACATTACCAGCTTTATTTTTAGAATATATCTGTATGCAAAACAGGAAATATTTAATTATTTTCCCTAATTAATATCTGGGTGTTTGATGACTTTAAGAGAAAAAATCTTAATATCAACAAATAAAATTTTCTGTTAAATTTACACATTTTTTATAGACTTAAAATAGTTTTGTAAGAATCACAAATATAGTTCTATACAACTAATTGAATTATCCAATCATTTTTCTTTTTTTGTTGTTGTTAATTACAGTTATCCCCATTTCCTCCCCATTACTCTCCTCTGTCCTACCCACCCTCACTTCCCACATTCAGTCCTTCCCCACAACATTGTCTTTGTCCATGGGTCCTTTATACATGTTCCTTGAAGCCCTTCCTTTTCTTTCCCCAGTTACCCCCCGTCCCCTCTGGTTACTATCAGTTTGTTCTTTATTTCCATGCGTCTGGTTCTATTTTGCTCATTTGTTTGTTTTGTTGATTAGGTTCCACTTATAGGTGAGATCATATGGTATTTGTCTTTCATTGCCTGGCTTATTTCACTTAGCATAATGTTTTCCACTTCCATCCATGCTGTTGCAAAAGGTAGAAGCTGTTTTTTTCTGCTGTATAGTATTCCATTGGGTAAATATACCATAGTTTTTTTGATCCAATTATATACTGATGGGCACTCAGGCTGTTTTCAGCACTTGGCTTTTGTAAATTGTGCTGCTATGAACACTGGGGTGCATAGGTTCTTTTGAACTGGTGTTTCAGAATTCTTAGGGTGTAATACTGGCAGTGAAATTGCCAGGTCAAAAGGCAGTTCATGTTTAGTTTTCTGAGGAAATTTCATACTATTTTCCACAGTGGCTGCACCAGTCTGCATTCCCACCAACACTGTACTAGGGTCCTGTGGGGGGGGGCTCCACCCGCAAGACCACCCCCACCCCAGCTGCCACAGTTGAGAATAAGTCTATCAAGACATGATCTGCTTGGGAAGGAAAGGTGGCCAATCTCTCAAAGGAGAAGGGCCAGGAGCCTGTTCCTCAATGGGCTTTTATTGGGTTCATTTGCACAGGATTACAGATAAAGCTCATTAATCATTGTCAGGCAGTAAGGATCAAACAATAGATAACAAGGAACTCTGAGAGTCTATTTTGAGTCAGGGTCAGATAGCTAAAGAGCTGTAAAGCTTTGAGGAACAAACTCACTTCTTGCTTGGACCCTTATCATTTAATTGAGAGCATTCTAAACAAAGCAGGTTTCACAGGATTTTACATATTCTTCCTTAGGCCTGATTGTCTGGGGAACCCACCCTTTCCAGCACAGGGCTGCACTACCCTCTGTCATTGTTTCAGGATTAGGTGGAGCAAGGGAAGTGAGGCAGCCAAGAGATTAGGAGACTTCTCCCAGACAGAATGAGGACACAGACTTTGTCAAAGCCAAGGGGTGAGGGTCCTTTGCCCCCTTTTGCTGTACTCCCCAAAGTCCTTCCTTGGGGGCCTCCCACATGATCGTGCCTGTCTTAGGTCATCCTCCCTTTGGGGAATCTTACCCATCATTGGCTAACTGACCAAGCATTTGGGGCCCCATGGGGGCCAGTTATGGAAAGAGGAGCAGAAGCAGTGTTCCTGCCAGGGAGATAAGCTGTTGTGTCCTTGGTGGCTTACAGTCCAAGGTCACTCCCTCCGCCATAGCCTTGGTGGGTGTTACAGCTTCTGAAACCAGTCAGGGCAGTTCCCAACAGTTCCCTTTTTTCCACAACTTGTTGTTTGTTGATTTGTTTATGATGGTCATTCTGACTGGTGTGAAGTGATATCTCAATGTGGTTCTAATTTGCATCTCTCTGATGGCTAGTGATGCTGAGCATCTTTTCACATGTATTGGGGCCTTATGTATGTCTTCCTTGGAGAAGTGTCCATTCAGTTCCCTAGCCCATTTTTAAATTGGATTGTCTGTCTTCCTGGTGTGGAGTCGCATGAGTTCTTTAAGTATTTTGGAGATCAAACCCCTTGGGAGATCTGGATAGCTACATGCAAAAAAAATGAAACTCTATCACCAACTTACACCATACACAAAAATAAACTCAAGATGGATAAAAGACATAAATAGAAGTTGCAACACCATAAAAGTTCTAGAGGAGAACATAGGCAGGAAAATCTCAGATATTCCATGCAGCAATATTTTCACCAATACATCCCCTAGAGCAAGGGACATAAAAGAAAGAATAAACAAATGGGACGTCATCAAATTGAAAAGCTTGTGCATGGCTAAAGAAAACATCAGCAAAATGAAAATGAAACCAACTGTATAAGAAAATATATTTGCCATTGATACCTTGGACAAGGATTTGATCTCCAGTCATTTTTTTCTAAAATTTAAAATGCTTTTCCATGTACAATGTATTGTATCACTATGGTTAATTTTCAGTACAGCTGTGGTTTTCATCATAATTGGTAGTCATAAAGCTACATCACATGTCCTAGTCATCATTTGTATTCTGTCTGTAGCTATTTCTTAATTCAGAACATTTTTCTATTCCCACTGGGATGTCAGTACACAGTTATACTTACCCCTTATTTTATCCACTTATATAACTGCTTCTTGGTTCATCATAATAAAATATGCTGTATCAATATCCAAATACAGCAACATTCTCAAGTCCAGGCTAAATCTCAGATTTCAAAGACAATAATGTAAATTCCTACACAGGATTTTCATTGTGTCTGTGAAAGGAGGTAAGTTCAGGATTTTTCTATGTTACCATTTTGAACTAGAGCCCCTTAAGATGTCAAAAAACTTTTTTCTTTCTGAACTAATACATTTTTTTCTGACTATTCCTGTTCCTTTCTGGTTAATTCCAAGGCCACTCTCCTGTCATTTTGGCCCCAATGACTTGGAATATCTCATTTTGCTCTTTAAATTTCCACATGGAAGGATATTGGTATTTTTCTAATACAGTTTTAAACTTCTCTTTTGTCTTCTGCCAGTTTTGGAGCTGTTCAGCATAGTCAGAATATCTGACCTCTAATTTCTGTATCTATTCATTTCTCCTCAAATCTAGAATAAAAGATCTTCTCTGAAGCTGCTTCTATCAGAAGAAAAGTCATATCCTGAATCGGCTCCCTTTGAGACAAGTGATTCCTTGCTCACCAACAATGAGATTCAAGTAGCCTCTCCTCTTCTCTGAGTGACAGCAGTTTCTTGTTCAGTTTTCTTCTCTAGTTTTGCAATGATTTGTTTTTGTTTTGTTTTGTATGGCTATCCTGCACTGATAACTAGATTTTGAGCCATCACAGGAGTCCTTAGGCCAGTAATTAAAAATTCAGAGACATGTGTCTAAAAAGTTTCAAGCCAGAATCTACCAGAAAATAGCTTATGCACTTGCCTGGAGCCCTGAGTATTATGGCTGCCATCCAGGGGATACTTACAGATCACCTAGCTCTGGTGGCCAGTGGAATTTACTCCTGTGGTCCTACAGGAACAGGATGGTTTTGTTTTGCATACTTTTAAAGGCTGCTGCCTGAATGGTCTGGCTTGCAGTCAGCCTGAATCTAAGTGATGAAGTCCTCCCCTTTGGGACATTGACAGGTCTTGGCACATCCTAAACTACTAAGAGCTATTAAAAATGTAAAGGTCTGATTATACAAGCACAAAGTATTGAGAGACAACCAACAGTAGGGCAGGATTAAATAACAAAGTTCACCACCTACACCCCCTCAAGGCTAGGAGAGGTGGTTGTTTCATCTACTGTATAGAAAGCAGCACAGAGAATCAAGCAAAATGAAGAAATGAAGGAATTTATCCCTAATGAAAGCATAAGATAAACTTCAGAAAAAAACTTAATTGAACAGACATAAGTAATTCATTTGGTAATGAGTATGAAGTAATGGTCATAAAAGTGCTTATCAAACTGGGGAGAATAGACGAACAAGGTGAGAACTTCAATAAAGGCAGGAAACATAAAGTAGCAAGAAGTGAGAGAGCTGAAGAAAACAGTAACTTAAATGCAAAATACACTGCAGGGTTTAACAACAGACTAGATGAAGCCAAATAAAGATTTAGCTGTCAACTAAAAGACAAGACTGTAGAGATCACACAATCAGAGCAACATAAAATTTTTAAAAAGAACTTAGAAAGTTAATATAACTTAAGGAACTTATGGGACAACATCAAACAAACTAACATTTACTTCATAGGACTCCCAAAAGGGGAAAAAAGAGAGAGAAATAATCTTATTTGAAGAAACAACAGCTGAAAACTTTCCTTTCTTCATGATGGAAACAAAATCCAAATACAGGAAACCCAGAAGTTCCACGTAAGATGAACACTAAGAGATTCACACTAATACACATTAATTAAAATGTCAAAAGTTAAAGATAAGGAGACTATATTAAAAGCAGCAAGAGAAAAACTGGTCATGAACAAGGGAACCCCATAATACTGCAAGAAGATTTTCAGCAGAAACTTTTCAATCCAAAAGAGAGTGGCAGCATATATCCAAAATGCTGAAAGAAAAATACTTTAACCAATACTACTTTACCTGGAAATGTTATCATTCAGAAGAGTTTTCTAGACAAACAAAACCTAAAAGAATCCATCACCACTAAATTAGTCTTACAAGAAATGTTAAAGGAACTTCTTTAAGCTAAAAAGAAAGGTTGCTAATTAATAATCAAACAACATATGAAAAAATTAATCTCACTGGAAAGGTAAATATATAGTAAAGGTAGGGAATGAATTACTTATAAAGTTAGTACAAAGGTTAAAATATAAAAGTTGTAAAAATAACTATGATTATAACAAGTAGTTAAGGGATATGCAAGATAAAAAAATGTTAAATATGACATCAAAAACATAAAATGTGGAGGAAGAGAATCATAATGTTATGCTTCACAAAGAAACATAACTCCAGTTTGTATCAATTTAAAATAAACTATTATCGAGATAAGTTGTGATACACAAGCCTTATCGTAAGCACAAAGCAAAAACCTATGGCAAATACACACACAAAAAAGAAAAAGAAATGTCAGCATACCATCAAAGAAAGTCACCAAACCACAAAGGAAGAAAGCAAAAGAAGAAAGAAATAGAGAGGAACTACAATAACAGCCATAAAACAATTAGCAAAATAGCAGTAAGCACATACATATTAATAATTACTTTAAATGTAAATAAATTCTCCAATCAAAAGACATGGAGTACCTGAATTGGTTTAAAGAAAAAAAAAACCCATCTCACTACAGCCTACAAAAAAACTCATTTTAGGTGTTAAGGACACATGGAGACTTAAAGTGAAGACATTAAAAACTAGAAATTAATTATATGAAAAAAACAAGAAAATTCAAAAATATGTGCAAGTTAAATGATATGCTACTAAACAACCAATGAGTCAAGGAATAAATCAAAGTACCTTGAGGCAAACAAAAATGAAAATGTAATATACAAAAATTTATGAAATGCAGCAAAAGCAGTTCTAAGAGGGAAGTTCATAGTGTTAAATATCTACCTCAAGAAACCAAAAAGGTTTCAAATAACAATCTAACTTTGCACCTCAAGGAACTATAAAAAGAACAACCAAATCTCAAAGTTAGTAAGGAATGAAGGAATGAAATAACAAAGAGAGCAGAAATAAAAGAAATAGATACTAAAAAAAAATAGAAAAGATCAATGAAACTAAGTTCTGTTTCCTGAAAAGGTAAACAAATTTGACAAACCTTTGGCTAGACTCAGAGAGAGAGAGAGAGAAGAAGGAAGTCAAATAAATAAAAGCATAAATGAGAGAGATGTTATGGCTCATGACAGAAAAATACAAAGTATTGTAAGAGACTAGTATGAATAATTATTTGCCAACAAACTGGACAACCCATATATTTATTCCATAATTGCTGCATTTTAAGACTGTCTGCCAAGAGAAAAGAAGACTGGTATCTCATGGCTTCATCAAGTTTACAGTTAAGAATTTCCACAATGCTTTCATTGGCCTGATTGAGCAAGTGGAGAAGCACACATCAGTAGCCAAGATACTGGCCTCCTTCAATGACCAAAACACCTGGGACTACCTGCAGCTGCTCACCTCAGACGACCTGCAGCATGACAGCACGTTCTTCAAGAACTTCATCAAAGGTAAAGGAGTTCTGCCATTTGGAAGTGGAGCTCATGTGCAAGGAGAGTGACCACATCCACATTACCATGCTGGCCCAGGCCCTCAGTATCTCCATCCTGATGGAGGACATAGACCATGGCAAGTAGGTACCAACAACACTCAGATCTCTGAGGTCTCTGAGCCCAAGGTCTTCCTTCTCTACCAACTTGAACACTACAATATCCTCTACAAATAGGGCTGACCCTAGCCTGTCACTGCCCTGTCTGCCCTTTCCTCTGCGGTGCTCTAGACACGTAAGAGGATTTATGTGGTTTTAAATAGTCATAATTCACTCCAGAGAAAGCTCTCGTTTTCTCTGCCACAAAACTTTCCACATTTTATTAAAGGAGATGCTGGTGGTTAAAAAAAAAATATATATATATATATGCTGAAGTCTCAGTCAATAGATAAATATTCACATATATAATACCTTTAAAGATTATTGCTATGACATTTGCACTATTTTTGGAGATGTGCCTTAATATACAAAAATAGGAAATAAGTAAATATTATCCCATGCTCAGTAACACATGGGATTTTTTCTGAAATAAATGTGATTGTCTGCTAAAGGCACCAATTCAAAGCCATATATCATGTTTTTAATAAGAGAATTATCTAGTTTCTAAGTCACCTGAGCTATCTTATTTCACCCATCCATTATAACTTTTTCACAAATTTTGAAAAAGGAAGAGCTAAAATTATATAATTTGTGTGACTAGGAAATTAATAAATAAGCTAAAGAAATATGTCATTAAAACACAGTTAATTCTATAGCACTTTCTTCACTGGTCCTCTTCTTATAAGTTGAACACATTTAAAGTAAACTAAAGTACCAACTGTCCCGTCTGAACAAGTCTTGCCAATCTGTCACATATTTACATGCCATTTGTCATTTCTCCTCTCAATTTGAAGAAGTACTAAAAATACAAAAAAAAAAAACCTGTCTAAGTATAGTAGCATTAATATCAAAACAGCAACATTATTTTTAAGTGTTGTTTTCTATTGCTCTTTTCTGGTAAAACTAGCTCCATAGTTCCACCCAGTGGGATTTCTTCACAAAACAATTTTTAAAAAGAAGAGGAGCTAGAGAATAGAGGGAAAGAGAAGAAAAATAGAAGGGAGAAAGAAGATGAGGGGATTGAGGATGTTGAGGAAGATTCAGAAGAATATGAAGGAGAAGAAAAAGAAAAAGCACTTTTTCCTTTTGAATCCTATGACTGGAAAACCTGGGTGTCTAACTTTACCTTTAACCTAAATACTCTTTTTTCCAAGGATAACCACTGCTAAGCTCTACTCAAAAATGCTTCATCTCTGTTCAACAAAATGCAATCATGCTGTAGTCAAGAAGCATAGTATAGCACTACAAATGTATGATTAATGATGTTAGTCTGTTGCACTGAACAATATTTCATTCTATTTCAGCAATCAAGGATAACATACTTCTGTGTTTTTTTAAAGAATAATTCTCACTACTTTATTCTAATCTGCACAACAAAATAAATAAAAATCACAATCTCTAAAATATCTTTCCATCATTTTACTTGAAATCTATGTTATATTTAAAGTAGGTTTCTTATAGACAGCACATAATTGGATATGTTATGGTTTTTCCTTTTTCAGTTTGATAATTACTGTATTTTTTTAACTTTTTTATTGTTGTTCAAGTACAATTGTCTCCATATTTTTGAAGCTCCAATTTAATACTGCTTGAAAATATATTCAAATGAGGCCATTTTAGTGTCTTCCTTTCAGAGACATTATTTTAAATGGATTCAGAAGTATTTCGTGGAGGAAGATATGTAAAGAGAAGTCATTTGTATCATTTTCCCCATTAGAGCAATTTAAATGAATTTGCAGAATTGGTAAATCTTTAAACAAGTTGATTCATTCACTCAACAAGCATTTGTTCAGCATCTACCAGCTGTTGTGAATTGGGGTTTATAAAGATGACTAAAGCACTGTCTTGTCCTCACAGACTTTTCTTTCTTGTGAGGAGATAGTCTGTAA
Source organism: Trachops cirrhosus (assembly GCA_028533065.1). Classification (NCBI taxonomy): domain Eukaryota; kingdom Metazoa; phylum Chordata; class Mammalia; order Chiroptera; family Phyllostomidae; genus Trachops; species Trachops cirrhosus. The sequence continues at coordinate 63,890,369 of CM052539.1, read as the reverse complement.
GCATACAAATAAACACAGAACATAAAATCAGATAGTAATAAATAGTTAAAGAGAATTAAAGCTTAGTTAAATTAAATTATGTTAATAAAATATAAATAACTTAGCCAGAAAATATCTGAAGAAGTGACATTTCAGCAAGGAACAAGCATCATAAGAGGAATATGATGTTGTTGAAGAGTACTTCAGAATAAGAGGACATAATGGAAAGGGCTGTGTGTAAGGTGGGCATGTATTCAAATAACATTGCAACAGTAAGTTGCACTGTTTCAAGTAAGCATATAAGACCTGAAAATGATAAAATGCTTTTTTATGTGAATTTTTAAAATTATTTCATTGTTGTTCAAATACAGTTGTCTACATTTATCCCTCATCACTCCCCCCACCCCAGCCATCCCCACCTCCCTCCCCTAATTCCACATCCCCCTTGGTTTTGTCCATGTGTCCTTTATAGTTGATCCTGAAAATCCATCATGCCTTTCCCCCCATTATCCCCTCCCACCTCCCCTCTGGTTATTGTCAGATTATTCTTTGTTTCAATGTCTCTGGTTGTATTTTACTTGCTTGTTTGTTTTGTTGATTAGGTTCCACTTATAGGTGATAACATATGGTAGTTGTCTCTCACCACCTGGCTTATTTTACTTATCATAATGCTCTCCAGTTCCATCCATGCTGTTGCAAAGGGTAGGAGCTCCTTCTTTCTTTCTGCTGCATAGAATTCTATTGTGTAAATGTACCATAGTTTTTTGATCCATTCATTTACTGATGGGCACTTAGGTTGTTTCCAGCACTTGGCTATTGTAAATTGTGCTGCTATGAACATTGGGCTGCATAGGTTTTTATGGATTGGTGTTTAAGGATTCTTAGGATATAGTCCCAGCAGTGGAATTACTGGGTCAAAAGGCAGTTCCATTTTTAGTTTTCTGAGGAAATTCCATACTGTTTTCCACAGTGGCTGCACCAGTCTGCAATCCCGCCAACAGTGCACTAGGGTCCCTTTTCTCCACAACCTCTCCATCACTTGTTGTTTGTTGCTTTGTTTATGATGGTCATTCTGACCAGTGTGAAGAGGTATCTCATTGTGGTTTTAATTTGCATATCTCTGATGGCTAGTGATGCTGAGCATCTTTTCATATGTCTCTGGATCCTCTGTATGTCCTTCTTGAAGAAATGTCTGTTCAGATCTTTGGCCCATTTTTTAATTGGGTTGTTTGTCTTCCTGGAGTAGAGTCGTGCCAATGATAACTTGGACAAGGGTTTGATCTCCAAAATATATAAAATGCTTTTTTATTGTTGTCCAGTTACAGTTGTCCCCATTTTTCCCTCATTGCTCTACTCTGTCCTGTCCAATCCCTGCTCCCAAAGACAATCCCCTCCCCATTGTCCTTGTCCATGGATCCTTTGTACATGTTATTCTTCTTTCCCCTGTTATCCCTCTTGTCCCTCCCCTCTGGTCCCTGTAAGCTTGCTCTTTATTTCCACCTCTCTGTTTCTTTTTGGCTCATTAGTTTGTTTTGTTGATTAGGTTACACTTATAGATGACAAAATATGATATTTGTCTTTCACTGCCTGGCTTATTTCACTTAGCATAATGTTCTCCACTTCCATCCATCCTGTCACGAAAGATAGAAGCTGCTTCTTTTTGTCTGCTATGTAGTATTCCATTGGGTAAATATGTACAACAGTTTTTTGATCCACTCATTTACTGGTGGGCACTTAGGTTGTTTCTAGCACTTGGTTATTGTAAATAATGCTGCAATGAGCATTGGGGTGCATAGGTTCTTTTGGATTGGTGTTTCAGGATTCTTAGGGTATAACCCCAGCAGTGGAATTGCTAGGCCAAAAGGCAGTTCCATTTATAGATTTTTTAGATAATTCCATACTGTTTTCCATAGTGGCTGTACCAGTCTACATTCCCACCAGCAGTGCACTAGGGTTCCCAATTCTCCACAACCTCACCAGCACTTGTTGTTTGTTGATTTGTTTGTAATGGCCATTCTGACTGGTGTGAAGTGGTATGGTATCTCACTGTGGTTTTAATTTGCATCTCTCTGTTGCCTAGTGATGCTGAGCATCCTTTCATATGTCTCTGGGCCTCTGAATGTCCTCCTTGGAGAAGTATCTGTTCATGTCCTTTGCCCACTTTTTAATTGGATTGTTTGTCTTCCTGGTGTGGAGTTGTGTGAGTTCTTTATATATTTTGAAGGTAGTCACTGATTTCTTGTAAAACAAATTTCGTCCAGTTTAACCAAAGACTTTGATAACCATCAATATTCTCCTGAGAAAAGAAAATAGCAAAAGTTAGTTTCATTTCAATTACTTCAAAGTAGTATAAATTTTCAAGGTTATGTCCCTGGATATGCAAATTAAGTTTTTAGTTCTCTATAACTCATCTTTATCTCCATTATATTTAAATGTTTTACTTGATGGAAAAAACATAATATTCAATCCCAAGTCACATGTTATTTCAGACTACCTCCTCCAATGTCATAAATTCAAGTAGACTTATGCAATACCATGACATGGAGGTAGGAGAGTGGAGGTGGAGGTACAGTTTGCCATGTGTTGTATTTTCTCATCTATGAAAGTTAAAAATCCTTCCAGGTCTTTTAATATGTTCTTTTCACTACACTGGCAACTGCAGAGGGATTTCACCTTCTAAGTCTGTAATTTTGAAACTTTTTCATCTCATGGCACACATAAATTAATTACTAAAATTCTTCAGCATACCACAAAATATAATCTTTGCTGATCTGACAAAAAAAGTACAATTTTGATTTATTCATACCAGATAGCTATAGTTGCATTGGATGTTGTCATTTTTTTATTTGACAGTCTAAGGGAAAAGAGGTCAGTGCCCCTCACTACATAGTCAGGTATTGCATGTTTTAAAAATTCTGGTGGCACACCAGTTGAAAATCTCTGCTCTGGCCCTGGCCGTTGTGGCTTGGTTGGAGCACTGTCCCATGGACCAAAAGGTCACAGGATCATCTCCACTCAGGCCACAGACCCAGATTGCAGTTTCTATCTCTGGTTGGGGCACATAGGAAAAGGCAACCAATCAATGTTTCTCACATTGGTGTTTCTCTCTCCCTCTTTCTCGCTCTCTCTCCTCCCCTTCTCTCTCTCCCAAGGCAATGGGAAAAAATGTGTGAGGATAAAAAATTGTTAAGAAAAATTGCTGCTCTAAGTCAACAGCCACATGGCCCATGATTATTTTCCACTCTGTGCCATTGTCATCACCACAAGGCCCTTTAGGTCCTCATCATTGTCACCAGCAAAAAAACAATGGTTGCTTCTCATATCTCATGACAACATATATAGACCAAGATGCATTCTAACTCAAAGGGCTTGGGGACCAGATGTACCAAGTGCAGTCAGGAGATAGTCTCTAGCTGTCAGTTCCTTCTTAATCTACCTCAGCTGCAGTGAGTTGCCTTGCCTGTGGTCACACATATTGCTCAGGGTCCAAATCCAATGACAGAAACAAGTGGGGGGGGATATAGGCCCAGCCATCTTGGCCAACACAAGAAACTAACTAGCAATTCTTGTTTCAAAACTTCCCATGAGGTTGGCCAAAGCTGTATCACAGTCTTCTTCTGGCCTGGCCTGTTTCTTTCCCCCATCCTTCAAAGATATTAAACCCCTACCAAATGCTTTGTACCCAAAACTCTGTCTTGGCACCTACTTCTGAAGAACCTTACTTGCAAAAGGGCTTACATCAGTTTAATGAGCTTACTGCACACTCTTCTGCCCAGGTGTCTGATACAGTTATCCCAGTTCTATTTCCCTACACCATGGGTATCAGAGCCATGTATCATTCTTCTACCAGGCAACGAGGTAGAAGGTAAAACATAAGTCCACTCTAATTTCACATCTCCAAACGGAAAGAGGGGATTCTAATTTTTTTTTTTACTACCCAGCTTGGAACTAGAATAGGAAGGTGAGGATATCCCTACCTAGAATCTAGAATAGGAAGCATGAGAGTCCTTCTCAGTGGCCCATTATTCTCCTGTGTTTCCTTCTCCAACTCTTCTCACCTCTGAACTGCAACTGCCAAAACTTATTTAGCAAATTTCTCCCACACATGTAGTCTGATCATGGCTTTTGTCTAAGTTTAAAAGTAAAATGCCATACCTTTTTTTCTCTGTTCAAGGGACAACTTAACCCCATCCATACACCCAATGATGGATGAATCATGTCTAGCACCTGGAGTAAAGGGAAGGGGGAAGTTTGCAGAGTAAACTTAATTCAAAATAAAAGAAAACATGTTTCAAATGAGATCTTATCCCCATTTCTTTGAGGCAGGCACATGCATGATTCACACTTGTCCAATTCAAGCCCTTCTCTGGGATTTTTAATAACTGGAACAAAAGTGGGGCAAAAAGTTCTTACTACCTAAGGACTAAGTTGCAAGCAGCTCTGGAAACTGCTAGATGTCATCTACACCCCTCCACCACCCTTCTACAAAAAAAGCACATCTGCATACAACATACAGGAAAAGGCCAAGATGATAGATTTCAGAGATCAAATATAGTGATTCTGATGACATTCAGTAACTGTGGGCCCAAGAATTGTTCTTATGCCTGCCTTCGTGAAGCTGATGTTTGACTCTGCTTTGAACTTTGAAAACTATCCCAGAATCTTTGCAATGTTTTTTTTTCCATAAGTTGATATAACTTACTGTCCACTTCATGCACCCAAAATAGTACACCTTACAGAAATACATTGAAACACTTGAATGCCTGCTGATGACTTTCTGTCTATGACATACACTCACAGTTTTCGAAGGGTTGTCCCTACTCCACCACATACCTACACACACACACACAAACACACACACAGTAGCTTCTATGCCAAGACATTATCTTCTCTCTGAATAATGACTTAATCATCTTAATATACTCACATACTCCAAATTCGAAAAACCATTTCAGCCTCTTTATCCTGGGACAATTATGTCATGTCATTTGTATATACAACTTGAACAAGATGTGCTCTATTGCCTTAGTGTGGAGTGTCACATCTACTCCCTTAAGGAAATCCAAATATTCCTGAAAAAAAATAACATTATAGTAATGCAGTTACCAATGAGAACATCCAATGATTCAAAAAAATCTCTGGTTCTGATTGGTTCTATTTTCCAACCCTTGACATCACCCAGTCCTTTTCACACATCTTTTTTATAGCATAATACCTTCTCTAGCATCTGTAATTCAAATTTCACTTTGGAAACTTTCTCAGCTGCTTGTGTTTGAAATTGATGGGCCTCAATGACTGTGCCTACAATGAAGGTCCAGAAGAACTCTAAATTTTGGCTCTTCTTTCTATGTGTGTAATTTGTAAAGGAGCTCAGTTCAATAGGACACAACTATGCTCTACATGGATAGTGAAACCTCAAGAACAACATTGAAGGTGAGATGTCTTTACCAGAAGGGTGGAGATATGTCACAATGTAAAAAATGTCACTAACTGCTACAGTTTAAAACAACTCAGTACAAATATGTGGTTAAGTGGTAACAATATGGTAATTGCTCTTCTTTGTGTATCTCAATTCCAAGATCATAAACAAGCCTACAAATCTAACTTAAAACCTAGATATCTAAGCTAGATATCTAGCCTCAACCAAGAATATTTTATTGTGCTGGAACTGTTAGTTCCTAAAAATAGTATCCACCTTATTTTTGAATAAAGAATTCACCATCACTGAGCTTAATTTGAACCTCGTCTTCTTTACCTAGAAGCAAAGCACACCAGTCTAGTTGCTCAACTGATTTGCTGCTATTCACATTAACTCCTATTTGTACTCATAAACATATTCCATTATTAGTTCCATTATTCATATTCTTCTGTATGTACATTCCTGTCTTATTGTCCTTTCCACAAAGGCCCATGGATACCAACTCTGGTTGTGCCACAGCCTCACCTGGAACCATCGCACATTGCACAATATTTTTCTGGAGTTTTCCTCACCCTTATTTGCCATCTCATAATTCAGTAGGTCCTAAGTGTGATATTCAGGCCTAGAGGAAAGACTAATTTGAAAAACACCAAGGTTTTTCCTATTTTTCATGCCAATATACATGACACACCATAAGGGAACGTATTAGTAACTTTAATTGCCTTTGTCCCAGACTCAACATCATAGACTCTTTCAACAAAATGGTTCATTTTATAGCCTGCTTGATAGTAGCCACCACAGTCAAATGTTCTCTATTTGATGTGATAGATCCAAATACACAGCCTCACAGTAGATAATTAGAATTACAGGACATGGTCATTTTCTACTTGTGATAGATTCTTATAAATAATCCCAAATTAAAGTTTCCCTTTAATACCAAAATGCCTATAATTTCTACCCAATTTTATGCACATACATGATAATTGTTCAAATATATAATAACCATAGAAAATATAATTTGAAATATTTAACAAATATTTACTAATTGCACACAATGACATCAAGTGACAATATAGAGAATCAATAGTGAGGGAATAATTTGGGTGTCTACTACCATAGACCTTAGGTAGTAGCCAATAAATTATCAAGTATAAGTAAATGTGATTTTAGCAACAAACCAGAGGAAATAGGAAGCAAATGATGCTATAGGAGCATGTAATGGGAATACATGTGGGTTGAAGGGTAGAGGGTTATTATGAGAAACTTCCCTTAAGAAGTGATGCTTAAATTGAATCTGCAAGAATTGGACAATTATCAAAGGAGCTGGGATGAAGCAGAGAAATGGTAAAGAATTTATGTTCCAAACAGAGGGATAAGACTGGCAAAAAGTCTATAGGTGAAAAACAAAATGACAAACTTGGAGAACCTAAGGAAATTCATTCTAGTTTCACAAAACAAACCACATGAGAAGAAAGAGAGAACTGGGTGAGTGCATAATCAAAATCAGAAAAAGGAACACTTGAGGGAGTTAAATTTTATCCCAAGAGCAATGGAAAACCACCATTGCATAAAAAAGATTTTTTATGCAATGGTATAACAAGATTTGTGATTTAGAAGGAAAATGAGAACACAGGACTTTCCCCATCACTGATGTAAAAAACTCTGTTGCTTATAGAATTGACTTTCTCCTGCCATTGAATATAGATGCATTTCTTACAATGTGGTGAAGTAGAAATTAAAAAGCCTTCAGACTAAAACAAACAAACAAACAAACCCAAGCACATTAGGTAAATATAAGAACCATTTTTTAAAAAATACAGAGTAGGCTACAGGAAAGTAAAAATACTTCAAGGAAATTTGGGAGAAAAAAAGTGAAGAGTAGTGCAAAAGTGAAGAGCAAACTGAAATCCAGAACTATAAACACCAAGTCGGCAGTATGCATTGTGGAATGCACTGCAGCTCTTAACTAAGAGCTTTATGCATTACTTGCCTTAAGCTCTTGCCCCTCTATGAAACTAGTACCCTCAAAGAAAGCACCTTCACATAAGCTATAAAAAATACAGCCATCTCTCACCAGAGAAAAATGAAAAGCTAGAATATCTGTCCTCACCTGGCTCATGATAAAGAGGACAGAAAAATTTCTGCCAAGAATTTGTAACCACTAAGTTGATCTCAGTCAAGTATGGTGTTTGAATTCCCATTGGTTGCTGGATCCAAATCTCTAAAGCTTAGAAATTAATATAAATTGTTGCTCTGAGGCTAGCTAGTCTTTAAGGCTGTTAGTAGAACTAAATGCAAAAATTATTCTTAAAGGGTATACCCTAAATCCAGGCAACAGAAGAGTGCCTACTAAGGATGGGCAATCTAACATTACAAAGCATATAAGGAAACCATCCACTGAGGGCAAGAATCAGCAGATACTACACACAGCAAGTAACACTCCTTTGAAAAATACTTTATTGTTGTTCTATTATAGTGTTCCCAATTTTTCCCCCTTTAACCTCCTCTGCCCAGCCTACCCCAGCTCCCACAGTCCATCCCCACACTGTTGTCCATGTCCATGGGTCATTCATACATGCTCTTTGACCAGTCTCCTCCCCTTCTTTCCATCATTATCCCAACAGGTAACACTCTTAAGAATTCAGGTAATAGAACCATCTTATGCAAAATACTAAATATATTTAAATGACTAAGTGTATAAAGAAGGGAATGGAAACCCTGAATAAAAAAATGTATAGATACAATTAGAAAAATCCAGGCATATTTTAAAAAGTATCAGATAGAATTCCTATGTTAAAGTTTTAATAAAGGGTGAAAACAGAAAATTTAATGAAGCTAAAAACATGATCAGTAAATTGTTAAATAGTGCTGAGAAAGGTACTGAGACAGCAATGGCTATAAACAAGAGTGATGGTTGTATTAGGGGATACAAAGTCAAGGTGGGACTGAGGACATTCAATTACAATAATGTGAAATTCATGCTGGGAATTATTATGGAGAAAACATTCTAACTCAGTTGTATTGTCAGGGAAAGCAAAAATTCTGACTTCTTTAACATTTGTTAAATTGTGTTAAAAGTTTAAGGGTAACACCTAAAAGGAAACATATAATTTCCTTTAAGTAGAAATACATAATTTCCCAATGAATAGAGAGATTTAAAAATATAAAGTAAATTTTACCAATCTAATATAATACATAAGAAGGAAAATGTAAACATAAAAATAGCACAAGACAAAATGGTGAAAACAAATAAAAATTAACAGATAATCACAAAAAAAATAAATGTAATTTTTAAGTACCTAAAATATATGAACCCCAAACAATTGTGGTTGAAAGAATAGAAAAAATGTAGCAACAACTATCAAACACTGATAGCAAATATTAATCAAAAGAAAGCAGGAAGAAGATAAAATAGACTTTATGGGTAAAAGATAAAAATATACAAGTATTATTATTAAACATAAAGAATGATTCAACAATAAAAGGTAATATTCACCAGGAATGTATTATACTTATAAACTAAATATGTACCTAATAATATAACTTTAAATTACCTTAATTATTACAACAAACTTATAAACTATTGTACTATTATGTACAATTTAAAAATGGAAAAACTTGAATAAAAAGAGGTAATTTTCTAAGAATTACACATCTAGTACATGATAGAGCAAAGACGTACCCATTCATACTACAGTCACTCAAAATTCAAAAGATCATAAAAATATAGAGTTGAAATGTAGAGTTGAAGCAACTCTTGCATTTACAATAACAGCAGCAAACTCTCTGTTAGTATTTTAGAGAAAAAGCATTACAAAATGAATTTATGCTTACTGGGTGTCAAGCGGCAAGTGGACCTGAGAGAATTAGTAAAGTCCTTTCTGACAACTCATGTAGCAGGCATCTCCGCTTCTCAGACCCGTTAATGTTCTCTTACATGATTAATCCCCATAAATACATTACGAGGTCTTTGAGTTCAGAAGTCATGGCTTAGATTGTTTGTTGCATCCAGAGCACCTTATAGAATACATTCCACATGAAATATATATATATATATATATATATATATATATCATGTGAAGAAGATATTTATATATCTTCTATTGTATCTGATGATAGTAGGTAGTCAATAAACCTTAGTTCCCTGAACATCAGAATAGGATGGTAGGAATGACTTTAAGAGTCAGTTAGGTTTGAATACCACTCTTCTGATTCTGAGCTATGTGACATAGGTCAGTCTCCTTAATTTATTTGATATGTGGTTATCTCATCAGTTAACAGTGATACAGTAATACCCACCTTATTTTCAACCTGAATTCCTCCAGGTTAGAATTCCCACAGCAAAACTACCAATTCTATTCCGAAAGTGTAAACTGTCGTAATAAAAGAGTAGGATCCTCAGGCAGTAACCCTTATCACCTCTGTACCTTTAGTCCGATTCAAACCCTAAACCAAAATCCAGGAAAGATTATCAACTGTCATGAAAAATAGAACTTAATCTCTTTTATGAAATTACATACTTAGCACTAGTGTTTGTGTCTGATACATCTTTGCCTCCAGCACTTGTCATCACATGTAGTAGGGTTCTCATTTCAATGCATTAGTGAGGGACTCTAATTATGTTAGAAGTCAATCTCTATACTCACACCATTTGAAATTCAAGTCAAACTCTGAAACTCATGTTTCAACAAAGAACAAAAATCTTTGAATCTATTATACCAGTTGATTTGTCAACCTGGTTAAACATTTCTCTTTGGTGTCTAATCATTCTTCTTTTTTTCCTCTGATGAATCACAGATTCCAATTTTCCTTCTTTAGATATATTTTCACCAAAATATAAGAGGCAAACATTTACTAATGGAATGCCTAGCTCAAATATACTTGAAAAGCTTTTCTTAGCACCCAATAACAAGTCATTTTGTTGTTCACAACTTGCAGAGGTTGCTATGCAACCATAGTGAGAGAAAGGGAATTTTCAAGCCAGAGAATACAGGCACATGAATTAAGGTGTTAGGATAAAATTAGTTGAATGTGTATGTGTATGTGTAGGCAAATACTGTATAAATTATCATACAATAATAAGCTGAAAGTATAAAGCAATTTTTCTACAAGGAAAAAAATGATCCAGAAGAAGCAGATTTTCCAGTTAGAAGCTCAAAAATTCTTACAGTTAATTAGGCCTGTTGTTTAATTTGATCACTCCAACTGCAACATGGGCACAAGGCGCAAAGAAAAGAACAGTGGGTGGACAGTTAGCAGCTAAATTGGGCAGGCAACAGATACCAGTATAACAATCTTTTTTTCTTTTCCCATTGTGAGTAGGAAGAATATAAGAATATTATAGAACCAGAGCTTCGTACTAAACTATGTGTGACAGTCATTGTAACAAGATGGAATACATGAAATTCACAACCTCACACTTTCATGCAAGCAAAAATTAAAGACACACTAGAAATGTATGTGAGCACAGCCCATGTGATATATGAAGGCAAAAATAAAACAGTGGTGTTCAAATAGAATACTTTTCTCTCCTACAGAAATACTCATAAGTCTCAACTTCAGATGGCCTTCCTCCCTAAAAAAGTCCCAAAGCTTTATGGACTAAAAAGATGTTTTTAAGTTTTTCTAACTTAGGAAAAAAGTAGCACAAGTGAGATTGTTTCCTTAAAATCTGGTTGGGTAGTTACACCACCTTTATCGATGCCCTTCACCTAAAGACCACCAGAAACACACCTGTAATTGAACAAGTTTGAGTTTATTATTTGCTGAAGTGAGGGAAAAGACACAAGGGGAATTGTGGGTCATTTCAGTAGAGGGTGTCAGAAAGAGTTTATTAGAGGATTTGGGCTTTGGTTTGGTGCTTTTGAGGAGAATCTAAGAAAGCAGTGGTTCACTTTAGATGTTGTTAGAAAGCAGGGACAATTCTGTGTTGGGTATCTCAACAAACCTTATCTATACAGGTCAGTGTTTTTCAATGGGTGTGCCACAAGAATTTTTAAAACGTTTATTACCTGACTATTTAGTCAGGGGCACTGACCTCTTTCCCCTTAGACTGCAAAATAAAAAATATGACAACAGCCAATACAACAATAGTTATCTGGTGAGAATTAATCAAAATTATACCTATTTTTTGTCATATTGGCAAAAAGTATAATATATTTTTAGTGTAACACAGAATTTTGGTCATTAGTTTATGTGAGCCATGAGATGAAAAAGGTTGAAAATAGCTGATATGGGTAGCAGGCAAGAGTAGCACTAAAGCTTTAATTGGTAATGAAGTAGAAGTTGCTCATTTCAGCAAGGAGAGGGCATATATTATTTTCGTGGGAGACTCAGTGACCTTGTTTCGGTATGTGCTTAAAAAGCTGTGAAGTGGAGGCTTCTGGTCAAGATGGCAGTGTAAGTAAATGCGGTACTCACATCCTCCCACACCACATCAAAATTACAACTACAGAACAAGTATCATTCAGAACTGCCTATAATCTAGCTGAACAGAAGTCCTACAAGCAAGGATATAAAAAAGAAGCAACATTGAGACTGGTATGAAGGGCAGAGATGCAGAACTGACTGGTTCCACACACACGTGTGATAGATATAAATCAGGAGGATATCTCTGCTACAGAGATCCCCCTGTGGGGCAAGGGGTCACAGCCCTGCACCAGGTCCCCCAGCCCAGAGTTCCAGTGTCAGGAAGAGAAGTCCCTATAACTTCTGGCTGTAAAAATCAGTGGAGATTATGGCTGAGTGAGCCTGAGGGCTTCTAAAATCCCAGGCAGCTCCTCTTGCAGGGCCCATGCACAGATTTACTAATACTCCCTCTGAGTTCGAGAGCTGGGGCACAGATCAAAAGGCACTAGGGACATATGGGGAGGAACTGAATTGTCTGGCATCAGGATGAAAGCATGAGGCGCAGCTTTCTCCCAGATAAAAGTGCTTGGCAGAGCCATGGTTCCCTTTCTGAGCCCTCACCACACACAGCCAGCAGGTGAGCAGCATATCTGAGACTCTATCAACCTGGCTATCCCTGTCTGTCCTGGCGATTCCCTTAGACTTCTCCCCACTGATGCTCAGGCCCACTCAAGCTATTCCCAATGGCTTTTCCATACAAAAGGCCTGTCTTGGGTCATACTTCTACTTTTGTAAAATCTCTCAGACAAGCAGCATCTGGCCTCAGCAAGCCCCATACCTCTTGCTAAGTGGCCCCAGGCCTAACAGTATTGGCAACATGCCTTGGTTCACAGTTTGACCTCTCACAGGTACCCTCAAGCCCAGCACAAGCAGCAGCCATCTGCAGGTTACTGTGTAGTTCATGCTGGGTGACCCCAGGAAGAACACAAGTGGTGACTGATCTTGACCTGTACCTCCCAGGAGGCCCCAGAGCTAGTGTACCTGGTGGACAGCTTCAGACCACATCAAAGCACCACCCAACCACCTCCACAAGCAGCACAATCTTATTCTTCTTCAGACTCAGCAGTGGCACCAGACCCCAATAAAGTAAGTCCTGCTCCATAGGGTGGGTCCCTGCATAGCTGGTTCTCCATAGTGGTCACAGCCAGCCCTTGTAGCCCATCGACCTATGGTTAATCCCTCCCATTGACAGGACAGCATCATTCAAGTCTCAACAATAACAGGTCAGTGCCCACGGCCCTCACGGTGGATGTACGCAGAATGCCAATCCTTGGGTGGCCAGAGAGGCTGTACCAGAGGACCCTATAAGACACCTACTATGTTAAGCCACTCTAACAAGTCCAGAAGATGTAGCAGCTCTACCTAATACATAGAAACAAACACAGAGAGGCTGCCAAAATGAGGAGACAAAAAACCGTGTCCCAAATGACAGAATAGAACAAAACTCAAAAAAAAGAATGAAACAAAATGGAGACAAGCAATCAACTAAATTCAAAACATTGATTATAAAGATGCTCAATGTACTTAGGAGAATAGTAGATGGACTTACTGAGCATTTCAACAGCATAAAAAAGGACATTTATACTGAAAAAAAAAAAAAAAGAACCAGTCAGAAATAAAGAAAGTATACAATAAGTGAAATGAGGAATAATTTACAGGGCATCAACAGCAGAGCAGATGAAGTTGAGAATCAAATCAGTGATTTGGAATGTAAGGATGCAAAAAGCACCCAATCAGAGCAGTGAAAAAGAAAAAAAAGAATAAAAAAATATAAGGATTGTGTAATGAGCTTCTGGGACAACTTCAAGCACACCAACAGTTGAATCATGGGGGTGCTAGGAGAAGAGAGAGAGCAAAAAAATGAAAACCTATTTGAAAAATAATGATGAAAAACTTCCCTAACCTAGTGAAAAAAATAGACATACAAATCAAGCAAGCTCTGAGAGTACCAAACAAGATAAATGCAAAGAGGCCCACACCAAGACACAGGATAATTAAAATGCCAAAGCTTAAAGACAAAGAGAATATTAAAAGCAGCAAGAGAAAACAGTTAGTTACCAACAAGAGAGGTTTCATTACTAATTTCTCAACAGTAACTTTGCAGGCCAGAATCGATTGGCAAGAAATATTCAAAGTGATAAAAGCAAGGACCTACAACCAAGATCTGTCTATCCAGCAAGGTTATTTATTATTTACAATGGAAGGATGTATAAGGAGCTTCCCAGACAAGAAAAAGCTAAAGGAATTTATCACCACCAAACCAGTTTTATATGAAATGAAAAAGGGTCTGAAGAAGAAGGAGGAGGAGGAGAAAGAGAAGAAGCAGAAGGAGAAAAGGAGGAAGAGAAGATCAAATAAATACATATCTATCAAAAATTCAATCTAACATACAAGGCCACTGTAATCAAAACAGCCTGGTACTGGCATAAAAACAGGCACATGCACCAATGGAACAGAACAGAGAGCCCAGAAATAAACCTAAGTCTCTATGCTCAACTAATGTTCAACAAAGGGGGCAGAAGCATAAAATGGAGTAAAACTAGCCTCTTCAACAAATGGTGCTGGGAGAACTGGACAGTTACGTGCAAAAAAATGAAACTCAAAAACCAACTAACACCATACACAAAAATAAATTCAAGGTGGATAAAAGACTTAAATATAAACTATGACACCATTAAAGTCCTAGAGGAGAACATAGGCAGGAAAATCTCAGATATGGCACGCAGAAACTTTTTTACTGACACGTCCTCTTGAGCAAGGTACATAAAGGAAAGAATAAGCAAATGGGATCTCATCAAAATAAAAAGCTTCTGCATGGCTAAAGAAAACAGTATTAAAATAAAAACAGAACCAACCATATGGAAAGATATATTTGCCAATGATACCTCAGACAAGGGTTTAATCTCCAAAGTATATAAAGAACTTACATGACTCCACTCGAAGAAGATAAGCAACCCAATTAAAAAATGGGAAAAGGACTTGAACAAACACTTCTCCAAGGAGGACATGCAGAGGGTCCAGAGACATATGAAAATATGCTCAATATCGCTAGCTATCAGAGAGATGCAAATTAAAACCACAGTGAGATACCACTTCACACCAGTCAGAATGGCCATCATAAACAAATCTACAAACAACAAGTGTTGGAGAGGCTGTGGAGAAAAGGGAACTCTAGTGCACTGTTAGTGTGATTGCAAACTGGTACAACCACTATGGAAAACAGTATGGAATTTTCTCAGAAAACTAAAAGTGGATCTGCCTTTAGACCCAGCAATTCCACTGTTAGGATTATATCTTAAGAACCCTGAAACACCAATCAAAAAAAAATCTATGCACCCCAATGTTCATAGCAGCACAATTTACAATAGCCAAGTGTTGGAAGCAATCTAAGTCCCCATCAGTAAATGAATGAATCAAAAAAACTATGGTAAATTTACACAATGGAATTCTATGCAGCAGAAAGAAAGAAGGAGCTCCTACCCTTTGCAACAGCATGGATGGAGCTGGAGAGAATTATGCTCAATGAAATAAGCCAGGTTGTGAAAGACAAATACCATATGATCTCACCTTTAACAGGAACCTAAACAACAAAATAAGCAAACAAACAAAATATAACCAAAGACACTGAAATAGAGAACAGGCTGACAGTGTTCAGAGGGGAGACGGGAGGGAATTTCAGGGGAAGAGAGGAAGGGTTTACAGGAACAAGTATAAAGGACACATGGACAAAAACACTGGGGGGTTGGAAATGGGAAGGAGGTGGGGAGGGATGAGTGGGTGGGCTGGGATGGGAGTAAAAGACAGAAAACTGTACTTGAACAAAAATTAAAAAATTCAATCTAACAAACAAGTGGAGCAGAAACACATTCGTAGATACAGAGAACATTTTGATGGTTGCCAGATAGTAGGGTTGTTGGGGGGATGTGTGAAAAAAGTGAAGGGATTAAGAAGTACAGATTGGTAGTTACAGAGTAGTCATAGGGATGTACTGCAAATAAAGAACATCATAGGAAATATAGTCAATAATATTGTGATAAATATGTATGGTATCAGATGGGTATGAGATTCATCGGGATGATCACTTAGCATGGTATATAATGTCTAATCACTAGGGTATACACCTGAAAATAATACAATATTTTATGTCAACTGTAATTGAAAAATTTTTAAAAAATGATTTAACAGAAAGCTGTGAAGTGGCCTTGTTTGATGTTGATGTCTGATGAGATGGTTGATGAAGTGGCCTTATTTTTTCCCACTCAGTCATGGTCTTGAAGTGGTCTTGTCTGATGTTGATATTTCGTGAGATTTTTTACGTCCAAGGAGGGAACCACTGGCTGTAATTACCAGGCTACTTCAAATAACTCTGAAGCCTACAGCTGCATCAAACTAGTTTCCCACTGTCAAGAGTTATTTTTTTTCTTTTTCACCTCTGACTATTTTAGGAATAATAAATCTTTCACTTAATTGTAAAGTTAGAATGTATGCACAGACCAGGCTTAAGATCTTTGGTACCATGTTATATTTACTACAGGAGCCAAAAGTTTTACTGCTACACATTGCATGGCCTTCTCTCACCCACACTGTCATGAACTTGTTTTCCTGGAAAGTAACAGTCTTGCCTCAGCTCAGTAGCCAGACTGCCCATAAATATATGTGACAAACACATCCCTACAGATTAAATTACTACAACAGTTGACATTTATGTAGTCTTTCTTATTTGCAAAAGAGATTTGTGGATGCCCTAAAGAGATCAAAGGGCTTTCTGAAAAGCATGGAGTAATACAGCAAAAACAAACAAGTCAGTCTTCTTCTGAGCTGAGGATCCATTCTTAACATGTTTACTGTTATATTTATATTAATGAGCACATAAATACAATGTTCAGAAGGAGACTTACTTGTTGTTTTTTTTATATAAACTAGCATTAAATGGCATGGTGGCCGAGAGAGCATCTCTGAGGACAGGACACCTATTGGTTCACTACTCAGCCACATATTACTTTTGTGAGGTTCACCTCTCTGAACCTCCATTTTCATATCTGTAAAATGGAATTTTTAATTGTATCTACCTCATAGGTTTGTTTCACAGATTAAACAAGCCAGAATAAGAAAAGAGTTTAGAATAGTGCAGACTCACCATTGCCATTTATTAAATGTTAGATACTGTTCTGGGTTGAATTGTGTCTTTTTCTCCCCAAATTCCTATGCTGAAGGCCTAACCCCCATTCCCACAGAATATGACTATATTGGAGACAGGACCATTAAAGAATTAAGTTAAAATAAGGCCATAAGGGTGGGCCCTGGTTTAACCTGAGTGGATCCTTGTAAAGAAGAGAAAGTTTGGACATGCAGAGAAACTCCAGAGACGCATGTGCCTGGAGAAAAAGCCCTGTGAGGACACAGTGAGACGACAGCCATCTGTAAGGTGAGAAGAGAGGCCTCAGAAGAAAGCCAACCTGCTGACTCCTTCATCTTGGATTTCCAGGCTCCAGAATTTGAGAAAATAAATATCTGTTGTTTAAGCCACTCTTTTTGTAGTATTGTGTTATGGTGGCCCAGGAAACTAATGCAGATACATTTTAAATGTTAGCCATAACTAGTAGCAGAACAACCCAGCAAGCTCCAGTTGCCACTTCTTGAAATATGTACAAAAGATATTAATAAGATATTGAGAGAGGATATAAAATAACTTTTTCCATCTTTAAAAATAGTTGACTTTTCCAACTTAACTGTTGATATTTGTCAAAGTTTCTCATACATACGTCTTTCTGTCCTCACTGATACCACTTTATCTAGCACTGTATATAAATGTATACATTTATTACTTCATACATTCTAACTAGTATGTGATAAACTCCACATAGAGAGAATACGGGGAGATTAATCAAAGAAGACAGAAAGATGAAAAAGCCATAAGTACATCTGTAACTAAACTGGAAATGAGGGCCAGAAAACAGTCAGTCACCAGGAAGAGATTCTCCCTATGTTAATGCTTTCGGTTTGGAAATTAGCAAGACAGAGTAAGGAAATTCTTATTTGTGTGAAAAGAGGCTGTGCTAGAGTAGGGCCTCCCACTACATACCACCACATACCTTAAAACACTGGTCAGGTGAGACCAGGACCCTTATGTCTACTCTGGACATAGGTATTTGTTAGGAATTCTCGGTCTGTCTGGCAACAAAAGTGTTCTTTCAATATTGGGATACCTGAGAACAGTCACTTCTAATGAAGCCTCTCAACCATGCAACCATAAGTCACCTAAAATAAGTCCAGCTTCCCCATGTGCCTGCAAATCTCTCTTGCTTTTTAAAATTATTTACTGATTTTAGAGAGAAAGAAGAGGATATATCAATTTACCCCAACCAGAATTTGAACCTGCAACCTTGGCACATCAGGATGATATTCTAACAAACTGAGCAATCCAGCCAGGGCCACAAATTTCTCTTTATCCTTTACTTTTCTTTGCTATTCTTCTATGTCCCTTCTTTCTCCGAGCTCTTAAACTGTACTTCTGCTTTCACTGTACATTCTGCAACCTCACTCCATTACTATTTAGAAAACATAAATGAACTTGAAGTCCAAGTCACCAAGTTTGAGAATTGTTTCCTCTAGCTAGCAGCTGTGTTAAGTCCCTTCTATCTCTCAGTTTATTCCTCTGTAAAATGAGGAAGCAATGGCTAGGAAATAAATTAAAAACAGAAATATATTGCATAAAGATATAAAAATAATATTGTATAGAAAATATATAGTAAATATATACAAAAATGATATATTACAAAAATATATTTAGAAAAATATAAATTATATGCATTGCATTTTAAAAGTCATTAATTTTGTATTTTCATCAGTATCTATATAAATCATCAAAGGTACAAAAACTTTTAAAGGAGGGAAAACAGGTAGACTATGGAATACTTTGTATTCTTTTAATCACAAGTGTAAGGGCAGTAAAGATAAGAGTAGCCAAGAACATGCAAGGAAATTGATCCAGGTGGGTTAAGTTCTCTAGCAAAATTGCAATGTACATATGGCTCTCCTTGTTGTCTTGGCAAGAAAACAACCCCACTCTTTTTTTATGTTAATAACATTGTAATAAGAAACATCAAAAGTAAATAGAGTAAACATTAAGAAGAGATAGAGCCACACATGATCTAAATGATAAAATAACTTCCGAAGAGTGTGAGAAAGATTGTATTGCCAGAACTGATGTCATTACAGGGAAGAGTATGACCCAGGTAGAAATGAACTAACTTGAACCTGTGAACTTGAGAAAGCATCCGAACCTATCCCTTCTCTCACTGAATCCAGTCAGATCAGTGTGTATTATTTAGTCAAGACTGTTGTAATAAAGAGAATTGACAGTAACTGGGTAGCTTAAAGAAGACAAAGATATGTTTCACTGTCATGTGATAGTCTGAAGTGAGCAGTCCCAGTCAAAAGACTGTGCTGCTCCAAGCAATCATTCAAAAACTGAGGTTTCTTCCTTCATGTTCTTGCACCATTCCTAAATGCCTTGTCTTGATCATATGATTAAAGTCGGGTCACCAACCCATTAAGAGTGCATCTGGCTAACACACAGAAGAAAATATGGTGGTGCATGCCCAGGACTAAGTCCATAAGTGGCACACATCTCTTCCATTCACACACGGTTAGAGAAAATTTAGTCACCTAACCTGGAAACACCACTAGCTGGGAGGTGGAGAATGGAGTCTGCCTTAATATCAAGGCAACAAAATTATGCAAAAACACTAACAACAATAAATGGGAATTAAACATGTATATGTATCTACATTGAACATTTAAAACTTCTGTCACTGATTGTTTTCTCTCTGAATAATAGTGGATATAGTCTACCAACTGGTAATTCATACAATAATTCTCAGAATTTCCTAAAAACAGTATAGGGCATATTTAATTTTCTAGGGAAATGTGTGATGGACAGCAGTGCGGTGATGGTGAGTTGAGGGAGGTATAAGGCAACTAAAGGTTCCCCTCATGGGGCCCTTTAATGGGAAAAATACAATAAAAAATTAAAATTTAAATCTTTTTAAAAATCTGTAAAAAAGTATTAATTATTCCCACATGTTTGGTATATTTTATTGAAATAAAACTTGCAATTATTTTACCTTATCTAATCATATAAAAATATAATTTAAAAATCTATTTTACACAATTCCAAATCACTTGAAATTATGTGCTTATTTTACATGTTGCAATAACAGTAACCTAAAAGAATAGTTTTCATTTCATAAATTCAGTTCAAGATATATTTTTGTGGTTACCTAGGTAATAGTTGCCATAGCTCTGGAATACATTATCAGTTTAACATTATATCACAATTAGTGATCACTATTTTAAATACAGTCATAAATAAATGTGTTAATATTTGCATTGTTATTTATCAATGCCAATTTATTCCTTTGCCTCATAATATACTCTTTAAGAATTTTTTAAATTTTCATAATTGTGTATATGAATGTATATTGCTTTTAAAATGGGAAAAGCTACAGAGTTGAATTTCTATACAAAAGAAATGTCAAGTATGGTGTCAGATGGGTACTAGATTTATCAGGGTAATCATTTCATAAAGTATATAAATACTTAATCACTGGGTTGTACACCTGAAACTAATATAATATTGTATGTCAAATGTAATTGAAAAATAAATTTAAAGAAAAAGAAATTTCAGGTACATTTATGTACTATGAATACATACAGAACCCCAAAACTCCAAAAAAACTTTAATATGATATTCAGTTCTACTTATTAGGCCAACTATCATAATTATTTAATCAAGCACACTCTCTAGGAAAACCAAAAAATAAAAATAAATAACCTTAATTGACATATATAATTCCTAGATCCTTAATTATTGGGTTATACTTCATTCTGAAATATTTAAAAGTTTTGATTGGTGTCCCACAGGGCCTAAATGATTGCCTCTTTTAAGCTGTTTGGTAATTTTCAATCAAGAAGTAGCACTGCATACCACAGTAACCAAGAGCCCAACAGCAGACTCCCGATTGAACTCTATGTCTGAAACAAGCTATGCAATTTTGAGAAAATCACCTGAAGCTCAGATTTCTCATCTATAGAGGACTTGCATAGGATCATTTTTCAGTATTAAATGAAATAATTTATGTGGAAACAATATAATAATAACAGTATGGATGAGCCCAGAGCAATAGCTATAAGTTAACTACCAATTAATGTTTCTTCCACTGGTTTAATTATCATTGCAGAAATGTAAATTGAATGCTATTCAAAACAAAAATGTTTATACTATAATTTATATAGATATATTTAGCTGTTGGCGTCCAAGGTAAAAACTTTTGCATTAGAAAAATTCATATAAATCTTTTTACCAAAGCACAGTATTTATAAAGATTTTAGTACTACCTAACTACAGCTTGACTGCCTTCACCAACTCACTCACCTATATTTCAGATCTCTCATCTGTTAAGAGCAAAATGTAGTCCAAAGTGCAAAATATATAGTGTCTCTTTAAAAAATTCTTTATAGGGTTAAAATGTAAACACACACATGCATCTTTGCATTGCTTCTCTTATCTCAAACTCCAATTTCCTTTTTCTTAACCTTGATTTCAAATGAGGCTTTCCTCACTGCTACTGCTATGAAACTGCTCCTATTAAGGTCACTATTGATTCCCTTCGTATCATTTCCAATAGTCAACACTCAGTCCTCACCTTACTTGATCTCTCAGCAGCATTTGACATAGTTGATCAAAACCCCTCCTTTTTAAAAAAAAAAAATATTTGGCTTTCTAGGATACCACATCTTCTTGTGTTGTTCTTCTTTTGAGTCTGACTACTCCTTCTTGACCTCCTTTGCCACCTCCTCCTCTTTGTGTCTCCTAATTGTGGACTGCCTTGGGGCTTAATCAGGGGTAAGCTTCTCTATTCACTCACTTCCATAGGTGATCTCTTCCAATCTCTTTGCTGTAAATTTCATCTATGCTCTGACTCCCAAACGTAATCTCCATTATACTTCTCCTCTGAGCTTTGTGACATTCTTCTTAACCTGTTTACCTGTCAACTAGAAATCTAGTACAAACCTTAAACTGGACATCTCCGAAACAACTCTTTATCTCCCCACTAGGACCTTATACCTCCCTGGGAACTCTGTCCCTTCCTCATTCTTCTCCTTCATTCACATTTCCTCAGTTCACACGCCAAGAAGTCATCCTTGACTTCTCTGTTTCCTCATCTTCCACACTCAGCCCATCAGAGAGCCAAGGTTTAAATGCATACTTGAATCCTACCTCTCTGAACACCTACCACCACTAACAACCTAGCACAAACCACAATTCTTCAATGTGACGTATAAAAATGTAAATCAGGTCATGGTACTCTCCCTTTCAAAACCTTCCATAATATTCAGAAAAATATCCTAACCATTGCCTTTAAGTTTCTACTTATGTTCTTAGCCTATCTTCACAATCTCATACTACCTCTTTTTTGCCAACTTTCTTCACTTCAGCCACCCTGGGTTGCTCCCTTGTGAGCACCATCTCACCTGCTCTTTGCATTCCTGAAATATCCTTACCCCAGATTCTCAAATGGATTGAGGCTAGCTTCCATGTCTCTGCTTCTTTAATTTCTCATCGGTGGCCCTCCTTACTATCCTGTTTTAAATAAGCTTCCCATTTCACTTTCTCTTATCTTGTTTTTATTTAAAAAAATATGGACAAAGAAACAGACTGAAAGTGACCAGAGGGGAGGGCAGAGGGGGATAATGGTGGAAAGAAGGGGGAAGGGTCTAGACAAAGGACATGTATGAGTGACCCATGGACAACAATGTGGGACTGACTGTGGGAATGGTGGGGTGGGGGGAGGTGTGAAGATGGGTGGAGGAGGTCAAAGAGGGAAAAATTGGGACAACTGTAATAGAATAACAATAAAAAAGTGATTTAATAAAAAATAAATAAAATAAAAATGGAAATGCTCTCCTCAGACCACCTTTCTGTTGCCCAGAAATAAGGAGTAGTGCTAGCAGCCTCCAGCCATTAATGCCTTCAAGACCTGCCTCAGCTTTACGTACAAGTGACAACTTTTCTCTGGAGACCTCAGCCAACAGCTAAGAAACAGGCCAATACAACAACCTAGGCATTTCTAATGAGAATATTTTGTGCTGGAGTGCCTCATTGGATGGGTAGAGATATTTACTGTCAGGTGCATCATCATGGCTGCCCTCTGCCCTGTATTTGTTCAAGTACAGTTGTCTCCGTTTTCTCCACCTCCATGCGCCCCCACCCCACCCATCCCCACCTCCCACCTTCAAACCTAGCCCCTCTGACTTTGTCCATGTGTCCTTTATACATGTTCCTTGACAGCCCTTTCCCTATTTTACCCCATTATCCTTCTCCTCCCATTTGTCTGACTTATTTCACTTTGCATACTACCCTTTAGGTTCACTCATGTTGTCACAAATGATAAGATTTTATTCTTTTTTATGGCAAAGTAACATTCAATCATATATATGTACCACATCTTCTTTATATAATCATCTTAAATAGACTAATTCTTGACTTCCTTTCCTCATCTATCACAGCACACCAGCCACATAATCCTTTCTTCTATCCTTAGAACATTCCCATTTACATTTGCAATTTTCTCTGCTTGAAATTTTCCAATTTTCCTTAGGACTGGAGCCTTCTCATCCTTTATCTCTCAACTCAAAAGGCACCTTCTCAGATAAGTCTTTTGCCATAGCATCTTCCATAAAGGGACTCTATGTCATCATCGACATAGTTAATTCCTCTGTGGCATTTATCACACTCTGATATTACTTTCTTTATTATCTCCATTAGAAAGTAGTCTCTAAAAGAAAAGAATCTTACCTATTTTGTCCTGTACTGTTTTCCAATGTATAAAATTGCACCTGGGATATAAAAGGTGCTCAATAATGAATAAATAAACAAATGAATGAGTGAATGGATGAGTGCTATCTATGACTATATAACCAACTAAAGTTTAGTGACTTAAAACAATAAAGATTTGTAATTCCTGATGACGCTGAGGATCAGGAATATAAGCAATGCTCAGTTGAGTGGTTTTTCTGCTCTGGATGATATTGGCTAGTTTCACTCATACACAGCTGCAGTCAACTGGGATCTCATCTAAGGTGGCTTCTCGTTCTTCAGGGTGTCTCTCTATGTGGCCTCTAATCATTCAAAATGTGTAGCCTGGATTTCTTTATGTCATGGCTGCTGATTTCGAAGGAAGAGAAATGGAAGCTGCAGTGTCTCTTAAGTTTTAGTATGAAAATCCCAGAATTTCACTTCCACTGCATTTTATTTGTCTACTGTGTAAGTCATAGTCTATCCCACATTCAAGAAGAGAGAAAACAGTCCCCACTTCTTGGAGTCTATGTATGTACAGTGAAGGGAGAAATTATTAACAGCCATATTTGGAAATCATACCCCATATAACTCAGTACATGGAAATGCTAGCATACAAGGTATGACAAAATTTTTAAATAGTTATTGCCACACTGTTTACAAATAGATTTCAATAATATTGTTCTGGTGTTTGCCATAATTCAATTGGCCTGCTTCTCTTGGACGATTCATACTATGATTCTTATAATTCAATGAAAAGGAAATTTCAAGTCACAGAGGAACAAAGCTAAATCAAATGTCTTCATCTGTGTTTTAATGCCAACTAAGCATAATACGACCCACTCTGATTTCAGATTTCTAACTAAAGGTGGGAGCCTACCTCTCTGAAGCTTCTAGAGCTCCAGAGTTATTCAAAGGTAAATGAGGAAAAAGGAGAAGAGGTGCTCTGGTCTTTTATTATTTTCCCTGGACAGAGATTGATGCTTCTGATGAAATCCAGGCAGCATCCCCAGGCTTCTTCCCTTTAGGCCTCAAGCAAATTCTTTTTAGAGAAGCTCAGCTAAGATATAAATTGTTTTCTCTCCATTAAGTAAAGTAGGTCAGCAATTTTCCTGAACAATAGAATGGACTTTAGGTTTGTTATTGACTCTTCTAATAGAAAAGATGAAGATACTTATAACAAAGATCTCAACGTAGTGCACGTTAGATTCTACTGGGAAGATTTTTTAAATTGCCAGTGTCTGTGCCCCAGGGATTTTCACCCTATTAGTTGGGGGTATTTTCTAAAAATTACCCATATGTTTCTCATGTAGAGCCTGGTATAGAAACCTCTACCTTAGAGAAAAGGGTTTGGTGACAATTAGAAGCCTTCACTTATAAATAATATACATAGTGCTAGTTTCCTCTAGTCCATTACAAAAAAATTTATACAGTTGGAAATAATTGGGTATTTTCCCGAAATTTTCCCATAAAAAGTATGTATCACTCCTACCCACAATGTTTTAAAGTGCCTAATTCTCCACACACTACCAACATTACTCATTAACAATTTTCTTTTGTTTCCTTTTGTTGAACTAAGTAAGTGGAGACAACTTCAACATTGTTTCTATCTGAATGTCTTGAATAATTGCTAGGATTGAACATCTCACTTGTTCATTGGGCATTATGTTTGCCTTAAATTACCTTTTCATATTTTTGCCCATTTTTAAAAATTGAGCTATCCATCTTTCTTTTATTGTTTGTATAAATTAGTTATATGCATAATATACATTGTCTTTTGTATATGCTGTGTGTGTGTGTGTATGTGTGGAAGTGAGGAAAACACTTCCTCAGGTTTTTACATTTTTAAACTTTTGTGTCATATTATTCCTTTTCAATTTTGTGTGGTCAAAACTTTCAGGCTTTCTTTTCTTATTTTTTTGTCTAGAAAGGCCACTCAGAATCCAATATTATTTTTTTTAAACTCTAGGTTTCCTAATGTGTTTAAGTTTTCACATTTAAGTATTTAATCTTTATGAAATTATTTTAGTATAGTGCAAAGTAAGTAGATACTTGTTTTACATTAGTTTACACAACACAAATATTTAACTTATCATAGCACACCTCCATTTTTAGATACATTTTTAAATTATAAATGTTTGTGTAGTCTGATAATCTAAAATTACACAAATTGATTTTAAGGATATTGAATCATGAAATATGGATCATTCTAGCTATTTTACTGTGACATTCAGGGAAAACCATTTAAATAAGAAATGAATTTTAAAAAGTCCCCTCACTCTAAATGTATTCATTTTATCTGGAACTTTGACCCACACATAGTTTAGAGATCATTTAAATCCTCCAGATTTGGATTTTAGGATTGAAAAATCAGAAATATTACACTCTGCAGCCATCAATTCTTTTTAGTGCTAATGTGATTATTAATTTATTGTGATCCAGTTAGGTTAATAAACTCTAAAAACAAAACATATGTGAACTGTTGCTGTAATTAAAAAGCAAAAATATACAGAAAATAATATACACAATAATTATTTTGCTCCTTTAATTCTTTGGGTTAAGACCAATGCTGCAAATCTTTTGCTTGTAATAAAGCAATGCAACCTTAGCAAGTCACTTAATTCTCTAGGTCTCAATTTCCTTACCTCTAAATTAGGATAATAATACAGCTTTCAAAGTGTTGTTGCAAGCAATGAGTAAAATAATACATGAAAATTGCTTAGCAAAATGCCATATGTAAAGCTAGCACTCACTAATTGATAGATGTTTTCATTTTATTACTATTGTCATCACCTAATATATATTATGTGATCTTCTCATTGTTGTCATAGGTAAACTCAGCCTAGTCAGACTTTGTGCCCACCACTCCATGATATTGCTTATGTCAAAGTCACCAATGACTTCCATGAAACCATATACTGTGTACCCCTTTCTAGTCTTGTCTTAAACTATGCTTCTACCCTATTACTATGTTTACTTTACCCTCTTATCTCATTTTTACTTCTTATCTCATTCTTTCCCCCGTCCTCTCACCACACTGTCTGTCTTTTTTATGATTCTCCTCTGTTGAATCTCTAAGTACTGAGGTGCTTCAAGGCTCTGTTTCATCACCTTCTCAGTATTCTCACAAAGTAACATTTCTAGTTAATGTTATACAATCCATGGCTTTGCATACCAACTAAATACTAATGGCCCCCAAATCCCTATCTTTAACCCTTTCTCTTTGGATCTTTCTTCTACATCATATCTCTGCATGCATGACAGACAAATATTTCAGACTTGTCAAAGAAAAATCAGAACTTCTGATACAGCTGTCTAACCACACCTCAGCTGCATCCTGTCCAAATCATCTCCACTCCATAATCTAGCATTACCACTTTTTAAAATGTAAATCAGATCTTGCTTCATCCTTTCTTAATACATTCCAATGGATTCCCATTGTACTTTTTATGAAATCCAAATCCTTTACCTTAGCTTGCAAAGGACATTCCATGGTCTGGCTTTTTTCTCTCTTTGCCATTATTTAATAATCCCCTTCTCTTGTCACCTATACTTCAGCAACATTGGTTTTCTTGGTATCTTTAAATGCAACATACTTCTAAATTTTCCCAGACTGTCATCTGTTTATAGAGGATGATTCCAAAATAGCCACAGACTCTCTGTATTATGAGCTTCTTTTTATTCATTGGAATTATATATTGTTGGCTTAATTGCCTGTCTGTTTATTTCCTCCCACTAATGTAAGTTTCATAAAAGTAAGGATCTTCTAACCTTGGTTCATATTCCAAAGAACAGAGCTTAGCATTCAATAAGAATTTGTTGAATGTATAAGCAAGCATTAATCCTTTTAAGGCAGAAAAATCAAAACTTAAAGAAGAGCTGGTATAAAATATTTCTGGGGAAAAGTTATGAGTAATCACTTTCCTTGAAAGTACTTTCCTTTGCATACTTTCTGTAATCAATTCAAAATACATTTGTCAATCAATTAATGTTATGGATTTGCTAATTAAGTGCTGTCTGGAAACAAACAATAAAACCTGAACCATGATCCCTAACATCATGAAGTTTTCCACTTACATGCGGACATAACTGTACACACGAAAAGTTTAATACCAGACAGCAAATAGTAAATGCTAGAAGAATGATACAAATACGAATAAGGAGAAATAGCCTAAGATTCAAATGTATTTATTTCCCAGGATTATTACAGGAATACATATTTTTGTGTTTTTCTTCATTGTTGAAGTGTAATTATGTTTTTTGAAGATTTTGATGCCCAACTGAATAACAAAAGGTTGAGAAATTCCAAAAAACTATTTCAGGCCATTCAATAAAAACAAAAACAAAATATAAATGATGCTCACTAAGAAGATAAAATTAAATTGAAGTCATTTTCAGGTGAATTTTCCCTCTGAGACAGAAGGAAAAATACTTGCATTGTTTTCAACAGAAATAGACACATTTTGGGACTTATTTGAAAGCTAATTGTATGTTTTATATTTTTAAATTTAAAATAAAGAGCTCATTGTGTATTTCTAACTGCTGAGATTTCTATCACATGTGGGTGTTTCCAAAAATATATTTTTTCCTCTATAGTAACTCTCTCCACAGTTTTAACTTGTAAGGTGACTCTAAATAATGCAACTGAAATACAGTGATGTCATTTTTTTAAAAAATATAGTGTGGATAAGTTCATCAGAGGAGTTTATTCCTATTAGGAAGGTCTGAGGTAAAATAAGTTCCAGTGCCTTAGAGGGAAAAAAAGAGGATGCTGTTTGGGAGGAAAAGGTCACAGAAGAGGAATCTGCAAAGATGAATGCTACCAACTTCATGCTTTTGAAAACAGCCAGCCTGGATATGCAGCAGCAACAAAGTTCTTTAATTACTCTTGGAAGAAATGGCAGGGAGGGTCAAGTTTAAGTAGAGCCTATCAGTAAAAGACAACAGTCTTCAATTCTCCCTGAAAACAACTCAGCAAGATGTAGTCTTGAAGTTATTCTGTATGACCACATCACCATGGTAACCTCCAGCTCAGGCTAGATGATATCTGCAGAGCAGTGAGAACATTCCTTTCAAGCAAGAAGAATGTATGTAGGTCACACACACACACACACACACACACACACACACACACACACATCCAGTGCAAGAGAATAAAAGATTCATTAACAGGGTAGTGCAACCATGCTGGAGGCATCCAACATTTGGACAATGAAAACTATTTGAGTCTATTCTTATAGGAGACATATAAAAATTTAACCCCAGTTACTGAAACTGGGAGCACCTCTGATATGTGAAGAAGGAAAAAAACATAAAATAAAGTGTGCATAATAAGGGGATATTTTCCTGGTTAAGTAACCCAGAAAATTAGTTTCCCCACCTAAACTCTCATTTCTCCACCTCTGGAGATACCAAATACCTCTTCAGAAGCCATGCACATCTACTTCCAGGTGTTATTGTGTGAGGCATGACTGAAACATGCTTACATATAAGGAAGGCTGCACCTCACTCGTTGTTAACAATAACACACGCATCTATGTAAGAAGTAAGGAGAGATAAAAAAAGAAATAATAACCTTTTTATAATGCTTATTATTTGATAGACTTTAAATATATTTACTTTCTTAATTCATCCATCAACCCTGTAGTATAGGTGCCATTATTTTCCTTTTTTATGGATGAACTAAAACACAAACAGGTTAAGTAATTTTCCCAAGGTGACACAGCTAACAAATGACTGATGCAGAATTGCAATTGTGATAGTCTAACTCCAGAGTCTGTGTTTTTAACCACTATGATAAGATTATATTATCAACACAGAATTCATTTTTTTAAGGTAGAAAGATAAAATTCCTCAAATCTTCTGTTTTGTTAGTTACTACTGCATAACAAATGGCTTAAAACAATAACCACTTATTACTTCAAAGTTTCTGTGAGTCAGTAATTCAGGAGTAGCTGACTGCCAGTGGGGGACTGTCAATCATAGCTGTAATTTGGATTTTTTGGATTAATGTAAAGCAGGACTGGGACTAAGGCAAGGCAAGTGAGACACCTACCTAAGGGGCAAAACTTAAGGTGACACTGGTTCTCGGGTGCCGACCCTGCACTCACAGACCCGGGGAGTGAGTATCTTTTTATTGTTTGCTCCCTGGGTGTCTTGCTTGCTTTATTCTAGTACCAGCTTTGGTACAGAGGATAAACACTCTTCCATGTTTTAATTACTATCCTTCCTATTATGTATTACTATAGGTTTGCACCCTCAGGAGCATCCCAGGGGAAATTCAAAACTGGTCCTCATACACAGAGGGCAAGGACAGATGGAAGAAAGAGGCAGGCCACTCCATAGTAATAGGTGGCAGGTTTAATAAACAAGGGAACTTACATACCAGGTTTGTCTTGGGTGACCACAAGATGAATAGACCTCCACACCCATCTGCCAGAATCTTAAAGGTTTATAGAGAGGCTGTAACAAGATTCAGTTCTATATACCATCTATATGGTCTCAACAATGCACCGCTCTCTCAAGACTACATTCTTGAACATGACTGCTACTGTGGGAATGGTGGTGGTGAAGAGCCACCAATTGCCATATCCAGCTCATGGGTCGCTGGGTGATCATATCCTTTTGATTACTTTCTCCAACAACTACAAGTTCAAAGTCATCATTTACTTAACCAGTGGAGGTTTATCTTATAATTTTGCTTATTTTAAATTTTAAAAATATTAAGCTCACTATGTTCTTGTCACAATTGTTAGTGATGCATTTTGTTTCTAACACAAGAGGTTTCTAACTGCCATAGTTGTATAACCTGTCCTAGAGGGCTGGAATGGAAAAGCTTTTTAAAAAGTGCAGTTCCATGAACATGTTCCATAAACACTCTAACATTGTGATATTTGAGTTATATTTATGCCAATTTTTCTGGGGTAGTGGTTCACAATCTTTTTTTAAAAAAGCTAAAACTCCTTCTTCATCATGAATTACAGCAACATTTTTTTCATATTTTGGGGTGTTTATTTTCATTTTTCCTACTAAACTCAGTCATCATTTTTTTCCCCTCAGAAGCAAATCATACACTTCAAGAAAAGCACTGTATTTTCTATTATAATAGCAAATACACAGAAGAGCAATTTAAAAAATGGGTTCAAACTACTGGTTCTTCCACCCACAAAGATGTATCAGAATAACTCGTGGAGGTTTTAAACATATTCAAGTCCAGACCTCTTGGAGAAAGTTGCCACAGGGGTCAGGACCCAGGTATTTTTCAAAAGGCCTCTGGGTAGTTCTAATGTTTCCTCCTGGTTGAGTCACTGATTTGAGGTCAACTGGGGCACTTTGGGGTTTTTGGGCCTTTGTTTGAGGGTGTGGGGAGCTTTATTCTGCAGTTTTATTAGCTGTAGTGAAGAACTTGGCCTCTGGCTTTGGGACATTTGTCTTGGGTCTTTTTTCCCCAATGGAGAGTTTATTTCCTTCTCTACCTCTTGTTTGATTTTTGGCTATCTCCCTGGGCACTTAACCTGGAATCTTGAGCTCTGCTGCTTTCAAGGTCTCCACAGTTGGGAGGGCCTCCTTCCCACAAGCTGTGTAGGGACCAGGGCTCTTTTTTGGAGACTTCTTTCCTGTGGTATGTTTTTGTATCTCTATGTTTTCTTTGGCAGGAGTTTTTCCTGTTGGCACCAGTAAAGGAATCCCATCTCATGGTTCATCCTGCACTTTATTTTGGGCTTTTACTCTGCAAACCTCTGCCTTCTCAGGCTTGGGGGTGTCTGTCTTCTGGGGTCCAGGGTCCCTCACTGGAGGACCATTAGTTTTATGCACTGCCTCCTCTGTAGTTAGGGCTGATGCAGCCTTTCTATCCTGTTTCATAAATCTTCTATTTCTTTTCATCTCCTTTTGTGTTTCATCATATTCTTTTTGTTTTTGTATTTTCTTTGCTTTGTTTCCCCTTTGCTTCTTTTTTATCAAAGGAACAAAAGATGGAAAGGGTGACTGATCTCTCCGTTTTCACTTACAAGACTTTCACGCTCTCCCACTCTGGCAATTTCTGTGACAGCAACAATGTTTTCAATGAAGTACTGACCCTGCATTCCAGTGTGACTGATGCCCACAGTGCCGCGAGGACAACTTACAGAGATGGTTAAGACAGTTCTGCCTACCAATCCATTGATCTCTCTGGAAGGGTTCTTGGCTTGAAGGTCTACAGGTACTGGAACTTTCTCTTACAGAAATGTCTCCCTGAGGTGTGAGAGTAATAGCTGCCTGAGTCTTGCATCAGTTAGAAAGAAATCAAAAATACCCAGAAAGCAGAGTTTGGCCTCATAGGCTTTGTATTCCTTTTTATAAAGTTCAGAAGGGGATAATCTGAGAATTGGTTTTAATTCCATGCTTGTTCAAAGCTTCTTTTAAAAATGTTCTGTCTTTTCAGGAGTTACATCGGATTCATCCTTAGTAAATAAGCAGATATCTGCTAAGTCTGATTGAATACCACGAATAATGGAATTTTCCATAATACCACCATTTAAAAATTTTTTAATTCTCATTCAAAAACAAGCAGTTCATCTTTTCCCTGGACCTGGAATGTGTCTGCAGAGCTTCCACGGCCTTCTGATCTGCCCTTTATCCAGCTGCTTCAGGGACAGGCTGGGTCGCTGAGATCCGAGCTGCGGCTGCGGGTGCGGTGAAGCCGGCTCACTCGGGCAGACTCGCCTGCAGAGCCCCACTCCGTCTTCATTTTTAAATGCACGAGTGTGATTTTATTACTAGCTGTTGTTCAGCAGTAAGAACAAGCACTGTTTTATTTCTTTAATGTTATATCATTAAGAAATATAAAAAAGAGTTTTTATCATAAACGGGTGCTGTACCTTATCAAATGCTTTTTCTGCATCTATTGATATGATCATGTGATTTTTGTCTTTGCATTTGTTTATGTGATGAATTACATTTACTGACTTGTGAATATTGAACCATCCTTGCATCC
>CM052539.1:63835563-63857229 GCA_028533065.1 Trachops cirrhosus | reverse complement strand
AACTATGGGGCTTGGAAATGGAAGGGAGGTGGGGAGGGATGGGTGGGTGGGCTGGAATGGGAATAAAAGATAGAAACTGTACTGAATAATCTAAAATAAAAAAATTTTTTAAAAAAGAAATATAAAAAAGAGATTTACATAAAATGTTTAAGTACACTTAAAATTAGTAGTTATGATGTCTAAACAAAGAAAACACCAATGAAAATAATTTATCTCTGCTTTAACATATTGACTTCTTCCCCCCCTCCCGTTTTTTCCTAGTCATGGCCTATTTGCACACAGTGAATCCCAGTAAAGATATACTTAATTATTTTTCACTTATATCCTAAAAGTTTCTTTATGTATTATATACTAAACACCCCTTGATACACCTCACCTTGCCATACAATCCTTATAGATATCATTTCATATACTATTTCTAAAAGCTCTTTATTTCAGAAAATTATAATCATATGCAAATATAGGTAGACTGTTATAATGTAGTAAACCATTAGTACCATCACCCAGCTCTGACAAGTATTAGTCACCTAATCAATTCTAAATCAGAAATGATTTTGAAGAGATGACTTATTGCATCTCTTCAAACATCATTAAACTATAAGATTAGATCTCTAATTTGTCACCTACATTTTTAGGCTATATCACCACTCCATAACAAACTTTTACTAGGTTCCTGGTACATAATGAGGTTGGCTTGGAAGGATAATTTTCATGGACAAGAGCTGGAAACAGAGACAAAAATGAGCCAAGTATCTTTGAGTTGCCAACAGACTAGACTGAATTAGAAAATTCCAGACTGTTATATATTTTTAATTGGATTTAAAACAAATTAGAAGAGATTGAAAATCATCTTAAATTGATTTAAGATAGCAGAGCCTCAAGAATAATCAATTCATGGTGATTTGTTTATTTTTTCAATTGCTTCAATCATTGTAAAAAAACTAATTTTTAAAGAAAAAAGTTATAAGTTTGGAAAATAAGAATTCTGGAGAAAGTAATAAAAATCCAAAATGTATTTTGTTGTCTGAAAAATACAGAGAAGAGCTGTTGACCACTGAGTTCAATTAAGTTTCAGATAAGAAAGTCAGAATTAGCCCTGGCCAGTATCACTCAGTTGATTGAGTGCTGGCCTGTGAACTAAAGGGTCACTGGTTTGATTCCCAGTCAGAGCACATGCCTGGATTGTAGGCTGGGTCCCTAGAAGGGAGCATGTGAGAGGCAACCATACATTGATATTTCTCTCCCTCTCTCCCCCTTTCTCTAAAAAAATAAATAAAATCTTTTTTAAAAAAGTCAGAATTCACAAATCCCTAACAAACCACTCCGGCAGGAAGCTAACTTTTGATTAAATATAACAACACAATTATACAGTAAGGGAGTTTAATTCATAGGGAGATACTGGACAACATCCAAATATATTTATTTCTAAGAATCAAAGAACAACTTAAATTGCATAAGATAATATTTTAAACAGCATAAAAGTTGCAACTTGAAAACTGGTAGCAAATAGTAACCCTTGGTTGATACTTAAATATTAAATATCAGCACAAGTATGGCAATGTAATTCATACTAATGTATTTTTAAAATTTTGCCTGAAGTATGGCAAAAATTTTCCATTGCTGATTTGAGTGCACAGATATATAAGATAGGTAACATGAAACCCACAGTACAGAGAGAGTTGATAGCAGTAATGAAAAGAAAACTGGACCAGGTATCAGAAGATTTAGATACCAGCATCAACTTTTTCTGTAAGGGCTTATATCTTTGGACCTTAAAATCTTTCATGTAAAAAGTACTGAGCCAAACTGAGAGATGATTAAGCTAAAATTTAAAATAAAATTCTCTAGTATGTTTACTATTAAAAGATAATTATTAAATTTAAATGGTAGTTCTTTTTAAGCCTCTATTTTAAAAAAAGAATGCATAGAAAAGCTCCATAGTGACAAAAGTATTGCCTATCCATCCTGAACTGATATTCAGATGGGGGTCAGGGAGTGAGGTGGGGGGAGGTATATGTTACTGTATGATAATGTTACTATAGGACATCATCTAAACAAGTTTATTCCAAAGAATAAAAATTAAAAAATATACTCAACATAAGTCATTCTAGCATAATTTGCCAATTATTAAATTTGTATTAACACATGTTACTATACATTTTTTTTGTAAATCCAATTAATATTCTCCATTTTGGAATCATCACTTCATAATGAGTTTAATTAGTGAAATTTTGTGAAACAATTGAGACTGGCCTGGATTATTTGATATATTTGGGGACAAGGCCTACTTCATCACAGATGCTGATCAGTGGTTCTCAAAGTACTTTCTCTGGTTCAGCTATTGGTAAACTTTTGGTTTTTTTAAATTTAATCTTTATTGTATTTTTTCCATCACCATTTAGTCCCCTTATACCTCCCTCCCCCCAGCAATCACCACACTGTTATCCATGTCCATGAGTCCTTTTTTCTTTTTGTTCAATCCCACCCCCCAACTCCTTCCCCCACCACTAGCTGTCATCTGCTGTCCATCTAGGAGTCTGTCCCCATTTTCCTTGTTAGTTCAGTTCATTCATTAGATTCCACACATGAGTGAAATCACATGGTATTTATCTTTCCCTGACTGGTTTAATTTCACTTAGCATGATGTTCTCTATGTCCACCCATACTGTTGCAAAGGGTAAATTTTTATTCTTTTTTATGGATGAGTAGTGTTTCATTTTGTAAATGTCCCATAGGTGTTTTATCCATTCACTTACTGATGGACACTTGGGCCGCTTCCATATCTTGGCTATTGTAAAAAATGCTGCAATGAACATGGGAGTGCTTATGTTCTTTTGAATTAGTATTTTGAGTTCTTCCAGATATATTCCCAGAAGTGAGACTGCTAGATCAAAATTATATATCAATATTTTTGGATCCTACTCCCATACCTAATAAATCAGAAATTCTGATAATGAAACCAGGTTATCTGTACTTTAACAAGTTCACTGGGTCATTCTGAGGCACACTAAAGTTTGATAACCACTGCTCTAGATATTTTATGTAAGAATAAATTAAATACAGTTTAGGTGCTTAGAGAATGATTGAAAAGGCTGCAAGAGCAAGCTCTGCAGAAATAAAGAACAGGATAGAAACAACCCACTAGGGAATTACTACTTCAGAGTCCACTACTGGAACAACAGATTTCAAGGACATCTTCTGTAACTGCAGAAGTTATCAGGATGATGAAATTAAGAAGACACCATTACTGCTGCTACATATGTGCTTCTCAAAGCCAGGAGCTGGAGAGCAGATCCTGAGAAGCAGTTTCAGAAGTACCTCTGTTTCCATGACATTGTTTCTTGCAGAATAATACTCAAAGGAGACAGAAAGATTGCTTCTGCCTCCCAATCTCACACCAGTGCACATGACTAATAAATCCCACTGTTTAACCAGAAACATAGCTACACAGGTATAACTTAGTGCTAGCCTTAGCATTTAATGAACAACATAGTTAAATCACTACCTAGACATTATCCATAGTGTTCTGAAGTATGGTCCTAGAATTATCATTTCCTTTAATCACTATATTGAAGCATAATATAAGAAATACTGAGAAGGGACTTCCAGTTAAGATGGTAGACATGCTTCACCTCCTTGTACAACCACAAGAAGAATTACAGCTAACCTCAAAACAATTTGCACCCAGAACTGCCAAAAAATCAAACTGTATGGAATTAAAGGATTCATATGGAACTGCAAGGATTTAAAGAAGCCACATTGATCCAGACAGTAGGAGGGGCATAGATACAGAGTTGGTATGGAGAGGGGCAGAGATGTGATGTAACACAGAGAGGCAGCAGCAACAGCAGTGGAATGGATAGTCCCATATTCACATGTGGTGGCTAAAAATCACAAGGGATACCTTGGAAGAGAGCAACCCCAGCCCCAGGCCAGGCCAGACTGCACACCCCAGAGTTCCAGCGCTGGGAAGCTAAAGCCCCATAATTTCTGGCTATAAAAAACAGTGGGAGTTGGGGCAATGGAAGAAACTGCTAGTTTCTCAGGAAACTCCATTTAAAGGGCCCACACAGAATGTATGCAAACACACCCACTCTGGGATTTACCACCAGGACAACAGCTAGAAGGGTACCAGTCACATATGGCAAGTGGGTGAAGTAACTGGAAATGAAGCAAATGTGGAGCAACCCTCCAGAAGCCAGGCAGTGGCACTGTCCAGTAACTGAGCCCTCTCCCCACACAGAGCCACAAAGTGGTAAAGCAGGTGCCCTTCCCTGGCAATTATCTATGGTTCCACCCCATACAACTTAACAGGTGTGCTAAGACAGGGAGTCAAAGCAGCTCTACCTAATACACAGAAACAAACACAGAGAGGCTGCCAAATTGACAAAACAAAGAAATATGGCCCAAATGAAAGAAGACAACAAAACTCCAGAAAAAGAACTAAACAAAACAGAGATAGCCAACCTATTAGATGCAGAGTTCAAAACACTGGTGATCAGGATACTCAGAGAACTCATTGAACACGGAAACAATATAAAGGAAGAAATGAAGGTTACACTAAGTGAAATACAGAAAAATCCACAGGGAAACAGTAAAGCAAGGACACTGGGATTCAAATCAATGATTTGGAAGTTAAGGAAGAAATAAACATTCAACCAGAACAGAAATAAGAAAGAATAGTTTAAAAAAAGTAAGGGTAGTATAAGAAGACTCTGGGATATCTACAAAATACTCACATCTGAATTATAGGGGTGCCAGAAGAAGAAGAGGAAGAGCAAGAAATTGAAAACTTATTTGAAACAATGTTGAAAGAAAACTTCCCTAATTTAGTGAAGGAAACATACATACATGTCCAGGAAGCTCAGTCACAAACAAGTTAAACCTAAAGAGGACCACACCAAGACACATAAAATACCAAAGGTTAAAGATAAAGAGAGAATCTTAAAAGTAGCAAGAGAAAAGAAGAGAATTACATACAAAGTCCTAGTTCCCATAGGACTATCAGCTGATTTCTCAAAAGAAACTTTGCAGGCAAGAAGGGACTGGAAATAAGTATTCAAAGCGATGAAAAGCAAGGATCTACAACCTAAATTACTCTATCCAGCAAACCTATCATTTAGAATGAAGGGCAGATATAGTATTTTCCAGACAAGTTAAAGTTAAAGGAGTTCATCATCACCAAGCCATTATTACATTAAATGTTAAAGGTACTTCTTTAAGAAAAAGAAGATCAAAACTATGAATAGCAAAATGGCAATGAACTCACAACTACCAACAAAGGAATCTAAAAAAAAAACAAAAACCTAAGCAAACAACTAGAACAGGAACAGAATCGTAGGTATGGAGATCACATGGAGAGTTATCGAGATGGAAAAGGGGGAGAAGTGGGGGGAAAGATACAAGGATTAAGAAGCATAATTGGTAGGTATAAAATAGACAGGGGATGTTATGAATAGTATAGGAAGTGGAGAAGCCAAAGAAGTTATATGCACGATCCTTGGACATGAACTAAGCTGGGATGAGGGGCAGCGGATTGCTAGAGGGAAGAGGGCTACTGGGCAGAGGTAGGCAAAGGGTAAAAAAATTGGACAACTGTAAGAGTGTAATCAATAAAATATATGCAAAAAGAAATACTGAGGAAACAAAGCTTTAGAGCAATTAAAAATTTTTAAAGAGATATTTTCACATGTCATTATCATTGTTTATGAATTTATACACTTACATATTTATTAGTTAAACTAAGCAAGTAAAACAATCCCCAGCTAAACCTTGGGAAAATACACCTAAGCAATTTACATGAAGATGACAGATAGAGATAATAGATGAGTAGATAGATAACACTAACTTAAATATGCATACTATAATGCTTTAGTTTTTATACATTATAACTGAAATAGGTAGAGTGTAATATTATAACGGGGTGCAGCCAGGACACACAAAGAGGGATTTCTAATGGGTTCCAGAACTTGATGTATCCAGGAAATATAAAAATACAGGATATCCCCACCCCCACAAGTCTAGACTTCAGGATAGGATATGTGGAGCAGGGCCATTGAGAGTTATTCTGCGTATCAACAGTTGTCCAGCTTCATATCTGATATGCAAAAATGGTTATTTTACATATCTATAGCAGCTGGCTAACTTCATGGATATGTTAAGTAGCTGTGGCCATGCTTTGAACCAGGGAGATGGGAGTGACTTCAACCCATGATGTAGCTGGGAAGCAGCTCCCCCTGGTTACAGGGCCTGTGTGAGAGCTTGGAGATGGTTTGCTCCACACCACGGGGCCACACCTGCCCAGAATAACTATGGCAGCCAAGAAAGGGTGGAAAAATACGGTAGTGCTGACAAGTGTAGCCAATTGTGGGATGAGTCAAAAATGGGGTTGCAGAGGAAGATTCACGCAGGGATTTAAATCCAGCTGTGGCAGCCATGCAGGTTGAATCATGTGATTTAGGGAGGCTAACCACATGGTTTGAGGGGCAAAGAGGGGCTACCTTATCCACATGGCTCAGGAAGCAGGAAAGCAAGATGTAGCAGCCATGCAGAGCTCTCTCTTGGCAGTTTAGAAGAATGCAGGAGAGAAGTTAAGAGAAGGAAAGGGGTGAAAGGACTCTTGCTAGTAGGCCATGAGAAGATCTCAGTGAAATAGCTGATAGTGCTGGGAACTGAAGCAGGCCTGCCAGCCGAGCACAGATTACTGGGAAGAACTGGGAGCTAGCCGAACCACAGAATTCCTGAGATACAGTACCACTGACTGGCCTGACTGGGCAAAAGCAGGGAAGGAAAGACTGTGGGTGTTTTAAGGGACTTGTGAGTATTTAACGGCAACACTCTGCCATTATCCTAAACCTGTATGACTTTCGAATAAATAGTTCCTTTTCTTTTCACCAAACTCTGGCATTGAGAGCCATAATTCCTAAGAGTGGCTGGCAAGGCACACATAGTACAGAGGCAGGGAACTGTTCCACGTGGCATGGGGAATGTAGCCCAGCCCCTAATTCGGAAAACCAGCAGGGAATGAGGTCGGCTCACAGGACCCACACCCACGGATAGGTTCTCCCGTGGGGAAACAGGCCTGCATTGTACCTATGCTGCTTTGAGGCTTGCTTTTGCTAAAACTCCTTCACCCTGAATTGAGGCAGCAAATGTTCACTGCATATCTTTAAAGTAACTTCCTAAAATCTATGCTAAACTTCCCAAGGACGAGTGTAACCAGTTCAAACACTTCTTCCCTTGCATTTGCAAATATCCTTCTTCTTTGATGTAATTAGCAACATCCTCTCTTTTGTTATCTGTAAAATGTAACCACCTAAATTGAACCTGTACATAGTAAATGAGGACCATCCTCGATGTAATGTGTCCAGAAAAGCAATAAAAGCTTGTCCAGGCAAGGGTTGGGGCCCTCTCTCTCAGTGGGTGGCCATGCCATCCCTTTTTCTCCACAGAACTTCTGTAATCTGTGTGAATTTGTTTGTTGCATCCACAACACAGAGACCCTGCGGGTCAGGGTCCGCATCACAGGGAGACCCCAGGAGAGAGGAGGTCCATTTGGTAACAGTATTTTGTCCCCTCCATGGGTCTGTTCTAGAACAATATGTTCATTTTCATATGAAGAAACTGAGTTTCAAAGTGATAAAATGCTATATGTCACAGCTGAATTAATAAGAGAAAGAATGCATTGATGTCTTCTAACTCTTAGCTAATGTTTATTCCAACACATTATAATGCACTGTTTATATGTTCTCTGCGAATTCTTACAACAGCAACACAGCATGATAGAAGAAAACACATACTGAGCTAGAAACAGGAAAATGGTGTGAGTGCAGGGCAAACAGGAACAAAGCAGTGGCCTAGAGCAAAGTTTTAAATGACAGATCAAATTCAAAGGAAAATATGCAAATATAATACAACTCCAGGTATAATTATGTATTAGTCAAAGTAGGCGTGGCTATGTGCTGAGATAACAAAAAACCTTAATATCTCAGGTTTATTTCTTGCTCCATTGAGGGATGCCTGGGGACCCTTATCTGGCATACCTTCACTCAGGAATTCAAGCTGATGAAGTAGCCATTAACTGTAACATTGTTCATCATCAAAGCAGAGGAAAAGCACTCTCTTGCTGGTATTCAAATGACACACATCACAACTGCTCACACCTCATGGACCAGAATAAATCACATGGTCTCACCCAACTACAATGGGGCTAGGAAATACAATCCTATCACATGCATGCAAGGTGGAAAGAAAAAATATTTGATAAATAACATTAATAAACACCATATTTTTGTCAAGGCCAAATTAATAAAGAAATCTTTATCAAAAACTTAAAATTAAAGGTCACAGACAGCCAATTAGGATAGATGAAGTAATGTTGATATAAATTTGGTATTTGTGAGTAACCATTTTTCCATCATAGTCATAGAGAAGCAGAAAAAACCCAGTTTACAAAGAGAGACATAGTGAGGCAGATACTCAGAGCAAAACAGAGAAAAGTGACAGATTATAGCTAGGAGTGCTGATGGCTTTCTTGACATTGGCTCTAGTCATAGGAGAGCCCTAGCTGCCCTTGTGTTTCATTGGATAATTTTCGAGTTTTTGTAAATTCACTCCAATTAGTTTCTGTTGTTTGCAATCAACAGAAATTTAATTAAAGCAGTGATACTAATTATTTCCTTAATGTTATCTATTGAGTAAAATGCAATGTACAGTCTAGCACAATATAGTATTGAAATAGTCCCTCATATTAATGGGCCTTATTTTATTTTCCCTGTATAAAACATAATGATGCAAAAAATTATTTTGAATTTAGAATTACTAATACAATATTAGAGAAATGAATGTATGGTATTGAATAATTGGGATATTTTTCTCAATGTTAAAAAATTGAATCATATTCATCTAAGTGAATACCAATGAAAATAAATTGTCAATTTACAGTGTTTTTCCATGATAGAAACATATAAAAACACTGTAACAGATTTTTTAAGAGCTGAGAAAGTGCCAAATGATCAAGCAACCCCATCTAATGTTTGAAATATTAAAACAGAGTTTACATCAGCCAGAAAACAAATGATTAGAATGTATGATGATATTCAGACAGAGAAATGGAAGAAGAAAGCATTTAAAAGTGCTCACATCAAACAAAAAAGTTCAAATTCAGAAAGAAATGTGATATTTGCACCAAAAAAAGTAGAATATAAAACAAAAAGTTTCTAAAGTCCTTAACATGATTCATCCAGAACCATTTCATATGGGCGATCCACGTCCTTGAGCACAGCTCTAATGCTTCCATACATTCTCAAGTGCAGAATAACAGCTGTAGCAGACAACCCTTTTTCATTGTTCTTAACTTTATATGCAAGTAAATAATTTGGTTCATATTGTGAAAAAGGTAGACAATCATGACAGTCCAAACTGTCAGTTTGGTTTAAACATTTCTGAAAAGATGAAGTAATTTGCTAAGACCTGCCAACAATATGCCAACTATGTTAGGGCATGCTTGAGTAAACATGAAACAATATTTGGATATACTGACTAACGATAAGATTTTGTTATATATTTATAAGATTCCATTCAAAAATGTTTCTCTTAGTATGAGAGACAATAATGCTTTAAAATATCAAACGAATTCTGAAGTCTGTTTCTTAGTAAATGTAACATAAGAATATGATATGAATCACACAGAGGTTAAGTTTAATGATCTGAGAAAAAATATATTGCCTACCAGAAAACTGTGATTTAATAATCAGATCTTGCTATGTGATCCTCTAATTTTAATAGCAAAACATATTTGCTCACACACAGCATTTAAAAATATTTTTATTTTCTATTTACATAGGATATGAAAACTGTGATTTTCTTATCATTCATATCTCTAGTCTCAAGTAGGTTAAAAAATACTGATGAGCATCAACACCGGCAGACAGAGACCCAGTGGTGAGCCGCACTCTGCAATGTGGTGGTATTGATTTATTGGAAAAACAGTTGAGTGTCTACTGGGTGCCAGACGCTGTTTGAAGTGCTTGGGGTTCAGTTGGGCACATGAAGAGCAAGGCATTTATTTTAGTAAATGCTATTAATTGGTTATAAAAATATCTTAAAACAAACAAAAATATGTGATATAAGTGTTATAAGGAAATTGAACTCGGGTAAAATCACAGAAATATAATGCACCAGTATCCCTTGTTGGGGATCCCTCGTTGGGACTCCAGTTGGGTGTTCCAACAACCTCTTTTAACCCTCCTCATAATGTCAAGATCAAAATATGCAGTTATCTATAAATATAGTTACCATGTGTACACAGTAATAACTTCCTTCACACAAAACCACAGCTTAAAAATATATTTATGAACATTGACCTGTTTTTTCCTCAAAATGGAAAAGAGCAACTTTCT
Organism: Trachops cirrhosus; assembly: GCA_028533065.1. Classification (NCBI taxonomy): domain Eukaryota; kingdom Metazoa; phylum Chordata; class Mammalia; order Chiroptera; family Phyllostomidae; genus Trachops; species Trachops cirrhosus. The sequence goes on along the minus strand of CM052539.1, from coordinate 63,846,829 downwards.
CACTTTACAAAATGGTGAAAATAAGCCTCAGGGACCTTACATGGCTGGCCCAGGTCTATGTGACACAGGTAGGAATTGAACATAAGTGCACTAAAGAGAATTTTATGAAATTCTTTGATATGCCAAGCCCATGATGAATATTATAAAAACAAATAAGACATAGCCCTGACTTAAATGTCTTTCATCTAGGATACGTTTCACTGTTCTTAATTCCTGGGTAGAAGCAATCATGCTTCTAACTAAAATTAACCTAGAAAAAAATCTAACCTTTTGGAAACACATGAGCCTGGAAATAAGTCAGAGGCTTAGTCTCAGACATGCTCCCTTCTAGTAAATGACTGTCTCACTTCCACAAGCCACCAGAAATTGCATGCAAAAAATTGTTATCTACCTCAAAACTTAACTTTCCCTTTTATAATTTAGAAACATTATCTAAGATGAGTGAAAAAAAAACAGAATGAGCTCAAAAGAGCACATTAGCAGAGACTTCCTTGTGTCTCATGCATGACTGACTGACATTTGAAGGCTAAGGCATGGGTTCCATAGCCCCAGGGGTCACCAAGAGGGACAGGACGAGGAAGTAGCTCTTTTTACCAGTTTAAATGTGATTTGCTACAAGTAGTTTTTGGGATCATTGGTGTGTTAAATGACTTCTGGAGAATTGGACTTATTGAGAAGTTATCAAATAGATTTCCCTAGAGCTACACTAGATAGATTTTTAAAACGATGAAAAGGGCTGCTAAATTCTTAGAGGTGTCATCTTTTGAGAGAGATTCGAATGGAAGTGTGCATGTTGGTGCCGAAAGGCCTAACACTGGCTAATGTCCACAGCAGGGCAGAACAGTGAGCAAATTTAGGAAATTGCTCTCATTTATGCTTCCAAAAATATAGGTAAGGTCTGCAAATCAAGTTCTTTCTTGCTTCAGTGAATTCATGTTTATTAATATATTCAAAAGTATCTTTTTAAAAGTTAATTTGACTTTACTGTACTTCATACCTCAGGGAAATCTCTTATGTATCACTAGTCAAAACATTACAAATTACATGAAACAGCATTTAACTATTAGAATTAAAATATTAAAGGGGGAATAATTCCCTAATTATGTATTTTAATTCTCTATTTTGCTTTCCTCCCAGAATTATCTAATGGTGATGATCAATTACTTTGGGAAATAAGTTTTTTTCCACATAGGTCCTCAGTCATGGAGGAGGTCATCAAGAGGATGTGACCACTGGTTGACTCTTCAGCTGGACCCAGGAAATCAGAGGCCCCTTACTCCTCCCCTTTCTTTAGAATGTACATTTGCCAACTGTTTCCATAGTAAGAGCCATAGTCAACAATATAGCCTTAAGAGAATAATGTGTTGTTAAGATAATCTGGATGATATTTGTGACTAAACCAAGTTAAGGCCTTTATATAAACATTTAAGATTCTGGCAGATGGGTGTGGAGATCTATTCATCTTGTGGCCACCCAAGACAAGCCTTGTATGTAAGTTCCTTGCTCATTAAACTTGTCACCTACCAATATGGAATGGCCTGCCTCTTTCTTTGGTCTCTCTTGGCCATCAGTGCATGGGGGCCAGTTTCAGACTCCATCTGGGAAATTCCTGACATTGCAAACCTGAACCAACACCAGTCAATCAAGGTGCAAGTAAATAGGAATAAGACACCAGAATCTCTATAACTGTTAATTTCACAATTCCCTCCAAGGCTCCTGTCCAAACCTGGCACAGTCTGGTCTCTGGCATGGAGCCATGCTCAGAGGAAGTGGTCATGTATGTGACATGGAGCTGGTATTCTGTACATAGGGGATATTGGTTCTTCAGGTAGCCCCAACACAAGGCCCCTGTGAAAGCATTTACTCCTAAATTCAGAACTGATATTCTCCCAAATTCGAACTCACTGGTTATAGTGCTTAGCACATAGGAAGCACTCAATGAATACCTGTTTAATTAAATTAATCAATTATAAGGTAAAATGGCAGGATCCCAAAAAATGTGCATAAAAGCAAGCAAAACAGGAAGAGTCAAGAAAAGATGATAAGAACTTCCTGTTAATTTGCTTTTGATAAATCAAAATGTTCAATATGCTAAAACTGACAAAATTATAAGACTACAAGGCCGTCTAAGGGTACATTAGTTCCACTCTGTTGTTCTCAGAAAGGTGGATTTCTCAATGTTCCAGCAGAATGATTCATCTTTTCTAGAATATCTCTAGGGACAAATGACTTCACATTCTCCTGAGCATATTGACATAAAAATTTCATGAGGATAAACCAAATGGTGTAGATTAAAAAAGATGATTAACTATCATGTCATTCTGAAACTTAATTTTTTCTACTTTCCAATAAATCATTTATAAGTACTGTTTGTATTTAATTTTTATTATTTTTCTCATGAGAATTGTAAATATATAAATTAAAATGAATTTTCTTTGTACAAATTTTGGAAAACTCTGGAAATTTTGAAAATAAAGATAAAGCACCTGTATTCCTATCAACCAGTATCCCAGCATTAAACTTTTTAAAAATATTTTGGTTTATTAACCTCTGGTCACTTTGAATTTACAAATCTAAATAATATTGGTATTATTTACTCTGTGTGTTGCATCATCCTTTCTTAATTAGACATTACATCATGAACATTTCTCAAGACTTTAAACCATAACCAAACTAAAATTCTTGATAGCACTGTTACAATATAACCTATTATAGTGTGTTTAATGGTGACCCCTCTCCTCAAAGATATGTTTTGAACCTAGGAAAAGCTTCTTTAAAGTGAAGGGTTCTGAAATGAGGATCATCCTGGATCAGTGTGGGTCTTAAATCCAGTGATAAGTGTCTTTATGAGAGATTAGAAGAGAAGATGCAAAAGCTAATATGAAGACAGAGGAATCATGATGCACCAAGGACTGCCAGTAGGGAGCATGGGCTGCACTCTCCCTCAGAGTCTTCAGAAGGAACCAGTCCTGACAATGCCTTGATTTCAGACTCCTGGCCTCTGGAACTATAAGAGAATACATTTCTATCATTTTAAACCACCCAACTGGTGGTCATTTGTTTCAACAACCTGGGTAATTAATACATATGTGAAAAGACCATGATTTATATAACAATTCCCAGATACAAAACAATTTTTACCATTTTTTCTTTTGCTTTCATAAATAATGCTGGAATGAACATTCTTTTTTACTTATTTTTTATTGTTTATGCTATTATAGTTGTCTCCACTTTTTCTCCCTTTTCCCATTCTACACAACCCCCTTCCTCTCCCTCAGGCAATCTCGAATGAATGTTCCTGACGTTCACTCAGTCATTCAATAAATATTAAACACCTAATATATGCCAGATACTCCTCCATATAAAAGAAACAGGACACCAGAGAACAAGACACAAAGATTTCAGTCCTCATTGAGCTTCCAATGAACAATATACATGATAAACACAGCAGCTGTAGATTATGTTGGAAAATGTCTTGTGCTATGAAATAAATTTTTTAAAAAAACAGAATAAAGGGTTTTGGGTTGAAATGGTGGAATTTGCAATTTAAATAGGAAAAGCCTTATTGAGAAGCTGATGTTTGATTGAAGGTGAATGCACTAAGGGAGTTTACTTACATAATTAACCCAGAAAGACCTTCCAGGCAAAGGGAAAAGTCAATGTAAAGTTCCAATTTCTGAATATGTCTTTAGGATAAATTCTTAGAAATGGAATTACCAAGTCAAAATGCATAGACATTTTTAAACCTTTTGGTAAATACCTGCCTGAACGATTGCATCAGATTACACACCATTGGAAATGCATATGAGTAATAAATGACTTCCCCAAATTTTAACACCATACATTATTGCTTTTAATTGCAAATTTGGAAGGCAAAGGTAAAACAAAAAAATTCTTCATTCTTCAAATTTGCATTTCTGGTGAAATTGTATTTTTTCATGAATCTAATAATCATTTGTATTTTTCTTTTAAGAAATGTCCATACTTTGAAATGTATGCTTTTAAAATATATATTAAATGGAGAAAGTTTATTCTGTAATCTGTAACCTTTAATATATGCTACAAATGTGTTTTCTCCTTTGGAGCTTGCCTTTTCAGTTTGCATTTATTTTGACATCCAGAAATATTTTTAAGTTCATGTAGTAAAATGTATCTATTTCTTTCTTTGAAGTAGTACTAATTCACTGTGAGGTAGTGCTCAATTATTTTTATCTCCAGGAAAAGATGGATAACCCAGTATATTCTCCTTGTTTTATAAATCTATTTTCAATTGAGTATATTTCCTAAGAATACTTATAACTTTTCATGAAAGATGACTAGAAACTTAATTAAAAGTACTTGAATTTTCAATTCTTGCAAAATTCAAAGCTCAAATGCTAACTAACCTTAGGCTAAAAATGAAAGCATGGAAAATTCAGCAGTAATAGTTAAAATATATCTCTCTGGATATTTATTTCAAAATTTAATACTGGCTGTACTACAAAGTGCATATGTTTAAAAAATACTAGTTTTAAAATAAAATTTAAAATTATTCTAACATGTACTTTATAATATTTAATCTTATTTATAATTTATTGTTTTGTGTAAATATATATGTGTGTATATATGTATATATTATTTTTTACCAGCAGATAATATATACTGAAAACAAAGAGAACAAAATGTGGAATGAAAATGAAATGGATCTATCAAACTCAGAGTAATAGAATTACTTTGATAGAGCATTAAATTTAACACTAAACTTCCTGGCTTAAAAATATTTGATACAACACAATCAGGTCTACCTCTGCTATCACATAACAAGTGGCCCACAGGGCTTTTGTAACCTTTGCTTGATTGAATTACTGCCACTAAGAGGTTCAGGGAAGCATTTGCTACTTCATAGCGTCTCGGTCATTGTGATACTGATAAATATCAGACAACAGCAGGCTGCAGAGAAAAACTGCCACTGGCATAATGCTTTTTTTTTTTCAAAATATCCAATATAAATTAGCACATTTATAAGTTTCTACTAAATTGTCAACCACCTTTTAGCTTTTCATAGTTTCATTGTTTCCTAATTCCTTACATTTTAAAGACATAAGTACTTCGAAGATGTTTAAAAGTGTTATATATTAAATACCTTAATCTCTGTGTATATGTACATTCTACCATTAGAACATTGTTCATACAATCCAAACTAAGTGACAAAATAAAAACATTGAATAACTATTCTACAGTCATTACTCTGAGTTTTTCCTGAATTTGATTTTCAAAAGAAGAATCACATTTACTATACACCATACATTACTTCAAGTTTATGTTATCTGCCTTCTATACATAAATTAATGTCAAAAATTTCCTTCATTAAAAAGGAAATTTAGGATATCCAAATTATGTGACTTGTGGAAAACCTATAAATATTTAGGCAATTTTTTTAAATTATGTAGCTACCAAATTTGATCTGCAAATATATTTAATGGAATAAATGTTTTGAATTCTTAATTTTATTCCATAAATTAGTAAAAGAACACCTTTTTATTACAGATGATTTTTAAGCCCTCACAAGTAAAACAGTGCCTTGCACTCCCTCTGCTGGCTTCAAAGAGAACTTTAACTTTAAAAAGTTACTTGTTTGAATAATAATCCAGTACAGAAAAACAGAACTTAGAAACATTTTAAATGCCACATAATTAGTTAAATTATAACAGTAATTGAATAAAGCATATTTATCTCCATTGACAATTAAGAATTATACTTCAGGGTTATAAGAACTGAATATTGAAAACTATTAACATAAAATCACATTAATCAAAACCATTTTGAGATTTAAGCACTTTCAAAAAGATCAATGTAGGAAATCATCTGGGGACTTCTGACTAAGATGGGGGTGTAGGTGGATACATTTTGCCTCCTTGCACAACCAAAAGAAGGACAACAAAAATTTAAACAAACAAACAAAAATAACCAGAACTACCTGAAAATCAAACTGTACAGAAGTCCAATAACCAAGAAGTTAAAGAAAAAACATTCATCCAGACCGGTAGGAGGGTAGAGATGGGCAGCCAGGGTGGAGAGGACTCGCAGCAAGGCAGCAGCTGGCGGACAGAGCAGTCCCACATCTACATGCAGATAAACCTGGAGGAACAACTGAGGAGTGAGACAGAACACACAACCCAGGGTGCTGGGCCAGGGAAATAAAGCCTCAAAACCTCTGATTGAAAACACCTGTGGGGGTTGAGGTGGCAGGAGAAACTCCCAACCTCACAGGAGAGTTCCTTGGATAGACCCACAGGGTCCTAGAATGTAGACAAATGCACCCACCCAGGAATCAGCACCAGAAGGACCCAATTTGCTTATGGATAGCAGGGGAAGTGACTGAAAGCCCCCAAGAGCAGAGCAAGTGGCATTGTTCCCTCATGGACCCCTCCTGCACATACAGCACCACAAAGCAGCCAAGTGAGTTGCCCCACCCTCAGAATACCTAAGGCTCTGTCCCTTACTATATAACAGCTGCACCAAGACAAAAAAAATGGCCCAAATAAAAGAACAGATCAAAGCTCCATAAGAAGTACAACTAAGTGATGAAGAAATAGCCAACCTATAAGATGCAGAGTTCAAAACACTGGTAATCAGGATATTCACAGAAATGGTTGATTATGGTCACAAAACAGAGGAAGAGGTGAAGGCTAGGCAAAGTGAAATAAAGCAAAATGTACAAGGAACCAACAGAGAAGGGAAGAAAACTGGGATTCAAATCAATGATTTGGAGCATTAGGAAGAAATAAACATGCAACCAGAACAGAATTAAGAAACAAGAATTAAAAAAAAAAATGAGGAGAGGCTTAGGAACCTCTGGGACAATTTTAAATGCTTCAAAATCTGAATCATAGAGATGCCAGAAGAAGAAAAGGAAGAGCAAGAAATTGAAAATGAATTTGAAAAAACAATGAAGGAGAACTTCCCCAGTCTGGCAAAGGAAATAGACTTCCAGAAAGTCCAGGAAGCTTAGAGTCCCAAAGAAGTTGGACCCAAGGACGAACACACCAAGGCACATCGTCATTAAGTTACTCCAGACTACAGATAGGGAGAAAATCTTAAAAACAGCAAGAGAAAAAGACACAGTAATCTACAAAGGAGTTCCCATAAGACTATCAGCTGATTTCTCAAAAGAAACCTTGCAGGCAATAAGGAGCTGGAAAGAAGTATTTGAAGTCATGAAAGGAAAGGACCTATATCCAAGACTACTCTATCCATCAAAGCTATTATTTAGAATGGAAGGGCAGATAAAGTGCTTCCCAGATAGGGTCAAGTTAAAGGAGTTCATCATCACCAAGCCCTTATTATATGAAATGTTAAAGGCACTTAAATAAGAAAAAGAAAAAGATAAAAAATATGAACAGTAAAATGACAACAACCTCACAACTATCAACAACGGAACCTGAAAGAACAAAAACAGAAACAAAAATGAACTAAACAAACAACTAGAACAGGAACAGAATCACTGAAATGGAGATCACTTGGAGGGTTATCAGTGGGGAGTGGGAGAGGGGAGAGTGGGAGAAAAGATACAAGGAATAAGAAGCATAAATGGTAGGTACAAAATAGACAGGGGAGGTTAAGAATAGTATGGGAAATGGAGAAGCCAAAGAACTTACATGTATGACCCATGGACATGAACTAAGATGGGGAATGCTGGTGTGGGGGTGTGGGCAAGGTGGAGGGGAATGAAAGGGAGGAAAAATGGGACAACTGTAATAGCATAATCAATAAAATATATTAAAAGTCAAAAAAGATCAGTGTAAAGAGTAGATCATTCAAAAGTGTATTAGAAATTTAATGACTGATGAACAGTACAATTTACTTAAGTGGAGAATAGGAAGTTTGATAACAACATGTACTTATATAATTAGTCATATTTCTGGAAGAAAATAAAGATATACCTCCACTTCATATTCTTCAACAAGATGGAAGATTTAGGAGTTGAAGGCCAGAGACATAAGAAAAAATGCTCAACCTCACTAGTCATCAGAGATGCAAATTAAAACAACAATGAGATATCACCTCACACCTGCTAGCATGGCTCCATCAATAAATCAACAAACCACAAGTGCTGGTGAGGTTGTGGAGAAAAGGGAACCCCAGGACACTGTTGGTGGGAATGCAGACTGGGGCAGCCACTGTGGAAAACAGTGTGGAGTTTTCTCAAAAAGTTAAAAATGGAACTATGTTTTTGACCTAGTGATCCCAATCCCCAAACACCAACTTGAAAGAATATATGCACACCTGTGTCCATAGTAGCATTCTTTACAACAGCCAAAATCTGGAAACAGCCCAAGTCCCCATCAGTAGATGAGTGGATTAAAAAAGCTGTAATACACTTACACGATGGAATACCATGCACCTGCGAAAAAGAAGGAAATCTCACCTTTTGCAACAGCATGGATGGACCTGGAGACTATTATGCTAAGTGAAATAAGCCAGTCAGAGAAAGATAAGTACTATATGATCTCACTTAATTTGGAACCTAAAGAATAAAATAAACTGACAAGTAAAATAGAAACAGAGGCATGGCAACATGGAACACATGACAGCTGTCAGAGGTAGGGAGGAGAAGGGGGACTGGATGAAAGAAGGTGAATGGATTAGCCAAGGAACAAAAATACATAACCCATAGACACAGACAATAGTGTGGTGATGGCCAGAGGGAAAAAGGGGTGGGGACTGGGTGTAGATGGGCAAAGTGGGGGGGTGAGGGGAATGGGGACACCTGTAATAATGTCAACAATAAAAATAAAGTTTAAGAGGTCATAAGAGAAAAGGTAGTCTTATTTAATAACACGTATATTGTCATACAAAGTCAATACCATGAGCAAAGTCAAAGGCAAGTGATTGGGGCCAAATATGGCAACAGATATGGTAGATAAAGGCATAAATTTCCTAATGTACAAAACATTTTTATAAATTGGTAAGAAAAAGAAAAGAACCCTAATAGAAAAATGGGCAAAGTCTTACCACTAAGGAAATTCACAGAAAAAGAAATCCAAAGACTCAATAAGCGTACAAGAAGCTGCTCATTCTCTCTAGCAGTCAAGGAAAAGGAGATGAAAATAAAATGCACAGTGAGTGTTACAAATCATTAATAGAATTGTTATCTTAAGCCATGTGCTAATTGGCAAAAATTAAAAATACAATGCAAGTTGCTGCAATCTTTTTCATTATTATTATTCATTTTAGAGAGAGGAAGGGAAAGAGAGAGACAGAGAAACATTGATGTGAGAGAAGCAACAATCAATTGCCTCCCGCATGCTCCCTGACCAGGGATTGAACCTGCAAACTAGGTATGTGCCCTGACCAGGAATCAAACCTACAACCTTTTGGTGTACACCACAGACTGGGTCTGGTCCATGCCTGTGAGGAGCCCGGTGCACAGGAGGTGAGCTTAAATGCAATGTGCTTGAATCATTCCCAAACCATCCCCCTGACCCCAGTCTGTGGAAAAATTATCTTCCACAAAACTAGTCCCTGGTGCAAAAGAGGTTGGGGAGCGCTGGTGTATGGGATGGGATGACACTCCAACCAACTGAGCCACCCAGCCAGGGCTGCTGCAATCTTTTTTTAAAAAGTATTTGGCAATATCTATAAATCAAATACACACACACACATACAACTTTAGGTGAAATAATAACACTCACAGAAGTCTATCCAATAAAAATAAAGGTACCAAAGTACCAATGTCTAAGACCATTTAACTAGTTCCATTTAATGTAATATTGGTATATTTGTAAAGGCAAAAACCAGGGAACATTCAAATATCAATTAAAGATAGAATATATGAATCTATTTTGGTATGATTCTATCATGCAATTATTTAAAGAAAATATATGAGGGGGACCCAAGAAAACAATTTATTTATAAAATATTATATATTTATTCTTACATGCTAAAACTTCAGTCACCTTCAAAGTGCCCTCCATTTGATGCAATACACCTATGAAGACATTTTTTCTACTGCTCAAAAGAGTTTTTGAAGTCATCAATTTTGATGACTTTTAGGCTTCTGCTACTTTTTGTTTCACCTCCAAAACATCAACAAAACATTTCCCTTTGAGGACTTTTTTCATCAAGGGAAACCAAAAAAAAATGTGTCTTGGGGTGAGATCAGGTGAATAGGGAGCATGGGGCACTGGGGTCATGCCATTTTTTGGTCAAAAACTGCTGAACACTCAGTGTGGTATGGACAGGTGCACTCATAAATCACCCATCATGAAATGAGCAAATGTGTTGAAAGAGTCTTAAAATTTTTCACTGAAGCCAAATGCTAGTACCCTGTTACAGATGGGTTCCTAGAACACTCACCTACCGGGGGAAGCGGGGAGGCCCCTCCATGGACACAGACACAATGTGAAGGTGGTGGGGCCCAGTGGCAGGGGCATCTGTAATAGTGTCAACAATAAAATAAATGATAGGAGGAAATAACACAAAGGACAAATTTTTTGAGGGTTGATTTTTTTAGTAATTCTTTCTTCCCTATAATGGGTTTGTTGAACATAAGCTTATTGGATGTTACCTGCTAACTGATTAGACTTAGTAATTGAGCCTACCTATGTCTACCTTGAATATTTACAAGATCTATTACAGATGACAAAGCAATGTTTCATCCATCGAAAAAAGTTCACTAACTGGAAGGATTCGTTGAGTAAGTTTGAACTTGCAGTTGTTGATAGCAATGCAGTACAGTTGTATAAGTTTAAGAAATTGTTATCTCGGTGAGCTACTCTATCACTAAACCTCTGGTACAATGACATTCAAGTGATGATTCTATGTCAGAGCAGACAAAATTCCTTTTGGTCAGCCTTCACCACTGGATTGGAGGGAAACCGCAAACAGAGACTAATTGTCCTCTCAGGCACACTACCTGCAAAGCAGAGGCAGCCAAATGCCATAACCCCAAATCGGTGAAATCACATACACAGCAGAGATGCTTACATGATATAACCCTAAAAGGAGCATCACACAGACACTCCAACCAGTCCACTCTAACTGAACCCAGATAAAGTTATCTAATGAACATCACCGGGAGACCTTGTTTTCCTATTGCAGAACAGAGATGGTTCCCAATGTTGTGCTTATAGAAAACCAACTCCTGAAGTGAGCGCCCCTCGGGACCCAGAGACTGCGCACACGCGGACCCGGAAAAGCCCAGGCACTCCCCGGGACCTGTGAGGCCCAGGCCCCGCAGGTAGGAGAAGTGAGCGCCCCTCGGGACCCAGAGACTGCGCACCCG
>CM052539.1:63816090-63835063 GCA_028533065.1 Trachops cirrhosus | reverse complement strand
AGGGGACCCCTGCATCCAGCCTGATCCCACCCTGTTGCAGGCATTCGCACAGTTCTTCACCCAGTCCCAGCTCACTAACCTGGTACTGGCAGCCGTGGAGGAACTGAGCAGCAGCACGGCCCAGTTGTCTCTGGCTTCAGCCCAGTTGATGAGCACTGTCATTCAAGAGCGAGGCACAGATTTGCAGAAGGTAACGTGGTGCTGCAGCCAGAGCTCTGCCCTGAAGGTCAGGAGCCCTGGGCTCCCCCCCTGGCTCTGTCACCAAGCAGGTGGAGGGCCTTGGCCAAGTCCCTCTCCTCAGCTGGCTTTAATTCATTGACCCCTAAAATTCAGGCTTGAGGTAAATTTTCTCTGTGGTCACAGGGAGCCCTAACATTGTGATTCTGAGGTTGAAACTGCAGTGTCTCCCATCTGGGTGGCTGATTTCCTCAGTTAATGACAACCATGTGGAGGAGTGTAGGCATTGTTGGGGGATTCGCCCTGATTCCCTGGGGTGTTAGGGGGCCTAGACCTCAGTGAAAGGAAAGGCTGTGGATTGCAAACAAGCAAGCTCATGGAATATCTGACATTTGCATAAATATTCTATTAGGCTAACATATAATGAGAAAGTTTAGCATTTAAAAATCTGCATTTCCGACTTCATTCAAAACAAAAATCAAAAACAACCAGGTGAGAGCCCTGTGGTCCTTGCACATCCAGTGCCAGTGTGCCTGCAGTTTCATGAGTGGACATTGATCCCGGCTGGGAGGGAAAGCCCTACGATGTCACCAGAGCTTTTGTCTTCCCTCTGGAGGGTGTTGTGTCTCCTGAGAAACCTGGGAGCTCCTGTCTGGACTCCAGGGCTGTGGGCAGACATTGGCTACAATGGGCCCTGGCATGAGATTCTGGAATTTTTCTGTGGCCCCTGCTGGTCTGGCCTCTGGTAACCCAGAACTCTGCCTTGAGAAGAGTCACAGACAGGATTGCAACTAGGCCCCCGTGAGCTTGAGGAGTTGGTAGACAGGGAGGAGGAGGGAAGGAAGTAAAGAGGAACAACTGAGGTTCTTCTGGCTCTACCCTGTAGGTTGAGGAGATTGTGGAGGGCATCCTGGAACAGCTGAAATCCCAGCTGGAGCCCAGCACAAAGGAGGAGACCCTTCGGGCCATGTGCTTGCTGGCGGGCAACCACACCCACACTGTGGTGCCCCTGCTGCTCAACCAGCCCTTCCCGTGGGATAGGTATCCTTCCCAAGGCCCTGGCAAACACCTCCCTCCCCATGAATCCTCCCCTGCTCCACCCCAAGTCCATGACAAAAATCTCTGCAGAAGCATGCTTTCTCCTGATGCCAGTCAAACTTCATGTTCCCAGGCCAAACACTCTTGGGTCCCCCTTCCTCTGGCACCTGAGAACTGGCCTTTCGTAGGCCTGAGACCAGACTAGTCCTAGGAACATGGTCCCAGGGACCCATGACATAGCTGTCTCTGGGTCCTGCAGAATCATTCTGGCCCTGTGGAAGATGTTTGGCACCCAGCGAAAGACCACCATCAACATCCTGCAGCTGCTCACAGACATTTTCGAACAGCGCCGCACAGGGGAAATGAAAGAGATGGTGTCCCAGCGTGTGTTGGTCAGCATGAGGGAGGAGAGGGGGCTGAGGAATCACTGGGACTTGGGAGCAGATCTGAAGATCAAAAGGCACTTTCAGGGTGGGAGCAGGTGTCAGGGAGGAGCAAAGAGGAGAGGGTTAACACTGGTCTCCCTAATACTGCATATACGTGGACGTGGACGTCCAGGAACTGCATGATGTAGAAAAGGTGGAGATCAGCCCCATTTCATGGACAGGGAAACTGATGTTCAGAGTTAATCAGATTTTTCTGTCTCTTATTTTGGGGGCAGGCACTCATCTTCCTGGAGCCTGGTTGGGGGATGGGGGGCGGAGGAGGAGGTTTGGTTACCTGAAATTTAGTTGGACGAAGAAGGCACCAAATCATTTTCTGTTGAAAATTTAGAGTTGCTTCCTTTTTGTTTGTATGTTGGGGAATGAAGAGAGAGCAGATTACATGTGCATGGCTCCTCATTTTCCCAGGGGTGAGCTGTGGGCTTTCCGTTTTTGGGTGCCCTTTGGGCAGTAACAAGTGGGGACAGGGCTAGATTCAGTGTGTGGGATCATAGGACCATTTTGTCTGCATCAGGTCTAGTCAGTTCTGCTTCCCTCCTTCCCATGTGTCTTCCCCAGGCGGCCTGTGCCTTGTATGAGATGCTGTCTGGGTCCCTGTGCCAGGACTCCATTCACAAACTCTTCCCACGGCTCTTGCTGGCTGTGCTGTGTCATCTCCACTGGGTGATTGACAAATATCCTTCCCTGAAGGTTGTCTACAAGGAGAATCAGAGCCCAGGGAAGGAGAGCAAGGTCTTTAACCCAGCTGGGTAAGCCTAACCCCATGTGATGGAGGAATGGGACTAGTCACCTCCAGAGGGCCCTGGGCAACTGGATGCTGATCCCCTAGGGATGCTGAGAAGGAGATGTTGGGCTTCCACACTGACATTCTATCTACTTACTGGTATGGGTGCTTTCTCTTCCCTCCTTTACTCTCATGCACTGTTCTCCTGATTCACTCAGCGGTTCACATCTATGTTCCTAACTCTGCATGTGAAAAGTTTCAATTAGATGGTGAATGACAGGGCAAGACTACCCCTGTGTCATTCTCTCCATGTGGTTGTGGCCATTCAAATCTGGGTAACCTCTGGCTGAGCTTTGTCACTGGCTGTGCCATCTTGTGCAAATCACTACTGCATTTCCTGCAGTGAAGTGGGGGTTGGGCTCCTACATAAGTGGTTATTATACTTCTTTCTAAAGCCTCAGGGTATTCTATTCAAGTCCATCCTTACATAAGAAATAAAAACAAATAAAACAAGTCAGCAGAGACATTCTGATTGGGTGGCTGGGGAGGTGAAGGCATATCCTAACCCTTCTATGCCATGGAGAGCAGAATGCGAACACTATGGCTCTCCAACACCTCTGTCGTCTCTTCTGTAAGACTGTGTGGTTGCATGAGCACTGAGGTTGTAGGGCTGAGTAGGTGAGCAATTGGAGATGGGTTTCAGAGAGCTGTGGATTTTCAGAGGTGGGAAGCAGAACCCACCTAGGTACCAGGTTAGGGAACTGTCTCCTGGCTTGCCAGCATAAGGATGCAAACTAGAGCATAACACCTTATCCCTCTCTCCATCCCTCTCTTTTCCCAAACCCCATGATGACTGGCCTTCAGTTGTGCCTTGGAGGTGGTGAAGTTGCTGCTGACAGCTGCATGTGGTGGAGTGATGGCTGACACAGAAGAGCAGAAGTGCTGGGAGCTTCTCTGCAACCCTGAATTATACTACTTAGGGGTCATAGAACTGACAAAGTATGAACCATTTCCCCAGCAAGCCTCATGCCACTCTTGCCCCCTACCCAAAATTTTCCAGGGCCCAGCACTCAAATACAGCAGCCTTTAACCTTCCCTTCCTCATCCCCAGACCTCAGCACTCACGTTTCCCCTGTTCTGTGCACACTGCGCCTTTTCCCCATCCCCACCACCCACCCCCCACCCCCCAAATAGCAACTCCTGAGTTCCCCTCTCCCACCCCAGTGGCATTGTGAAGAACTGTGAGCCAGCCATTCTGCAACAGATGCTGAAACATGTCAAGAACCTCCTCTGCAGCCTGGATAACTATCAGAACATCCCAGCCAGGAGCATCTATGCAGAGGTGGAAGCCTGGGGAGAGGACCCCTGCCCTTGCCATTCATTTCCACAGCTGAGGAACATTTAACAGAAATGTTAAATAACTTGACCAGAAAGTAGAAAGAATAGAATTGAGCCACCTAAAGTGGGGTTTCCTTGCCTGTAACTCAAGGGGCCTGGTTAAAAGGGCAGGGAAAGATTGGGGAGGAGATCAGCAGCTCTAGTCCCCCCAGAGTGATCCTTGGATCCCAGTGTCTGAAATGCAGACTTTATGAGCATCACCTTCCATGGCCTTCGTCTCTACCCCATGTGTACAGATCTGAGTCTGTTCACAACTCATTACAGCCCTACCTGCATGTGAGGCCCAAGGGAAGGCTGAGAGGGATTGGGGTACCCATATTTTTCTCCATCCACAGCTGTAGTCTCCTTGTTCCCACAGCTCCTCTGTCATGAATCAGTGGCTAAGACTCTGGGGCAGGACTTTGTGGGCAATCTATCCAGTTGGATCATGGAGCCCGACCTCGTCATCAAGGAAATCGGGCTCCGTGGGATCAGTAACCTAGCACTGCACCCAGGAAAAGTAAGAATGGGGGGACCAGCGGGAACCAAGTGTAAGGCTCTGAACCATTTAATGTACCTCCCTTGGGTCTCTTAGTTACTCAGGGCTTAGCTCATTCCCCACCCCTCATTCTAGGGCATAGAGCATCCAGTCTGTAGACTTACACAGCATGGCCATCAGGCCTCCCGCACACCCTGAGCACCAGCCTTCCACGTCCTCAGCGCATCCAGCCCCTAGATCCCCTGTGTCTGATTCTCTTAGGCACCATCTCTTTTCCCACATAAATCCCTGTCCCTGAAGTGTTGCATGATCCCCAGGTGGTAAGTGATCTGTGCCTTCTTCCTAATAGTCAGAAACTTTGAAGACTCTGGTTCCCTTCTTGGAAGAACTTCTGAAGGATGATGAGTGGCGAGTGAGGGTACAGGCGGTGAAGGCCCTGCAGAACATCACCCACCATGGGAAGAGAAAGGACATCAAGCTGGTCATTGGTAGCATCGCCGAGCAACTGCATGCACTCCTCAATGACGTATGGGCCTAAGTCCCTGGGAGTACTTGGGAACAATAGGGGCTGGAGCTGCAGATGAACTGTTCAAGCTGAATTAAGGATTCTGGGGCAGGGCTACGGGACTGTGGTGGAAGACCAAAATCACTGAGGGACAGAAAAAAGGAGACGTGGCTACTTGAAGCAGTGCATTGCACAGGCCCCAAATTCATCCCCTATTGCTTACACATGTGCCCAACACACACTCATCCACTCCTTCCTTGTCACTAGCTCCCTGAGGGAGCCACTGAAGGAAAAAAGTGAGGCTGATATGACATTGGTTGTGACTCCCAGGATCATCTCCTGCAGACTTGAAGAGTGTGGAGAGAGCTCATGACTTCTAGCCTCCTTCCAAACAACACAGGGACCCTAGAATGCTAGGAGCCTGGTCCCAAGAACCCAGAGGCTCAGAAACCTGAACTTCCCAGACCAGTACCTATTCTCTCCACATCTTATCCCCCTAACAGAACACAGAACTTTGGAGGTGATGGGATTTGACATCAGAGATGCTTGCTCACAGTGCTGATGTTCTGATATCTATAACTCTTTAGTTTTTGAACCTTGGATTTAAATTATTTCTGTGTTAGTCTCCTCATCTCTAAGAGCCTGGACACTCACTCCATTGTAGCAGGGTCAACATCTGATTCATCTATATCTCAGATACTTAAAAAGTACAACAGGTATATTTCACTTAACAAAGCCTAAAGATAATCTTTTCCCTTCGCGCAAGCAATGAAAGGACCTTAGAGTGCTTTATCTCTGATTGCACCCTCCCATTTTATATATTGATATTGTCTAGTATTTTACTTTCCCATTCTTTTACAATTCCCAGATTTGGTCTTTAACAGAATCATCATGATTGATGTTTTATACAGTCAATACTTATTCAGATTTACCTCTATGTTTCCATATGCCTTGGTTTCCCTTTCCTTCTCATAGCTTTGGCCTCACTTCTGGATTACCTTTTCTTTCTTTATGGCTTCCTCAGTGAGGATGTGTTAATTGTCAATGTTTTCAGTCTTTGTCTGAAAATATCTTCATTTGTCTCACATCTTTCTTTAGTTCTCAGCAGTTGAAGATGTGTTGGCATGAATTTCCTCCATTTCAGCCTGTTTGGGGTTCACTGAATTTCTTGAAATCTCTATATTTATGTCTTTATCAAACTTTGAAAGTTATTAGCCATTGTCTCTTCAAGTTTTTTTCAGCACCACATTCTTCTTCTCCTTTTAGGAGTTTGATGACAGTAATGTTGGACCTTTTGTTCTTGTCCAGGAGGTCCCAAGATTCTATTCATTTTTCAATAATTTTTCTCTGTGTGTATTGGATTAGATAATTTTTATTGATCTTTGTTCAATGACCACTCTGCCATCTCTGTTTTGCTACTTAGTCTACTAAACTTGTATTTCTCTGTTTAACAATTTCCCATGGTTTTTCTTTATATCTTCTATTCCTTTGCTGGGACTTTTATTTCTATATTCATTTCAAGGGTGTTAATTGTTGCTTTTGGAATATTTTGTAATATAAGCTGCTTTAAGATTTATGTCAGATGATTCCAGTATCTGTTTCCTCTTGACTAGCATGTCAATGGTGTTTTCCCATGTGAGTTAAGGTTTTCCTGGCTTTTCACATATGGTGTAATTTTTTATTGTATCATTTTAAATATTACATTATGTGACTCTGGGTCTCATTTAAATCTTATGGAGCTTGCTGATATTTCTGCTTTAGAAGGCAGTTGGCCTGTTTATCTTAGGCTGCCGGTTGTGACTTGCTTCTGTGGGTACGCTGTGATTTCAATGTCAGTTCTAAATTCATTACCTTTGCCCTTTGAGTTTTCACTAGCCCAGGATCCTCCTCCTCCATGAGCTCCCTGGTTTTACAGTTCCCGGGATTTTTTCCTATTGTTTGTTCAGAAAGCTGGGGCTTTAGTTACCCTGTAATTGCAGCCATGTGTGTGACTGTGCCTACAGTTGAGCCAAGTGCCATGAGGGCAGAGAAACGAAGTAAAGTACTCGAGGTTTGTCCATCTTCTTAGAATCTCAGCTCCTTCGAGTGGAGACTTAAGGTTTCCCTCCCTCAGAGTTTGGTTCCCCATGGATTCCCATTGGTGCTTGTATGGGGGCTGCAGCATGAGGGAAGAAGTGAAGAAAAAGATATGAGGGATTTCTCCACTCTCTTGGGGCACTGTGAGTTCCCTTTCTGGCTCCTTGAGGTTAATTGGAGTGCTTTTCTTGGAGTTCTCTGTCTGCCCATCGTGCATGCTTCCCAATTTGTTCCCAGGCATTTTTATTTTATTTTATTTTATATATTTTATTTATTTTATTTTTTAGATGCAATTGTGAATTAGATTGTTCTCTTATGTTCCCTTCCTGATAGTGATAGTTACTTACCGGTGTATAAAATGCAACTGATTTGTGAATATTATTTTGTATCCTGATACTTTACTGAATTCATTGATCAATTTTAGATTTGGGGTTGAATCCTTTTGGTTGTCTATATAGAGTAGCATGTTGCTTGCAAACAATGGCAATTTTATTTCTTCCTTCCCTTTTGAATGCCTTGTACTTCTATTTCTTGTTTGATTCCTATTGCCTAAGAGTGATGAAAGTGGACATCCCTGTCTTGTTCCTGATCTTTTAGTTATTTCCCCATTGAGTTTGATGTTAGCTGTGTGCTTGTCATATTGGCCTTTATTATGTGGTGATATGTTCCTTCTATTGTTAATGCATCTATTGGTATGATCATATGACTTTTATGTGGTTGTTTATGTGGTATATCATGTTAATTGACTTGGAGATATTGTACTATCCTTGCATCCCAGGTTTAAATCCCCCTTGATCATGGTGTATTATCTTTTTAATGTATTGTTGAATTCATTTTGGTAATAATTTATCGAGTATCTTTGCATTAATGATCACCAGGGACATTGCTTTATAATTTTCTTTCTTTGAAGTTTATCTGATGTTGGAGTCAGGGTCATGCTGGCCTCATAAAATGAGCTTGGGAGTCTTCCCTCCTCTTGACATTTTTCGAATGGTTTGAGAAGGATAGGTGTTCTTCTTTGTTTACTAAAATTCACCTGTGAAGCCACCTATCCAGGACTTTTGTTTATTGTATTTTGATTACTGCTTTGATTTTGTTGGTTGTAACTGGTCTGTTCAGAGTTTCAGCTTCTTGATTCAGTTTTGCAAGATTGTATGTGTCTAAGAATTTATCCATTTCTCCAGTTTGTCCTATTTATTCTCATATAGTTACTCATAATATTGTCTTATAATTCTTTTTTTTTTATGGTTTCACTTCTTACTTTTACTCTTTCATTTAGTATTTTATTTCTTTGTGTCCCCTTTTTGGGGGTGCTTGGTTAAGGATTTACAAATCTTGTTCACCTTTTCAAAGAATCTGTTGTTCATGGCCTTGATCTTCTGTGTTACATTTCTAGACTATTTCATTTATATGTCTCTAATCTTTATTATTTCCTTTAGTCTACTCACTTTGTGCTCTGTTTTTTTTTTTCTACTTCCTTTACCTGGAACATTAGGTTGTTTATTAGAGATTTTTCTTGTTTTCTTTTTTTCAGGTAGGCCTCTGCTGCTATGAATATTCCTCTTACCACTACTTTTGTTGTGGCATCTAGATTATAAAGATGTGTTTTTATTTTCTCTTGTCTTTTTTTTATTTTTAATCAGTTTTTTATTAATGTTCAAATACACTTGTCTCGATTTTCCCACCACCAATTCCCCTGTCCACCCACCCCCACCTCCCACCCTCAATCCTACTCACCTTTGGCTTTGTCCATGATTCCTTTACACATGTTCCTTGATGACTGTTTCCCTTCTTTCCCCTGTTATTTTCTCCCGACGACCCTGTGGTTACTGTCAGTTTGTTCTTTATTTTAATGTCTCTGGTTGTGATTTTCTGGGTGGTTTGTTTTGTTGATTAGGCTCCACTTATAGGTGATATCATATGGTATTTGTCTTTCATGCCTGACTTATTTCACTTAGCATAATGTTCTCCAGTTCCACCCATGCTGTTACGAAGGATAGAAGCTCCTTCTTTATTTCTACTGCATAATATTCCATTGTGTAAATGTACAACCGTCTTTTGATCCAGTCATTTACTGATGGGCACCTAGGATGCTTCCAACACTTGACTATTGTAAATTGTGCTGCTATGAACATTGGAATGCATAGGTTCTTTTGAATTAGTGTTTCAGGATTCTTAGGGTATAATCCCAGCAGTGAAATTGCCAGGTCAAAAGGAAATTCCATTTTTAGTTTTCTGAGGAAATTCCATAGTGTTTTCCACAGTGGCTACACCAGTCTGCATTCCCACCAACAGTGACTAGGGTTCCCTTTTCTCCACAACCTCACTAGCACTTGTTGATTTGTTTATGACAGCCATTCTGACTGGTGTTGAGTAGTATCTCATTGTGGTTTTGATGTGCATCTCTCTGATGCTCAGTGATGCTGAGCATCCTTTCATATGTCTCTGGGCCCTCTCTATGTGCTGCTTGGAAAAGTATCTGTTCTGATCCTTTGCCCATTTTTTAATTGGATTGTTTGTCTTCCTGGTGGGGAGTCATGTGAGTTCTTTATATATTTTGGAGCTCAAACCCTTGTCCGTGTTATCTCTGGCAAATATATTTTCCCACACTGTTGGTTCCTTTTTCATTTTGCTATTGTTTTCTTTAGCCATGCAGAAGCTTTTTAATTTGATGAGGTTCCATTTATTTATCTTTCCTTTATGTCCTTTGCTCTAGGGAACATACCAGTAAAAATATTGCTGTTTTGAATATCTGAGATTTTCCTGCCTATGTTTTCCTCTCACACTTTTATGGTATCATGACTTATATTTACGTCTTTCATTCATCTTGTGTTTATTTTTGTGTATGATGTAAGTTGGTGATCGAGTTTCGTTTTTCTAAGTGGAGCTGTCCAGATGTCCCAACAACATTTGTTGAAGAGGCTATTTTTGCTCTATTTTATGCTTCTGCCCCCTTTATCAAATATTAATGACCATAGCAACCTGAGTTTATTTCTGGGCTCTCTATTCTATTCCATTGATCTAGGTATCTCTTTTTATGCCAGTACCAGACTGTTTTGATTACAGTGGCTTTCTAACACAGTTTGATGTGAGCTACGGTGATCCCTCCTACTTTGTCCTTCTTTCTCAAAAATGCTGTGGCTATTCAGGTCATTTTTGGTTCCATATAAATTTTTGAATTATTTGTTCTGTATCTGTGAAATGTCATTGGTATTTTAATAGGGATTGCATTGAGTCTATCAATTGCTTTGTGCAGTATAACTTTTTGATGGAGTTAATTCTTCCCATTCATAAACATGGTATATGCTTCCATTTATTTGTGTCTTCCTTAATTTCTTTCTTCAGTGTTGTGTAGTTTTCTGAGTACAGGTCTTTTACCTCCTTGGTTAAATTTATTCCTAGGCAGTTTATTTTTCTTGTTGCTATAGAAAATGGGATTTTTTTCCTGATTTCTGATTCTGATATTTTGTTGTTAGTGCACAAAACTGCTTTTGATTTCTGAATACTGACTTAGTATCCCACTGTTTTTCCAGATTCACTTATTAGGTCAAGTAGTTTTCTGGTGGCGTCTATGGGATTTTCTGTGTACACTATTATGTCATCTGTAAACAATGACAGTTTTACTTCCCCCTTTCCAATTTGGATGCCTTTTATTTCTTCTTATGTCTGATTCTTGTAGCTAGGACTTCCAATACTGTGTTGAAGAGAAGTGGTGAAAGCAGACATCCTTGCCTTGTTCCTGATCATAGCGGGAAAGCTTTTAGTTTTTGCCCATTGAGTATAATGTTGGCTGTAGGTTTCTCCTCTATGGGCTTTATTATGTTGAGGAATGGTCCCTCTATTCTCACCTTGCTGAGCATTTTTATCATAAATGGGTGCTGTACCTTATCAAATGCTTTTTCTGCATCTATTGATATGATCATGTGATTTTTGTCCTTTGTTTATGTGATGTATTACATTAACTGATATGCAAGTATTGTACCATCCTTGCACTCTGAAATGAATCCCACTTGATCATGGTGTATGATCTTCTGATGTATTGTTGGATATGGTTTACCAGTACTTTTTTGAGGACTTTAGTGTCTATGTTCATCAGCAATATGGTCTGTAGTTTTCTTTCTTTGTTGTGTCTTTGTCTGGTTTGAGGATTACGATGGTGCTGACCTCATAAAAAGAGTGTGAGAGTCTGCTGTCTTCTTGGATTTTTTTGGAGTAGTCTTAAAAGGATAGGGTTAGTTCTTCTTTAAATGTTTTGTAAAATTCCCCTGTGAAACCTTCTGATCCCGGGCTTTTGTGTGCTGACAGTTTTTTTTTTTTATTTTTTATTTCAGTTTATTCAGTACAGTTTCTATCCTTTATTCCCATTCCAGCCACTGCTTTGATTTCATCAGCTGTTATAGGTCTGTTCAGGCTTTCTGCTTCTTCATTAAATTTTGGAAGATTATATTTTTTAGAAATTTGCCCATTTCACCTAGGTTTTCAAATTTCTTGGCATACAGTTCTTTGTAATAATTTCTTACAGGCCTTTGTATTTTTATGGTATCAGTTGCAATCTCTCATCTTTAATTTCTGATATTGTGTTTATTTGGGTCTTCTCTCTCTCTCTCTCTTTTTTTGATGAATCTGCTTAAAAGCTTGTCAATTTTGGTTATCTTTGCAATGAACCAGCTCCTGGATTTATTGAGCCCTAGAATTGTGCTTTTAGTCCCTATGTCATTTAATTCTGCTCTGAACTTGGTTATTTCCTTCCTTCTGCTTGCTCTAAGCTTTGTTTGTTGTTGTTACTCCAGTTCTTGTAGGTGTAGGGTTAGGTTGTTTATTTGAAATGTTTCTCTCTCTTAGGTAGGCCTGTATTGCTATGAACTTCCCTCTCAGGACTGCATTCATTGTGTCCCATAAGTTTTGGACTGTTGTGAGTTCATTTTCATTTGTTTCCAGAAACTTTTTGATTTCTTCCTTGATCTCATTCTTGACCCATTCATTTTTTAATAGTATGCTATTCAATCTCCATGAGTTTGAGTATTTTTGAGATTCTTCCTTGAGGTTTGTTTCTCGTTTCAGTCCCTTGTAGTCTGAGAAGATGCTTGATATGATTTCAATTTTGTTGAATTTGTTGAGGCTTGTTTTGTATCATATCATGTGGTCTATCTTTCAATATTCTATGTGCATTTGAAAAGAATATGTACTTTGCTTCTTTTGAATGAAAGGTTCTATATATATAAGTTAAGTCCATTTGATGTAAGGCATTGTTCAATGACACAATTGTTCAGTGCTGGAAAGATCTATCCATTTTTGACAGTGGGGTGTGAAAATCCCCTAGTATAAGTATGTTGCTGTCTATATCTTTTTTGAAGTAATGCAAGATTTTCCTTATATTATTGAGTGTTCCTGTATTTGGTGCATATATGTTTATAATGTTCATGTCTTCTTAATGGATTCTTTCCTTAAGTATTATGAAGTATCCTTCTGGGTCTCTTTTTATAGCCTTTGTTTTGAAGTCTGTTTTGTCATGTATAAGTATTGCTACCTGACCTTTATTTTTCTTGTCCATTTACTTGGAATATTTTTTTCCAATCTTTCACTTTCAGTCTGTGTAGGTGTTTTCTTCTGACGTGGGTCTCTTATAGGCAGCGTATGAGCAGGTCATGTTTTCTTATCCATTCTGCTACCTTATGTCTTTTGATTGGAGCATTTAATCCATTTACGTTTAAGGTTATTATTGATAGGTACTTATTCATTGCCATTTTAGTCCCTATGTGCCTTTGTTCCTTTCTCTCCTACTGTTTTTCTTCCTCTTCTTAAAGCACCCCCTTTCGCAAATCTTGCAATGCTGGTTTGGTGGAGGTGTATTCTTTTAGACTTCTCTTTTCTGGGAAGCTCCTTATTTCACCTTCCATATTAATTGAGAGCCTTGCTGGATAGAGTAGTCTTCATTGCAGTCTTTTGTTTTTCATTACTTGGAATATTTCTTGCTAATCCCTTCTGGCTTGCAATGTTTCTGTTGAGAAGTTACCTGCCAGCCATATTGGGGCTTCCTTGTATGTAACTTCCTTTTTCTCCCTTACTGCCTTTAGTATTGTCTCTTTACCTTTGAAATTTGCCATTTTAATTATGATGTGTCTTGCAGTGGTCCTCTTTGGGTTCCTCTTGTTGGGACCCTCTCTGCTTCCTGGATTTGTGTGGCTTTTTCTCTCTCAAATTAGGGAACTTTTCCATTATTATTTTTTCAAACAAGTTTTTGGTTGCTTGCTCCTCTTCTTCTCCTTCTGGTATCCCTATTATATGAATATTATTCCATTTCATGTTGTCCTACATTTCCCTCAACCCTCTTCACTTTTTGAATGTTTTTTAATTTTCATATTCTTTTTGGGAGTTGTTTTTACCTTATCCTCCAGCTCACTGATTCACTGATTCATGCCTGTGCTTCATCAAGCCTGCTTTTGATTCCTTCTACTGTGCTCTTTAATTCAGAAATTATATTCTTCATTTTCTCTTGGCCCTTGTTGATTATCCTTTTTTATGCTGATATAGTTTGCAGTAAGTTCCTCATAGTTTCCCTGTAGTTTTTGACAATTCACACTGAGCTCATTGATCTTCCTTATAACCACTGTTTCAAACTCAGTATCTTGTAGTTGACTTGCCTCTGTTTCATTTACAATTCTTTCTGAAGATGTCTCCTTTCCTTTTGATTGGGAGTTTTTTCTTTGTCTTCCCATTATTTGTGGGACTCATCTTGTTTGCTTCTGCTTTTTAAATTGATCTGTTTTGACTTTCTGACTTTGTGGTATGAACTTCTATGGTAGGAAACCTGTGAGATTCAATGGTACAGTCTCCTTGATCACCTGAATTTGATGCTCTTGGGATGCGCTTTATGTTGGTTCTCTGGATATAATTGACTTTTGATTGTTGTTGGGTCTTTTTGTTAACTGAAGGTCACTCCACCCACCATGTCTTTTGTGCTGTTGTACAGGTGCTACTGGAGCAAAACCACAAAGTCCAAGAAGGAAACCTACTCCCACAAATATAACTCCCTCCACAATCCCATTATCAGCAACAAATGAACTAGTATTAATAAAGGTGTAACAAGATTAAGACTATGATACAAAAAGAGAGCAGATACAAGATGACCTACTGAAAGAAAAGTGATTTTTGAGAAGGTAGAGGGAGGAGCACTAATAAGAGTTGGGAGTTGGAACAATGGAAAGAGAGAAGGTAAAATTTACCTCATGAATAAAAAAAAGAATGAACAATGAGGAATACAGTATGAGAGGGGATGCATATAATATTAGGTTTATATAGAAATTAAAGTAATATAAAATAAAGTTAGAGAAAAAGGAAAGAAAAATTGTAATAATAAAATAGGAGCCAAATTGGAGAGAAAGATTCACCACTGTACTATCAAGAACATATGTGGAAAAATTAATATAGGTGGTATGGGAATAAGAGAGACAAAAGAAAGAAAAGTCTAAGAGATGTTTAGAGAATGGGAAGTGTTTTTGAAATGATAGAGGGAGAGGCAGTACTAAGAATGAGGAACAAACACCAAGCTAAGAGGAAAAAATTAAAATTTGGGATTTAAGAAAAAAGGAAAAAAAAAGGAGAATAAAGAAAAATACAAGGTCAGGATTAAAGAGAAAGAGAAGAAAAAGAAAAAAACAGGCTAAGAAGGCAACACTAAAATTTGAGACCAAAAAAAAAAGACTAGGAGAGGGGACCAGTAAAATTTGACATATGAAATACAGAATTAGTAAAGGTCTAGAGGTAAAATTGAAAAAACAATGCAACAACTACCCTACCCACACCCAACTAGCGAAGATTGTTAAAGGTGGAGAGAGAACATAGGTATTTTAAGAGCAGGGCAAAAGGATGTGTAATGACCCTTGACAAGAAAATTGGTTTTGTGTATCTGGATGAGGGAGAAATAGTGAGAGTGCAGAATAGAAATAAGTTGTAGTGAGAAAGAAAACAAAATTTGAAATGAAAATACTGCAAGGAAAGAGTAAGGTAAAATGGGCTAACAGGAGGGAGGGGCAAAATATGTAAATTGAAATTGATTATAGTATAAAATCCAGTAACTTGATATGTACAGACTTGCTGGACAAAAGAAGAACATTAAAAAGCTATTCAGGAAAGATAATATCACAAATCACAAAAAAAGACTATAGTGGCTTTCATCTCGATAGCCTGTTATATATCCCAGTGTTTTTTGCTTTCTGGATCTGCCTCTGGTGATGTCAGATATTGACCCCACCTGAACTTAGGCAGCCTGTTCAATGCTTCCAGTGATCTGCTGTCCATGTCTGTCTCCTTCAATTGTTAATATGGTCACTCTGCACTCAGCAGTCAGGTTTAAGCACCGCAGGGCTGGGCCATATCCCTCCTTGGGTGGGGTATTGTTCCCCCTCAGGCTGCTGCTGCTCTGAGGGAAGTGGTCTGCTTGAGCAGGATGGCTGCTGCATGGGGATTGGCTCAGCATCAGGATCCTGGTAGCTACTCTCAGTTCTCTCTCCAAGTTCTCCATCCCCAATCTCTCCTCAAGGCTCTCAAGTCCACTCTGCCCCTGCTTTGGCAGGATCTACTGCCTCTGGCTGTCTCCTGCAGTTGTAAATCTGGTCACTCTGCACTCAGCTGTCAGGCTTAAGCACTACAGGCCAGAGCAGATACCCTCCTGGGGTCAGGGCTATCAGGGCTCAGGAGTGGTCTGCCTGAGCACAATTGCTGCTGCCATCTGGGGGATTACTCAGCACAGGGAACCCGGCCTCTACTTTCTCAGTTCTCTCCTCCAGGCTTCAGTCCTTAGTCTCTCCTCAGGTGTCACCAGCCCTCTCTGCCCATGCCTTTGCCAGAGCCCAGGGTAAGTGGCTGCAAATGAAATTTTGTGTGTTGACCCCTTAAATGGCTCTTGTGTCTCCAGCCCTCTCTCTCTGCAGCCCTGCCACTTTTCGATGCTGGTTGTTGTCTGTGTATTTTTTGGGCTCTGATGCTCTAGGCTGGGAATCCTAGCTGAGGGTTCAGACACCACTCTTTTCAGGGGGATCCAGCTGGCCACTTAATTATCCCTCTGGTGCTGCCAGCCCTCTTGAGTCTGTACCCCAGCCAGCTCTTTCAAGTCTGTACCCCACTCCTTACCAGACAGGTTGTGCTGAAGTTGGTTCTTCTGTCTATACGAAGTTATACGGCTTCTCTCTGGCTATTGCTCAGTTGTTTGCTCTGGGTGGTTTCTCCACATTTGTGTTGTAATCCCAGATTGGCCCTGGGGGGAGGTCAGTGTGACTTCCATTCATTTCTTCACCATCTTCCCTCCCATATATCTATTTTCACTTGTCTTAAGGTCTCTTGATTTTTCCTTAATCTCATTGTTAACCCATTCAATGTTTAGTAATGTGTTATTTAGCCTATGTGTGTTTGGGTGTTTCTCAGTTTTTTTCTTGTAATTGATTCCTAGTTTCATACTGTTGTGGTCAGAGAAGCTGCTTGATATATTTTCAGTCCTCCTAAACATATCGAGACTGGTTTTGTGTCCTAATATGTGGTCTATCCTGGAAAATGTTTCATGTGCACTTGAAAGGATGTATAGTCTGCTGCTTTGCGGTGAAAAGCTCTGACAATAGCAATTGTCAATGGTGTTTAAAATTGTTCTACTATAACTGTATTACTGTCTGTCTGTCCTTTACATTCACCAAGATTTGCCTTACATAGTTAGGTGTCCCTACGGTGCACACATCAGTGTTTACGAGAGTTATGTCCTCTTGTTGGATTCATCCCTTTATTATTATGTAATGTTCTTCTTTGTCTCTTATTGTAGCCTTTGTTTAAAGTCCATTTTGTCTGATAGAAGTGTTGCTACCGCAGTTTCTTGTTTGTTTGATTGCATTTGCATGAAACCTCTTTTCCATCTCTTTCAGTCTGTGTGTGACTTTCCTTCTGAGGAGGGGCTCTTTAGACAGCATGTTTGTGTGTCTTCTTTTCTGATTCGTTCAGCTAACCTGTACCTTTTGATTGGAGCACTTAATCCATTTACATTGAGAGTGTTTTTTATAGGTACATATTTATTGGCATTTAATTCTTTATAATTCTGCTCCTCTTTTTTTCCTTCCTTCTTCTTACAGAAGTCTCTCTAACATGTTTTATAATCCTGGATTGGTGGTAATGAGCTTGTTCTTGTCTGGAAGGCTTCTTATTTCTCCTTCAATTTTAAATGATAGCCTTGCTGGGTAGAGTGGTCTTGGTTTGTATGTCCCCGGTTTTCCTCAATTTGAATATTTCTTGCCAGTCCCTTCTGGCCTGCAAAGTTTCTATTGATAAACCAGCTGACAATTGTATGGGAGCTTCCTTGTGAGTAAGGAGCTCACTGTTTTTCTTTTGCTGCTTTTAATATTCTCTAATTGTGTTGGCTTGTTAAGAGGACACCTGGGTTTCTTGCAGAATCCCTTCTCTTCCTAGTGGATAAAATCCCTGCCAGTTTTGACAGCCAGATGTTAGGTGTGTTTCTTATTTTGGCTGGGGAGCAGGTGGAGAGTTGAGACCCCTCACTCCTTAGAGTTTACCTTTATCGGTGAGATATCCCTCTGCTTTCTCAACTGCTGTGTGTGGGTGCAAGGCCAGCCCGTTTTGCATCTCAGCCCTTGCTGTCAGTCTCAGTGTGCCTTCTTCTGTAAATCGTTGGTTATAAGACTTCTAGTCAGTTAGTCTTCAGCTGGTTATTCAGGTTGATGGTTCTATAATTTAGTTGTAATTTCATTTTGCCCCTGGGAGGAAGTGAGTGTAATTTTCCCCTACTCCAACACCATCTAGATCTTGTTTTTTAAGTTGAAGTAGTACCATTGAATCACCTCTCATTTTAGCCATTATGTGCTCTGTGCAAAAGATGATAATGTGTATATTCAACTTGTTAAAATGTCTGTTTTTCACATCCTACAAATTCAGAGACAGTCTTGTCATATCATGCCTGTTATTTAATACTGTGGCTAGCTCATGATAGGTGCTCAATAAATATTTGTTCAATATAATATACTCCCGAAAGTATGCAAAGAATGGCTGTTTGTGATCATTGTTAATATGGATTTAAGCAATTATATTCAATTATAGATTTATACAATTACTTATTATTATATATAATCATTACTCTATGTACAATTATACACTAAAGCTAATATAGATTTAAACAATTTTATTCACAGCATAAGTAGGATAATCTCTGTGTTTTGTTCTTAATTTGGCATTCTTGTGGTAAATCCCCTCAGAGAAAGAAGGTACGGATTGTAAATATGGTTTGTGGTGGAATTGAAATTATAATCTTGGTTTCCCTAGCACTGTGCCTTAACAAACTGACTCACTAGCTCTGGGGGGCTGAATAGATTTCCTGAGACACACAAGTCACGTTGCCTTTCCAGTATGCAAACACAATCGCATCAGTGTCCTTTGGACATGAGGAATGAAATGTGGGGAGTATGGAAGCCAGGTCAGGCAAGGCCAGAGGGAAACCAAAGCTTTTTCACCTCCATTTCATTCTTCATGGCAGGAGAAGGACGAGGTGAGGATCTCAGCCACCTCTGCCCTAGACTACATACTATGTCAACTGAGAAAATTTAAGCCTGGATTTGTCCTCCGAAAAGAGATCAAAAGCTTCTTAGTCCCACTGTTGCTCAGCTTGCAGGACAACAACACTGATGTAGTCAAGGTACTAGCCTCCTCTGTCCTGCCAGCCTCAGCCTGATTCAATGCCCTTATGCTAGAGGAGAGCCCCTTCCCTTTAGTCCTCTTCCATGAGCCAAGTCTGGGGTCTGCATTCACTGTCCACCTCCTTGGTCCCATCCTCTGGGCTGGATCTGACAGGGGCCCTCTGTCAGGGGCCATCACTCCTATCCTGATATGGTTCTGCCCCCTGAAGCTGGTTATGTCCCTTCACATGGACAAGGCCCCATGTTTCATCTGACCCCAGCTACTAACCCCAACCAAACCCCCGGGGCCTACCTTCATGGTCGTCCACTTAGCCTCTGGCCTGGCTCTGCAGAGTTATAGGAGTGAGGCTTTGAGGGTTTCCTTGTTTCCATCCCACAGGCCTGTGGCAGGGCCCTGACTGAATGGACCAAAGTGATGGGCTGGACGGAATTGACACACGTGTTCCAGGATAC
>CM052539.1:63779441-63815590 GCA_028533065.1 Trachops cirrhosus | reverse complement strand
GGCCCGCTGAGCAGGCTGGACTTGGACGGGCATGGGGCTCCTTACCACCCAGCACAGTCACAAACTTCTCCAACAGATACAGGATCTGCTTGATGTACATCAGGTTCTTGGCCTTCAAACGCTTCCTGAGGACAAACAAGTGGACAGCAAGCGGGGTTATTCCAACAGCAATTCCCTTCTAGATGCCCCGAGCTGACGCCTTTCTGTCTGGTGGCTTTCAAACTGTATGTCACAAGCTACAGACACCCTCCTAGGAAAAGAGGCCACAGGCCACGTAGGGCCATCCCGCACTGAGCCTGTCCAGAGACAGCAACCTCAGTGCTTCGGCTCAGGGGCCCACTTAGGGGTGCTGAGGCTGAGCGGGATTTTCCCTTTGCCCACAGGCAGTGGTGTCTCACCTGTATCGTTCCATGTACTGGAGCAACTGGGAATGTGCCTGGCAGAGCTGGGGAGAGAAGAAGTGGGCATGAGGGCAAGCCAGGCTCTAGGCAAGCGGCCTAGGGCTGTGCCAGTGAGATTTAGACTGTGCCCAGAAAACGCCAGCCCAGGACACACAGGAGGCAATGGGGGGTGGGTGGGGGAGGGGCTGGGAACAGACAAAGCTATGGGTTTCAAAGGCCCTGAGGCTGGTGGGACCTGAGAGGGAGGGAAAGGAAAGTATGTTCTGCTGCAGTGTCCACTTTGTGCCAGGGCAAAAAGCAAGGGGCTGAATCTCCCCAGTCATGAAGCTCCCTGCTGGGTTTTACTGGGTTGGGAAGGACATATTGTGCACTAAGATCGATGGTTCAAGGTAACCATCACGTCCCGGCCTAAGGTCAACCCAGGCACAGGTCAGCAGATGTGGTGGGGTGTCATGTGGGTTTCAGGGTCAGAAAGCAGTGGTCGGTCCCAGCTCCCCACTAGTGACCTTAGGCACTGCTTAAACCTGTCTGCATGCCTGAGTTCTCAGTGGACAATGGGAATGCCAGCCCATGCAGAGTAGGCATGGCACATACTAGGTAATAAATAAATAGCGGTTTTCAGAAATCTTGAGCAATCCTCAATTAAATCCCCTCAAAGCAATAGTGATAACAGTAACATCCAACTACACGCAGACTTTGCTGTTCTCATGCCATGATCCGGGATCATGGAGACTACAGTAAGCAGCCTCCTGGGCTGAAGGGACTCAGCATAACACAGGCCATTGAAGATCAAGGGAACAGGCCACTCTGCCTGAGCCGGATGGATCCCCACAGTTCTGAGGTCTGCTAGAAAGCCAGAATTAACCTCTCATGAGGCTGCTGCCTTCACTCAGTGCACCTCTAGCAAGCTCCATCTCTAGAGGAATCCCAGCTCCAGGCAGGTAGAGGAGCGTCCCTACCTGGGCACCGCTGACCTCCGTACTGTGGATGCCCGTGATGGTGTCGATCAAGTTGTGCGCCTCGTCGATGATCACTACCTGGCCCTGTAGCCGGATCCCTGCAGCCTGCCGGGTGGCCGTGTGCAGCAACATCTGGTAGGGCAGCACCACCACCTGGGAGGGAGAGACGGTGGCACCCTGAGCAGTGGCCGGACAGCCTCCACAGCAGGTTCACCCAGCCTGCTCCAAGTTGCTGGTGGGAAGTTTTATTTCCTGCCCAGAACACGTGCAGAGAGAAAGCTAATGCGTCATACTGTGCTTTTAGCAACAGACTCTTTCCTCACAAATTTCATGCTGTGTCAAATGCATGAAACATAAAAGTGAAGCTGATCTACCTTCTGACTGAATGGGGATGAGGGACAGGAGTGAAACCCCTGCTGCTTAGCCATGTCCACACCCCCAAGTCCTGGAGCTGCCAGTCCCCAGCTGTGATTCCGACAAAGTCACTTAACCTCATAAGCCTTGTTTCCTCATCTGCAAATCACGCTCCATAAACCCACATGAAGACAGAGTTAAGGAGTGCAGTTGTGGAAACAAAAATAAAGGCGCACTGTAAGCGTTCCAGGGGCTGTGGTGTTATGACGACTTTCCAGTTAAAGGAATACTGATAAAGTGAAAATGCAGGAAACTGGAAGCTTAAGACCCAGGTTTTAACAGTGGTTCCATTCCGCACTTGCCGTGAGAAAACAGATAAATCACCTAAATTTTCTGGACCCCAGGGTCCCCATGTGTAGAATGCAGAAAGTGCCTGTCTTAGCTATCTCAATGAGATACCATAGAACCCAGTATGAGGTGAAAGGTGCCTTGAAAAGTCAGGATCATGAAAATTTCCAGGGACATATAACTGTATTGGCACACAGTGTGGACGGCACTAATGCTCCGTGGGGTACACAGAGCCTGGGAAGGGTGTGGGATGGCCAGGGGGCCCCTGGGGTCCTCTGCAAGTGCCACACACACGGTGCAGGGCAGGACGCCAAAGTCCAGTTAGTGCCACGTGGAATGCTCACTCATGTACTTCCCGGAAACTTTTAAAATCGACTTTAACATTTTCTTGATAATACAGAACTCTCCACAAATAACCTATTTCCAAAAATCATTCAAATGAAGTGTAGTAAGAAAACAAGTAAGTCATACCAAATAACAAAGACATCAGTTTTGGCCTGTCACATTGGCAGATTTTCTCAATTAAATTACACTCCACATGGCCAGTCTAGAAAACAGGACTCTCAAATGCAGCAGGTAGGTGCAGAGTCAGGACAGTGACTCTGAAAGGCCATTTGGAAGCTGATGTTGTTCTGTAGTTCCCTTACTCCATTCCTCTCGGCTTCCACCCCGGCATCTCTCACTGTGGTTTCAACTAGTTGTGCACACTCCCTCCTGGCTCTGACCTGCTTGCTGTGCCCAATCATGCCAACAGTCCCTGCAGCCCAGAGTTACCAAGGAACCCCGGGGCCTCCAGTGACCCTATGTACCAGGGGAGCGGGTTATGTTTCATCAGTGTGCAGTGCAGTCAGTCAGTCCAGCCATGGCCAGTGCCATCTTCCCAAACTAAGAGGAGTAAAGGATTCCCTCACGGCCTAGGCTGCAGGTGGAGCCAAGAGCTACTGCCCAGCCCTCTGTGGTGTTCACCTGGGCCGCTGGAATGGCAAACCGGCTCCCGTAATAGGGACAGGCCCCAGCTTCCTTCCCTAGGGTCGTCAGCTGCTCGATGTCCTTCACCTCCAGGAGGACCTCGTCCCGGAGGAGCTGCAGCTGTGTGTGGTGGAAGAAGGGACAGGCAGCCTGGGGCTCCTTCCTTCTCCTCTTGAGCCCCTCATCCTTGGCTCTGTTCTTGCTCTCTGTGGGGGTCACCAATGGGGAGGGGGGAGAGGCAGAAAGAATGGTGAACGTCCTGTGGCCAGGAGCAGGCCTGGAAGGTCAAATTTATAAAATCCTTTTATGAACTATTTATTCTGGTCTCATCATAACATTCTGGTATTTTGCTCTGTGTTCAGAACTAACACTGACCCAGAAAGCAAAAAATCCTCTTCCCAAGGAGAGGATCTTTAGGAAGAAACCATCACTTCCATTAAGATGCTGTCTGTATTTCCTGTGGCCCCGGTCCATGCCCTCTCCTGCCCCCTCACTCCCAATACTGCGCAAGGCCACAGGATGGTTGCAGAGGCTGCTCCTTTAGCTCAAGGGTGGCTACCGTGTCTGCCCCTCTGCAGCTCCACACAGCGGTCGTTGATCAGCTGCACAGAAGCCAGGTTTTTCACATCTTTGTTTATACACAGAGTCTGTATGACAGAGGAGCAAGAGTTAAAGAACAGGTGCTGGCTGCCTAAATGACACACAGCAGCTCACCCCCCTCTGTTTCCTTCCAAGGGCCAGCAAGGCAAGGGAGGGGCTGTCCTCCCCCTGCTCGGCCTGCCTTGGACCCATCCCTCCTCTAGGTCTGGAAGGGGAAGACAAAGGCACAGGGAAGGAGGCAGATGGCACCTGGGCCGAGACACCCTGCTGCTGCCTACCTGCCGAGAGCCAAGGGAGACGAGCCGGGTGTCCCTGCCAAAGGGGCTCTTCTGTACCTCGTGCACAAACTGGGCCAGCTGGGAGTGGGTCCGACTGCAGTAATAAATCTGCTCCAGGGAAAAACGGGGTTTCAAAGGGACTATAGCATCCTCAGATACTCTCCGCAGATCAAGGAATGCCATGGCCTGACAGGCTGGGCGAACAGAGAGACCGGCCACAAATACACACACCTAAAGCAATGACTGTTTCACAGAAGATCTTGGCAAATACAGGGCCCAGGGCCACCCCCTCATTCTCAACTCCAGAGGTTCCGCGATATTTAGGAATGCCTACAGGACAGGATTCTTCCCCTCAGTCATGCTCAGCCTCTAATCCCACCGCTCTGGAGGGCCTGGTCATCTTAGGAAAGGCTATTTCCCAGAGTGGTGACTCCTGACATGGGAAAGGTTCCTAAGACCCTGGGGAATGTGTGAGGGGGGCTGTTCCACACCCCACCCCCAAAGGGCTTGGAGGATCAGCTGGCCGTAAAGCAGGAGGCCCAGCTGAACTCTCTCTCTCTGAACTCTGTCGAAATTTAGAAGAGCGAGGAGAGAAAAAGATGAAATAGTGGGGAAAATATCTAATTTCAACAGAGAAAACAGAACTCTTGCATTAATGAAACCAAATGATTTGACATTTGAGTCAGGTGGGCACTGCACATGCACTGAGGCACCCCACACAAGTGAAAGTATGAAAAGAAGACCACACCGTCCAAAGGGCAAAGAACTCTCACTCTGACCGGCCCCGGCCTTCCCTGCATCCCTAATGCAGAGAAAAACCCTGGATCCTTGGCCCAGAATGGCTGCTCTTCGATGCCCTGGGGTGCATGAGCTCAGGCTTTGCTCCCAGGACAGGTCCCCCAGGTGCCCAGCCCAGCTGGCCAGTGAGCACCTGCAGACCAAGGTCTGGGTCTCGGGAGACGGAGTCAGTGGGCTGGAGGGACTTCACAGTCTCCTGGGGATGGAGAGCCCTGGACTCAAGACCAATCACAGCAGAAGGCCAGGATATGGCATCTTACCTTAGTTACATGTTCTTCCTCCAGGTCATCCTCATCCTCCTCTAATCTGAGAGAGGGAAAAACAGAACACAGAAAAAACAGTCTCCTCAGAGAACTCGGGTCAACTAGAGATGCATTTACTGAGCATCTACCACATGCCAGCGACCAGCCCTCAATCCAAACAAGGATGGAAATGAGAATGGAGCTCTGCGCCAGAAGGACAGACACATCCCAGCGGTGAAGTTCCACCAAAGCAGCAGGTGCTCGCTTGCTCCCTCGGGCAGAGAAGCCCCAGGCTGACACCACAGCCATCCTCCCACTGCCGCTCAGGAGAGGACAGAGAAAGGACATGGTATTCCCAAAGCCAAGGTTCAGTGTTTGACTGCCATCGAAGGCCACTCTCCCCTCACCGTCCAACCTCCAGCAAACTGGACTTGTCTCATCTCAGTTCCCCAGAGCTAGGGACATGCTGTGCTCTGTGCCTCGAACGCTCTCTGCCCTCACTTCCTCCTTTGACTGAGCCAACTCCTAGTCAACCTCGAGATCTCCACAAATACATCACCTCCTCCGGGCCCCCTTCCTCCATCTCCCCTGGCAGGCTTGGCTGCCCTGTGACACAACGCCACGGCCCCTGCACCTGTTCTCTGCATACTCATCTCATTCAAAGCTGTTCCTTCTCCTTCTGTCTCCTCGACCACACTGTCACGTCCTCAGGCAGGACCTGGGTGCATCTCGTTTCTGTAGAGTGCCACCCCCTGACCCCAACCCTGCACACAGCAGGAACTCCACGCACGTTTCTGAGTGAGTGAATAAAAGGTGCTGTCATTCATGACCAGACGAATCTCTTCTCTCCTCAGTCTACCCTTTCTAGGAATGAACGAGGAGCCCATCAACACCGGGACTGGTGACTCAACCCTGCCATACTTGGCTGGATGATTAGTCAACATCATCAGTCTCAGCTCCCCAGAAGATACAAAACCCTTTTACGGATACACTCCTCCTTGTGTGTAATGTAGGGCTATCACATGGATTTTTGTTGTTGTCCACCTAGCCAATTCAGTTTTTTTAAAAAGGCAGAAATGCTAATTGCCTTGGGCTAAGAGAAAAAGAGTTATTTACAGGGGCAGCTTCCTGGTCAGTAAAGAACTGTTTGGTCAGCTTTGTCGAAAAGGCCTGGATTGAAATCACGCGCCACATAGTGAACACACTCAGCAGGACCTACATGCGTAGCAGACAGACTGTGAAGGAGTGTCGGTTTATCCTTCACCAGAGTCAACCAAGAGTTGCAGGCCTTGAAGTTACACTTCAGACACACACGATGACCACAGTATTGATGAAAACGTGAGACACGTAGGACCTGTTGTCATCTTCCGAGGACAGGAAAGACCTTTCCGAGCTGGGGGCCTATGACGGATTATCTGTAGGAGCACTCACACCTTAGAGGAAGAGCCATTGAACCTCAAGGTTGTAATGACCTTTCTAATGTCCAAATCCACTCCCTTGCTTGAAACCTCCCAGAGACCCAGTGCTGGACCCAAATGCTTCACTACCAGCTGCCTCGTCTTTGGCCATTTCTTCCTTTCTTCCTCAACCTCTCGATGCTTGACACACGGGCCTTCTTTCTTTTCCCCAAACTCACCAAACCCGATCCATGTCTGGACCGCTGTACTGACAGGTCTCTGACCACAACTCTCCCCTCCCAGCTCTTCCCATGAATCTTTCTCATGCTTCAGGCCTCAGCACAAACATGACCTCCTCAGAAGGTCTTCCCTGACTTGTCCACCTGGAGGAGCAACCCACACCCCACCCACTTTACACTGTTTCACTGCCTTCAGAGGTAAATGTGCTACTTTCAAATAAGGGCTGTTTTCACATTTACTATCTGTCTCCCTCCACTAAATGCAAGTTCTCCGAGGGCAGGGGACACGTCTGTCTTATGCAGCACCATATCCACAGCATCTAGAAATGTGCCACACCCAGAGCAGACCCTCACAGGTCATTTGGGAAGCTAATGCATCAATGAAAAAGGAGAATCTCACGAAGGGCAGTGTGGTCCAGAAACGTGCCTACTTGTTATCTGTATTTCTAGTTCACCCATGTGTCATAGCCCATAAATTGGGCTATAAACCTGGACCAACAGGTGCCTGAGAGTGAAAAGAAAAATAGCTAAGGATGCCTTGATGGGTTAATCACAAATCTGATCCACTGTAGTTTGGTACTGAAGAGCCCGAGATCTAGGGCTGGGCGGAGGGTTTAAGTCTCAGCTCCCCCTTCCGGGCCTTGTGTTCTTGTCCAAAGCATCACTCCTTGCTGACCACAGTGTCCTCAGGTGTGAAGGGAAGAGACTTCCAGTCAAGAAGGTGACATAGCCAGCCATGGCTCACCTCTTTGCATAACCAGGTCAAAATTGCAACTAAAATATAGAACAACCATCACTCAGAACTGTCAGAAATAGAGTTGAATGGAAGTTGGAAAACTATGGAATTAAAGGACCCACATCCATCCAGATTGGTAGGAGGGGTGGACACACGGAATGCGCTGGCTCCACACCCATACGTGGTAGATGAAAATTTAGGAGGGATATCTCAGGAGCAGGGAGTCCCAGCCCCACACCAGGCCTGCCACCCCACAGTTCCAGTGCCAGGAAGATAAGTGCCCACAACTTCTGGCTGCAAAAACCAGCAGGGATTGACTTGGTGGAAGAAACTCCTGGAGCCCCAACCAGTTCCTCTTAAAGAGCCCACACAAAGACTCACCTACTCAGACTCACTCCCTCTGAGCTCTAGCACCAGGGTGGCAGCTTAAAGGGCACCAGTGGCATACAGGGAGAAACTGAAGTATCTGGCTGGCATCAAGGTGAGCAGAGGCCATTGTCCCTTAACTAAATCCTCCCCCGAAAGAGCCAGTAAGCTGGTGCCGTATCTGAGACTCCATCAACCTGGCTAACACTATTTGCTTTGCCCTGGAGATCCACAGAGACTCCATCCCACCCAGCTTAAAGGCCCACCCCAGCTGCTTTTCCATATGAGTGGCTGCTCTTAGCTCATGCTTCACGACTTCCTAAATCCTCTCAAACAA
Organism: Trachops cirrhosus; assembly: GCA_028533065.1. NCBI lineage: Eukaryota > Metazoa > Chordata > Mammalia > Chiroptera > Phyllostomidae > Trachops > Trachops cirrhosus. Next base: position 63,807,566 of record CM052539.1, on the reverse strand, counting down.
GCAAGAGCTGGCCTCAGTGATCCTCAGGCCCAGTACTAGCAGCAGGCAGACTAGAGTCACAGCTTGGCTTTGCCTGGCCATCTCTAAGCCCAGCACAAATAGCAGCCATCTCAGATTGCTTTATAACTCCGACAGGGTGGCCCTGGGCAAAACACAGGTGGGGGCTGACCTTAGCCAACATCACCCAGGAAACCCCAGAGCTTCCTCACCCAGTAGGCCACTACCCACCATGTCAGACCACCACCACACTACCCCTGCACAGCTGATCCTCCACAGAGAGCAGAGGTTGTGGGTCAGTGGTCACAGTGGTCCTTGCAGCTGACTGGCCAGGGTAAATCCCTCCCATTGACCTGCTAACAGTGATCAAGGCTCAACTACAAGAGGAGGGTGTACTTAGCCTACACGGAGGGTGTACCTAGAGTACCCAGCTTGAATGATGGGGAGGCTGTGCCACTGGGCCCTACAGGACACCTACTACATTAGACCATACCACCAACACATGGAATCAAAGCAGCTCTACCTAAGATATAGGAAGAAACACAGGGAGGCTGCCAAAATGAGGAGACAAAGGAATATGGCCGAAATGAAAGAACAGATCAAAACTCTAGAAAAAGAGCTAAATGTAATGGAGAGAAGCAATCTATCAGATGCAGAGTTCAAAACACTGGTTGTAAGGATGCTCAAGGAACTTGGTGAGGACCTCAGCAACATAAAAAGATCCAGTCAGAAGCAAAGAATACACTAATTGAAATAAAGAACAATTTACAGGGAAGCAGCAGTAGAGTGGATGAAACCAAGAATCAAATCAATGATTTGGAACATAAGGAAGCAAAAAACAGCCAACCAGAACAGGAAGAAAAAAGAATTAAAAAAAAATGAGGATGGTGTAAGCAGCACCTGGGACAACTTCAAGTGTTCCAACATTCACATCACAGGCGTGCCGGAGAAAAGGAAGAGCAATTAGAAATTAGAAATTAGAAATCTCTTTGAGAAAATAATGAAAGAAAACTTCCCTGATTTGGTGAAGGTAATAGACATGCAAGAAGAGGAAGAACAAAGAGTCCCAAATAAGGGGGATGCAAAGAGGCCCTCTCCAAGACACATCATAATAAAACGCCAAAGGTTAAAGATAAAGAGAAAATCTTAAGAGCAGCAAGAGAAGCGGTTAGTTACCTACAGTGGTGTTCCCATAAGACTGTCAGCTGATTTCTGAAAAGAAACTTTATAGGCTAGCAGGGATTAACAAGAAGTACTGAAAGTCATGAAAAGTGGGGACTTCCCGTGAAGATTGCTCTACCCAGCAAAGCTATCATTGAGAATCGAAGGGCAGATAAAGAACTTCCCAGACAAGAAAAAATTAAAGAAGTTCATCATCACCAAACTGTTATTATAAGAAATGTTAAATGGACTTATTTAAGAAAAAGGAGATCAAAACTATGAACAATAAGAGGACAAAAATGCATATCTACCAACAATTGAATTCAAAAAGCAAACTAAGCAAACTAGAAGAGCAGAGACAGAATCATGGATACGGACAGCCTTCTGATGGTTGCCAGATGGGAGGGGGATGGGGGGAAATGGGTGAAGAGGCGAGGGGTTAAGAAGTAAATAGGTAGTTACAGAGTAGGGGCTTTAAGGTACAGTGTAGGAAATGGAGTAGCCAAAGAACTTATGGTATGACCCGTGGACATGAACAATGATATGGGGACTGCCTGAGGGAGTAGGGGATCTAACTGGAGTGGGACAAAGGGAGGAAAATCAGGGCAACTGTAACAGCATAATCAATAAAAGATAATTAAAAAATAAAAATAAAGGGAAGACACAGGTACTGTTGTGAAAATGGTGGTGTTAACACACATGCAGCCAATGCCTGGCAGAGCGAGAGGGCTGGTCATCACTGTCATTATCACTTTGGCACCCTAAGGAGGAGGCCTGCTGAGGGAACAGAGGCAGTGGCTGGCATTCCATCCCTTCAGATGCCCTAAGAATGACAAAGAAGGCTGCCTCTTTCTGGGCATGAAGAAGGAGCTGCTTCCCAGGAAGCCTCCTTGTAGACTCAGCAGGGCGGTGGGTGGAGCAGAGGTGCTATCTCACCTGTTAGCTGTTCCTTTCTCCTCATCACTCTCATACTCCGAAAGGACCAGCTCCTCCTCCCCAGATGCTAGCTGCTCTGGAGGCTCAGCCTCTGTTCCTGCGGCCAGTATGTCCTTGCTGAGGCGGAGGAGACGCTCGGTCTCTTCTTTTTCCAGTCTCTGTTCAGGAGCATTGCAAATGGGGAAATAGAACAATTCAGTAATGGTGCCCCAACTTCCTTGACGGAGTCGGCCTCAGTGTGGCTATCCCTCAGGACAACACACACACACACCATTTACAAGGGCCTTGCTGTTTTACTGGTATCAGTGCCTTGGCTCAAGCTCCCCAACCACTGGGTGAGAAGAGCTTAGCCAGTGGGGGGCAGGGAGAGGAGCCCGAGGTCCCTGCCACTCACCCAAAGGAGCCATACCTTGAGGCCCCAAGCAGCTACTCCAGAAGGGGACACTCACCTCACGTTTGGCTGCATACCGGAGCTGTGTATTATGACGGAGTTGCAGCAGGCGTTCTTCTCTCTTCTTTCTCCTGATCTGCTCCTTCTAAAAGGTAAAGAAGCCATAAAGGAGACTCCGGTAGGAAGCCCCAAACCAAGGCCTTTCTTAAAGAGTTGGGCTGCTTGGCTTAGTGCTTCTTCACAGGGTAGTTTGCCTCCCTTGGCCAGCACTCCTCACCAGTCCCTGAACTTGGCCAAATTCCAGGATCACTGCTCACTGTGGGAAGTCTGTATACTCCCTCCAAAGCCACACACTCTCAATCAAATGCATTCATTAATTGAGTTAGTAGCCACAAAACCCTGTGGCCAATGGCAACAGTGAGGAAGGATCCTTTCCTAGGTGGTAATGAATGGGAACTGCCAGTCCCTTGTCTATAGAGAGCTGTGTTAAGCTGCTGACATCAGCTTAAAAAAGACAACAAGGGTGCAGCCCCAATGACCCAAGGAAGTTGTCAGGAGGGCTGAGAGGCACTGCAAAGGCAAAGAACACATGATATCTAAATCCAAAATAACCACTGCAGTCCTGTTTCCTACCTCGCTCCCACTTTCCGTTGTTCCAGATCTCACCTTTAGTCGATCCACCAGGTCCCTTTCTTCTTTCTTCTGCACAAACTGCGTAACCCAGTCGGGTTCTCCAGCAGGCCTCAGGGTGTCTGGTGGCTCTTGACAAGAGGATGAAATAAACGGGGGCCGGTCCTTCCTGTCATTTAAGGGGGCAGCTCCAGTTTCAAGGAGTCGTGCCTCTTCTTGGTGTTTCTTCTGTTCAAAGTCATGGAGCCAGGTAAGAGCCCCACAAATAAGACTTAAGGACTTTCCCTACAGGAAAATAAATGTTTTCAGAAACACAGAACAAAAGCAAAGCTTCCCAAAATGATCCTGTCCATCCTACTAAAGCTTCAAGGAAGGTCTGACTTTAAATATTTGAGGGTGCTCTAAGACCAGCCTGGAGAAGGAAAGGAAGGAAATTAGCAAGAGAATAGCCAGGAAAAGTAGGACCAAAGAAGAAATAAAAATGAAGTTCTTTGCTTAATTATACAGCACCCAATTCCTAAAACAATTTAAAGTGACTCAGCAGGTTACATACAACTTCTGCAAGTTAACATAATGAGAAGGTGAGAAATTAGATAAACAGCCCCCAAAAGTATCAGGGCCAAGAAAAGCAGAGCGTGAAACCCCACCCGCGTGCTGAGGAGGAGCCACCTTGACTGGCCCTTTAAAGCAGCCAGTGTGCAGACAGAACTCGACACTCCCCTTGCTCAGAACTCTGTCAAAGCATACTAATGACTCTGATGAACACGGCTCTTGATTTAAAGAGCAGAATTTTCCCAGTGGGTCTGTGTTACGGGTTGAACTGTGTCTCCCCGAAATTCATGTATCATACTTCCAACTCCCTATGTCTCAGAATGTGGCCTTATTTGGAAGCAGGGTCAGAGCCGATGTAGTCAGTTAGATGAGAAGGACATGAATCCAGAATGACTGGTATCCTCATAAAATGGGGAAACTGTTTTTCTGAGAAAACGTTACCTTTTAGTTCATTAACTTTTAATTGTACTGTCCCCATACAATAAACATTCTCAAGTGTAAGCAATGGGGAATAATGTAAACTCTGCAGAAAGCGAAAATAAATTAGTTCCTTTCAAACTTGGTGGAGGTCCCTAGGCTGCAACCACCATTTCTCCAGCACTGCGTAGTGACTACACTTCAAATTCACTTTCTTCTCTAACTGAGGCCAAAGGCAGGGAGTAGTTTGAGGTTCAGGAGCCCAAATCAGATCCTGTGAAAGCCTTGTTCAGGTTGTTACAACAACCTTTCACTTGCTCTGTCTCCATATCAAGGCCTCTGCTGTAAACGCAGGGCTGCATGGGCAGTCCGGGCACAGTGCTCATTATTCCAACCAAAGGGTAAATGAACCCAGAGACTCTGCTGGCATGGACATCACTAATAGGTAAAATGAAATCCCGGGGCACACTGTTCTTGCCAGGATGCTGAGAAAGAGAAAGGTGGGTCTTTGGCATGCAGATGGGCAAATTTCCAAAACCCTGTAACATGTAATGATCAATTTTGGTTTGTGCCCCAGTACAGAGGTCGATAACCCTGGCCCCATAGATAGCCCGGGCAATGGTTCTTATCTTTTCCACAGTTGGAAGCTAGACTTCATAAAAAAGGGGAAATCTGGACACAGAGTCTTGCATGGAAGGAAGGTAAATGACAGGGAGAAGACAGCCATCGACAAGCCAAGGACACGGGCCTGAGCAGCTCCTTCTCGTGTTGCCCTCAGAAAGAACGAACCCCGTCAACATCTTGATTTCAGACTGCTGGCCTCCAGAACTGGGAGAGAATACATTTCTATTGTTTAAGCCCCTCAGGTTTGTGGGATTTGTTACAGCAGCATGAACAGACTAACACAGTCCTTCTGGAGCAGAGGGTGCAGTGAGTTTCACAAAGCTGCCTCTTCTGGTGTCCAAAAAGCAGTTCATTTCAGGTGAGTCTCAGGTGGGGCCAATACCTTCAGACCCAGCCATCAGCTCCCCAAGCCTGCTTTGCCCAGGGTTGTTCTTAATTCGGGCTTGAATGAACTGTTGGTGAAATGCATGTGTTTCTAGAGTTGGGGGAAGTGGCAGAGCACACTGGATAAAGCTTCAGATTCCACAGCCAGGTAACCTAGGCCAAATACTGGCTCCTACACTTATCAGTTCCCTGACCTTAGACTAACTTCTCTAGGTTTCTTTCTACAAATGCAAAGTGGGAATAATAGTAGGACTTTCCTCAGAGTTGCTGCAAGCATTAAGTAAGTTAATACACATTAAAGAATAATACCTATACCCAGATTAGAAGAATGCCTGGGAGAAGTGAGCAATTGGACTCTGCCTCTTTCTCGCTTTGCTAGTGAGTAGTACTAAAATTACTATTAACTTAAATCAGGATCTATTAGCTATCATCAAATTCTCAGAAGGCCCTGTGACAGACTAATACTCCTGAAGAATGGATGGCTCACATGTCTTTGGAAAAGGCCCATTTGTTCCATTTCTCAGTTTTTGATAAATATGGGTGGCAAAGACTTGCAGAGAGCAGTCCCCAAAAGAACCGGGGTAGCCATTCTGTGGGGCCTGCGGGTGGGGAGCCATCGGCTGCAGCTGTCACAGACCTCAGAGTAGGAGCCAAGGCCGTAAAAATGGCCCAGGGACAGATGCCTGGTTAGAGAGCCAGCCTCCTCCTCTTGAAAGCAAGCTTAGGGATTTTCTGAGGGGATGGTCTAAGTTACCTTCCAGAAACAATGGCGGGGGGGGGGGGGGTATACTCTAACACCAAGAAAAAAGATCATTAAAGCCCTGCAGGTTTTTATTCTGTAATAAGGCCACAAAGATTATACAGTGGAAAATATTCAAAGGATACATAACCAAATGCTCACCTCAGTTATGAAATAAAATTAATAAAGTACCCAAAGTATACCTAGCTTTGTGCAATGTTATTTCCTGGGGATTCTGTTAAGAAAATACAGTTCAAATTTATAGAGAGACAAATAAATTTATTCATCCTAAACACCTACGTTGTAGCAAGCACTGGGCTCCTTGCCAGGAACACAGACCTCCCTACAAAGTGCCCACAAGCACAAATGTAAATGTATGATTAGAAGGGCTTCATGAACACATGCAGGACACAGAATCCAGGTTTTAGAAATCCCAGAACTGCAGTGCTACAGAAAGCATAGGGGGCACAAAGGCGAGAGGTCAACTCGATGTGGTTCACTCATGAAACTCTTCAAAAGGTGACTCTGAAAGGGAAACAGGCATAATCAGGCAGCTAAAGAGGGGAACCGGGCACCTGAGGCAGAGGACAAGCAGGTGAGGCACAGCCTGTAACAGCATGGCACCCCCTGCAGGTTCTGGGGCACAAGGGCAGGAGAGGAGCTCTATTAGGGGCGTGATGTAAAGATATCAAATGTGAAGGTCAGGGAAACCACAAGCAGACAAGGCCACAGAACCGAGAGCATCAACATAAAGGGCTGAGCAGAGGAAGAGGATGCCTGGATTGGGAAAGGGGCTGAGGCGGGAAGATCTGAGAGGGCGGAGGTGGACTTTCAGGTTAAAGAAGGTGGAATGAACATGTGCTCTTCTATGTCCTTTTCTGACACGCGCTAAAATTATACCAAAGGAATCAAAGAGGCTTATATGCCCTAAAACACAGAAAGTGGAAGAAGGAACAGTAACGAGATTTAGGAGAAAAGGAAAGCAGTGACACGGGCTGACTGAGCAGAGTAAGGGACACTGAGCCTAGGTGCTAACAGAGATCTCCCCAGGCTCCCCTCTGGAATGCCCAGAAACCAGCAGGATCAAGACATGGCACTGAAAACAGAGGGAGGAACTGAAATTCTTTTAAAGAGTAATTAGAGGGAGTCACAAGATGGCACTTCCTCCCAGAACCAATCAGGAAATAGATCTAAAGAGGGGAACAGTCACCTGGAATTACCAAATGAAGACTATCTGAAGAGACTTTTAACCAAGGGTGGGCAGAGACCACCTCGAGACCGGTAGGAAGGGTAGGGGCGCGACGAATGGGCTGGCCCGCTCCTACAGGTGGCAGGCCAAGGTTACGGAGGGACAGCACAGCTGCAGGAGCTTCCCACTGAGGAGAGTGAAGCCTGCACCCCAGACTACACTCCCAGACTACACAGCCGGATCAGCTGCCCATGTAGCATCCAGCACTGAACGGTGGCGGGGCTCTATCTGCTGGGTGGAGACTGAGCCTACTGGAGACAAAGCCATTTTTCTTGAGGGCCAAAGCACAAGTTTTTTGTCTGTACCATTCACCCTGGGCTCCAATGAAGGGAAGGCAGTGGGAACTGGAGTCACCTCAGGTGAGTCTGGAGTGGGAGGCACTGGGGGAGATGTGCGGGAGTGGCCGCTGGGATCTCTGTGCAGGGTCATCCCCCCCATATCACAGCAGCCGGTTTTCTTGAGAAGAGCAAGCCCTTCCCAGGGGAATCAGCTGGGGAAAAAGCAATTACCGCACCTTCTGGGATACTGCTTGTCCCAACCTCTGGAATGCTGCTTGCACAGCATGCATCTTACATTTGCTGAAGAGACAGCAACATATGCAGACTCAGAGGGTGTCAGAGACTGGCTTTGGGGCATGGCCATTCCCTACACTTTCCCAAGAACCAGACTGGTGCTCTGCCTCACAAGAGAGCCAAGAGAATCACCTGCAGACCCAAACTCTAGGCTCCAGAGGCCCTACCCACCTGCCTACTACAGGCCCCCACCCTCCTGAGTTCAGGGAGGTAATCCAGAACAGCTTACCATTTTCCCTGGAGTCTGTAGGGTACCTCCCAGATTTATGGGAGATCCAGGAGTCCCATCCCCCAATTCTGCCAGAAGCCCTTTCAGAAACAGCCATTTCAGTGACTATGGTTGACAGCCTGCTGGCACGCAGAGGTGGGATAGGCAGATCCTGAGGTGCCTTGGGATATTTGCTCATCCACACGTGGGCCCTGGGCTGGTAAAAGCTGGCTTTGGAGCACAGCTTTGCCCCTTCCAAGGGGCAGCTAAGCCCCTTAGAGACAGCCACAAACTGTGGATCACTTGTAGCTTCAAACAAGTTCTTGAGGGACTCACACGGATAGCATCTGACATTGGCTTGCACCAGTTTCAGACATCAGAGCCATATCCAAAGGGATATCCCAGCAGGCAGGCACTAAACTCGGCTGAGATGAATTCTACTTTGTTCTTTTTCATTATTTTTTCTTTTTCAAAGCTTTATTATTTTTTTTCTTTCTCTTTTCTTCTCTCTTTTCATATCTCTTATTTTACTCTTCCTTTCTCTTACTCTATCTTTTCCTCTTCTTTCCTTTTCTTAGTTTTTCTTTTTCCTTGTTCTTTTCTCAGTTTTGCTATTTCTTAATCTTATTGTTTCTCTTCCTTCTTTTCTCTCATAATCTTCTTTCCGTTTTTCTTCTCATATTCTCTTTCTCTTTTACTATTTTTTCTTTTCTTATTTTTTTCTCTTTGTTGCTTTTGCCATTGTTGTTGGGGATTTGGGGAGTTCTGTGTTGCTTTGTTTTGTTCCATCAGCACCTGTACAACAGCTTGCAAGACACTGTTGTGGTCGAGCCTCTAAATCAGCCAGCCAGAGGGGAGATACCACCCACAAACAGGCCAACTGCAATCAAGACCCAGTAACAGCAGGAGAGCTCACATAACCCACACAAGGGACATTCCTAGAGCATCCAGCTCAGGAGATCTAGGATACTGCACACTGCGTCATGCAGGGCTCCTATCACTGAAGGCCAGCCCACGAAGACTGGGAGTCAAAGCAGATCTAACACATAGAAACAAACATAAGGAAAGACAAACAAACAACCCCCAAATGAAAGAAAAGAGCAATCTTTAGAAAAACAACTAAATGAAATGGAGGCAAGCAATTTATTAGACACAGAGTTCCAAGTAATGGTTACTCAAGATGCTCAAGGAACTTAGAACTACAGGGAATTTCATGGAAACTACAAGGAACTTAGTGCGAATGACATCAGCATGGAAAACACAAATAACAAACAGTCAGAAAGGAAGACTACAATATCTGAAATGAAGACTATACTAGGAAGAATTAAAAGTAGGCTAAATGAAGCAGAGGACTGAATTAGTAATTTGGAAGACAAGGTGGATAAAACACCCAATAAGAGCAACAACAACAAACAGAATTAAAAAGAACAAGGATAGTTTAAGGCAACTTGGAGACAATGTGAAATGTAACAATATCCACGTAATAGGGGTGAAGAAAGTGAGCGAGGGACAGAAAACCTGTTTGAGGAAATAATGACAGGAAACTTCCCCAACCTGGTGAAGGAAAAAGTTGTACAACTTCAGAAAGTACAGAGAATCCCATTTGAGACGAACCCAGAGAACCACAATGAGATCCATCATAATTAAAGTGGCAAAGCTGAAAGACAAAGAGAGAATCTTAAATGCAGCAAGAAAGTTACCTACAACGAAGCTCCCATAAGGCTGTCAGCTCATTTCTCAACAGAAACATTATAGGCCAGAAGGGACTGCCATGAAGTACTCAAAGTAAAGAAAACAAGGATCTACAAGCAAGACTACTCTACTCAGCAAAGCTATTATTTAAAATTAAAGGTGAAATAAACATTTTCCCAGACAAAAAAAAAAAAAAAAAAGGCTGAACGAGTTCATGACCATCAAACCAGCATTGCAAGAAATGTGAAAGAAACTGCTTCAAGAGCTAGAGAGAAGAAATAGGTACAAAGAAAAAAAATGGCAGTGAATAAGTACCTATCAGTAATAACCTTGAATGTAAATGGATTAAATACTCCAATTGAAAGACATAGGATAGCTGAATGGATAAGAAAACATGACCCATAGAGATGCTGTCTACAAGAGGCACACCACAGAACAAAATTTTTGCACAGGCTGAAAATGAAGGGATGGAAAACAAATATACCATGTAAACGGAGAGAAAAAAAAAGTTGGGGTGGCAATACTCATATCTGAATAAAAGACTTCAAAACAAAAGACAGAGATGTCACTACATAATACTAAAGGGGTTGATGCAACAAGAGGACATAACCCTTGTAAACATATATGTACCCAGTATAGAAGCACCTAAATATAAAAAGAAAATCTTGGTGGAATTTAAGGAAGAGATCGACAGCAATACAGTCACAGCAGGAGATTTTAAGACCCCACTGTCATCACTGTATAGATCTTCCAGACAAAATAATTGAGAAAACAGCAGCCTTTAATGACACACTCGATTGAAAGGGTTTAAATGATATTTATAGAACATTCCATCCCAAAGCAGCAGAATACACTTTCTTCTCAAGAGTGCACATGCATCATTCTCAAAGATACATCACATATTAGGACACAAAATAAATCTTAACAAATTCAAGAGGTCTGAAATCATATCAAGCATTTCCTTGGGTCACAATGGCATGAAACTAGAAATCAACTTCACTTAAAAAAACTCAAAAACATTCAAATTCATGGAGGCTAAATTGCATGGTATTAAATAATGAGTGGGTTATCAATGACAACAAGGAAGAAATCAAAAATTGCTTGGAAACAATGAAAACGAACATACAAACACCCTAAATCTATGGGACAAAGAGATGGCAGTCCTGAGATGGAAGTTCATTGCATTATAGGCCTACCTCAAGAAGCAAGAAAAGTCTTAAATAAACAATCTAATCCTACACCTAAAACACCTAGTAAAACAACAACAAACAAAGCCCAGACTGAGTGGAAGGAAGAAAATAATCAAGTTCAGAGTGAAAATAATTAAGATCAGAGTGAAAATAAATGACATAGAGACTTAAAAAAACAATTTGAAAGATCAATGAACTCAGCACTGGTTCTTTGAAAAGATCAACAAAATTGATAAATCTTTAACCAGACTCATCAAGAAAAAAAGAGAGAGGACCCAAACATATAAAATCAAAAATGAAAGAGGATAAGTGACAATTGGTATCACAGAGATACAAAGGATTGTAAGAAAACACTATGAACAACTATATGCCAAGAATTTGGACAACTTGGGCAAAATGGATTGGGCAATATTTCTAGAAGCATACAATTTTCCAAAACTGAATCAGGAAGAAGCAGAAAACCTGAAGAGACTGATAACAACTGATGAAATTGAAGCAGTAATCAAAAAACTCCTAGCAAACAAAAGTCCTAGGCTGGATGACTTCACAAGCGAATTTTACCAATCATTCAAAAAAATACTAACACCTCTCCTTCTCAAACTATTCCAAAGAATTCAAGAGGAGAAGAGACTTCCAAGATCTTTTTCAAAGCCAGTATTATCCTAATTCCAAAGCCAGATAAAGACACAACAAAGAAAGAAAATTACAGGCCAATATCCCTGGTGAACATAGACGCTAAAATCCTCAAGAAAATGTCAGCAAACTGGATACAGCAACACATTAAAAAGAAAATCATACACCATGATCAAATGGGATTTATCCGGGGGTACAAGATTGGTATATTTGCAAATGAATAAACATGACACATCACATTAAAAACATGAAAGATACAAAATCACATAATCATACCACTAGATCCAAAAATACTTCTGATAAAATCCAGCACTGATTTATGATAAGAATACTCAGTAAAGTGGGAATAGAGGGACCATACCTCAACATAATAAAGGCCATATATGAACAACCTGCAGCCAATAGCACACTCAATGGGCAAAAATGCGAAGTGTTTTCCTTATAATCAGGAACAAGACAAGGCTGTCCACTTTCACCACTTTTATTCAACATAGTACTGGAAGTCCCAGCACAGCAATCAGACAAGAACAAATAAAAGGCATCCAAGTTGGAAAGGAGGAAGTAAAATTATCATTATTTGCAGACGACATGATATGGTGCATAGAAAACCCTATAGACTCTACCAAAAAGTTATCAGACCTAATGAATTTGTTAGTAGAAGGATACAAAATCGACACTCAAAAATCAATGGCATTTTTATATATTAATAGTGAACTACCAGTAAGAGAAATTAAGAAAACAATCCCGCCCTGGCTGGTATGGCTCTGTGGATTGAGTGTTAGCCTGCAAATCAAAGGTTCGCTGGTTCGATTCCCAGTCTAGGGCACATGCCAGGGATGCAGGCCAAACTCTCAGCAGGGGAGTGAGCAAGAAGTTAAGCAAATTGGAAGTTTCTCTCCCTCTCTTTCTCCCCCGCTTCCCCCCCTCTCTAAAAATAAATAAATAAAATCTTAACAAAATAAAATTAAATGAAAAAGAAAATAATCCCATTTACTACCACCACCACAACAAAAACAAATGAAGGTAACTAGGAATAAATTTAACCAAGGAGATAAAAGACCTGTACTCAGGAAACTGCAAGACACTAAAGAAAGAAACTGAGGAAGATACAAATCAGTGGAAGCAAATATTCCATGCTAATGGATTGAAAGAATTAACATCATTAAAAGGTCCATACTCCCCAAAGCGATCTATACATTCAATGCAATTCCCATTAAAATACTAATGGCATATTTCACAGGGCTGGAATGAATATTTCAAAACTTTATATGAAACCAAAATAGACTCTAAATAGCCTTAGCAATCTTAAGAAAGAACAAAGTTGGAGGCTTCACAATACCCGATATCAAACTATTCTCTAAGCCACTATAATCAAAACAGCCTAGTAGTGGCATGAGAACAGGTATATAGATCAATGGAACAGAACAGAAAACGCAAAAATAAACCCATGCCTTTACATTCAGTTAATATTTGACAAAGGAGACGAGAGCATACAATAGAGTAAAGATAGCCTTGTCAATAATGGTGTTTCATACACTGAACTGGTTCATGCAAAAAGATGAAACTAGACCACCACCTTATACCATACACAATAATAAACTCAAAATGGATAAACAGCTGAACTATAAGTCATGATACCATAAAAATCTTAGCGGAAAACACAGTCAGTAAAATTTCAGATAACTTGCATAGCAATATTTTTGCTGAAATATCTCCCAGGGCAAGGGAAACAAAGGAGAAAATAAACCAATGGGACATCAAATTAGACAGCTTCTGAATAGCTAAAGAAACCATCATCAGAATGAGAAGTTCCGGCCTAGATGGAGGCGTAGGAAGAAATACTTCACTTCCTCGCACAACCAAAAGAAGGATAACAACCAATATAAAAACAAAACATAACCAGAACAGCCAGAAAATCAAACTGCATGGAATTCCAACAACCAAGGAGTCAAAGAAACATTCATCCAGACAGGTGGGAAGGGTGGAGATGGGGGCAGAGAGGACACATGGGCACGGCAAGGTAAGGCAGTGGACCACAAAGGTGAGGTGGGGCTGGCTGATGGGAGGGTCCCACATCATGTGCAGAGACACCAGGAAGTGTCTCTGGGGAGTACAAGAGACCACAAATCCCAGGGTTTCAGTGCAAGAAACAAAAGACTCAAAACCTCTGGCTGTAAAAACTGTGGGGGTTGCAGTGGAGGGAGAAATCCCCAGTCTCACAGCAGAGTCTGTTAGAGAGGCCCAGGGGGTCCTAAAACATACACAAACCCACCGACCTGTGAATCAGCACCTGAAAGGGCAAAATCCACCTGTGGGATGCAAGGGAAGTGACAGAAAGTGGAGCAAGGGCCAGGCAAGCGTCATTGTTCCCTCTCTGATACCTCCCCCACAAACAGCACCACAACACAGAGAAGTAGGTTGCCCTGCCTTGGCCAATACCGAAGGCTGAACCCCTTACCACGTAACAGGCCTGCAGAAACAAAGAAATATGGTCCAACTGAAAGAAAAGATCAAAACTCCAGAAAAAGAACTAAGATCAGAAGATAAGACAACCTATCTGATGCAGAGTTCAAAACATTGGTAATCAGGATGCTCACAAAATGAAGGAAGAAACGAAGCTATACGAAGTCAAATAAAGGAAAATATACAGGGAACCAACAGTAAAGGGAAGGAAACCAGGACTCAAGTCAACAATTTGCAACAAAAGGAAGAAATAAACATCAAGCCAGAATAGAATAAAGAAACAAGAGTTCAAGAAAATGAGGAGAGACTGAGGAACCTCTGGGACAACTTTAAACGCTCCAACATCTGAATTGTGGGGGTGCCAGAAGAAGAGGAACAGCAAGAAGTGGAAAATTTATTTCAAAAAATAATGAAGGAGAACTTCCCTGATCTGGCAAAGGAAATAGACTTCCAGGAAGTCCAGGAAGCTTGGAGAGTCCCAAAGAAGTTGGACCCAAGGAAACAGACACCAAGACACATCATAATTACACTATCCAAGATGCAAGATAAGGAGAAAACCTTAAAAGTAGCAAGAGGAAAGGAGAGAGTTACCTACAAAGGAGTTCCCAAAATACTACCAGCTGATTTCTCAAAAGAAACCTTCCAGGGAAGAAGGGGCTGAAAAGAAGTATTCCAAGTCATGAAAGGCAAGGACCTTCATCCAAGATACTCTAACCACCAAAGCTCTCATTTAGAATGGAAGGGAAGATAAAGTGCTTCCCAGATAAGGTAAATTTTAAGGAATTCATCATCAACCAGTCCTAATTATACGAAAGTTAAAGGGACTTACCTAAGAAATAGAAGAAGATCAAAACCTGTGAACAGTAAAATGATAACAAACACAATTATCAATAACTGAACCTAAAAAACAAAAACAAAAACTAAGCAAACAACTAGAACACGAACAGAATCACAGAAATGGAGATCACATGGAGGGTTATTAGTGGGGAAGGGGAGAAAGGGGTGAAAAGGTACAGGGAATAAGAAGCATAAATGGTAGGTGCAAAATAGACAGGGGGAGGTTAAGAATAGTATAGGAAATGGAGAAGCCAAAGAATGTACATGTACAACCCATGAACAAGAACTAAGACATGTGGGAATGCTGGATGGTGGGGGTGGGGGAGCAGTGGTGCAGGGAGGAGGGGAATAAAGGGCAGAAAAAAACTGGGACAACTATAATAGCATAATCAATAAAATATACTTAAAAAAAGACAAAAGAAAAAGAATGAAAAGGGAACCCATTGTATAGGAGAACATACTTGTCAATGATACATCGGACAAGGGTTTCATCTCCACGTATATAAGAATTTATACAATTCAACATCAGGAAGACAAACAAGCCAATTAAAAAACGGGCAAAGGACCTGAGAAGACACTATTCTAAGAGAGACATATAGATGGCACATAGATATTTGAAAAGATGTTTAACATCACTAATCATCAGGGAAATGCAAATTAAAGCCAAAATGAGATATCACCTCACACCTGTCAGAATGGCTATCATGAATAAATCATCCAACAAGTGCTGGTGAGGATGTGGAGAAAAGGGAACCCTAGTGCACTGTTGGTGGGAATGCAGCCTGGTACAGTCACTGTGGAAAACAGTACGGAATTTCCTCAAAAAACTAAAAATGGAACTGCCTTTTGACCTAGTGATTCCACTTCCAGGAACATATCTTAAGAATCCTGAAACACCAATCAGAAAGAATATATATACCCCACGTTCATAGCAGCATTATTTAGGATACTGAGATCTGGAAGCAGTCTTACTTCCCATCAGTAGATGAGTGGATAAAAAAGCTCCAGTTCATTTACACAATGGAATACTATGCAGCAGTAAAAAGAAGTACCTTGTACCTTTTGCAACAGCATGGATAGACTTGCAGACAATTATGCTAAGTGAAATAAGCCAGTCAGTGAAAGCCATAAACCATATGATCTCACTTACATGTGGAATCTAATCACAAAATAAAGTAACAAGCAAAATAAAATATGAGGCATAGAAACATGGAACAGACTGACAGCTATAAGAGGGATGGTGTGAGGTGGGGACTGGTTCAAAGAAGGTGAAGAGATTAGCCAACCAAAGAACATATATGCATGACCCATGGACATGGACAACAGTATGGGACTGTCTGAAGGCGTGAGGAGACTGGGTACGGGGGGGGCAAGAGGAAAACATTGGGACAATTCTAATACCATAAACAATAAAAAATTTCTTTTTAATTTAACAAAAAAAATTACAGCCCCAACTGTAGTCCCCACTCCTCACAGAAGACAGGATTTTTTTTTCTCTGGTGAACCTGAGCCAGGAGGGCCCTGGAGACAGCAGATCGAGGGAAGCATGGCAAAGAAGACAGTGTACCTGAAGGCATTTCTCCAGGACACCCCCAAGAATATTGGTTGTCAGGCTCAGAGCCCCTGGGCAGAGAATTCAGAGAGGCTTCTCTGGAAAAGCTGCTGGATGGCTCTAGGGAATTCCACAAATAGCGACACTGGAAGCCCCAACAGAGAGGCTGAGCCCATGGGTCCACAGCCAGCCTACACCACAGACCTTTCACTCAGCCTTTAGCACCTTTTTCTTGGACACCAACAGAAGGCAGCCATGGATTGCCAGACATTTGAGGAAAGCCTCAGAGCAAAACACATAACCCAAAGCTGGAGTGGGGGTGGGCGGGATGGGACAAGACGATGCAATGGAAGAAAACTTCAAAACTACCCTAATTGATATCTTCAGAAAGACAGTATTTCCATGAAACAAGAACAGGATGCTACTTTTTAAAAAATTACAGAACAACTTCTTGAATATTTCAGAGATGGCAGCCAAAATAAACTAAACAGAAAGACTGGGCAATAAATGTAAAAAAGTCTTGATGAAGTGAAATTGAAAGCAAAAACAAAACAAAACAAAAACAAACCATGCTGCCCAAAGAGATGGGCAATTAGAAGAAAACAATTATAGGGGAACCAGGAGGTCCAAAACCAGTGAATGGGAACATCAAGAAGATTATTATCAAACATAAGAAAATGTTTCAGGAATGAGGGGGCAAAGCCCCCAAGTGGAAAGTGCTCATCAAACAGCCCCTGCAAGGAATTCCGCATGATCTCAGAGCACAAAGGAGAAAGGGAAGATCCTGAAAATTTTGGAGGGCAAGGTAGGGTCATGTCACCAAGGACTGAGTGCACATTGCCACTGAATTTCTCAATAGCCACCATGGAAACTAGCGCAGAGAGGGAGCAGTTGTAAGGGTGAATTATCTTCAAGCTAGACTTATGTACCCAGCCAAACTAATACCAACCAAGCAGAATTCATGCATTTTCAGAACAGCTGAGTCTTCAACATTTACCTCCAAATAGCCCTTCTCAGGAAGATTCTCTGTCAAAACAAGGAAGAAAACCAAGATACGGAATTCAAGAAACAGAGAATCCAACACAGAAAAAATAGGGAACAGAGACACACGTAACAACATGGATAAATCTTAAAAAGATTATTCTGTGTAAAAGAAACCAGACACAAAATAGCAACCACAATATGATTCCATTTTTATGGAACGGTGGAAAGGTAATATTAACCTGTGGAAACAGAAAGTGGATCAGTGACTGCCTGGGGCTGGGTGAGGTATGAATGGAGAAGCAGCAGCAGGTAACAACTTCCAAGAGGTACAGTGAACTTTCCGGGGTGAGGGAAACGTTCTGCATCCTATCTGTGGTGGTGGTGGCAGTGATGACATGGGTGTTCACATCTATCAAGACTCACTGAGGCCCTGGCAGGCTAGCTCAGTTGGTGAGAGGGTCATGCTGATACCCTGAGGTTGTGGGTTCCTTGCCTGGTCAGGGCACACACAGGAAGCGACCAGTGAGTGCATAAACTACATGGAACAGCAAGTGGATGTCTCCCTCTCTCCCCGACTTCCTCTCACTTTGAAAATCAATAAAAATATTTTTTAATTACAAAACTAGAAAACTCATTGATATTGTACACTTAAAAGGGTGTACATTTTTATGTACACCCTTTGAGAATAAATTCAATTACTCTCAATAAAACTGATTTTTCAATAATGCAATAGCTGTGAAGTAGGTCTAAGGAGCAACTAATTCAAACTAGAACAAATGGATGGAGCACTTCGCAGAAGTCTCCAGACCAAAATGGACTTGATTACTGCTATGGACTGAATGGGCACCCCCCCAGTCCCCCCAATTCATGTTGGAGCCCTAACCCCCTTATGGCCATATTGGAAAAGCAGCCTTTAAGGAGCTGATTAAGGCTAAAAGAGGTCAAAGAAGTAGAGCCCTGATACAATAGAACCACTGGTGTCCTTATAAAAAGAGTGGAGACACCAAAGATCCCTCTCTCTGCCAAGTGAAGATACAGCTAGAAAGGGGCAGTCTGAAAACCAGGAAGGGAGTCCTCTCCAGAAACCAAAGCCTGCTGCAACCTTAATCTTGCATGTTGCAGTCTCCAGAACTCTGAGAAAATAAATTCCTGTCATTTAAGCCACCCAGTCTATGGTATTTTTCTGTGGCACCACTAGCAGACTAAGATGGTAATTCTAGGTATGGAATACAGGTATCTCCTGCTTCCCAAAAGTTTGCTTTGGTAAAAGCAAAATGGCATAATGCAAATCCGCTTAAAGCACATTTTTGGAAAGTGGAAGATACTCCTCACTTTATGCCATTTTGGCTTATGAAAGGTTTCTTCAGAACGCTGTACAGTTGTTCCTCAGTATCCACAGGACATTACTTCCAGGACCCCCACAGATACAAAAATCTGTAGATGCTCATGTCCCTGATATAAAATGACTTAGTATTTGCACATAACCTGTGCACGTCGTCCAGTATACTTTAAATCGTGTCTAGACTACCTGTTTTGTTCCCAGCTTCCCCCACCTCAAGGTGGGGAGGTGGAGTCCAGGCAGAAGGCAGAGAAGGCCAGGCCTGGCCCTCCTGAAGTCCCCAAGGGCAGACAGGCCACCCCCAAAGTATCTTTAAACTTCTGCCATGGGACCTGCAAGGTACCTGGAAAGGGGGGAGAGAGAGAACGGTTGGGTGGAGGGGCACACAACCCACTGCCACCACCGTGCTGTCTGCGCTGCCAGCCCGCAATGCCACTTGCGCCTCTGTGGGCAATTCCCCACACCTGCGGGGCCTGGAGGGTGAGGGGCTGCAAGGGTATATGGGGGACAGACGGGGAGGCACAGGTGCGGTGGGGGATGTGAGGGAGGAAACCCAGACGGAGGGGCCTGGCCCTGGGCCTGGAGGGCAGAGGTCGGCTGGGATGGGAGCAGATGCCAGGAGAAGGTGGCCAGATGTCACCCAGGAGATTTGTCCTGGAGGTCGGGCTGCAGCCTGGCGCACATGCTGGAACCTGTCTGGCCACAGGGAACACCCCGCTGCTTCAGCACCAAAGGCTGCCTTCCCCAGACTTGCCAGCACCAGGGAGGGGGTGGTGGGGGGTGGTAGGGGTGGTGGGCATGGCCAGGAGCCCCCTTCCTCCCAGCAATCTCCAGACTCTAGCAATAGGAGGCGCCTGCAACCAAGAGGTTAGATTATTTATAATATGTAATATGAGGCAAATGTTATGTACATAATTGCTATGCTAAAGTCTGTACATGTTCAGCAACCATTGTAGGCCTAACTACATAGTACATGTCAGCAATAAGGTAGCTTCGCCCCCCAATATTTTTGAGCTGAGGTTGATTGAAACCATGGGTGCTGAACTTTCGATGGCCTGGAAACCTGTATCCTATTGAGACCACTGGATAATGTGTGAGCAATGGGCATAGGCATATTTTTTTTTAAACGAACTTTTAAAAGGCAGTTATTAACTCCAGAAAAACAAAATTATTCAAGAAAAAAAATCATAGTATATGACTTTTTGTTTTAGCAGCGACTAAAAATAGATTACTACATCAGGACAGAGAGGGGAAAGAAATGTTAAGAGAACTACGTCTTATCCATCACAAGAGGAAGGCACCCATGACTAAAATCAAGAAATCAAGAAATAGCACACAGTTTATGCTTTTGAAATGTGCTATGTAAGTGTATTCCCTAAGACACAGACAAAGAACTAAAAACGCCTGCCCACCAAATCGCTAAGTTTGACTTTGTAAGTAACATGCAGTATTCTGTGATAATAATTTTTATAGGGCTTTAAACAAAGGAGTCCAACGAAGTCAAACACTGTGGAGTAGGGAAAATAAGGACTTTCGATAACCAGATCTATGAAGCAGGAAGTCACTACTGATCTTAAAAGACATTTCAGTGGGTTGGTGGCGGAAGAAGTCACACTGCACTGGGTTTCAATGGAAGGCACACATGCTAGTGGAATACTACTTTAAAAACACCCCTTCTGCACATTGCATTCCTGACCCGCACTTTGTCCATTGGCAGGACTTGTTCTCTCCTGCTCAAACATACATGAAAGAACAAAATGAAACAGTGTAGTACCGCAGTCTGCCCTCCTCCTGTCTCAGGAGATCATGTCATCTCAAGAAACGTGACATGCTTCCATCAGCAAGTGAAAGAAAAGGAATGGGTCACTTTCTTTTATTCATTCAGTCATTCATTCAACACATAGTTACTAAGAGCCTTTTGGGGACCTAATAGGCCAGGCTCTTCTAGATGACAGGGACAGAGAAGTGAGGACCACAAGGTCCTTATCCTTCAGGGGGTCACAGCCTAGTTGAGGGACCTTTACATCAACACATACATTCTACTATCACATACTGCTTGCTATAAAAGACAATAAATAAAGTACAAGAGAGAAGCAAGAACTGATCACCACAGCCCTAGCAATCCTCAATGGCCAACATCTAATAAATCCCTCATTCCAGGCCAGGAAGAAAGACTTAGGGGACCTTGACTGGATCCCTGCAGCACTCAGTAACCTAGTTCCTGGAGATTAAACCAATGTGTTCAGCATGTGAATAAACCAAAGTAATTTCTATGTTGCTCAACATCAAAGCAGTTGTGTGCCCAGAGAACTCCAGAAAGGTTCAGTGCTATGCTTCTGTAGCCATTTGGATTCTTATTCACCTTCAGTCTAATTTTCCATGGACCCTGGGGTGTGTTTAACAATTTAATAGAGGGGAGTGAGCATTCTTCAGAAAAATAAACTGAGACAACTACTTTGCCCAACTTCCAACCATGAAAATCTCTGCTTGGGTAAATAAGCCTCTGACTAGTTGTTATCGAGGTCTCCCAAGAGCCCTCTTGGGCCCCACTGTTCCTACTTACAGTGCCGGTTGGACTCTCAAATATCCCAATCTTGCCAGCCTCCAACACCTGGTAGAGCTCTGCCATGAAGTCTTTCTGGATGGAATAGGGTGTGAAGGGAAAAGGGAAATGGATGCCACCAATTTCCTGGGTTTTATCAGCCATTATCCTAAGAAGGAAAACAAAAACACCTTGTAGTTCTCTGATGAGCCAGAAAGAACTGGCTTGAAAACTAGAACAATTCCTAAGAACAGTCTCAGGAACAGCTATGGAACTCCTCCTTAGGTTGCACATATTTTTCGCAAACACACACCATGCTCTCTCCATCATGTGCATGTCCCCACGAAGCCATACCAAATCATGGGGAATCCATCTAGCGACATTTATCATCACAAGTGGATCTAGAAGAAGGAAGCCTAGGAAAGCCCCTATACAGGAACTCCTTCATTTCACCTGGGATGCTTTTGCTGCTTGGATAGCCTTGTAGTGCCCCTAGGAAAGGCTTGGAGATTTCCTCTGGGATCAGAGGTGTTGCCTATAATCACCTCTCCAGTCTTTCTTCTCTCCCTTGTCCTCAGGACAACACTTGCATGACAAATTTGCTTCACTTTATCCTATTGCAAAGATCTCTAAGTAAAATCATGGCACACCTGCAGAAAATTACAAGTACCATTACAGTTTTTCTTATGTGGCACAGATTAATATACATACCCCTATTTTACAGATTATCTTTAATTTGCTTGTTAGTTCATCCTACTCTCCATTTCCAGTACCAACCAGAGCTGCCTCCACAAAATGGTTGGGCCTCAAGAATCAGAGCTTTCTGTCTGGCTCTGGACCAGCAGAACGCTCTTCACAAGGACGGCGCCTGGCTGGAAGAGCTCCACATATGGAGACCACAGCATCTCTTTCCCTTGCCAGGCCAAGGTCTAAGGCAAACTCTTCCGCTCTGTGTCTATGTCATCTTTTTGTCCTCTTCTGAACCTGATTTCTCTGAGATAGCATTTGCATCTAAGGGACTTCCTTCCCTTAGTCACATTTGAAGGACTAACTCTTCCATCCTGGTCCCACACTCTCTCTTTGGAAGTCACTGCTCCAAGCTCTTTAGCAGGCCCATCTTTCACAAGTACAAATAATAATAACCCTAAAACCATTAGCATCTTTGTTACCTAACTAGCCTCAATAAAACCAACAGCAGTGTCTGTTCCATATGAGGGGAAAGGCAGTTGCTGTAATGTTCTTCCAGTTACAGTTTAGGGGCAGTTCAAATGACTGCAGAGGTGGAAGGATGAACTACAGGAAGTGACTTTAAAAAACATGAACAATTCAATAACCAGAGGGAGGCATGTAATCAAATAACCATTACAACGTGAAGGGGCAGAGAAAGGCATGTAACAAATTTTGAGCACCTATGTGCTAAGCACTCCACAGGCCCTTTTGCTTTTATTATCTCATTTAATCTGAAAAACACTTAAGGATACAGTTGTTGCATATAGATACTTACAGAAATGAAATAATTGTTCAAAGTCTCAGCTAGTTAGAGGAAAACCAGGGATCCAAACCCAGGTCCATATGACTGTTTTAGTCAAATTTAACTGGCTGCAGGAGATAACCAACAGACATAAAAGGGAGATTTATTAAAAAGATACCTATTGAGAATTGAGATCATCTGGAAAAACCAAGAATAGAAGCCACTGCCAGGGTGGGAGTTCTGGGGCACTAGAACTACTGAAACACTCAAACCTTAAAACAGCTCCCAGAAACTCACCAACCAGTAAATACCCATGGATTTTCATTCTCTGGCTCACTCACATGCCAGATGGAGCGACTAACTGACCTCCTCTGCTTACTCACAGCTTCTGCTCATTCAGAACTTCAGCCTGCACATGGTCACTTCAGCCCTCTGTACCTTTACCTTCAACTCCCACTACCATGAAATGCTTTTCCTGTTTCTCAGTTCTAAATCTCAAGAGAAATATCTGATCAGCACCTCCTGCCGTTTTAAGGTCACCCTATAGAAGGGTAAAGGCACCAGTCTGACCTGATCCTCCTAGGCCTTGCACTTGGTCCCCACTCCCACCCAGGCCCCCGCCCCAGGGAAGGATGAGTCCTTAACAGTTAGGGACACTCAGCTCCTCAGAGAAGCCTTTCCCTCTGTTTCACCATACTATTGGTCAAATACCCTCCCTCCAAATACAGGAACATGCACACATACACACACACACTGCTCTACTTTAAGTCACTCTTTTATTTCAATACCCTATGTTTAATTTCTTCATAGCTCAGCACTCGCAGCTAACTGGGTTGACCAAAAAGTCCATGTAGTTTTTTCCCATAAAATAGAGACACGATTTTCATTTTCACCAATAACTTTATTGATTTGGATATTTTGAGTATGTCGGCTCTCTCCCACATGGTGTACCATTGATTAATCTCAATTAATGCCTTGTTTTGATTCCTATCAACTTCGACTGGTCTGCCCGATAGTGGAACATTGTCCTGGAGAAATCTCCAGCACCAAGCTTCGCAAACCACTTGTGACACGTTTGACCAGTCACAGTAACTTTTCCATACACTGCGCCAATCTTTTTTGTGCTTCAGTTGTGTTTTTACCTTTCTTGAAATAATGAAGCATAATATGTTGAAAATGTTGCTTATTTTCTTCTTTCAACATTAAAATGGTGACACAAAAATTTACCAATTTTGGTATGCTTTTTTTAAGGCACACCAATGTGAAAGCTGTCACAAAACAATCTAACAAAGTTGTCTTGAATGTAGTTAAAGACAACTAAGTGCGACCAGAGCCATCTTACAGAAAAAAACCAAATGAACTTCTTGGCCAGTCCACTATTTTATTTAGTCCTTCCCACTAGAATATACGAGGTCTGTCTGGAAAAAGTCCAGCCACTGTTAACATAATGGGAATTGTTTGCACGAAATTGATGTAACCCAGCAGCCAAGGCGAGTGGACTGGAATGCACATGTGTGAACAATGATGACTTTACTGTACTAGTTAGGGGGTTGGTAGATGCCACTGAGTGACTATTTATATTATCTGGCAGTTGCAAAATGACTGAGCGAGTAGAACAATGAATCTGCATCAAATTCTGTGTTAAGCTTGACCATTCCTCAGCGGAAACTATCTGGATGATTCAGAAAGCCACAGCTATGGGCAACTGGTGATTGGCACCCTCATTAGGACAACACTCCTTCTGATGCATCATGTCTTGTGCAGTTTTTTTGGCAAAACATCACACCACCCAGCTGATTCAGCTCCCCTGCAGCCCACATTTGGTGCCCTGCAACTTGTGGTTATTCCCAAAACTAAAATCACCTTGGAAATGGAGGAGATTTCAGACCGTTGATGAGATACAGGAAAATATGTTGGGGCTGCTGATGGCAACTGGGAGAACTGTGTCAGGTCCCAAGGTGCCTCCTCTGAAGGGGACTGAGGCACCATTGTCCTATGTACAATGTTTCTTGTATCTTCTTCAGTAAGTGTCTCTAGTTTTCATAGTACATGGCTGGGTACCTTCTGGACAGACCTTGTAAGCAGCATATAAGAAGGGACCTTGTCTGTCTTGTTCTTCCCTGCCCTTAGCACTCAGAGAGCCAGGTGCTTTGGCAACTAGAAGGCATTCAATAAAAATCTGATGCATAAAAAGCCAGTTTGACAAAGGGGCTACAGGTGGAGGTTTCTGTTCTTCAGACGTAGGGGTGGAGGATGCCCCATGACTTAAATATCTAGTCCGCAGGACAGTTCTTTAAGTTTCAAACTGTCTTCATATAACTTCACAACAACCCTGTGTGGCCAGTATTTTTATTAGCTCCATTTTACAGATGAAGAAACTGACACTCAGAAATGTTCAGTGATTTGCCCACAGTCAATGAGCAACTGCCTGAACCCGAGCTTTGAATGCACATCTGCCAGACCATTGAGACCCTGACTTTGTATTGTCTCACTCTCCCTTCTCACCAGGATAGGTAGGGTGAAGAGATTTGGTTAGAGTGACAACTTTAGAGTGACAACAGGAAACAATACAGAAAGACAGTCATTATTATTTCACTCACTGTCGGTGGTAATTATGGATCTCATTATTCCAGAAGCGGCAAAAAGCTAAGTGAGAGGTTAAAGAAGGGTTTAGCTCCCGCTAGGTGGCACAGTTGGCTGGAGCTTTGTCCCATGCACCAAAAGGTTGCGGTTCTATTCCCAGTCGGGGTATGTACCTAGGTTGCGGGATTGATGCCTGGTCTGGTCACCTATGGGAGGCAACCAATCAATGTTTCTCTCTCCCTTCTTCTCTCTCTACAATCAATAAACATAGCCTCGGGTGAGGATTTAAAAATAAGGGTTATGATAAATCCATGAATAGTGGATACACTAAGCACACCTTTTAAGGATGCTTGGTGTTGCTTTTTCTGACCTCTTCAGGTTGGTTGCAGGGAGGACAATCATGACCTCCCACACAAATTCTTCCTAGAATTCCTCACCAGTGCTAAGGCACATACCAGCACAGAAAACTTTACACTCATTAACTGTGAAAGAACCTCAGGTACATACTGTCCTAAAGTGTTCATGTTCTTCAGTCTTCAATTATCACTCGTTATTTACTTGGGTGCAGACTATTGTTACAGACTGAACTGCGTCCCAATCCTCCCACAGAGACATGTGTTAAAGCCCCAACTCCCAACAAGAGTCTCTATTTGGAGACAAGACTTTTAGGAGGTAATTAACACTAAATGGAAAAGGTAATTGAGATTAAATTAAGTCATGAACAGTGCGGTCCTAATCCTCATAGGAGGAAGAGACAGATCTCTCTCTTCACCAGCCCTGTGCAGACAAGAAGGGGGCATTCTGCAAGAGAGGAAGGGGGTTCTTGCTGCTGACTGAATAGGCTGGGACCTTGGTCTTGGACTTCCCAGCCTCTAAAATTGTAAGAAAAAAATTCTGTCCTTTAAGCTAGGTAGCGTATGTTATGGAAACCACAGAAGGCAGAAACAACTATGTTCCATACACTATTTAGCTTTTAAACTTCTAAAATGCTTTAACTTCACACACCTGGGGAGACAATACCGCCTCAAAACAAAACGTCTCCTACACCTACTGTGAATCCAGAGCCACAGTATGCAGTAAAGCCGTAGTGCTCCCACATGCGGGCACATAGCCCCGGCCCCACAACCCTGCTCTGGCCTTCTGTCTCCCTCCCAGCCCCATCCTCAGAGCTCTCACACTGTGTAGGAAAAACCTACTACTTATTAGTATTTACTTCCACTTTTCATGGCACATCCTCCAACAAAGAGTTCAGTTCCACTCATCCGAATCTTCTCGACTTGGATCTCACTCCGCCTTGATTTTCTGAAGGGCAGACACTAGGGAAGAGCCACTAACAGTGTGGGCTCTGGGGTCACATTGCCGAATTTGGGATTCCAACTGTATTCGTGCCTCAGTTAACACCCCTAACCCTCAGTTTCCTCATGTGTAAAAGTGAGGTCAAACGCATACTCACAAGGTTGCAGTGACCACTAAACAAGATATTTTATGAAAAGCGCTTAGCGATTTGGACTACGAAACCCCCTAGTGCATGTTTGCTACTGCGACTCCAAAGCACCACTCTAGTTTAACTGCAACTCCCGCTCTCACTCGCCTCCCCTTCGCATTGGTTTATTGCCTGTCCATCACATCTTACCCCGCCCCTACAGATCCGGAAGGTTTTTCCCGCTTCGGACTCCCCCACACCCCCTCAGTAAGCCTCTGGTTTACGCTTATCCCGGAGTTTGCCCTTTCTCACTTCGTTTCTCCTCGTCCTAAGCTTTGTTACCACGCCGCACCGCGCTCACCCTATTTTCCCGAAGAACAGCTTTGCTTCAGGGTAGGCTGGTGAGGCAGCAGAAGGAACGTAGCTGAATTCAAAATCGCGGCTCCCGAGAACCACAGCAACCCCAATAGGATCCTGCAAGGCCGCCACGCCCCGCGCCAGTGCGCTTGCTCACACAGGCCTCCGGCGTGTTCTCTCTCTCTCGTCGACAGAGTTTGCGCAGCTGGTTCCGAGTAGGGGTGCTTTATTTCCGGCAGCGTAATCTCTGGACGCTGGACGTAAGGGACTCTCAGAATCTGTTTTCGGAGCGCAGCCTTGGCGCTTGATGCTGGACTGCCGCTGCGCTCCCGCCTAGTGCAGAATGCAGAATGTTTGATCCTCCGCAATTAGCGCTATAGGTACCAAACGCTCTACAGTTGCTTGACTTGGTGGAAGTGTCAGATAGTCACTAAACACCGCAGGGCCAGAGTGCTGTGACCGATAATTGAGAATCCTGTGTACCGGTCCCCGCCATTGTCGGGCCTTAATATGTACGAACCTGTTATTTTACCTCGCAATGGAGGGTACACACCTCTACGGGGTTGTGCATGGGTTGTGCCGGAACTAGAACGTCTTTTTTTTTTTTCCAATTACAGTTGACATAAAACGTTGGTTGGAGGAGTACGACATACTGATTAGAGGTTCATGTAACTTATGAAGTAAGTGATCACCCTGAAAAGTCTGCTACCCACCTGATACCACATGCAGTTATTAAAATATTACTGGCTTTTTCTGTACACTCTTTTTACCCCCCACCCTTGTTATAATTATAACTGGCAATTTCTACTTCTTAGTCCCTTCACCCTTTTCACCCATCACCCAAATCCCCTCCCATCTGGCAACCCTGGCAACCATTAAATTGTTCTCTGCACCTGAGTTTGTTTCTGTTTTGTGTTTTCGTTTATTTTGTTTTGTAGATCCCACAGGAGTGAAATCATGGGGTATTTGTCGTTGTCTCATTTCACTGAGGATAATACCCGCTAGGTCCCTCCATATTGTCGCAAGTGGCAAGATTTCATTCCTTTTTGTGGCTGAGTAATATCCATATCCCATTATATGTGTACCACATCTCTGTCCATTCGTCTGTGGATAGACACTTATGTTGCTTCCATTTCATGGCTACGTGAATAATGATGCAATGGGCTGCATATGTCTTTTCAAATTAGTGTGTTGGATAC
>CM052539.1:63763877-63778941 GCA_028533065.1 Trachops cirrhosus | reverse complement strand
AGACGAATGGACAGAGATGTGGTACACATATAATGGGATATGGATATTACTCAGCCACAAAAAGGAATGAAATCTTGCCACTTGCGACAATATGGAGGGACCTAGCAGGTATTATCCTCAGTGAAATGAGACAACGACAAATACCCCATGATTTCACTCCTGTGGGATCTACAAAACAAAATAAATGAACAAACAAAACAGAAACAAACTCAGATGCAGAGAACAATTTAATGGTTGCCAGGGTTGCCAGATGGGAGGGGATTTAGGTGAGGGGTGAAAAGGGTGAAGGGACTAAGAAGTAGAAATTGCCAGTTAAAATTATAACAAGGGTGGGGGGTAAAAAGAGTGTACAGAAAAGCCAATAATATTTTAATAACTGCATATTTTATCAGTGGGTACTAGACTTTTCAGGGTGATCACTACATAAGTTATATGAATGTCTGATCAGCCTGGCCACAGTGCCAGCCATGTGGGCTGAGGTAGAGACATTGGGCCCTCAGGATCAGGATTATCAGGTCTTGAAGAATAAATTTGTGTAGATAACGGACAAGTTTGCTTAAAAATCCTGTAGGGAGAACAAAATGTAAAATGACTGGTTAGAAGGGCAGCAGAGCTCAAGAATCAAAGAAACAATGTAAACAATTGCAATTGGAGCTGGAATCAGGGTTGACACATGTCAGATCATTACAAGTTGTTTGATGGAAGGTGACCAAATCTATATTCTGTTGATTTTGGTTTTGAACCTAAGGTAGAGAGAATTGATTTACTCACAGAATACTGCCATCACCAGTCTGGGCAAGGATTCCCTCTTATCTGATTTTGTTTCTTTTTCTTTCTTACTTTTTTTTCTTTACTTTCTTAATTCCCATCCCCATTTCCCTCTGCACTATAGGAACGCTTTTTGATGTATAAACAATATGCATCCTTGGATATGACTATATCTTTGGAAAAGGATATGGAACTCAGAATTCAGATTGGTCTCAGACAGTTAGGCTCAAGTAGGGCCCGCCACTGGACTTGGTTGGGAATGGGGTTCATGTGTCTCAAACCATTTCAAGCTCTTTCCCAGAATATATTGTTTTGGGGTTTGGATCTAAGGTGAGGAAAGTTGAGATACTCATGCCAGGCTGTCATTATAGGTCTTTGTAAGAGCCCTTTCTCGTTCAGTTTCTCATTTGGTTTTCTGCTTTCATCCTCAGTTCCCACTCTTATGGCCCTCTGCATCGTAAGGATCCATCTTAGTTTATAAGCAATATATGTTCTTGAATATGTCTATATTCTTGTATAATATGTGGTATTATTTTATGTCTGTATTTGCAATTTGTAATCCCAAATTATGTGGAAGAATTATATGGAGAGGACCCAGGGATCCATGTGATGTAGGCAGAGCCTTCATTGCCCTGAACTTACAGCTTCATTGTTAATAGTGCATATGTCAAAATGAAGGGAGCACCGCGTGTTCCAGGAACAGGGTGGAGTTCCCAGAGCCCTCTGTAGTCTTCTGAAAAGATTTCTGCTTTTAACTTGCCACTGTTTATGGATGTTGGTGGAAAACAGGAAACTCCTGGGTCAGAGACAAAGAATAGTTTACTACTTACAGCAATAGCAGCAGCCAGGGTACCATCACTTTTATTTTACCAGTTCCCCAAAGCCTAACTCCCTAACAGAGAGATATTATTTTTTATTATAATGGAGGGTAAACAAACCTGCCCTTTGTTATTTCTACCTTCCAAAGCTGTACCTTATACAAACATCCTTGAAAAGATCATCCAGAACAGAAGAGTCTACTCACAAGACCAGCAGAATCAAATGAGACCCTTGGAGATTGTATTCCAAGCCTCCCATACGATTTTCTCTCTCTCCTCCCAAACACCTCTATACAAAGCTTCTGCTATCAGATAACCCTTTCTTGTTGAATTATCTCCAAATCTTATGTTATTCCTTCTTATTTTCTGAAGAAATTGGTGTATTAATTATCTTTTTAACACAATAGCCTTTTGGTTCCATGGCTTCTGCTTCAATGACCTTCACCTCTGCTCTATTTCCCATTACTTGTGAAGCTAAACATCACTCCACGCACTAGGTATTTGGGTCTCCCCCATGTGAATGCCACATTTACATCCTTTACTCATTTTCCTCTTAGACTGACCACTTCCTTATTTAATTAATGAAATGCCTTGTCTATTGTAGATATGCATCTCTTCGTGCTTTTAGCTGTTTCAGTATGTTTTTCCAGTCTGTGATCTGTGTATGAACTTTTACTATTATATAGTTTGATGAATAGAAACCCTTAATTTTGATGTAATTTTTATCTATTTCTTTTTTTTCTCTTAGAGTGTGCTTTTGGGAGCTGATTTAAGTTCTTACACACGACAAATCCGGAAAAAATATTGTATGTGTTTCTTTTTTCTCTTCCTTTAGCTTTGCATTTTACCTTTTTCATTTAGGAATTTAATTGAAATGAATTTCTTTAAAAAATATTTTTATTGTATTTTTTCATTACCATTTATCCCTCTTATACCCTCTTCCACCTCCACCCACCCCCTCCCTCCCATTTGAATATGACATAAACATGCATTCTCAGTGAATGTAATAACACTCCCAAGGGGGTGAAATGTGTACTTAGCAGGGCAAAAGAACTTAAGATAGTGTGGCTTTCCTAAAAACCACAGATAGATAGACACTATATCTGTGGTATTAAAATTGCATTGGGAAAGGAGGAAAATAAGAAAATGAATGTCTAAAAAGGTTTCTTAGAAAGATAATAATGAAAACAGGATTGAGAAACGTGGGTATATGCTAAGACTCAAAATTACTTTTCTCTGTAAAATGACATTTCCCTGATATCATCTACTAAGTGTTTCCCCACCCTTTCTCCACCTGCACACATCAGCTGTCTGATACCTGACAGTGAGGTGCCCCCTCTTCCAGCCCTTTTTCAAAATTGCTTAATTACTCATAACATATGTAGTCTTCTTATATATTTTAGAATAAGTATATTGAATTAATTTTTTAAAGTTTTATCAGATTTTCATTGAGATTGAGTTGAATTTATACATTAATTTAGGAGAATGACATCTTTACACTATTGCCATTCATTTCCTGAACATGGTATAGTGCTCCATTTATTTAGGCCTTTTTGCCCTTAAATAAATCTAAAATTTTATCTCCTTAAAGATCTTATGTTTTGTTTATTTGGTTAAATTAATAGTTTATAAATTTGGTTGCTACTATGAATGGCATTATCAAATCTGTTATATTTTTAGTTGACTATTGTTAATGCAGAGGAACACTTGATTTTGTAAGTGGATCTTGTATCAGGTCACTTAGTAGATCTCTAGTGTTTTCTGTTGATTCAGTTGGGATTATCTCATCTGAAAAAAAAGAAGAAAAGACAGAAAGCAGAAAAACAAAAAAGATAGATATAATAAAAGAGAGAAAGTTGTGTACTTTCTCTGATAAGGAAAAACCAATAATCTATGGGCCTACACACTCATACATATAGCAAGAGGAACAGTGAGTTATACCCTTGTGGGGTACAAAGATAATCAGCTGGTCTGGTTTAATGGCACCGATAATTTCCACTTTGCATTTTAATGATCAGCTAATTCAATTCTGCCTTATAAATACCTATAATTTCCTTTAGCTTCCTTATTAATTTGCTCAATCCCTCTTTATTATGTTATAAAAGGGTAGAACCACTTGAACTGCTTTATCTCAGAAAGCAGAGAAATAATCAATGTTCTATGGCTTTCTTTGAATAACCTCTTCACATTCTCATTGGTACTCACAATGAGAAGATCTTTAAGCACATGTATAGGAAGGGGGGAAAATCTCTTAAGCACATGTATTTGAAGAAGAAAAACTAAATTATGATAGATCATAATTACCACTTTCATAATTTAGCTTCCTAAATTATGATCTATCAAAGTGATAATTTTTGCTTGATGATTCAAATATATTACTCAATAAGAGCTTTGAGCAATTTAAAATATACACACCATTTCCTAATTGAACAATATGTACTAAGTGAAATTATGCTCTAACATAATAAACTTGGACAAGGTTTCCATGTAAATATATGACTTTAGAAGCTGAAAATTTCCCAAAATGTTCACAAGAAATCTACATGCCTTTAGAAACATGTCCCTGAAAATGACCAAATCAATTGAATTGAGAATTTCTTTGCTACCTAAAAAGTCCAAGAAATTTGTCCCTCAACAAGTGTGACACTTGGAAAATTTTAAACCTATGTACTTTAAACAGAAACAAATAGATTTCTACATAAAGCTTTTTTTAAGTTAAAGGGAATTCAGAGCTAAGGCATCAAAGGAAATACTAAGATTAGCCTTATTAAAGAAAACAGACTTCACTATGTGAAAGAAGACAAATTTGTAATAATGTGTTAATCTTAGCTGCCCTTAGTAGAGTAGGCAGGACTCAAAGTAAAATATAATGGTTTCCTAAGAAGGGAGAAAATCATAATAGAAACATCTTCATGAAGGGGATCCTGTATAATTCTATCAGAAAATATGAGAAGAACATGAGGTTTAAAGGAAATATTGTCAAACAAAACAACAGAACATTGCCCTGGCTGGGTGGCTCAGCTGGTTGGAGTGTTGTCCCATCCACCAAAAGGATGAGGGTTTGATCCCTGGTTGAGGTGTGCATGAGAGGCAACAGATCAATGTTTCTCTCTCCCTGATGCCCTTTCTCTCTCTCCAAAATCAAAATCATATCCTCAGGTGAGGATCAAAAAAACAATAGAGCAATATTTTAAAGTAGGTCATTATGAAAGACAGCAGATATGTCAATGGTATTGTTAATTCATTGTACTTTGTACATTTCTCTGTGAAAACACAAATTTACCCTATGTCATAATCATAACCAATTGCCAGTCAGGAATTCTCTCTTCCTCTCCTGTTTCATTTTACTTTTTTAATTTGCTGCACCCATCATGGTACATAGGTATACAGCAGTTTTTCAATCTTGGAAATTCTTTGTGTTTTAAAGTAATGTGCTTTAAGGCTGCACTATTTCTACATGTACTCATATCAATGAGTTTGTTTCACAGACATTAGTTATTCTGCTTGAGCCACAATGCCCTGAACTAGTTCAGTCTAGACCAACTATTCTTACCCCAGAACTGGACCTTTAACTCTGCCAGATGCTGTTTGACAGTAGATTCCCCAACACTGGAAATCTTGCCAAGCATATATTATGTCGTTGGATAATTACTGCTTTCTAGTACTCAGTGTGGTATTATTAGCTCTGGCTGTAGCTCATGTAGTGTACGTAATTACAGCACACTCAGCAGTGAGCACTGGCCTACAAAGGGAGCTTTCTGGTGCTATTTTTATCTATTTCAATTGTTAGTATGTAGTTATTACTAGGACTCCAAAATCTGAGAAAGTTTGATATTCACACTGCATTTGGAAGCACCTTTAAGATATCTAACATCACCCTGAATAGAGTTATAATTTCTACTAATGATGATTAAATGTTAATATTTTTGGATAAAACTTCCTTTTTTGGGGGGGTTCTTTCCTCTGCTGGGTGCCTGGGAAAATGACAAGGGGCAAAATGGTACAAAGATGTGCAAGTCTTAAAGAACTGTTCTGCTGGAGATTACAGCTCATTAAGTTTTTATAATGCCTAGGGTGTATTCACTCATCAGAATATTTTCTTGTCATCATTCCATTTATGTATTTTATGGTTTCAAATAACCCCTCTTTTTAATGTATTTTATTGATTATGCTATTACAGTTGTCCCATTTTTTCTCCCCTTTATGACCCTCCACCCTGTACCACCCCACCATCATTCCCCCATGTTAGGTCATGACCATAGGTCATACATGTAAGTTCTTTGGCTTCTCCATTTCCTATATTATTCTTAACCTCCCCCTGTATATTTTGTACCTACCATTTATGTTTCTTATGCCCTGTACCTTTCCCCCCATACTCCCCCCTCTAACTTCCTGCCTATAATGCTCCATTTGATCTCTATTTCTATGTATCTGTTCCTGTTCTAGTTGTTTACTTAGTTCATTTTTGTTTTTTTAGGTTTGGTTGTTGATAATTGTGAGTTTGTTGTCAGTTTACTGTTCATAGTTTTGATCTTCTTTTTCTTAGATAAGTCCTTTTAACATTTTATATAAAGGCCTGGTGATGATGAACTCCTTTAATTTGACCTTATCTGGGAAGCACTTTATCTGCCCTTCCATTCTAAATGATAGCTTTGCTGGATAGAGTAATCTTGGATGTAGGTCCTTGCCTTTTATGACTTTGAATACTTCTTTCCAGCCCCTTCTTGCCTGCAATGTTTCTTTAGAGAAATAAGTCCATAGTCATGGGAACTCCTTTGAAGGTAACTGTCTCCTTTTTCCTTGGGTTTTCTTGGGTTTTCTTTCATCTTGGGTAATGTAATTATGGTGTGCCTTGGTGTATGCTAACTTGGGTCCAACTTCGTTGGGACTCTCTGAGCTTCTTGGACTTCCTGGAAGTCTATTTCCTTTGCCAGGTTAGGAAAGTTTTCCATTATGTTTTCAATTTTTTGCTCTTCCTCTTCTCCTTTGGGTACCCCTATGATTCTGATGTTGGAATGTTTAAAGTTGTCCCAGAGGTTCCTAAGCCTCTCCTCATTTTTTCTGAATTCTTATGTCTTCATTCTGTTTTGATTGAATGGTTAGTTCTTCCTTCTGCTCCAAACCATTGATTTGAGTCCTGGTTTACTTCCCTTCACTGTTGGTTGCCTGTACATTTTCCTTTATTTCAATTGTCATAGCCTTCACTTTTTCCTCTATTTTGTGACCATACGCAACCATTTCTGTGAGTATCCTGATTACCAGTATTTTGAACTCTGCATCTGATAGGTTGGCTGTCTTTTCATTGCTTAGTTGTATGTTTCCTGGAGCTTTGATCTGTTCTTTCATTTGGGCCATATTTTTTTGTCTCAACACACCTGTAACATAGTAAGGGGCAGAGCCTTAAGTATTCACAGTCAGGAGGGGCAACCATGTTGCTACTTGTGTTACTGTATGTGGGGGAGGGGTCCAAGAAGGAATGTTACCACTTGCTCCGCTCTCAGCCAGCTTTCAGTCACTTCCTCCACTACCCACAAGCAAATTGGGCCCTTCTGGTCCTGATTTCCAGGTGAGTGGGTTTGTGTACATTCTAGGACCCTGTGGGTCTCTTCAATGAACTCTCCTGTGAGGCTGGGAGTTTCTCCAGCCACCTCAACCCCCACAGGTTTTTTTCAGTCAGAGATTTTGAAGCTTTATTTCCCCTCACTGGAACCCTGGGTTGCATGGTCTATCTTGCTCCCCAGTTGTTCCTCCCAGTTTATCTGCACGCAAATATGGGACTACTCACTCCCTCAGTAGCTGCCTTGCCATGAGTCCTCTCCACCCTGGCTGTCTGTTTCCACCCCTCCTACCAGTCTGGATAAGTGTTTCTCCTTTAATTCCTTGGTTGTCAGACTTCCATAAATTTGATTTTCAGGCAGTTCTGGTTATTTTTTGTTTTTAAATTTGTTGTTGTCCTTCTTTTGGTTGTGTGAGGAGGCAAAGTGTATCTACCTATGCCTCCATCTTAGCCAGAAATCCAAATAACCCCTCTTTAAGAGGCACAGGAGTTAGCCCTTAAGAAGCTGGCAGTTGTAGGCATGTTCTCGCAGGGATCAGAATTGTCCTGGACAGAAGGTAGTAAGTCGTAGAGCAGCTTGGCGATAGGAGGGAGAAAGGCTTTAGTTGCCTGGACATTTCCTCAGTAGCTGTCTTCAGGTCTTATTGCTCCCCAGTCACTATTACACATTACAGCTTGGCTACCTGCTTTTGCCTATGTGTTCCTGAGAATTTACTTGCATTACAGGAAAGGTTAAGGTATAAATGAAACATATGTCACTTAACTGAAACTCTTGATGTCAATAATTAAAGAACTTCAATTTTTTAAGTGGGGAACACTTAGGATTCCTCCCCCTTAGTATGCTAACAATTTACAAAAACAACCACAAAATCAGTTTTAAACAAATACATGCTCTCCAGAAGTAGTTTATAAAGTTTAAACTCTCTGGTGATGATTTTTTAGGCTGGAGGCCATTTCTTGAGTCTTTCCCAATTACTTAGCAACAGTAAAAGCCAAATGTGGAAGATTTAATTAAGTAGGATAAAGATGAAGGTATAAGCCAAGGCATTGTCTTAGTTGTCATGATTTAGGTTTCCAAAGCAATGGGAGTAATTCCTGTTCAGAAAGAAAGTGTCAGAATACATTAACCCAAGGTCAACAATTTGAGGAAAATGTTGTCATGTACCATGTTTTCCAACCAGTTATCCTTGGTAATAACAATGTAAAAGTGGAAAAACAAAGAAAAATATTAGAATTTGAAAAGAACTATGTACCTAGAAAGAAAATCCTTCTTGATAAAAAGTATTCTATTAATGCAACATAGGTCCAGGAGCTACCCGTGCTGGGGAACAAGCAGTGGGGCTCAAATGTCTGCAGAGCCCTTGGCACCCAAAGTGAACTGTGAATGAGTTTGCTGCTACTGTAATGAAAATAAGGTCTGGTCAACACAATAAACTTTTTTTCTCTAAAAAAAATAATAATTGATTTGTCCTAAAGACCTTTCCTTATAACATTGTCATAAAAATAAGAATTACACTTTTGCACATTATTTCCAATGATAAAGCTCTGTGATACTCAAGAAATCTCTTTAAGTATATGTTAGATGTTCCATTTTACTTTAAAGTGCTCAATATTTTAATTCAAAGAAATTAATTTTTAGGAAAGAAACCAGATTTCAAACTGTTCATAATTTACATTTCAACAATGTACTTTAAAATATTCTGATGATAAAGCCATGTCTGCTTCAATGTTAAGAAAAAATATACATAAAATAATTTTCATTTATGTGGTTAAAAGCTCTTATGCTAATATAGGCAGAGAATTAGTCTTAATTCAATAAAAGTCTTTTGGTATTATGTAAAAAGACTCTTACCAGCATAATCAGCTAATCAAGGTTTAAGAGGACTTCTATTTTATGTGGGCATTTTTTAGACTTGGATTTGACTAATCAAGCATACATACATACTTCTTAATGCTAAATCATACTATAATAAGGTTCTACTTAAAACATCTTGACTTTTCCTCTACATGGATCTTGTGACCATTACAGAACTGAATAACTGTTATGAGACTGAATGTTGGGCTACATAAGGAATATGGGCATCTTTTGATAGGTGCCAATGAAGTAGAGAAATATGAGAGCTGTTTGGGACTTTAGATGCTATTTAGCCCAGCAATGTCATTTACAAAGACTTATAACACTTAGACTGTCTCTAAAGCTAAAAGTTGATATCATCATCTTCCAAGAGCTTGTCAAAAGGAAAATTTTAATCTGAATATAGAAATCAATTAATAATTGATTTACATACTGGCTGTTGTGGTTCAGTGGATTGAGTGCTGGCATACGAACCAAAGGATCACTGGTTCGATTCCCAGTCAGGGCACATTCCTGGGTTGCCAGCTAGGTCTCCACTGAGGGGTGCATGAGAGACAACCACACATTGATGTTTCTTTCCCGCTCTTACTCGGTTCCTTCCTCTCTCTCTAAAAATAAATAAAATATTAAAAAAACAATTGATTTGCAAAAAGAATTACTCCTCTTGTTTATGTTGACACACACCATAATAAGCTAATTATGAAGGCCTACAATCTTGAAATCTTTCATGAGAATACTTGAGTTCAATACATCCACCTGAAGTTTGTTAGAAATCTGTTATAGGAAACATATTTTAGATACCATGAATGATTTATAAAAGTTAATAAAAAGAAGGAAGAAGGGGAGGAGGAAGAAAGGAAAAAGAAAATACTGCCCTAAACCTTATTTCTTACTAGAAGAAAAAGTTTGGCTATTTAACACTTTGTTTAAGCTTCCACGAGCAATTCCATATGTTGTCTGCCTCTGCCATAAGCATTTTGAGGACAGAGAGCATATCATCTTTACTGACTTGTCTCCCAGAATGAGTACCTTCTATTAATAGCATTTGCTCAGTAAATGCTTCTTGAACTGAAATGAATTCTGTCATTACCATGATACATCCTAACATCAACAATGGGATGAATTCTATCTTTTATAAACCATTTCAGATGTATTAATGTATATTCAACAAAAAATGCATAAATAATAATTAATGCTATGTTTTTTAAACAATAATTCATGCATCAGTGGTTTTCAAAAATACTTGAGGGAAAAGTACATAATAAAAGTGTTCTTTTTAAAAAATTTATGTCTTAAATAATATATTTTTCTTGAAATGAGTAATGAACGATTTAGAAATACACTGATTGGCATTCTTGCTAGTTATTTAACTGTGATCCTATAGATCAAGTGACAATCTCTGTTGAAGAATACTTTGATTCTGCATGACTTTGTTAAGTTACACTGAGTTAGGAGGGTAAAATATCTAAGTCAAAGTCAAAGAAAGTTTCTATAAATTTCATGAGGCCCCTGAAGACAGCTGATTGGTCAACAAGGATTTTGTCTATGTAACAGAGGAAAAGGTAGAATTTGGGAGTCACAGAGGAGAGGAGGATCTAGTAGGAATCAGCCAGAAGGAAGAGCATGAGCAAAGGCATAGAGGGGAAAGGATCAGAGTACACTTCCCTTTGATCCAGAGGCCCAGGCATGATTCTAGGTACCAGTTCTATGCCTGTGTGCTGCTTGGTATCTTGCTTAATTCCCTAAGTCACTTTAGAGCTAAGGTCCTGCTTGGTTCTTGCTAGTTTAACTCCCACACCCCAATAATTGAAATCCAGTCACCATATCCCAGAACATGCTCACCAGCTATGTGACTTTCCCAGCTGCTGCCTGCCTCTCTGACTGGGTTTCCGGACAGGTGGATAAACATAGGTGGGTTGCTTAATCTTTTCTGAACTTCAGTTTTCTCACATATAAAATAGGAGAAATAATATTCACATACTGGTTTGCTGTGAAGATAAAACCAGTGATGTCTGTAAATTGCCTAGCATGATGCCTGACACGTGGTATTTCCATTTCCTTCTAAACTCTGTCAACCAGTTGGGACACTTATGCTATTTTGTGGTACTACCACCATCATCCTCAATACACACCATGGCACATGGATTACTTCCTTCAAATACCCACTTTTTTCTGTTGGCCTTCTGTCCACTGCCCGTGCTCTGCTGTAGAACTGTATTACTCCCTGCTTGGGCAGCTGGCTTTGTTCATGTGTTGTCTGCTCCATCTCTCCAGTGAGGGGATCTCATTCCTTGTGCTGGCTTCTCCCAGGCAGCAGTTTTCTGATGACAAGTTATGTCCTGAAATAGGATTCTAGGAACTTTTAGTGTGGAAAACAGAAAGTGTGGGGGAAGACAGACAAGGAATTTGACCAGGGTTTCTAAACATGTTATGCCCTTTGGTGGTCCAGTGAAGCACATGGAAGCTTTCTTAGAATAATGATTTTAAACACACAAATGAACACAGAATTACATGGAAGCCAATTGTATTGAAATACATTTATCAAAATACTTTTAAAAGAAGTTTGTCATGTAGCACCATATATAATTTTTTTATTAACACAAAAATATCAAGATGTAGCAACAGGCCTTCCCCTTACCCACCCTGTATAAGGACTGTAAGGACCCTGTATTAGACTCAGTCTGTGCTATTCAAAGGAGCAGAAATAGCTCAGTGGGTTTATAAACAGATTTCAGTTTACCACAGTGAAGAAACTAAGAACTAAAAATCACAAGAGGACACATATAGTGGTGAGTTTTTATTACTAAAAACTATTCAAAAAACATTAACTGTGATTAAATAAAGATTTCTGTGTTGGAAATGAAATTTGGGTCCTTTACATAAAATGTAACATGAACACTGCTTCTCAGAGGTATGCAGTGCACCAGGCCTACTAACACTTGCCATGGTACAAAGTGCTTTGTCTTCACTGACTCATCAATTCTAGCGGAATCCTGGGAGATAGGCATTATCTTCTGAATGGAAGACCTGAAAGCGCAGGTCTTCCAGGTCCCAAAGGTTAGTAGTTTCAATCTATAAAATGGAGCTAATTATACTTCCTTATAGGGTTGTAATGAAGAGTTTAAAATAATACATGCCAATTGCATATTTCAGATTATCAAGGATACCAATATTCTAAGAACTTTGTATGTGTTAACTCATTTTATCCTCACAGCAACTCTGTGAGGCAAATGATATCATCATCCCCATTTCACAGATGGAAAACAGTGATACTAAGATGCTGGCTAGCTTGCCAAAAGTTATACATCTACTAAATGGATGTGAACCCACATAGTCTGACTCCAAGTGATCCAAGCTGGGAACCACTATGCTATGCTGCACCCAGACATGGTCCTACCAATCTGTTTTATGTATGTACAAGATTTCTGTTCCCAACAAGGCAGTTATAGTTCTAGGGCTAAAAAATAGAGCTGCCTTAGTGAAACTAGGTTGTTTGAGGCGTATAAATTCAAACTAGACTGACAGTTTTGTTTATCGCTTCACAGTCCATAAATGGTCTGCACTGAAGATCTCTGACTGTTATCCTAATCTACATTTATTTCACATTCAATATCTAAGCCAGGAAGACCTGGCTTATATAGGACCTTATTAAGACCAGGAAGAAAGAAAGTTGCTCACTTCTTGATTCTTATTCCCTTCATTGTAGCAAGGCTGTTGAATGAGTCAAAAACAAATGACCCTGAGCCACAGGGAAAAAAATGTAGCTCTCCCCCTATTTGACTCTGTCTTTGAGGGAGATCAGCAACAAATATGTCTGGTTTACCTAAGTCCCTCTGCAAAACAAACATTAATCGTTGCAAAGAGTCTTATAATTTCACTGGTAGGTTTCTCACTTCTGGCCCTCCTGCTATATCTTTCTTGTTCCCTCACCAACATCTGAGAGACAGAGCAAAGAAGACCAGAAAAGAATGTGAAAATGTAAAAATTGCAAAATAACAACAACAACAATAACAACAACAAAGGGTTTTTAGTATTCACCCTTCTCAGTTTGACTCAGAACCAATTTGTTCTGCTTCTGTTGCTTGTTTCTTTTAATCATTAATATTATGGTTTCTTTTTTAATGTCTGAAAATT
The DNA here is from genome assembly GCA_028533065.1 of Trachops cirrhosus. Lineage (NCBI taxonomy): Eukaryota > Metazoa > Chordata > Mammalia > Chiroptera > Phyllostomidae > Trachops > Trachops cirrhosus. Next base: position 63,765,809 of record CM052539.1, on the reverse strand, counting down.
GTTCTTCATGGTTTGTCACTGACGGTGTACTCCAAGGAAAAAACAAGAGCCGCCCACTGTCAGGGAAGCTTGATAAACTGCCACTTTGATTATTGCCGAGTGGGTATCTCTGTCTGACAGTGGAATCTGGGATGATGATTCATAAGCTGAGATTTATGACTTGCTATGTCCAAAAGAGATGAGTAAAATATTTATTTCTGTCATTTCTCTGAAGAAGTCATTGGAGTCACTCACATGTCTCTCTTGGTATTTGAAATACTTGCATTTTGAGTAATCATGTGACAATCTTCATAAGTAGATAGAGACTAATAGACCTAATGAGTTAGATTTGGCCAAGATAATTGAGCCAATAAGGCTCAATTGGGTAAAGTACCCAATAAGGGTACTTACTGAGTCCTTGAGCCCACTACTTTCAAGTCAGTGCATTAAAATCCACAAACATTCTCTCATTTAATCTTTGCAAAAACTCTATGAGGTATTAATATCTATGGTCCCTATTTTATATGAATGAAAGTAAATAAAGTGATGGAGGGATTTACCAAAGGGCCTGCCCTGGTGAGTGGTAGAACTGGAATTCAATCTCTCTGTTAGATTCTGGAGCTCAAGTTTTTAACCCTCTATTTTGAATTCTCAGGGACCCAGGCAGGCCACTGACAAATACAGCTGAATTACTTGGTTTATAGCAATGCATTAAAGTCCTTTAGCCACCTATAAAAAAATGTACCCCAAGATACTTTTCCTAATACTCTGTGTGCCTGAAATCCTTTTAGATGGAGCTGTTAATATTTACTGAGCACCTTCTATGTGCTGGTTCATTAAGAAAAGTTATTTTTAAGAAATCAGCTGTCAGTCTGATGGGAACTCCTTTGTAGGTTACTATCCCCTTATCTCTTGCTGCTTCTAGGATTCTTTCCTTCATTTTTACCTTGGCTAATGTAATTATGATGTGCCTTGGTGTGTTCCTCCTTGGGTCCCACTTCTTTGGGACTCTCCGAGCTTCCTGGACCTCCTGAAAGTCTATTTCCTTTGCCAGATTGGGGAAGTTCTCCTTTATTATTTGTTCAAATATCTTTTCCACTTGTTGCTCTTCCTCTTCCCCATCTGGTACCCCTATAATTCGGATGTTGGAATGTTTAAAGATGTCCTGGAGGTTCCTAAGCCTCTCCTCATTTTTTTGAATTCTTATTTCTTCATACTTTTCTGGTTGTATATTTTTTTGTTCCTTCTGGTCCACTCCAATGATGTGAGACCCATCTTTCATTCCATCACTATTGGTTCCCTGTGCATTTTTCTTCATTAAACTTATTGTAGCCTGCATTTTTTCATCTAATTTGTGACCAAAATCCACCAATTCTGTGAGTATCCTGATCGCCAGTGCTTTGAACTGTGCATCTGATAGGTTGGCTATCTCTTGGTGGCTTAAAAGGATGGGTTCTGGGGCTTTCAATTCTTCTTCTGTTTGAGCCATCTTTTTGCTGGTTTGTTGTTTTGTTGTTTTTTTGGGTTTTTTTTTGGTCTTGTTGAGCTCCTGTAGTGAGGGGCGGGGCCTTAGGTGTTACCAGGGCTGGGCACCCCAGTTGCTGGGTTGTGACACTATATGTGGGGGTGGGGTCCGAGAAGGAACAATGGCACTTGCTCTGCTCTCTGTAGGACCTCAGACCCTTCCGCCGCTTTCCAAAAGCTAACTGGGCCCCTCTGGCACCAATTCAGGTGTGGGTGGGCCTGTGCCCATCAGACTGTCAGCTGATTTCTCAAAAGAGTCCTTACAGACAAGAAGGGGCTGGAAAGAAGTATTCCAAGTCATGAAAGACAAGGACCTACACATCCCAGATTGCTCTATCCAGCAAAGCTTTCATTTAGAATGGAAGGGCAGATCAAGTGCTTCTCAGATAAGGTCAAGTTAAAGGAGCTCATCATCACCAAGCCCTTATT
>CM052539.1:63682374-63753117 GCA_028533065.1 Trachops cirrhosus | reverse complement strand
AGTATGGAACTTCCTCAGAAAACTAAAAATCTATCTGCCTTCTGACCCAGCAATTCCACTGCTGGGACTATATCCTAAGAATCCTGAAACACCCATCCAAAAGAACCTATGCACCCCAATGTTCATAGCAGCACAATTTACAATAGCTAAGTGCTGGAAACAACCCAGGTGCCCATCAGTAAATGAACGGATCAAAAAACTATGGTACATTTACACAATGGAATTCTATGCAGCTGAAAGAAAGAAGGAGCTCATATCCTTTGCAACAGCATGGATGGAGCTGAAAAGCATTACACAAATCTTTTTAATATCTTTGTCTCACTACAAACACTTCTTTATCTATATCTCCCATTAAGGAAAGTTGATTTCCACATCAAAATGTGCAGCATTGAAATGGTTTACAAAAGGAATCTTTAGTTCTTGTTATAAAATTAAATATAATTTCAAAAACTGAATTTTCTGGGAACTACATCAGAGAGGATGCAGCCTTTGGGCTCTTTAACAGGAAACTCCCCCCACCCACACAGCACCTCAGCAGCAGCCAGTCTGCGCTGGAACTGGCTCACACTGGCTCATGAGAGCACATCTCCTCCCAAACCTGAGTTCAGTGATTTCAGGTTGGTAGTTTGAAATTGGCCACGGTAGAAGTATTTATACTAAAACAAATCAACAAAAATTTCAAACCAGAGTTTTTTGTTCAGAAGATCAGTTTACCAGCACAACATGCATATATCTCTTTTCTCAAAATCCTACCAATTAAAAAAATTGCATCCCATGACATACTTGTTTAAAAATTATTATACTTAAATACACATTTCAAAATTCAGAAGTCCATGAAATCTTTTAGGAAAAGCAATTTGAATTTTATGTATTTTTTCTTTTAATTGGAGGAGCCCAACTGAATTTTAAGAAGATTATTCATTATTAAAATTACTACATAAAAGTTTGATATCTCAAATTGTGGTAGTTTTAGTAGAACCATTACCAGTCTTGGCATTTGGATTTCTTGTAATGATGATTGTCAGCTAATAGGTTTGAGGAATGATTATACAGCTCCAAAATTAGGACCCAGGAATCTAAAAGCTTTACACATACTTCAATGGAGAAATATGTATTGGAGACTTTTCTAGTCTGTTTTTAAAGGGGTGGACTGCAGAGATGTAAGTTCTTATTGTATTCATCTGATGACTCAGAAAGAGTCCCTCTGATGTTTTTTGAGGGCAAGGTGATCAGCTTACCTTTGCCTTTAGTTACACTGCCATAAAGAGGCCTAAAGGATAAATGTGAGGGAATTCATGTTTTAAAATCCAAATCTCTTGTTAACATTGAAGGATAAGTCCTAGACAAAGTTCTCTACTGTGCCACATTCTAAAACAGGATTTTCAGATGTCATGGGTTCCATAAACCTTCAGATGAAAGAAAATGCAGCCCTCTGCTTTCTGAAACAGGAATGAATTGGCCTGTTTCACATCAGCTGAGGTTCAATATGGCAGAGAAATTCCGTTTAGTGGAAGAATTCACAGGCTCCTTTGATTGGCCTTCAGAGGTAAGAAGTGATAGTATTCTGTCATTGGTGCAAGTGGATTGAGATGGGGATTCCAATGAAAGGGGATTTGAGTTGAATCCTGTTAGGAGGTGAAGGAGACGCATTATTTGGTATTAAAGGTGACAGCTGGAAAGATTTGATGCTAACGTAATACATTCACAGCCAGGTGGATTCAACTTGCACTTCTTGAGGATGGCTATTTTTGTTATCTCCTGCACCTAGCATAATGCCTTAAAAATATTTCTTCATTTTTTACAAAGTTATACAGGTAAAAATGAATGCAATTATTTATTTAATGCTTGTTTTCCCCAGGAGACTACAAGTGCATAAAGTCAAGAATTGTGCCTGCCTTATAAATACTATATTGCCAAGTGCCTGGCATTGAGTAGGGATACATAAATATTTATTGAATGAACAAGTAGAATACAGATATTAGATATGATATACAGATATTAACAGATATGAAATCTGATACAGGTGCTTTAAAATTTTTTTTGCAGATAGGCTGGTTTACCTAGAATGCCATTCTGTTTTTAATCAGTAATTATGTAAAGGAAATTAGGATGTCTTATTCAATCATCTCATAATCACAAGGTTTTGATTTTGTAAGAGTGTAAATTTAGCATATAGTAGGGACATTTTCCTATAAGAAATATAGTAGGAAAATGTAGTAGGAATGTAGTAGAAAGTGTAGTAGAAATATAGTAGGAAAAACTGAACATTTTCCAGTTTCTAGGATTCTTGCCAGACACTAACTGAGGGGAGAACAATTCACCTATCCTGCATAGGGTGCTATTCTTCCTATTCTTCTTTGGAGAACATGAGGTCTATGGTTCTCCTGAGTTACTCCGTCATTGATTCCCCCCCACCTTTCTTTTTCACAGAATGAAGGAGCCTGAAATAAAGGCAAAAGAATATGTCTTAGGCAAGGTTGTGTGGCTTTACTTGTAAATGGCTTCTTCCCTTCTTAATAACCGAATGTTTCTTAACTAGGCTATAGTCAAAATTTATCAAATTCTTGCTCAACATCCCCTATTATCTGAACTTTGAGGACCAAGTTAAGCTTATCTCCTTCCTGTTCCCTTCACAGTATCAGCAGACTGGTCTCCTTTGTGTGACATAATCATACCATATTTTTGCTTTTCTGCATGTCTGATAAACATTTTTTAAAAAACTTCACCTATACAAATGCTGTCAGATATAGAAACTCTACCTCATGTCTGAGGCTTTCCATGAGACTTTCTTGGAAAACTCTGTCAAATTAAACAACTGGCATGTTTTTGCAATACAAAGTGTCCTCATTCAACCATGGGGATAAAGGGATTAACAGCAGTGTCCTCAGCTGCTGCAGGAGGGAAATTCAGTGGGATTACAGAGAAAGTGTCAAGAGTCTTTCCTTTTGTGGGGCCCATGCTTAGTTTGAGGACCTTTCCTATCACAATGATGTTCTCGTATCATTTCAGTTGAATGTTCACAGAAACACATGATCAATTCTATAGGGGGACTAAAGACCCAGAACATTCAGGTTAGAGTGACTGTGCTGCAGAATTATCCAGTCATTCTCAGTCTCCATTAGTAAAGATTCTTATGTACCAATACAATGAGAATGATAACAGTTCATTCTTTAGGATTTTCCATTTAATCTATGTAAGCTAAACCATTATGCTATACACCTTAAATTTACACAGTGATGTACCAATTATACCTCAATAAATCTAAGGGAAAAAAAGGAGGGCTCCAAGCACAAACTTTTCTTAAGATAGATTTAAGCATCTAAGTAGGCATTAAACCAATCTCTGAATGCAATCATATAGTAAAAATAATAGTTCACATTAAAAGGCATTATGCTCTGGCTGGTTTGGCTCAGTGGATTGAGCACTGGCCTGAGAACTGAAAGGTTGCAGGTTCATTTCCCAGTCAGGACACATGCCTGGGATTGGGGCCAGGTCCCCAGTTGGGGAGTGTGAGAGAGGCAACCAACTGATGTCTCCCTTCTTCTCTTTCTCCCTCACTTCCCCTCTCTCTAAAAATAAATAAATAAAATTTTTTTAAAAAAGGCATTCTTTCCTTTTTCATTCTGTGAAAAGAAAAAGGGAGGAAGGCAAATAAATACTTTAGCCATATAGAGTAGGACAAAGACTTTGAAACCAGCCTCACAATCTGATTTCAAATGCCATTCCATCACTTCCTTTTTGATCTTGGGGAAAGTTGCTTCACCTATTTGCAATTTGATTTTTCTTATGAAAATCCAGATAATAATATCTGAGGGCTGTTGTGAGGATTAATTGGTGAAAATTTTAGCATCATAAATAACATAAATTATTCAGAAAATATATATCAATTTATAGGAGCTGTATTTGTGATACATGGACCACAGAAAAGCTACAGATCCCTGCTAGATTTGTCCAGAGAGAAACTCTACAGATATTTAAAATACTGACTGCATTTTTCATTTTCTCCTTTGCATTTTATTGCAGAGAAAATACAAAGCCAATCCAGCTATGGCCACAATCTTCTAATATCTGTTAGCTTCCGGTTTTTGTAAGTCCTGTAAAATTAGTTCCTCCTAGATTAAGGCCACTTGTATGCCTAATAAGTAGAGAATTGAATTCATCATCTTGCCTCACACAAGTCTTTTCTTTTTCAACTTCCTGATTTCTTTGAATAGTATTACCTCTCCCAGTAACTCACGCTTGAAACTCAATCATTTTTGACAACCACTTCTCCCTCACCACCACCTACTGACCTTACTTCCTCATTGTTATCAAAATCTATCTCCAGGCATCTCCATTTCTAGGGCCACTGCCCTAGTTCACACCTCCAACCTAGTTTTCTTGTCTCAAGTCTTTTTTCTCCACTAAACTCTTTTATTTACAGTTGTCAAATAAATATTGTTAATAATGTTTTGATTACTTAGCCTTTTTCACCGAATTACTTTTGCCTCTGCTCAGACATTTCTGGTAGCTCCCCATTGCTTACCAAATGAAATCCGGACATGCAACACCTTCCACAAGATGGCTCTATACCGCCTTTCTGGCATTGTCTACCGTCTGCATCTCCTTTGTGTTTCCTAAAGAAGTTCCCCTTATTGTTTTAAACTCCACAAGTCGATTATTATTTCTTATACTTTAAAAACCTAAACTCTTATTTCACTTGTCCAAATTATGTCACCCTTTAAGGCCAAAAACAATGTCATCTTTCTAGAAAATGAAATAGATTTGCAGAAAATTCATTTTAAGTTCAATGAATGTACTTATTCCATTGATTAAATAAAGTAATCGATGGATGTATAAATGAAATAAAACTCTGCCCTGCCTTCAGGGTGATTGCTTGCAATAAGCTCAAGAATTAAATTCATTGGTCCAGAAATTGTTCAAGTATATATTTTGCTGAAGTAGCAGAGAATCTGAGAGTCAGATGAAGTTGGGTTTACCTGCATCCCCTGGTTTACTGATGTCTGATTCAAACCATAGCTTTATTGGATCGGAGTTCTGATGCCCCCTCCTCCAGGTAGCCTCTAGAAGATAGACTGTGGTCTGGGCTTAATGGCAATAGACCCTCCCAGACTAGTTGCAATGTATATATTTGAGTGTGGAGGGTCTAGTATTGTTCTTCTAATCATATCTTTTCTAGTTAATAAAACTACAAGTATCTTCACTATAGTTAGATATTAGATGGCCTAAACTCACAATCTGTATCATTCACCATAATGGGAGTGAAGAATATGCACTGCAAGAAACTGGGGTGCTTTTTTTTGCTTTAGAAGAGGAGACACTGGTGAAATATGGGACAGCTATAGAAAATGGAGAGGAGATGTGGTTTTGTGATCTTGGTGGTGGGAAGGAGGCCCAAGAACAGAGTGGATAATGTTTAGAGCACAGGTGGCAAACACAAGGCCTGCAGGCCGAATTAAGCTCTCCACCTTGTTTTATTCGACCTTGCACCTTGTTTCTGCCCAGTGGCAGTGCTGAGTTCCTTGCCCCTAGTTAAGGAGTGTTACATTTATACAGTTCTAAAATTACATTTGGCCCTTTGAAAGCAAACTGTGAGGCTGATGTGGCCCCTAGTGAAAATGAGTTTGATACCCCCAGTTTAGAGGGTATTAGGAATGAGATATAATAAAGAGCCCTAAATATAGTGTCCTGTCTGCAAGAATTTTCCATATTTCATTTGGATTAGACCTTACGGACTGCTTTATTTGATGACTGAGCATTTGTACATTAGTTCAAACGGTTTATAGGTCCCCAAATTAGTCCTGCATGACAAAATGCAGTGAAGGGAGTAAGGACATGTAAAATAAAAAACACAGCCTATGGGAAAGGGAGGTTTGACATTGGAAAGGCCACAGCTCTGTTATTGTTATAAGGGGGTTCAGTAATGAAAAGGAAAAATGGTCTAGTTATTTGTTTTGATGATAGGCGATGGTCCTTTCAATTAGACAAAGTTAATAAAGGAAAAGCAAGTGTTGGTTAACGAAAGAGGTAAAAGGACACCGAAAAGAAATCGATTGAAATGGGAAGGAGGGGGTCAATATTTCTGAAGAGAAATAAATCAATTTAGGGCTGACTTGCACCAAATTTCTAGGTGTCAAAAGCTTTCTAAGTTCAAACTGTGGTGGTCATTAGTCGATTTGCTATGAGATCCATTATTCCAAGCCCTTTCCTTGCTCTACTCTGAATCACAGAACATGTCTAGGTTAAACTATATTTCTCATTATGTTTTGCCAATTGGCTTCTGTTTAGGTTCAGGCAATAGAAAGTACTGGTGGAGACTGGAGGAGAGGATGAAAGGAAAAGCATCCTGCCACTAAGAAGGCACAGTGAACCATCACATACAACACTTTGAGTGACTTGGAAGGCTGCCAGTTTTGAATGAATTCAGAAAAAGAGTTTGCTCCTGGGTACAATTACTCTTCATCTCTAGACCTGTGAAAATAAAGAAACAAGTTATCTGCCTCTGAAATACCCAAAATTCAATGGTGAGACTGATGCAGGATAACAGGTATAGACATTCCAGTTCAAAAAGCGAGGAAATGGAGGTAAAGCCCTGACTGGTATGGCTGAGGGGGCTGGGTGCTGTTCTGCTAACTGAAAGGTCAGGGGTTCGATTCCTGGTCAGGGCACATGTCTGGGTTGCAGATCACGTCCCCAGTTGGGGGTGTGCAAGAGGCAATCAATTGATGTTTCTCTCCCTCTTTCTCCTTCCCTTCCCCTCTCTCTAAAAATAAATAAATAAAATCTTTAAAAAATGAAGGTGAAAGGAGTCTCTGGTCCACAACAGTTTTGAAATACAATTGGGTGAATGTTGGAAGTTCCTTAATTAAGCTATTTGACTTGTGAATAATCCTTCATTGCTCTTGGCTCTGCTCTCTGTGTTCTTGGCTCAGCACTGAGTCATGGAGTCATCCTTCCTTTTCATGGAAGGTAGCATGTATTTGAAGATGAGTAGGTTTATCAGCCTGCTTTCTGTGAGTAAAACTGGGGGGTCTGACAGTCTTCTTTTGTTTTATATTTCTCTGTCCTTCCAATTCCAAGTTGGCATCATTTCTGCTAATAAATTTCTTAAAAACTTTATGGGTCTTCGTATATTTCAATGGACTCTACTCCATTAAATAAAAACCACACAATCCACAGATTGTTTCAAAAATAATTCAGTCTCTACCTTTGGCTCCTGCTGAGAACCTAAAGCTGAGGAAAACACTTTTAAATTTCTTAGAGGGACAATGGTTTGATCGAGAGTATCTGAGGCATATCTTTAATCTCTTGAAATGTCCCTTTGTATAAATAAGCTGCCTGACCTTTGAATCAATTTTGAATTTTTACACAAGGTAATGGAATTAACTCCCTGGACACTTTCTTTAGAGCAGGTTTTCCTGACAGTGTTCAGAAGCCATGTTCTAGTGTTAGTATTTTTTTTTACTACCTGGGGAAGATGAAATTTTTAAAATCATTAAGTCTTGATGCTTTTTTGCTTAATAGTTCTTTCCTTAGATTGTCTCTCTTTTCTTTCATTTCACTACAAGTAGCCAGAATAAACCAGTTGTCACCTTCAGCACTTCACTGGGAAATCTCCTTAACTAAATAACCAAGTTCATTACTTACAAGTCTGCTTTCAACAGCAGAACTGCAGGAGACGTCATAAAGTTTTTAACTCTACATAACAAGAATTGCCTTTCTTCTGGTCCCCACAAACATGTTCTTCCCTTTCTGAGTCTTCCATAGCGGTGTCCTCTGTGTCCATCATTCTATCAATAATCTGGGCAGGTCATTTAGGCCTTCTCCATCACACTCTTCACCTTTTTCCTGCCCCACTGACTGTTCCATTCCATAACCACAGACACACGTTTTAGGTGTTTGTTATTATAGCACCCCACTTCTAGGTACCGAAACCTGCGTTAGTTTTCTATTTCTGTATAACAAATCCCATAACCATAGCAGCATAAAACAACACACACACTTATTACCTCTGTTTCTGTGGGTAAAGAGTCTGGGCACAGCTTAGTTGGGGTTTCTACTTTTGGACTTCCTCAGGCTACATTAAATGTGTTGGCTGGACTGTGTTCCCATCTGGAGTCTTGACTGAAAGAAGAATCTGCTTCCAGACTCTTTCAGGTTGTTGGCAGAATTAATTTCCTTGCAGTTGCACAGCTGAGAGCTTCAGAGATTTTTGCTGGCTGTCAGCCAGATGCTGTCCTCAGCTTCTAGAGGCCATCTGAGTTCCCTGCCTCATGTCTTTCCATAAGCTGTTCACAATACCGTGGCTTGCTTCTTCAAAGCCAGCAGGAAAGTGAAACAGAACAATTCTGCCAGCATGATGGATCCTTAGGTAATGTAGCATAATAATGGTGGTAATGGATCCTATCCCATCAGGCATATAATGTAATGTAATTATGGGAGTAATATCCCATTACTTTTGCCATATTCTGTTGGCTGGAAGCAATTTATACACTCTACCTACATTCAGGGATAGGAGCTTAAAGAAGAGCATTAATACCAGGAGGCAGAGATCATTGGGAGTTATCTTAGGGTCTGTCTGCCACACCCAGCAATGGGGGATGGAAACAAGTGGATAAATACTCTGTGTCTTCACTCAGGCAGACAATTCTAGATGAATTCTAAACAACTAATAGAAGATCTAGAAAACCTGGAAGCCTAGAGCAACACCTAGATTGATAATGCACCCTGGAATGGCTTTCCTTCAGTCCATGTTTTAGTTTCCCAGTTCTTCATTCTTGTTCACTAGGATCCCCTCCCAAAGTCAACTACCTGCACACAAGTTATTGTCTCAGACTCTAATTTCTTGTGGAATTCAGATTAAGATAGAAGGAGTGAATAGACCTGCATAAATGGTATGCTACAAAACAGGGGGGATGGTAAATGGAAAATTCTCCCCACAAAATGATGCCCCCAATCCCATTTCCCATATAAATTCTCTAGACTATTTTTAATGAAGCACACAAAAGCATTCCAAGATATCGTATCTTAACTATCTCATCCATAAAGCCAGAACTTTCACTGGACACTAGATTGGAATAGCCTGGCAAGTGGAGCTCACTTAGTTTCTGTTGCAGAGGGAGAACTTTATAAAATATCAATTTGGCAGAGCTTGAAAGCTCAAAGAAAGGAACAGAAATATGTAAACATAAAGGAGAAAACTATTAAGAAATATTTATCACAAAACAGCAGTTCCTTCAGTTATCTCTGCCTTCATGTCACCTCAGGTAGTGACTGCTGCTATTCACTCTACTCTGGTGGAGTAACTGTCATTCACTCTGCTTTGGCCAAGGCATTTGTCAAATCATAAAGCTGAAATGACAGTCAGGTCATATGTTTGGGGGTGGGGTAGGGATGGAAACACAAAGTAAGGAAAACCTGACAGCTGGGAAAAAAGTTACGAGGAAAACCATGTATGGCTAGGAAGGAGAACTAATGGGTGCTTAGGAAAAGGATTTGAGTCAGAGTTATCTGCACAGTGAATCATTTTTATCCTCATGTACAACTTCTAAAAGGACTGCCTTAAGATTAAGCTGGCTACATGGTCAGAGTCATCATTTCCTGTTTTTGACATTACATGGGCACTCTGAAATGTCTAAAGACAGGCAGCTATCATTTGCTGGAGTATATTTTATATTTGGGCCCAGCACTGAGCTAATTGCTTTGCATACAATTTTACAACATCTTTATGAGGATAGATGCTATTATTAATCCTTTCCCCTAAGTATGAGGAAACTGTTAACCCCAGTTAGGATGTTGAGTAACTTGCTCAAGGTCACACAGCTAGTAAATGACAGAGCCAAGACTAAGTTCATGGCTGCTGACTCTAAAGTTAAGGTCTTTAACTAGAGCATCACATTGCTGCCTCAGGCTTCAAGACAAGAAATTTCAAAAACTGTTTTTTTTAATATTTAAAAAGAATTTAAATTTTTCCACATCTCATTTTAGTCTCTTAAACTAGTTAGCTTAAAATTTATGTTGTTCTCTGTAAATGCAAACTAATTTATAGTGACAGAAAGCACACCAGTGGTTACTTGAGGATAGGAGAGGGTAGGGAGGAAGTGGGGGGCAGGAGAAAGGAGAAAGAAAATGGCACACAAAAACATTAGGGAAAGATAAATATTTTTATGATCTCGATTGCACTGATAGTTTCACCATTGTGTATATATCTCCAAACTTATCAAATTATCTTTTAAATATGTGCAGTTTATTGAATGTCAATTATACTGCATACTACAGATGAGAATGTAGTTATCAGCAAGTAAAAATGTCTTGTCCAAGATTAGCCAGAGAGGTGGTAGCAGAGACACAATAAAAATACAATTTTTAAGATTTTTAAACATCTTTTTTCCCTTCAATTTTATAAATTATTCCCACATGGTTTCAAAAGGATTTGAACAGCCATAAAATATCACAGAGGATTGTGTTTAAGAACACTTCCGGGTTAACATATGTCAATTGAGCACTGGAAATCCATTGTGAATCCTCTGATAAAAAAGTTCAATGCATCTTTTTAGAAGTTTGTCATCACATGTAATCTGAGAACTATGTATTTTTAGGAATTCTAAAATTGTGTAACCAGCAGGGGGCAACTAAACACTTTTGAAATAGCATCTTGTACAGAAGAAGAGATTAACATTGAAGAGTCGGCATTCCCAGTTATGTAGAAGAACTGAATACTTTCTAAAATGGTAATTAATACCCAGCCACACATTTCACAACACTGAATTTGTGAAGACAATTAGAACACTGTCCTAAGTAGACATATTATAAAACCACAGTCTAAGGCGTATATGTGGCAGATTAGTTTGGTTGTTTTTCAGTCTACAAGGCTCTCTGTAAAATTCTATGATTTTGTAACCAATGACTCTTTGGAAGACTTCTTGTATTATAGAAAATATAATAAACATTGACTTATTTCTATGGGTTATTCTAGGATTCTGCAATTTCACTCGACATTCTAAGATCAAAGTAAATAGGGTTTATGCAGGATCTTGTTATTAACCTAAAATTTCATAAAGTATCACTTACTAATCTTTTATAGAGACTACTTTTACAGTTGTTGTATTAGTCATGGTTCTCCAGAAAGAAAAAAAAAACTAAATATACATATAAATTCTTTCCTTTTACTTCAACCTCAAAATGAAGCCAATATCAAAACTTATTCTTTCTCCAAAACATAGCTCCAGTCTAGTTGAGGCCACATTTAGCTCTTGTCTGGACTTGAGCCCTAATATGTGGTCTCTCTGCTTCCCCCTTTACCCTCTTCAAGCCCTTAAGGAGAAGCTACAGTGATCTTTTTAAAAAGCAAATTTAGTCAGGTCACTTACCTGCTAAAAACAACCCAGTGTGCAGTGCACTCTGAATAGAATTAAAACTCTAACCATGCCACATAGACTCCTGCAGGATCTAGTCTCTATTAACTGCTTCAATTTAATTGCCAGCCAAGCCTGTTTTACTCAGTACAGCATATATTCAGTTCCTAGCATAATTTGATTCTCAAAAGTCACTCAATAACTATTGAAAAATTAATGGATAGAGATGATGACTTAAATTTTAGATATTCAATGTATTTGTGGCAAAACATCAAGCTGGACACTACAATAATTAGTGAGTAAAGGTGTGGTCCTGTTGCTCAGGAGAAAAGACAAGGCTAGAGATATAGTTGGTGGATTAAAAAAATAAGAACACAAGATTCATTTTCCCCTCCTTTTTCTAGGAAGATATATAGAATAGAAAGAGAAAGGGGACGAGTATGAAATTTGGAGCAAAAATAAATAAAGATAAACTTACAAAGGAGACTGAGGAGCAGTCAGAAAGGTAAGAGGAAAGCTGAGAGAGTACGATGACAAAAAAACAAACAAACAAAAAACTAAAGAAAAAGAGAATTTCTGCCCAAAGCAAACAAGAGGCATACCAAGAAGTTGCCAGTTGGTGACGACTGCTAAAATGAAAAGGCTATGCGGATCTAGTTCTAAGGTAGCCCTTACTGGCCATGGTTAAGATGCAGAGGCAAAGTAAGTCAGAAGGCAGAATGAATCAGAAGGCAAAATAAGTCAGAAGGCTTTGCAGAAGTAACAAGATCCACTGGTGCTCTGGCAGCCGCCCGCGCCTCCGTGCTGAAATACACAGGCTTGTGCTGATAACGCTTCAGAAGCTATATGTAGGTTCAGTAGAAAATAGTGATTTTTTTCAAAATCAGCCTTTGTTATTATAAACATAGTATATGTATGGTAGAAAGTTACAAACTAAATATAAGCAAAATAGGAAAAAAAAAAACAATTGTATTCCTTATCCAGAGATTACCACTGTTAATAGCTTATTGTATACCTTTAATTCTCCCTATATTTGCATACAAATAACTACATATTTTAAACCAAAATGGTATCATATTCAATGTGCAGTTTTGTAACCTATTTACTTTTTTAAAAGTAACAATCTCTACCTTTCTAAGTCAATAAATTTTCATCTAACCTAAAAGCCAAATCCAGATTTTCCTGTTAGTTTCCAAAATATCTTTACTGTAAAAATTAGTAACTAAAAATAAACAATTCTATTTATTTTTCCTTTCCTGTAGGAAACATAGTTCAGGGTAACCAAATAGTTCCAGGTAATAGAAAGTCAGAATATAGAAAGAATGATGAAATTAGAATTATTTTGCAATTCTCATTGAAATTATTGACTTGTGTAAGGGTTTTCAACAGGTGTTAAAACTTAAAATTTATGTCTGCAGGGGAACTGGACATCTGTATAGTATCCAAGTAATGTTAAACAAATTATTTCTTGGCAACTACTTTATAAAGTAGGAATGAGACTGTCATATCATTAATTCAGTTATCAGCCTAAACATCAAGCAAATAGCATGAAAGATACCATATACAAATACAATACATCAACCATAAGTATTCTAGCCCAAAATGTTTAACTTGAGTTCATTAAGTCTTTACCTCTCATATCTTTCAACGACATTAGCTTCTGAAAAGCCATTTTTGCACTTATGAAAAATCATAGATAAGATGTTCTGGGTTGCCAAGCAATACTGTGAAGGCAGAAGAATAAGGAAATGCATGCATTACTGTATTGTGCTTAGAGACATATTTTGTTTGACTTTGATTTATTGGACTTAATAAGTTTGGTGTGAGTGAGTTGGCTTAGATTGTTGACTCCATGTACTGTAAGAGGAGATCTGCTTGAGAGTCTCACATGAATGGAAAACACAACTCTGAGATCCAGCCTGGCTCCTGGTTGCTGAAGAACTGGCTTTCATTCTCACTTCACATGAGATATCCTGCTATTTGAGTTGGGGATTGTGTAGATTCTTAAATATATCAGCTTTCATGATCTGATGTTGTGTCCATGTCTTCTATAATTCTCAGAATGAGGGCAGTTCTGCAAAAGTCTTGGTATCAGTGGGAGGTTTGTAGAGTGTACGGTCTGTATGTAATTTTCTTACAATTGAGTGGAGTGAAGACACAGTGATATTGTGTAGAATGTAATGTTCCCTCAAACAGTAATCATAATAATGTATATTCCATGAGTTATTTAATTTTTATAACAATATTGTAAAATTGGCTTTTTAAAAAATTCCACAGATGAGAAAAAGCATTGGTGAGGTTTACACAGCTAGTAAATGATAGGGCTAGGATTAGAACTGAGGTCTGACTTTACAGTTGAGCTCAACCCCTCTACACTATACTACTTCAGTAAGTCAAATTTATATTAATGAACCTTGTAATATTAATTGAAGTGATTTTGAGATTTTCTTTGGACCTGGTAGTAACACTAACTGATAATAGTTTCTGGATTATCACTGCTAACCTGATGGGAACATCTGTGCATGAAATGAAAGTGCTTAGTTCTTGTCAAATATTAGCACTGAAAAAATAAAACATTAACTGAACACTTTCGATTCTTTTTCAGGTAACAGTCAGTGCGATTCCAGGCAAAGCCTAAACTTGTACTTGACATGTTTTTGCTACTTTTTATGAATTTGACAGTTGTGTATTTGGAATCTGTTCAAATTCTATTTGCAGCTGAATCATTTGAATGCCAAGGAGATCAGTACATCTGCTTCTTAGCATCTCTAGGGTAATGTGTCTGCAGAAAGCTTTATATAAATTTGGACATGTTAACATGCTCAATCTTATTTATTTACCATAGGTCACGTGATGTTAGCCTTTCTCCAGGGCTTAAAGAAATTTGCAGCAAATAACAAGTAGCATGAGTTGCTTTTGAATTGAATATTTTTACTAAGAAAAAGCATTGACATGATAAAGAGGGAAAGATACAGGGTCCAGCAGAAGTGATGCCATTGAGTATGGTTGGTAGGGTACGTGAATGTCTCACATGAGATGAACAGCAATTTGAACATTTCACCTAAAATGTCATATATGGTGCTTAAGTGTGATGTTGTTATGTTACAAAATTGCATACTTACAATTTTGTAATAAAATATCTTTTATGTGATAAAAAAGGGGCATTATTTGTGCCAGACCCTGTATTTGGGTAAGGGTAGCAAATAACTAGTAGTGGTAGAGTGCATTCCCACCACGCAACCTACATTTGGAGAAAAGAAAATAACATATTTTGAAGTTTTTTTTTCTAAAGCAGAGGCCCAGTTATAGTTTAGAGTTGTGGGTCTCTAAGAAATGAGACATTAAAAAAAAAAACAACATAATCACATATTATTATCATACCGAAGACAATTACCAATAATTCTTTAATATCATGTAACACCCAATCAGTATTAAAATTTCCCTGATTGTCTCATTAATGTATTTTTACAAAAGTGATTTGTTTGAATCAGAATCTTAAAAAAGCCCATGTGTTACATGGTTTGATTGATATGTCTTCTGAGATTATTTTATTCTATAAACAGTGCCCTCCTTTGTTTTCCTTGCCTTTATTTGTTGAATAAAGGTCATTTTCTTCTAGAATTTTCCTGTCCTTAGTTTAGATCATTGTATGCATATAGTGTACTACTTTTGTAATAATTTAAGGAAGGACTGTTAGGATGTAAACGATGTCAGGTCCAAGACTACCCGTATTTGTCTGAAAGAAAAAGGAAGTCAGTGGGGAGTAATCAACGAGGTGGGACCACCAGGGCAGAAGTTTTTGGCCATCTCTGGAAAGGAGCTGACATTCAAAGATGAAGTCTCAAATAAAGGTGTGCCAACTCCAGTCCATTTCCAGGAGGGTGTTAAAAGGGATTAGGGGTTAAAACGACTGAGGAAGTCAGGCAGGGAGAACCTGGTCTCAGCTGTGCCTGTAAGAATACAGGACAAAAGTACGGCTCCCACAGGAATTGACTGAAAAACAATGAGGGAAGAATATCAAGAGGGCCCAAATGAGAGAGATGAATCTGACAGGAACGTAGTGAACAGGTATTTTTGGAATATAGGGTATGTGCCTTCTTTCGCCATCTTGTCATCTCTGGGCAGCAGTGTTCTGGAGTGGGAAGAGATAGTAAATACCTAGGAAATTTGGAGGAACACATCTAGGCAGGATTTGTCATTGTTTGGGAGGGGTGGTGCAAGATGGCTGCTACCTGACAATGCTCTGAGTATGCATGGAACCTTCACTCCCAGCAGAGAACAGCAGAAATGACAGTTCTGAAACACACTAGTTTATAGGTAGGACAAGGCCTTTGCTGGTTTTGCATCAATTTCAGGAAAGAGGTGGAGTAACCTACAGATACTTGATAATGTTTTTATAATGGGATGGGCCTTCAACCCAGTAAAAGCTAATAGCTTATAAAATTGAAAGACAATGTACAATCTGGTTTATATAAATTGAATTACTGTGACTTCTCAGAAAGTCTATAGATGTGTAAATACGGATTGAACAAAGCTAACTGGATAATCTACACTAGTAATATGAGTATATAATCTTTTATATGTTTAAAGATATAGACATAAAAGTCATTTGGACATTCTGCAGTGAACGATAGATTTGGTTTTATCAAGAAAGTACTACAGAATTACATTTTGAATAATCTCATGTGGTTGAGGGAAAGAAAGAGAGTAAAGCTTGGTAAAATAAAAGACAGACATCATTTCTTTGCATTATAGTTAAAACTTTGAAAGTGAAAGGGCTTATTTATTTGTTCTATGTTTCCTACATTTACATCATTGTGATAAACAGCTTTTTATACACTCTCGTGAAACTGAAATGAAGAACATATTTACACTGGAAATGGGTAGGTATCAGAAAGAAATGGGCTTCTCTTTTTAAAATTTATTTGGAGTTTAGGATGCCCTTTGAGTTGAATTAAAACTTAGGTGCCAATTCTTACATCCTGAGCATAAATTTCTAACTATTTCCAGAGATGGTGTTAAAAGTCATAGCACCTAATTTTAAATAGGCAAGGTGGGTGGAAAGAGTAGGCAGAGCTTTTCAGTAAGACTTAATTGCCCTTTATCTGTGAATACACAATTATATAATTCATTATGATGAACTTTCATTTTTAGATGTCTGTGGTAGGAATCATTAATGCTTCATAGGTATGTGAACATTGTATATTATTCTGCTTTTTGTTACTCTAAATCATGGTCTTCTAAGTATAGGCTCATTTCTTAGTCTAATTATTAGTAAATTATCTTCACTGGTACATTATGCAAATTTAAATAATAAAGTCATTATCAAGAAAAACTTAAAATGCTATACCAGTATATCAATTTAAAAGAAAATACCAGTAAAATGTTAATACAATTTTACTCATATTGATGAGAAAAGCAAAGAAAAAGGAAATGCTTAATGTTGTTGCTTCTAAAGGCATATACTAGATGTAGATTATTATACAAATGGGTATAATACTTGATCTGATGAAGTAAATAGGTATAAAGTAAGAAATTTACTGGACTTATTCTGATGTTAGGCATATGAGAGATTGTTATTTTTTCCTTTAAAACATTATTAAAATAATTTAACAAGTCTGTTGTATAATCACTGGTTTTTAAACTTCATATTTACTACTTTCAGTGCTCTTCCTTTAGTCTCTCCTCTCAGACCATCCAATTGAGATCATTTTATTTTTGCCTAAAGAAATATGTTTAGAATTGTATTAGTGAGACTGTATTAGCAGCAAACTCTGCTTTTGCTTGCCTGAAAATGCCTTTATTTTGGCCTCATTCTTGAAAGATCTTTCCACTGGGTATTGACAGTCATTTTCTTCTGGCACAGTGAAGATGTCCAGTCTTCTGGTTTCTATTGTCACTGATGTAAGTCAGTTACCAGACACTTCGAGGATAATCTGTATTTATTCTCTGCTACTTCGAAGGTTTTCTTTTTTTGTTTTTGCTGTTCTATGTAGTTTCACTATGGTGTATCTAAGTATGGATTTATTATTCTTTAGCTTGCTTGGGATTTGAGAGACTGAAGTTTGTGGGTTGGAGTCTTTCATCAGTTCTGGAAAGTTCTCAGTCATTATCTTGTCAAATATTGCCTCTGCCCTATATTCTCTTTCTTATTCTCCTGGAGGTAATTAGATTTATTTTGGATCTCACAATGTCTTCTATGTCACTTAAAGTATATTTTATATTTTTCATTTTTTTTCTTGTGTTTGCGATAATTTCTCCAACTTCCCAGTTCACTAGATTATACATTTGCTGTGTCAAACAGACTGTTAAACCTGTCCCCTGAGTTTTAAATTTTAATAATAATATATATTTTTCAGTTCTTTAAGTTCTATTTTTCCAAATACGTTCAGTCATATTTTATAGTTTATTGTTCTCTGTTCATATGTTTTTCAAACTTGTTTTTTATTCCTTCATTCATATTTTATATAATTACTTCATAGTCTGTGCCTGGTAATTTCAGTGCCTGACATCCTTTTGAATCTGTTTCTGCAGTCTTACATTTATATTGTTTCTCACTATGATGTCTTATTATTAC
Organism: Trachops cirrhosus; assembly: GCA_028533065.1. Lineage (NCBI taxonomy): Eukaryota > Metazoa > Chordata > Mammalia > Chiroptera > Phyllostomidae > Trachops > Trachops cirrhosus. The sequence continues at coordinate 63,735,186 of CM052539.1, read as the reverse complement.
TGGTTATTTTTTTGAAATGTGAGCTGCTAATTTTTCCTCAGAATTTTATTTATAATCATTCTGTAACTCTTAAGATGAAGATGAGTTCTTCCAGAGATAATTGGCATTTGCTTCTGCCAGATATCTGAAAGCACTATCAGTTAAAAATTATCAGCTTAAGATGTTTGGAATCACCTAGGTAGTAAGAATTCAAGTTACATTTTTGAGGGAAAGCTGGATTGTGACTCAAAGTTCTCACATATGATTTTGTTTTTTCCCTTGTCCACTAGCTGACAAGGTTTAAGACAGTTAAATTTTCTTTGTAGAGAGTGGTGTGTATGCTAGTAAGGGGAAAGTTTATTTCCAGCACATCTCTACACTGAAGGAATAATCCTTGGAACCACAGCCTTGTGTGTGTGTGTAGGGCAGGTCTTAGTCTTACAACACTAAGATTGACCTGAATATTGCACATGGATTTAAAGCAGTTAGCATTTGTCATATCTGCTCACACACCAATGGCCGGGGCAAGTCACATGACCAAGAGTAATAATGCAACTGACCACAGTATTCAAATTTGTGTTGAATACCTTATTTATATCTGAGGTTGTTTTCAATCTTAACCTTCAAGAGAAATCCTCATTAGCAACCTTTGGCAACAAAAGCATCTTCATGGATTCTTATGAGGCTTAAGAAAAGAAAAAACCTCAAGCCAAATCTCTCATTCTAGGTCAGGGTTGAAATATATTCTGTGGGGAAGATTATCCTGACTGCCAGTGCTTAAACTGACTTGGGAAAAAACCTTTCTCATTCTTAGAAATGAATAATTAAATACTAGGCAAAAGAGATTAATTTTTATTGGAGTTAAAATTGGATAGTTAGCCCTGACCAGTATGCCTCAGTTGGTCCAGCATTGTCCTGTAAAGCAAAAGGTTGCTGGTTTGATTCCCTGTCAGGGCACATGCCTGGGTTGCAGGTTCAGTCCCTGGTCTGTATGAGAAGGCAACTGATCGATTTTTCTCTCTTTCTCCCTCCCTTCCCCTCTCTGTAAAATAAGTAAGTAAATAAATATTTTTTAAAATTGGGTATCTAAAAAGTTTTATTGTAAAATGCTATTCTTTTTAAAAAAGATTTTATTTATGTATTTTTAGAGAGAGGGAAAGGGAGGGAGAAAGACAAGAAGAGAAACATAAATGTGTGGCTGCCTCTCATGTGCCCCCTACTGGGGACTTGGCCTGCAACCCAGGCATGTGCCCTGTCTGGGAATTGAACCAGTGACCCTTTGATTCACAGGCCTGCACTCAATCCACTGAGCCACACCAGCCAGAGCTAAAATGTTATTCTTAAAATCACTTTAGCAGTAATGAATTAGCAAGGTATGTCAACATAGCAAATGGGTGTTATCAGAAATTTCTCAGTGACAGTGCAGAATCACACATTATAGTTTCCATTTATATTGTGATTATATTGAAAATACTAGACGGAATGATCATTTCCTGGAATCATGAGATACTAGATTTGAAAGTATCTGAAAAGCATATATTTTTCAACTATAGTGTATTGATACATCATTTTGTGACCATCAGTTAAGAGGTATGTCAAAATTATTAGTTATTCATGATAAGAAACTATGTAAGCAATGGTTAAAACATAGATGATTGTGAAAGATATACTTACATATATTTCCCTATATCTTCACTTTCACTTACTTGCATTCTGATTTCTTGAGTGTGGTTAAAGGAGTTGCAGCTATTTTGACAAGAATTTGAATAATCCTATGTATACCATGATGATTTGTTTCAAGTGTGAACATCATCAATTGGAGAAAAAGGTTGAGTATCATTCCTTAAAAAGCATAAAGTCCAAGAAAAAAAAAAAGAACTTGAAATGCAGGAAATAATTTATCTGGTCATACATCTAATGAGCTAAATCTATAATCTAGACCTCTTTGCTTCCACTACAGTACTTTCCATTACAATAAATGGTCATTCATTTTCAACAGCCAATATAAGAACGTGGGGTTAAGGTAGGAGAGGATTAGACAAGGCAATTTGCCTCCTATTTCTAATCTTCCTTCTCAGTAACAAAGTAAAGGAAAAGTACCAGAAAACAGAGCCCAGATGGTATATTTCATGTTATCTATGTTCTAGGAACATTCTTTACCAAATTTATTTGATTGCAACTTGCAATAGGAAATACAGTTTAAACCACAACATATAACACACTCTTCCCCTCCCTCATAAAACAAAAGTTCCATAAAGCAATACTTGCCCTTAGTAGATATGCACTATAATATTTTATACACTATTCTATTCCATTAAAAAATAAAATTGTCCTGGCTGGGTAGCTCAGTTGGTTAGAGCGTTGTCCTGATATGCCAGGCTGTGGGCTAGATCCCCCATCAGGGCAAGAATCAATAAATGAGTTCATAACTAAGTGGAGCAACAATTAGATGTCTCTCTCTCACTCTCTTTCTCCCTCTTCCTCTATCTCTCTAAAATCAATACATTTCAAAAAATAAAATTGACTTTTGAATCAGTTTGAAACAAAACTGCCCTGGAAAATAGACTGGTTTCAGTCTGTTGACAAACTGCAAAGTTACTAGCTTTGCTGAAATAATGACATTCGCAGAATAATAAACTTCCCTCATATTAATTTGAACCACAAGTGCCATCTCTCAGACTTCCAGAGTTTGTAGAATCTTTTCCTCATTGGAACACCAATTCATCACAATATCTCATAGATTCTAAGACTTATTTTCACATTTTAACATCTCTAAATTCAAGATGGGTCTTTTAAAAATCAATGGCATGGCGTAGTTCAATTGATAGCATTTCTTTTCTTTCTTGGGTAACATGAAATAATGGTGAGTCTTAAACTCAATTTTCTTCTAACAGTTTCTATGAAATATATTCATAATAAGGATTATATAGGCCAAACTTTATTGCTTATTCATTTCAAAGTATCCAGTTGATCAGAACATTTTTTGACACCTTGTTGAGAAAACGTAGTGAAATGAAAACTGCCTAAGAAAAAAAGCCTTGGTTATGGCCTGGAAGGAAACATGTTACAAATGGAGTTTAATATTACAGAAAGCTTTCTCATGTGTTTTCTTGTTAGAGTTTGATCACAAACTTTCTGCTTTTCTACCTTAATTCTGTTTTGTTACTTTTTTGAGCATTTTACTTGATTCCTCTCATCAACAGGGTTCAGCAGCACAGTTGCTTCAAAAATGGTTTAAAAAAAAGGCAAAAGATTATGTCCAAAACTAAGGTCTTAAATCAAGAATTAACATTTATTATAAAAATGGGACGGACTGCTAAATTTCAAACTGCCACCAACCTAGTACATTGTAAAACTTAAATGTCTGTAAAACTTAATGTCTGTAAATCTGGCACGAAGGATCCTGGAACAAGACTGGGAACAACAACAAAAACAGGTTTGCTAGGGCTATTTTCCTCCTAGTCTTATTGAAATGTACCATCCTGTCCTTAAAAACCCCTAATGAAAAAACAGTAAATTAAATGCCATGATTTACGTGCTACTAGAAATTGGAACAAGCAGTTGCTGCTTTTCAAACCAGACACCAGGAGACTTTTTTCCCCCTTTGTTTGGTTAAAACTTGAGCCAAGCCCCAAGGGTGGGGACGCGGGTCTCCCACTCCCGCCTCAGATGGAGCGTGGGCTCCGAAGCCCGGAGCTGGGAGCTCTACCGTGTAGTCTCCTCAGACAGGTCAGGAGCCTGTACGACCGGTCCGGAAGGCTTCGCCTTAGCTTGTCTCAGGCGTGGGAGGGAGGCGGTGGGCGCGCATCCCGCGGCCGCTCTCGGGGGTGCGGAGGCTTCTCTGTGGCGATAAGCCTAGCAGAACAAGGTGCTGCCAGTCGCTTGGGCGCGGTTGCGGCTGGCCTGGCAGGAGAGGCCTGTGGGCTGCCACCTCCGCTCTCCGTCACGTGACGAGAAGGGGTGTGGCCGGAGCCCGCGCACTGTGGGGCGGGAACGGGAGGGGAGGGCGCTCGAATGTTGAGGGATCGCCGAGGCTCTGGACGCCCAGAGAGGCGGCGACGAGGGCGATGACAACATTAGGCCGCGACATGCTCCGGGCCGGGCGGTAGTGGTAGCAGCTACCCCAACGGCTGCAGCGTTAGCTTTCGACACGGCAGCCGCCGCCACCGGTACCCCGCAGACAGAGGGACCGGTGGGGGCCTGCCCCGGCCGGTGGACTGCGGGGCCGGAGTTTTCGTCCCTCTGGAGGGTCGAGCCTGCAGCGCCTCCGCAGCAGTGAGACAAAGCCCTCAGGGCTCTTTTCCCTCCTGCCGCCGGCGACAGCGGCGGGGAGAAGTTGAGGTCGGACCGGACGTGTGCAGGGCCCCAGAAGAAACGGCCCGCGGAGCCCCGCCAATCCGGGGGCTCCACATCGGTGAGTGTCGCGTGCGTTTCTGAGTTGGGGGGCGGTGGGTTCGCACCCTACGGCGACTGCACCTCAGTGTCCTCACATTCTGAGCTTGGGCCGGCGGGGGCTCCGGGCAGTTTGCGCCGAGGAGTTTCTCTTTGGCTCCTTTGTCCCCTTTTGTAGTGGGGTATTCCGAAGGCTGGCAGCGGTGGAGTGTTTTGGGGCCCACCACAGAGAGTCTGCAACCACACAAAGCCGCGGAAGGGGCTGGGGGAGGTAGAAGCATTTTAGCCGCCCTGAATGTCTGCCTCCTCCCGAAGTTTGGGCGGACATTCGGGTCTCACTGGGAGCCCCCGCGCCAGCTCTCTGTGTTGCGGTTAAGGCGAGGCTACGGTTTTCCTGTGACAGCCCGGGTGAAGGCTGTGCCGCGCGCCGCAGACTACACCCGCCCTTGCAGAGCTGGATGACACAGTGTTGTTCCTCTGAATCTCGGTACCTGTGGCCTTCTTATAACATAAGAGAAGCGCGAAGCCTTTGCTGTACTTTTAATTTAAAGTTTGTTTCAAAGCCTATTCTCATGAGTGGAATCAGGTTCCAAGGAGCTTCACATACGGAGTGTACTTTTGGTTCATTGAGACACCCACTCAAGACCGGCTGAGGCGAAGCAACTGTATATGCATATTTTCCATTCACAAGTCATTTAACACTCTTCGGGGGACATCTGCGCTGAAGAACACACCTAATTTCATTTTATCTAGATGCTGTGTGAAATAATAGGTGTTGGGTTCCTACTTAAACTTACCTAACTGATATAAACATATTTGATTAAATACATAATTTAATGGAGTTTTTGCCTTTTTGATGCTGGAAAACTAAAATGACATTGAGTAATATTAGATTGCCCTGTGTTATGGTAGTATTATTAACTTCCTTTGAAACTTAGACTCAAATTAGTGCCTCTGAGATCTTTTAAAATAACCATTTTAAACCATTTTTTGACTTCTTAGGATTCCAAGGAGAGCAAGATTGTGGAGGAACATGGGTGAATTGCTTGTTAGGGTTTCTGCATCTCAACAGGCATCTAAACTGACCACACTGAGAGACTATGGTCAATTTCTGTGCTTGCAGAACTTGTTTTGCAGTGAAATAATTAAGATCATGCTAGTTTAGCAAAACAGGTTGGGGAAGGAAGAGTAAGGGTATGCAGTCTGTCCTCTATTGAAAGTATGACTAATCTAAAATATTCGTTACCTCTTTTTTTGATAACAACTATGTATGGAACGACTACAATATGCTTGTTAAGAAAACTGGGAAAGGGACCAGATGAAACGTAAGAACTACATTTTAGGTCTTTAATTATGCAGATTAAGTCTTTGCGATCAAATTCCATGTGCACAGTTTGAGCTGCAGTACATTGTACACAGGTGCTTAGAAGTGCCTGTTTAATTAAAAATGGTCGTGGTTTATTTTTGTTATTGAATACTGAATATTGAATATTATTGTATCTATGATCTGTGAAAAGATATTTTTTCATTTATAATGTTATTACATTTTGGAGGCAATCAAATATGTTTCTTAGAACACATTTATGGCACTTAGAAATTTGGCAATATCTAGTTTTTTGGCTCATTTTGAACTGAAAAACCTTAAAGTATACTTTGGGGAGAAATATACAGTTCTAAAGAAAACTAATAAAATGCACCTAAGCCATGAAAAAATAAGAAATATGTAATTCTGTGTAATGTGGTTATGTTTTAGTTTGTTTTGGTTTGAGAAAAAAATGATAAAATTATGAATTTACAAAATCTTCATTACAAAAGGGTCTTTTTTTTAAGGACAGATTGCAGAATTTCTTCAACTAGGGAATGCTTTTAGTATTTAAATTTGGTTTGTTTATAAGTAATCCTCTAAGAACAGATTACTTGTATTGAAACATGAAAGACGGAGTAAAGAATTGATACTTAAATGTAGCTTTCTAATATTATTTTGGAAAATTCTTTCCTAATAGCAATATCTGAGGTATTATATTTTAATATTTATATTATACTATTTAAAGCCAAACACATTTGTAGCAATGATCTCTGGGCATCGGGAGAGTCAAAATAGAAGACCAGAGGCTCTCCTTTATTCTTAGGAATATGACCTACAAATATTATATAAATACAAGTTACATAAAAAGTCTCCGAGTACTTCATTGATGAAGGTGGTTGTGTGCAAGGAGATTGATGGAGGTGCCTGATTGTAGTGATTGCGGCTGAAGTAGTTTTCTTGTAGATGGCACACTGAAAGAGATGTCTGGACTCATGCATAAAGATTTCATGTCAGTATGTGGGAAACCCCTGAGAGATTTTAGATCTCTCCTTCCTTCTGTCTTGGTTCTTCACCCCCTCATATATCTTCTCAAAGGCATGATGTTGAGGGTCTCACCTGGAAGACATAATAGAAGGGATTTTTTTTCCCTAAAAAATGTTAAGTTTGCAGGCTTTCTTCTGAGACCTTGTAGGGAAGGAATCCTTGTCCTGGAACATCATATCCTTACTCTCTGTGTTATTTTTACCTTTGTTAAAGTTGAAAACAATGTAATCTGCCCACGATAACAAGGACCTTGTCTATTTTGCTTACCATTGACCCTGAAAATGCTTAATAGTCATTGAAAGAAAAAATGTAGTTCCAGGCATAATGACTGGAAAACAAAGAGGTGTATGTGATAATGTAGTCCAAAGTAGATACCATATAAGCAGTGAGGTGATAAAGAAGGATGTTGGCTTAGGAGGAGGGGAGCAGGTCATTTAATCAGGGAAACTTTCTTGGAGGAGGTGATTCTTGAATTCAGTCTTACAGAAATGGTTATAATATCTGAAGGTAAGCAAGTTTTCTCAGGCGGTAGACAGCATGAACCAAAGCATTTAAATGGGACTTGGTAATCACATCAGATTAAGTAGACTGAGTTATTTTTGGTAACATGAAGAATTTTTCTTTTCTCACAACTATTGCCTCTCCCAGAGAAGTAGGTTGGCACACCTTAGAAGAGCTGCAATTTAGAGTGCTTGAGTTTGAAAGTGACAGTGGTACAGTGAAAGCAAGAGAATTGAACTGGGGATCAGAAAATTTGAATTGGATTTCTAATTACATCTTATATAAGCAAGTGTCCTTGGACAAAAAACTGGGCCTTAGTTTTCTCATTTGTAAAAGGAGGCTAAGAATCCTTATCCCATGTGCTTGTTGGGAGAATGAAATTACATATTGTATATGAAAGTGCCTACCTCAATATCTAACACATAGGAGAAATCAACAGTCATTAAATTATCTAAAACATTTCTTTGTTTTTAGATTTTTAAGAATTATTTTAATGTATTTATCAAGAAATTCAATATCTACTTGAACTTTGAGTTGACCCACATATTACCATGTTTCAAAATTTCGGATGCTTAGTTTTCTTTCAATCAAGCATATGTTTTCTAATAGAAAGGAGGCTTATGTTCTTAATAACACAAAGAATGGTAGACCCCTCAGATTTTTAAAGCCTCAAGTAAGGGATATGTATGGCTGAAAATCTGAACCTTTCAGGTTTTTCTTCTCTACAGAATTTGTTTTTGAAGAAATTGCTCTTGCCTGTCATGCCATCTATCTATTCATTGTTGTGAAGAAATGGGATTTTCCTGCTATTAAGAATAAAAGTTACCAAAAAAGTCCTCTATATTTTCTAGTGATCTGAGTGATTGTAAACTGTGAAGGATCTCTCTATCTGTTGTGCTTTATTTTAAAACTCAGTATTTTTTTTATTTTGAAATCTCACTTTTATTTTTATAAACTGTGCAGGTTTTCATTTATCCTTTCTTTTTTAATTTTTTAAATTAATGTTTGAATACAGTTCTCTCCATTTTGCCACCACTTTTCCCTGCCCCACCCACCCCCTCCTCCCACCCTCAATCCTACCCACCTTTGGCTTTGTCCATGGGTCCTTTATGCTTGTTCTTTGACAACCCTTTCCCTTCTTTCCCTTGTAATTTCCCTCCCCTCTCCCCTCTGGTTACTGTCAGTTCTTAATTTCAGTGTCTTTGATTATATTTTGCTTGCTTATTTAGTTGATTAGTTTCCACTTATTGATGAGATGATATGGTATTTGTGTTTCACCGCCTGGCTTCACTAAGAATAATGCTCTCCAGTTCCATTCATGCTGTTGCAAAAGTTGGGAACGCCTTTCTGCTGTGTAGTGTTCCATTGTGTAAATGTGCCATAGTTTTTTGATCCACTCATTTCCTGATGGGCACCTAGGCTGCTTCCAGCACTTGGCTATTGTAAATTGTGCTGCTATGAACATTGGGGTGCATAGGTTCTTTTGAATTGGTGTTTCAGGATTCTTAGGGTATAATCCCAGCAGTGGAATTGTGAGGTCAAACAGCAGTTCCATTTTTAGTTTTTTGAGGAAATTCCATACTGTTTTCCACAGTGGCTACACCAGTCTGCATTCCCACCAATAATGTATTAGGGCTCCCTTTTCTCCACAACGTCACCAGCACTTGTTTGTCAGTTTGTCTATGATTGCCATTCTGACTGGTGTGAAGTGATATCTCATTGTGATTTTAATTTGCATCTCCCTGATGGTTAGTGATGCTGAGCATCCTTTCATATGTCTCTCGGCCCTCTGTATGTCTTCCTTGGAGAAGTGTCTGTTCAGGCCATTTGCCCAGTTTTTAATTGGATTGTTTGTCTTTCTAGAGTGGAGTCATGTAAAAAATTCAGTATTTTTTGAGCAGGCTAATAGACCTTTATCATTTCTTCTCTAAACTTTTTGTTTCAGTAGCTGTTTGTTCTTTTATGAATCTCAAAATTTTATTATACTTTGTGAAGTCTTTATAGTGTTTATAACCCATAGAGTGGTCTATTGTTTGTATAATATTTAGAAGGGATTTTTATTATAAAAAGACGAAAAAGAGTCTGAGTTTCGAAATGGTAAAGGAAGCAGTTACCCAGATAGAATATATCTTCTATATTCACAAAGTACTGAAAAAAAAAGAGGAAATAGTTTAGAGCTTGAAGACTTTTCAGAATAAGAGGAGAAACTTTTTGATTTAGAGTTGTTAAAAACTTGGTAGATTCAAAGGGAGATTGTTATAGCTCCCAAAGTTGACTTAGTGGGAATGGCTAATCATCATCATCTTAATAGCTAATATGTTGTGATTGTTAACCCAGGTTCCACTTTAAAATTACTTGGCGTGTTCTCATATTTATTCCTCACAGTGACCTCCTTCCTCCCCCACCCCGCCACCGCCATCCCTCCCCTCAATTCAGACTGTTTTCTTGTCCTTTATAAACCTCTGGCCCAGGTGGTAGAGCCTAGCAAAAAGATTTGAATTTGAAGTTTAAGGAAATCTTTGACTTCAAAGCTTCTCCTTTTAACCACTGAATTATACTGACTTGTAGAGTTTATTTGCAGATACCCCTTATAATAGGTCTTGACCTTATGATATTTGTGAGACTGCTTTGACTATGATCTGATGAAAATCCACTTTGTGATAAGATGGCATATAGCCTCATTTTTTTCTATTTTGTGTGCATTTGACATCCTATTTTTTTAAAATGTAAAAAACATAATAAGTCAAATCTTTAATATTTATTCAGTTGCCGTTTTCTCACTAGGAAATTCCAGGGTCTACTAGAAATATAAGAACATGTTAGTTACAGTATTTTAAGGTGACTTGTTACAATTTTAAAATGAATACTTTAAATTTTTTTAGTTGGTGTGGATGTTTATTATGTAGTCTGTTTGAGGGACACAAATATATGTAATGAAATCTGTCCTTTTTTTTCCATGACCAATCCAAGTCACTTAAGTTTATTTAAGCCTTCTGATGCTAAATTTTCCACCATTAAACTAACTTGGTTTTTTACTGCCAAATGCCACATATTAGCAGAAGTATAATAGTTTATCAGATTATACAGTTTCTAACAAAGAAGGCTCAGGCCCCTGTGGACATTATGAAATCTGTGTAGGTATATTTTGATGGGGTTGGGGAAATGGTGTATCTGGGGAGAGAGCAGTCCAATCCAAGTAATATTATTACTGGGGTAGAGTAATGAAATAGGGTTCCTTGGACATGAGGGCACAGGTACATTGTTCAAGTGCAGAGGAAAGTGAAGGACTTTGCTTTGCTTACTGTATGCTTTTGCCTTTTGTTTTGACTATAACATTTAAGATTAGCAATCCAGAAGTAAAGAAAACAGTACAATGTACCATAGTGGGGAATTTGTAATAGTTCCTAGGCTGTTTTGCAAGATATGTATGGATCCCTTATAAATATTCATTGATGATGATGGAAAGAATCTCTTACTACCTATTATTTTAGAAGTACGGAGAGGCAGATTAGTACAGGCTGTAGAACACGACTGCTTAAATTCAGAACCTGTACAGCCACTTAACATTTAGCTTATTGCCTTGTGGTCCTATACTGACATGAGGTGGCTGCAGGAGAAGAAAATGGTGTCTTTAGTTAAAATGAGGTGCATCCTGTGAGTTTTCCAAGGTTCTTATGTGGTATGGAAGTTCTCACATAATCATAGTGAAGGAAATAGAAGTTAGCAAAGAGCCAGCAAGCCTATCCTGAGGCTACTACTGTGAAGGGAGTGGCCATGCGAAAGAGGTTTTAGGGAGGGCGACTGTGGCAGATTCAGCTTTGCCACACTATAGTTTGTGCTTCCTCATGTAGACTAGTTTACACTGGGAAGTGGTTGCTCAGCCAGTAATGCATTTCTCAGTCATTTTCTCTTCTACCTGCATCCTCCCATCCTGCATTGAAGTGGGGCCATGTGACCGGGTTTTGCCATGGAATGTGATTTCGAAATATGTTGTAACTTCTGGGTTGAAGTGTTCTTGTTTTCCCTTCCACAGGCCAGATGCAGAGGCAGGGAGGGTCTCTTATGTATGATATGTTAAAGCCATAAGGTTGGAAGGATCTAGAGTCCCTAAATTACCATGTGGGAGAAAGCCGTGCACCAAATAGAAACACCCACTGTAGACTGTAACTTTAATGAGAAATTTTAATTATGTGAAATGACTGAAAATATGGGGTTTATTTGTTGGGCAGCTAGTGTTGCCTTAACTAGAAGCATGGGCTGCATAGAGGAGGTCATTGAGGCCCTCAGGATATTCATACCATCAGGAGCTGAGGTGGGACCAAATTAGCAAATCCATAACTGGATACTGTTCCAACATACACATCAGCATATGCATTTGTGATTCAATGAGGGCCAATGGCCAAACCTCAGAGGCCATGAGGACCAGAGGGCAGTCCTCAGGTCTGCATTCACACCAATCATAACAATCCCTGTGCCCACAGAAGCTTTTCTCTATGACCACATGCCATCATTTAGAATCAGGAGCAGACAGAAATGACAAAAATTTTTCTATAAAAGTCTGAAGAGTTCCCTTAAAGCAGGGTTTCTCAGCTTGGCACTGTTGACATTTTGGGCTAACTAATTGTGAGTGGCTTGCCTGTGCCTTGTAGAATGTTCAGCAGCGTCCTCGTTCTCTACTAATTAGATGCTAATACTACCTTCCCAAGTTACACAACCAAAAATGTCTCCAGACATTGCAAATGTCCCTTTGGGGACAGACTCACCCTTAATAGAGAACCACTGTCTTAAAAACTGAGTTAACCTGAAATTATTTTAAACTGAAAGAAACTTATCTTTAATTAAAGGACTTTTTCCCCTTTTAGGAGATGGGTGGTATTCATGGGGGGGCTTATTTATGAATATGCAATAAAGAAAGCTATGTTGTTTTTATGAAATATACTGGTTTCTATTAAATGTTGATCCACATTTCTATTAATTTATCAATTTAGACATCTGTATTTCCATTTTTTCTTTTCTTTCTTAACTGGTAGCTATATTTCTTATTGCTTAAATAAACATATCCATCTCCCATTCTTCTACCCAAATAACCCCAGCTGTTATGTCCATAGAATCTCTCTAAATGATGAAAACCAGTAAGTAGTTTTGATATTATGATTATGTAAATGTTATTTAATGCTGGGCCAGGTAGTGTGCTTAGATTGTGACTGCTTTTCTACAGATTGTATTAAGCAGCCCATGGGCCACTTGAGGAAAAATGTTGATACCATCAAGGTTCAGTAGAATAAAATAACATTTTATTTTATTTATGTTATCAGTTACTCAAAGCCTACCCATTGAATTAAAAAAATTTGGACATGACTTTCTGTTTTCTTGGAGTTTCTGGTTACCCCCTTTTCTTATACTGTGTGCTTTTATCATAGTCTCTTAGTCCCTCTGCCCCCATCCCATACTTCTGAGCATAGTATCTGTTGTACTGTGTTCCCTATTTATTTGGAATTGCCTGTATTTCTATCTCAGTTTGGACTGCTTTTGTTTTGGGTCTCTTTCTGAAACCTCCTTTCCTTTCACTGCCCTCTTAACATTGGATTCATTCTATTATAGATCACCCTTTTTTTTCTTTAATGTACTCGATCTTTGTTTCTGGATTACATTCTCAAGTTAACTTCCTGAAAACTGTGTTTGAGAGGCAAACTTTGACTAACTCAATGTACAAAAATGTCTTCATTGTATTCTCATATTAGACTGAGAGTTTTGCTGGGTACAACATTGTAGGTTGCAAATAACTTTCCTTTAGAACTCTGAAAGCATTGTTTGGTTGTTTTCTGGCATCCAGGGATGGTTAATAGAAGCCATATGTCATCTAATTCACTATCCTTTTAAGATATTTTGTTTATTTTATCTGAAGGCTTTTAGGATCTTCTTTGTTTTATATTCCTTCTACAAAGCCATAATGACATATATAGATTGTTTTGTTTCAGTTATTTGTTCTAGGCAGTCACTTGCCCTTATTGTCCGAATCAGATTCTTTTTTAACTCTTGGAAATTCTCCTCTGTTGTCTTTGATATTTTCTTCCCTTCATATTCTTTTTGCTTGTTTTCTTTCCAGTTAGCTGATGTTTTCTCTCTTGAAGTGATCCTCCTTGTCTCACTTTTACTTTCATATTTTGTGATTCTCTTTGCTCTGTGTTTAGGGTATTTTTTTCCCATAGATTCTGGCTGATTTTTTTTTGGGGGGGGAGGATAACCTATGAATTTTCTTGTTCTTTTTTTTATTTTTCTACCGTTCTTGTTTTATGTTGTAACACTTTCTTTAGTTTAGAATATATAAAGTATATTTTTAAAAGATATCTTGTGTTTCCTTAGTTGTCTCCTCTTCTTCTCTGGTCAGTTATTATGTTTGTTTTGTAGTCATTCTTTTTAATGTAAGTTTTTCTTACATGCCTGGTGATTTTTGGTTTTCTATTCATGTTTCCAAAAAAAAGAACTGGGTGTCTGGTCTGGGTCTGTCCTCTCTCACCCTGCTCCTGGGACTGTTTTCCCTATTAGGTTTTTCTTTGAGTAGAAATTCTGACCCGAATACTTAGGGGGCAGGGCAGTACAGGTTAGGGCCTGTCAATTGGTAAGCATTGTTTTAGAGTTAGAGGGAAGGGAGCTAGCTTCCAGATTGGGGGTCCTCTAAATGTCAGATGAGACAGTTTTCGGTGTCCCAGCATCCCTACTAATCTTTCCCTACTGATCTTTCCCTACTGAGGTTAATCATTCATTTTCTTTAAGAAAAGCCAACTATCTTTTTGCCTGGAGGTAAATGTTAGTTGTTTAGATACTGCTTGGAAATGGGGGATGGGAAATGTAGTTGGCCCTTATACAGTCAATCAAGTGATATTTAATTCTCCTATTTTTAGCCCCTCACCATTCTTGCCCTTTGCTGTATCATTGCTTTGCGATCACGCTTCTCAGGTTTTGTTAGCCGTATGGGTTCCCACTGTTTTGCGTCACTCTTGAAGGGTAAAAGGAGGCTGTGGGTTTCTCTGCTTCTTGTGTCAATCTCACATTTACTTTCATCTTTTAGAAATTTGTTGAATTCCCTCTTATCCCCAATTTTAGTGTCTTTGCTTTTACGGTTTTATTTCTTTCTATATGAATTGTTTTTAATTGCAATGGGATATTGGGAGTAACTGACAAGAAAATTTATATTTAGTCCACTAGTTTTTATTGGAGTCCTTTTGTAGCTTCATAAACAGAAGGTTCAGAACTGTTGAACTATATTTTTTGTTAACACAGGTTTAGTTATAAAAGTTGTGATTGATATAGTGACATTACTTCACTATTGATTTATATACATGTGTGTGTTTTTATGCCAACTGGTCCTAAAACTTGTATTCTTTTGAATTCTTGTTTGCTTCTTTGTTTTTCTGTTTGCTTGTCATCAACCTCAACTTGTACGTATCATTATGATTCACTTGCCACTTTTAGTTTGCTAGCTGGAAACTGAATGAGACCATTTAGGATTGTGCATAAAATAGTGACTTTGCTCTGGAGAAGGCATGTTACCTTTATGCTTGTGGCTATTGTGATGTTTCGATAGTTTAGAAGACTTTACTTATTTTACTTATGAACTGTGTACAGACTGGTGAGGTGTTAACTCTTTTTTATTTACTCTGCCATAATAGTTATAGCTAGTTTGGTTAATTACTTAATGATATTTTTCACTATTCCTTTTCCTTCTCTTCTGCCTTATAAGCTTTGACACTTTAAATTTTGAGCTTGGATTGTCTAGCTAGCTTATTAAGGGCCTTAATTTTCATCTCCTCTTTTCATTTTATATTCTTCAAAATTTCCAGGCATTGTTCTAAAGTTTCTTTAACTTACTGTGTTTTTATTTCCCAGTCTCCTTTCCTGAATACTCAGGCTTCATAGTTATTGCCTATAAATTACCCTAGGCAACTAAATTTAAATTTATCCATTTTTTTCCCTCTCTTCCAATAATAATATTGCTGCATCTCCCTATTAATCTTGTTCAGTTCTTTTCTCAAGACACTTTGTAGTTCTTTCTTCTACAGCTATGGTTTCAACTGCTGGAGTGTGTATGTTTTATGATTGAAATTATAATTTGTCTGCAATCAGAAATTTTTACAATCCATATTCTAAAAATGCTAACTATTTTGAAGTTGAAATTCTGACAGAAGGGTTTTGATTTGGTAGGCTTAAATTCCCAGATTTGGCCTGATTATATAAGATATTATAGAACCCGTGTAGTACATACTTATTTGAAATTTAAAGAAGCCTTAGAAAATAAAATGGGCTCTTGTGAAATTTCTTTATTTGCATAATGTAGAGAAAGTCAAAGTTGTAAATATTCCCTAATGCAGTTGACATCTATTCACTGAATATTTTGTGAACTTTATCTTCTGTGAAACTGTTGATTTTAGCATCCAGAGATTGGATTAGATAGTAATTAGATGTTTCTTGCTTTACCTTTTTCATGTATTCTAAGCATTTTCAGATATCTGTTGTCATGATTAATTTCCTTTTTGACTGGCTCATTAAATATCTTTTATTACTTCTATTATGTTTATAGTCTTGATACTTTTTTTCACTGGTCCTGAAACTTTAAAATAGAATCTTCAGCATTATCTTCAAACAATACTTGGGCTGTTTTCAAAAGATTCATTATTTGGGAAGTTATGGTTTTTATATCTTTATTTCCCCAATAATTTATGATTAGCATGTAGGAATTGAAAAAACAATACCCTGTCATTATTGATGAAAATGTCTTCTGTAAAATTAGAGGTTCATTTAAAGAGATTGATTACTTAACATATTTAGCATTATAACTAGCAAGGTCTTGTTTATTTAGGGCTTCTTCTTAATTCACAGTAGTAATGAGCTTCTTCAAACTCGAAGTTGAAATTAATCAGCAATACATTTTGCGACTATGAGGCAAATTATGATTTTAATTAAATTGAGAAAATGTGTGATTTTTTGTATTCTCTAAGATTTTTTTATTGTTATATGGATCAGTTTTCTTTTAGGAACAGGCTTTCAATATAAGAGTTATCTCCATAGTTTCTCATTTTTGGTAGTCAGACTTAATTCAAGTATTAAATATTGTGTTGGTTTTCATAGATCCTTTTTGAACTGGCATGCAGAAGTGTAATTATGTCTTGGTTACTTGCATGACAAATTAAAGATGATGAATACTTTGGTTGTGGTAATTTATACCTAGAATTCAAAACCCAGAAGCATCTATGCCAGAGTGAGGCACTCAAATACTCATTTTTCTTTCATGTTCAAGATAGCTATTCTTAATCTGTATTAAAATATGAAGAAATTGCTTTTGAGGTTGAGTAAGAAAAGCAATAATAAAATTCCTTAGATTGTCTTGAATTAACTTGAGATCTTGCATTTCAAACTTTGATCCTTTAATAAAGAACCCTTGGTTTAAGCACGGGTATGAATTTTACTTGTAGGAAACTGTAACTTTCGGTTTATTATAACCAGTTACATATTTAATAAATGAGAAACATATCCATTTTTTCTAGTATCTTGATTTAAAACAATGTTAATATTCTTAGAAAAGGATCTTTCAAGAAAATTGAAAATTATACAGAATCAGGTAGTTTTAGCTGTAAATTAACATATAAGACTAGATTATTACTGTATGATTGCCAGTATCATACTTGCTAGCACAGTCCTTGATTTATTATTGTATGGTGGCCTTGATTTATTACTATCTCAGAAACTCTCTTTGAGACCCTCTGTCACAGGCTTGTGCAACCTAGAATTACAAATACCTACTGATTTAGTAAATAGATGCACTGGGAAAATAAGGAACTTGCCAGAAGTATTGTCTTTCCCTGTTAAGTAATAGTGTGACCTTGGCAACCACTTGGTCTCTGTGGGTCTTAGTAAAATGGAGAGTTTGGAACAGATAGTTTCTTGGGATCTTTTGAGGATTACCCTTGAAAATGTTAGTGGCTAGAATTCCAATAAAATAATATATTATGTAGTATAGTCCTTAAAATATCTCTGAAATAGATGACATTATTCCCATTTTACAGATGGCCTTATTCATGTTGTACAGACTCCATGTTCAAGTAACATTTTTAGTTATGTAGCTACTAAGAGACCAAGCAAGAATTTGAACCTTGGCCTATGTCGTTTTACAGTCATGATCTTATCTGTATACTAAAGTATCTCCCAACCCATGTTACTATAGCAGACCACCAGATTTTATTCTTAAAACTTGTTCCATTTCTTAGTCTGTAGTTTATAGTATAAATGTACTTTTCCATTACAGGATCTTTTATTCAGGAAATCCAGAAGTCAGGGTTCATACCTATGAGTAGTACCCAAAGTAGAAATATGACCAGTTTTTAAATAAACATGCTAGAATTTATGTGTCTAAGAATTAATTAGCTTGAATTTATTTCAGTAATGTGACTGGTCAAAAACCACTTTGGGAATGATTCCTTTGTCATTTTTTCAAGTGCCTTCAGCTTCATTCTTTTAACCTACATTTTATGGTGGCAAATGACATCTTTCGAGAATGGATATGATATTTGGAAAAAGTGGGAAGTCATTTTGAACTGCATATCATATATAAAATTTAGGATCAAAATGAGAAATGCTATTTCAGTTAAATGTAGGCAGTAACCAAAGTAATGAAACCTAGAAGGTAGTTAAGAAAGTGATTAGAAACGAGGAGTTCCAAAATTGCTTTGTGTGGTGGCAACTTGAAATGGTCTCTAAAAATGAGTACTCTGAATGAAGATAACCTTTATTTGTATGTAAATTCTGCTATATTAGTTAAAGTTACATCTTAAGATAGTTATATCTATTCTGTGTTTGCTACGCAGGCCAGTGCTATGCTAATTTAGCTTGCACTTTAGAGAAAAAGAGTTGGCGAATGAATTATAGATGGCAGGTATTATTTCCATTTTAAAGGAGATCATAATCTGTAAATTATGTGTTTACACAATAGTTGAAATCTTGGTTATATGCATAATATTTTAATTCTTAGTTATATTCATATTTATTATGTAATTTTTGGTTATGGTTTTTCATGTTGAAGGTTAATCTCAGGCAGCTGCCCCATTTTACTTCTTAGCATGATCTAAAACCACTTCTGTTGCTAAGCCTGTGTGTACTCTTTGATGCAGTTTTACAAGTAAATTATTATTTTTGTCTTGCAAAAATTATTTTAGGCTGCCTTATACACTTATTACTGAATGACTTTTGAAAATCAGTGCTGTACTGTGTTGGTACAGATAATAAATAATTATATACCTATATATCTTGTTGCACAGAAGAACTCGTGATAGGAAAATGTTATTTTATCTTTTTAAGGTATTATTTTTCTCAAGCTCCCAGAATTGTGGAATCTAAATGAAGCTTCCTCATTTGTAAGCAGTACAGAATGCTAATATATATAGTCCCTTTTAAATAATACCTTTCCTTTTGAGGTTTCAAAATAATTTAATGTTACAAGACAGATATTTAATTCAACAGATAATTTAAGTACAAGTCACTATGCAAGGGGCTGAAAATTCAATGGGAGCTAGATAGACATGTGACTTTTTTGAGCTTGTGTGTGTGGGAAGGGTGGGGGAGCAGAGAGTAAACTGCTAATTGCACAATCCATTGTGTAATCACCATTGTGGAAAGTGCTAAGAACTATAAGGTGATACAAGAATTTGCCGACCTAATGGAGAGGAGGCAAGGAAGATGACTTGAGCTGAGGAAAAATATTTCTGGCAGCACATCTTGTTGAAATATCTTGGAACTGCAAGTAACTTGGCTTTTGGTAGAAACTGAGAGTCCACTGTGGCTGGAGTGTAAAAAAAAAATGAGAGAATGATATCATACGGCGCAATAGGCAAAGACTGGGTCATTCAAGGCTTGATAAACCATGTTAAGGATTTTGTTTTTTATTTTAAGATTCCTTGGAAACCTAAATAAAGGATCAGGAAATGATCATGTTTACAGTGATCACTCTGGATGTTGTGTAGAGAATGGTTTGGAGGTGACTAGGGTAAATGCTGGGAGATCCATTAGGTCCTGTTAAAATTAAGGTACCTGTGACTTTTCCAAGGGAGAAATCTGTAGGTCAGTGGTTCTCAAAGGGTGTGTCACCTGGAAACTGGTTAGTAATGCAGGTTCTTGGGTTCTTTCCAACCTACTGAATCAGAAGCTTTAGAGGTGCAGTTCAGAAATTTAATTTTGGATAAGCTCTCCAGTTGCTTCTGGTGTACCCTAAAGTTTTTGAACCTTTCTGGCAGGTCATTAGATATATGATTTTTGAATGTAGGAGAAAGTTCTAGGTTGGTGGTATGGATAGGCAGTAGTACTGTATGAAGGTGATAATTGCAAGTGAGAGGAAAAGAAGAGGCTGTAATAGAGTGAAAGCCTGAGATACTTTAGTGTCAAAATCCTGGACAGAGTGAGGGAAGCTTGTGAAAGAATAAAAAAAGGATTGGTTAGAGGGAACACCAGGTTCAGGAGAGTCTTTGAATAAGGGCATGAGGAAGTAAGCATTAACTCTGATAGTGAGTGATCTTTGTGTATTTGGAGTAGAATTACCAACCTGGACACCAGCTTTCACTGGGTTGAGAAGGAAATGGGGAGAAAAGGAGGGCAGGAAATATAATTTACAGATATTTAATATTCAAAAACTATGAGAAATCAAAATAGCGTTGAGGGGCATCTAACCAGCATACGATTCTACTGAGAACTGTATAATAAAATCTCATTGTTTGGACCTATTGATTTTGAAATTCATAATTTACCTAGAGGAATGAGCTCAAGTTTAGCATTGTCTTTACCCATCTTGCAGAGAATGTCATAGTGTGATAATAAACTAATGGAAAGGGGGTCAAGGATATTTAGTCTACCAAGAATGCTGTTTTTAACATGATTAAACACTGCCTTAGCAATATGCATTTATATAAAAATAATTTTTAAATTACAAATATTCTAATTCACTTTCTATTATTATTATGCATCTAAAGGAAAATGTCTTTAAATGCATTTTATAATCAGACATTTACTTTTTTAATTAACTCAATTGTTAGAATTATTCTAACATGTTAATGTTATGCTATTCTAAAAGGAAGACCACATTTAATGTGAAGACAGATTAAGATAATTTCAGGGTCAACCCCAATTACATCTTAAAATCTTTGGGGAGTGTCTGTGTATGCACAGACATGAGTGGAGACAGGAGGAGAAGTGGAGAGAGGGAGACTGAGACTAAGCCATTTTGAGATGCATTTTCTTTTCTGGGTGATATATGTATTTGCTTGTCTAAAAATTTTTTAAAGAAAAAAATGATTTTCCCCATTTACTTATTTGTTTAAATTTATTGGGGCAACATTGGGTAATAACATTATGTAAGTTTCAGGTGTACAGTTCTATAATACAACATCTGTATATTGCACTGTGTTTTTACCACACAGAGTTTAGTCTCATTTGTCACCATATTTTTGACCTTGTTTACCCTCTTAATTCTTCTCCCAACCCAACCCCCTTCCCCTTTGGTAACTACCAGACTGTTGTGTGCTCATTTGTTGCTTTGTTTTATATCCCACGTATGAGTGAAATCATATGTTTCTTGTCCTTTTCCTTTTGACTTACTTCACTTTGCATGATAGTCTCAAGAACCATCTATGTAGTCACAAGTAGCAGTATATCATAAGCAAAATTGTGATCTTTATATCAACATGTGCTTACTGTAAAATACAACAGCTGCAGAAACTCAAAGTTAGTTTTCTGTTGCTGATACACCCCAGTTGCTGAAATTCTCCCTGTTCTCCACTGGCCTCCTGTGAGAGGTTATACCATTTCTATTGGGCCTGAAATCCATCCCCCTTCCCCAGAATTATTCTAAGAGTTGGACAGTGTGATAGACTCCCTAAGGACACTGCTGCAGTACATCTGAGGATAAGGAAAGGAGAGGCCAGATATTTATTTTGTTGTGTGTGTTTTGGGATTTTTTTGGTGGTTAGTTGTTTTCTTGCTATTGACACTTGGTTTCCTATTTCTAGTTAAACGAATGAATTGTTCAGAACCCTGAATCTATCTACCTACCTTTCTCTCTCTCCCTCCCTTCTGTCCCACTTCCTCCTTCACTCCCTCCACCATATAATTTTTTAAAAAGCAGAACTGGGATTATATGTATTGTGGTTTTGCAGTTTTTTCACTAATCAGTACATCTTAAATCTAAAAGGCTGAAACCTAATATTTCTCCCATTGACTTTATATTTTGTTCTTAGAATATCAGGCCGGAACTTAAGAGACTTGGGTTCTGGTCTCTTTTGGCTCCATGATATTGGGCAAGCTACTTAACACTTCCAACTTTATTTCTTCTCCTGTTTCTCCTTCTCCTCCTTCTTTTTTTAAAATTACCATTTATTGGTACCCTTTGAGTTTGCTTACTTCATCTATAAAATTTAGAAACAGTGAGTGGTTCATTTGAATTTTTTTTGGCTATCTTTCCAAGATATTTTTATTTTTATTTTTTAAAATACATTTTATTGATTATGTTATTACAGTTGTCCCATTTTTTTCTCCTTTTGCTCCTTCCACCCAGTTATCCCCATTCCCTCTGGCAATCCCTCCCCCCCATTTAATTCATATCTGTGGGTTATGCATATAAATTCTTTGGTGTCTCCATTTCCTGTACTGTTGTTAACATCCCTGTGTCTATTGTGTGCCTACCAATTTGTACTTCCTAATTCCTGCACCTTTGTCCCCATTCTCCTTCTTCCCCCCTCAAAAAGTGATAACCCTACAAATGATCTCCATATCTATGATAGTTTCTGTTCTGCTTGTTTGCTTAGTTTGCTTTCCAGCTTAAATTGTTGATAGTTGTGAATGTATTGCCATTTTAATGTTCATATTTTGATATTCATTTTCTTATATAATTCCCTTTAGCATTTCATATAATCATGGCTTGATGATCAGAAACTCCTTCAGCATTATCTTGTCTGGCAAGCACTATATCTGCCCTTCAATTCTAAATGATATCTTTGCTGGGTAGAGCAATCTTGGCTGTAAGTCCCTGCTTTTTATCACTTTGAATACTTCTTACCAGTTCCTTCTGGCCTGCAAAGTTTCTTTTGAGAGATCAGCTGACAGTCTTATGGGAATTCCTTTGTAGGTAACTATCTGCATTTCTCTTGCTGCTTTTAAAATTCTCTCTATCTTTAAACTTTGACATTTTAATTATGATGTATCTTGGAGTGGGCCTCTTTGCATCCATCTTGTTTGGAACTCTCTGTGCTTCCTGGAGTTGTAAATCCATTTCCTTCGCCAACTTAGGGAACTTTTCTTTCATTATCTTTTCAAATAGATTTCCAATTTCTTACTCTTTCTCTTCTCATTCTGGCACCACTATGATGTGAATGTCGAATCTCTTGTCCCAGAGGCTGTTTATACTATCCTCGTTTTTTTTTTTTATTCTTTTTTCTTCTTGTTCTGCTTGGTTGTTTTTTGCTTCCTTATGTTCCACCTCATTGACTTGATTCTTGCCTTCATTCACTCTACTGTTATTTCTATGTAAATTGTTTTGTTCTTTTTTTCAATTAGTGTATTCTTTGTTTCTGACTGGATCTTTTGTATGCTCATGAGGTCTTCACTAAGTTCCTTGAGCATCCTGATAACCAGTGTTTTGAACTTTACATCTGATAGATTGCTTATCTCCATTTTGTTTAGTTCTATATCTAGAGTTTGAAACTGTTCTTTCATTTGTGCCCTGTTCCTTTGTCTCCTCATTTGGGCAGCCTCCCTGTGTTTGTTTTTTTGTATTAGGTAGAGCTGCTTTGACTCTTTTTCTTGGTAGTATGGCTTAATGTAGTTGGCGTCCTACACGGTCCATGGTACAGCTTCCCTATCACCCAAGCTGGGTACTCCCTTTTGTGAGTTGATTACACCCTCCTCTTGTAGTGGAGCCTTGGTTGTTGCTGGCAGGTAAATGGGAGGGATTTACACAGGCCAGTCAGCTGCAAGGACTGGGTGTGGTCACTGACTACCAGCTACCAACCTCCGTGGAGGATCAGCTGTGGAAAGGCAGGGTGGTGGTGCTCCGATGTGGTCAATAGCTGTCTACTGGGTACACTGACCCTGGGGTTCGTAGGTGGTACAGGCCAAGGTGAGCCCCCACTTGGGTTTTGCCCAGGGCCACTCTGCCTGAGCTATATATCAATCTGAGATGACCGCTTGGAGATTCCTATGAGAAGCCAAGCTGTGGATCTAGGCTGGCTGCTGCTAGTGCTGGGCCTGGGACTCACTGAGGCCAGCTATTGCTTATTTCATGGGAGTTAGGAAGTTGTGAGGCCTGAGCGAAGACCATACATTCATATGGGAAAGCAGCTTGTGTGGGTCCATAATCTCAGTGGGGTGGAGTCTCTGGGGATCTCCAAGGCAGGTCAAACAGTGTTAGTCAGATTGTTGTAGTCTCAGATATGGCAAAGCCTTGCTGGCTCAGTCTGGATGGATGTGGTTTCTTTAATTCTGTAGTTGTCAGACTTCCATTCAACTCGATTTCTGATGGTTCTGAGTGATGGTTCTACATTTTAGTTGTAGTTTTGATGGCGTTATGTGAAGAGGTGAGACATGTCTGCCTATGCTGCCATCTTTACTGGAAGTCCTCTGTAAATTTTTCTTTTTCACTTAGTGCAACCTTCATTTCTGCCTGTGTCTTTTTTATGCTGTTGAAGTACCCAAATCAGTTCCTTGAGCATCCTAATAACCAGTGTTTTGAACTCTGCATCTGATAGATTGCCAATCTTCCTTTCGTTTAGTTCTTCTCTGGAGTTTTGTTCTGTTCTTTCATTTGGGACATATTTCTTTGTCTCCTCATTTTGGCAACCTCCCTGTGTATGTTTTTATGTATTAGGTAGAGCTGATTTGACTCCCTTTACAGTGTGGCTTTGTAGAAAAGTGTACTGGTAAGTTGGATGTTGGGGAGCCTTAGGTAATCACCAGGGTGGCACAACCTGTGTGAACAAGGTTGGAGTTTTAGACATAGTGTTGCCATTCTGTTTCTCTGTGTGGGAGAGGGCTCAGAAATGGGACAATGATCACTGCCTGGCATCTGGAGTTTTGTCTAGGAGGAAGCTGTCCCCTGGCACTCGCATTGATACCAGACACTTCAGCTTCTCCCCATATGCCACTGGTGCCCTTCTAGCTGTTGCCTCAATGCTGTAGCCCAAAGGGAGTGAGTTGGCATAAGTCCTAAGTCCCTTGCAGGCTCTTTAAGAGGAATCTCCTGAAAATCCCTCAGTTTCTTCTGCTGCCCCACCCACCATTAGTTTTTACAGTCAGAAGTTATAGGCACTTATCTTCTTGGCACTGGAACCATAGGCTGGGTGGTCTGAGGTGCGTCTGGGACCCCTATTTCCGGAGGTGTACCTCCTGATTTTTATCTACTACACATGGGTGTGGGACCCCCTGTTCTGGGTCTCTGCGTGTCTGTGCATCTTGGCTTCTCTGCCCCTCCTGCCCTTCAGGATGAATGTAGCTTCTTTAAATCCTGGTTGTCAGGCTTCCATACAGCTCGGTTTTCTGATGATTCTGGGTGGCACTTGTTTTGTAATCTAGTTGTAATTTTTACTGTGGTTGTGGGAGGATGCCAGCCATGTTTACCTAGCCTCCATTTTGATGGAAAGTCCTCCCATTTGAAGATTCTAATAGCTCTAACATTTACTTAGGAATGCCAGGTTTTCAAAGGGCATATATTTCCTTGAATTTTATGTGAATGTTTTAACCCACTTGTAAACACCTATAGGGATAAGTTCTTGCCAAGTTAAAAAAATAATAGTGGGGGGGAAAGTGTGTTAGAAACAAGATTCACTAGTGTACTCAGTAGGTCTACCTTCTGCTTTCAGGTTAGCACTGACAAAAAAAAAAGCTTTATTAGAGCTATTAAGATTTTTGTTTGAAAATTCACACCACTTGTGGGATGTGGGTGGGTCTATGTTTGGTTGTACTCATTGCACATGGGAGGTAAGACAAATGCTCCTTGTTAAGAATTCTTTAAAAAATGTATCATCTTCTCATATAAGTGTTTTAGAAAAGCTAAGGGCATTAGGGATAAGCCATTGGTGTGAGGGTAGAAACTGTGTTCTCTGCTCGTTGGCTTTCCAGCCTGAGATTCTTTGCTAAGTAAAGTTTTCATGAAAACTCGAAATGGCCAAGCAGTCTCAGTTTGAAGAATCTTTTAAGTAAAAGCATTCAGCTTTTGAATTAACTTTGCTATGTTATAATATTACATTGATTAAAAGATTGTTTTTGGCCCTGGTTGGTGTAGCTCAGTGGATTGAGTGCAGGTCTTCGAACCAAAGGGTTGCTGGTTCAGTTCCTGGTCAGGGCACATGCCTGGGTTGTGGGCCAGGTCCCCAGTTGGAGGCACATGAGTGACAACCACACATTGATGTTTCTCTCCCTCTTTTTCTCCTTCCCTTCCCTTCTCTCTAAAAAAATACATAAATAAAATCTTTAAAAAATTCACTGCCTGTTTTTTTTTAAAGAAATTGCTTTTGTTTCCCAGTTTTCAGTGTCCTAAGTTGCTGATTTTATTTCCTTTTAATTTTTAGCCAGTTTTAGTTGTTTTCATCTTTTTCATAATTTTTTTTCACTAACATTTTATGTACTCTTCTTATTCCTAATCTTTAGTTTCTATTTTTCCAATAGTTTCTTGTCACCTTTATATATTTTAAACTTCTTTGCCCATTTCATTTGATGTTTTGCTTAAACTCTTTCTAAAAATGTGGATTTTTAAAAAATATATTTTATTGATTATGCTGTTACAGTTGTCCCATTGCCCCCCTTCATTCCCCTCTACCCTGCATACCCTCTCCCACCCACATCCCCTCCTTTAGTTCATGTCCATGTGTCATAAGTTCTTTAGCTTCTACATTTCCCATACTATTCTTGCCCTCCCCCTGTCTATTTCCTACTTACCATCTATGCCACTTATTCTCTGTACCTTTTTCCCCTCTCTCCTCCTCCCACTCCCCTGTTGCTAACCCTCCATGTGATTTCCATTTCTGTGGTTCCGTTCCTGTTCTAGTTGTTTGCTTAGTTTGTTTTTGCTTTTGTTTCAGGTGTGGTTGTTAATAATTGTGAGTTTGCTGTCATTTGACTATACATGTTTTTTATCTTTTTCTTAGATACGTCCCTTTAACATTTCATAAAATAAGGACTTGGTGATGTTGAACGCCTTTAACTTGACCTTATCTGAGAAGCACTTTATCTGCCCTTCCATTCTAAATGAAAGCTTTGCTGGATAGAGCAATCTGGGATGTAGGTCCTTGCCTTTCATGACTTGGAATACCTCTTTCCAGCCCCTTCTTGCCTGTAAGGTCTCTTTTGAGAAATCAGCTGACAGTCTGATGGGAACTCCTTTGTAAATAACTGTCTCCTTATCTCTTGCTACCTCTAGGATTCTCTCCTTCATTTTAATCTTGGCTAATGTAATTAGGATGTGCCTTGCTGTATCTCTCCTTGGGTCCAACTTCTTTGGGACTCTCTGAGCTTCCTGGACTTCCTGGAATTCTATTTCCTTTGCCAGATTGGGGAAGTTCTCCTTTACTATTTGTTCAAATAAGTTTTCCACTTGTTGTTTTTCCTCTTCGCCTTCTGGTACCCCTGTAATTCAGATGTTGGAACATTTAAAGATGTCCCGGAGGTTCCTAAGCCTCTCCTCATTTTTTTGAATTCTTATTTCTTCATTCTTTTCTGGTTGTATGCTTTTTTCTTCCTTCTGGTCCACTCCAATGATGTGAGACCCATCTTTCATTCCATCACTATTGGTTCCCTGTGCATTTTTCTTCATTTCACTTATTGTAGCCTTCATTTTTTCATCTAATTTGTGACCAAAATCAACCAATTCTGTGAGTATCTTGATAACCAGTGCTTTGAACTGTGCATCTGATAGGTTGGCTATCTCTTGGTCGCTTAAAAGTACTGGTTGTGGGGCTTTCAGTTCTGTTTGAGTCATCTTTTTTTTCCTTTGGTCTAGTTGCCCCTGTTACGTATGAAAGGCGGGGCCTTAGGTGTTCACCAGGGCGGAGCACCCCGTCACTGGGTTGTGATGTTGTATGTGGGGATGGGGTCGGAGAGGCAACAATGGCACTTGCTCCGCTTTCCGTCGGACCTCAGTCCCTTCCGCTGCTTCCCCCAAACTGGGCCCCTCTAGTGCCAATTCCCATGTGCGTGGGCTTGTACACCCTGTGGGACTTTCCAAGGACCTCTCCTGTGAGGCTGGGAGTCTCTCCCTGTGTCTCAACCCCCACAGGTGTTTTCAGTTAGTGCCCAAAGGCTCTATTTCCCAGAGCTGGGATCCTGGGTTGGGCACAGTGCCTTGCTTCACAATTGCCGCCTTGCTGGGTCTGCTGGTTGCCACTACTCAGCCAGGGTCTGCCAGCTGTCGCTTGGGAGCTCAGGGTCCGCCTGCTGTGGTCTTGCACACCCCGGAGGCCTTACATGCCCAGTCCCAATGCACTCTGCTCTCAGCGCCACCACTCGTGCCTGGCTGCCCAACTCCGCCCCTCCTACGCGTCCGGATGAACGGGTTTATTTTAACTTCTTGGTTGTCCTACTTCCATACAGTTCAGTTTTCTGTCAGTTCTGGTTGTTATTCTGTTTCTAAGTTGTTGTCCCTATCTTGGTTGTGGGAGGAGGCACAGTGTATCTACCTATGCCTCCATCTTTCTTGGCCGGAAGTGAAAAAAATTGTAGATTTTTTTAAAATAAGATTTTATTGTGACAGAGAGACACAAAAAAATGTAAAGAAGAATCATTGAGAAAACTAATGACTACAACAGTGCCTTATCCAGGGACAACTTTAATTTAAATGTACTTTTTATTGCTATATGTGTATTTTTTTGTTTTTTAAAAAATATATTTTATTGATTATGCTATTACAGTTGTCCCATTTTTTTCTCCTCTTTATTCCCCTCCACCCTGTACTCCTCTTCCACGCACATTTCACCCCCCTTAGTTCATGTCCATGGGTCATACTAATAAATTCTTTGGCTTCTCCTTTTCCTATACTATTCTTAACCTCCCCCGTCTGTTTTGTACCTACCATTTATGCTTCTTATTCTCTGTTTTTTCTGTATACATCCATGTTTGGTTTGCCTGGCTCAAAAGTAGATTGCCTAAAATATACTTCACATTCTCAGCAAGAGATTCAAGATGTTTTTTCCCTCCTCCACTTATCCAGTATTAGCTCTTATGATGTCTCAATAAGAACCTTTATTATTCCTTTAAATCTTGAACCTCTTTGTCTAAGCTGTAATCTGAGTACTTAGGATGTACCACTGGCAAATTTCCCATCTCTAAATAAAATAAGCTAATTTATAGCAATAAAGCCTTTAAACTATACTTAAAGGGACTTTTCTCATTGTTTGTTATCTCTTTAGCCATTTGAAGATGTTTGATACAAAAAGATTTACAATCCTCATTTTAAAAACAATAAATAATCTTCAGCGATATCAGCCTCCTAAGATCTTGCAATAGCAACAACAGAACAAACAAAAAAGCAGTTGTGGGCCTTAACTAGTATTTTATTGTTAATCTACTATTTTTTTCTTATTTATAGTTCTTAAAATAAATACTTCCTTTTTAGTGTATACGTATATATAGGAAAGGCTTTGAACAGAATTTTTTGTAATCTTTACATGAGGATATGTTTATTGATTTTAGAGAGAGAGGAAGGGTGGGTGGGGAGAGAGGGAGGGAGGGAGAGAGAGAGATAGAGAGAGAGAGAGAAAGAGAGAGAGAAAGGGAAAGGGAAAAAGTAAAATGTGACAGAGAAACTTTGATTGGCTGCCTGACTGGGAATAGAACCCAGAGCCTTTTGGTGTATAGGATGATGCTCCAATCAACTGAGCCTCCTGGCTAGGGTGAAAAGTATTATATAGTATAAAATAATATCATCATGAAAAGAAAATTTTAAATGGAAAATTATTTATGTTAATGATATAACACATCAACCATTTTTTGTATTTATAAACATTCCAGCTATTACAGTGATGTATAACTTATCGGCCCAGGAAAGCAATAGTAGATATGGTTATTCTTTAGTCTCCACATGCCCTGCTCTGAGCCAAAGCTTCTAACTGGATATTGCTCTGGGGTTAGATGGAGCTGATAAAACCTTGTTTATTAGCTGTTACTACATAACATCCTTTCTTAATAAGAGACTTGAGTTAATTTAATCCTGTAGCTTTGTTGTCCTCACCATAGCTACATTGCTGCTATTCTGTTTAAAGGTCAGTATAATTATCCTTTAATATTTTGCCTTTCATTGTGCATCGCATCTCATTCTACATTTCTGTCATTCTGGGAACTTAAATTAGTTTAAGATATTACTAGCTATCTTGGCTATCTCTTCCCAGAGAAAATGTCAAAATGACACTTTTCAGTTATATATGTATAGAGAGAGAGAGGGAGAGAGAGATGAATTAGTCTGCCAAACATGTAGAATCTTAATAAAGATTTAAGTTAGTTTGAATGCCATAAGAATGTTAGTCCTACATTCTTTTATTAAACACATTTAAATGTATACATGTAAAAACACTTCAAAATTATAAATGTTCAAGAATCCTGATCTTGCTCACATTAGGTCTCCTGAAATGCAAGTTGAGCATTTTGATACCTTTTAAGTAGCATGCTATGAAATAATTCTTGTTGTAGCTAGATAATTCTCCGAGGAGATTTTTTTTATGTCTTGTTTTTCAAAATAACAATCGCTTAAAGAATTCAGATTCTGGAAATGTAAATGCTTTCATAATTTTAGGAGTGCAGTGACAGCTGCACAGCAAGTCCATATGTTGCTTAGCTATAATTATATTTTAATAATTATTTTTTCTTTGGGGAAAGAGCTATGGCTAACCTCCAAGAGACTGAAGCAGATGATTGTTAGGCATTCATATTTTTTCAACAGAACAGAACTTCTTCTTTTTCCCTACTTTAAACAGTTGAATGTATTTATCTTGTGTCATAGCACCAACTGGATGAAGTTACTATTCTGGATCCTACTCTAAAATTTAAATGAGTGTTTGCATTAAATGGGAGGATACCTTTTTTCCATACTCCCTTATATAGACTTGCTGCCACAAGCATGCTAATTTTGCCATCTCTTGCACATGGCTTGCTCCTTTCTGCCTCCGTTCTTCTGCACATTACCATTCCCTCCACCTGCAGTACTGTCCATCCTTTCCATCCATTTCCTT
The DNA here is from genome assembly GCA_028533065.1 of Trachops cirrhosus. Lineage (NCBI taxonomy): Eukaryota > Metazoa > Chordata > Mammalia > Chiroptera > Phyllostomidae > Trachops > Trachops cirrhosus. The sequence goes on along the minus strand of CM052539.1, from coordinate 63,704,721 downwards.
TTAAAACTGGTATCTAAAATTATTTATTCTAGAAATTCTTTCATGATTTAGTCCACGTATCTATTACTTACTTTCTTGGCTTTACCTTAACAATTAACATTGGTAGATTCAGATTCAGGTAACCAGAGTTGTATTTCTCTGGTGTACTAGATAAGGTGTTAATTGTCTTATTTAATTTTTACAGCTATCCTGTGAGTTATTATTACCATTTTATAGATGAAATGAAATATATTCATCATTATATTCCTAGTTTTAACTGTGCTAGAATTGCTTTTACAATGTCATTCTGTGTTTCACTATTTCTGCAGTCTTTCCTTTCTTGTTCTCTACCATTTAACCTACCAATGTCACTTTTAAAAAAAAGAAAACTACTTTATTCAGATATAATTCGATGCATTTGACAAAGATATATACCTGTGTAACTACTGCCACAATCAAGATACAGAACATTTCCCTCAGTCTCCAAAACCCTTGTGCACTTTTCCACTTAGTGTTTCTCCATCCATATATTCCCAGTTCTTCCCCAGTCAACAAATGATCTGGATTATGTCCACTATATATTGTTTTGTCTGTTCTCAGATTTCATCTAAATGGAAGTTTAGACTATGTACTCTTGTCTGGCAACTAAAAGGAAAGATTGTTCCTTTGTTATGAATGAATATATTACAGTTTGTCCATTCACCTATTAATAGACATTTGCCTTGTTTCTAGTTTTTGGCTATTACAAATAAAGCTGTTGTGAAAAATCCATGCACAACTCTTTGAGTGGACATTTTCCATTTTTCTTGGGTAGATACCTAGGAGGAGTGGGTATACTATTTTACATTCCCACCAACATTATATGAGAATTTCAATTGCTTCCCATCATTGTTAACACTTACATTGTCAGTTTAAATATTTTTAGCCATTCAGTTGGTTATGTAGTAGTGTCTCATTGTGGTTTTTCACATGCATCACACTGATGACCAGTGGTATTGAACATTTTTTTATGTGTTTATTGGTCATTTATATCTTTTTTGTAAATTGTTTAAATATTTTATCTATTTGAAAAATTTTGTTTTCTTGTTAACTTTTAAGAGTTCTTTAGATATTTTGGATCATAGTTCTTTGTTAGATGTATGTATTGTGCCTATTTTCTACTTGGCTTGTGTTTTCATTTTCTTAAGTCTGCTTTTGAAGAGGAGAAGCTTTTCTAGCATACCAGTTTTTTCTTTCATGGTTTGCATTTTTAGTTGCCTAAGAAATTTTTGCCCATTCCAAGTTAGTGAAGATTTTCTCTCATGTTTTATTCTAAAAGTTTTATAAGTGTTGGCTTTTATATTTAGGTCTGTAGAATCATTTTGAGTTAATTTTTGCGTTTAGTGTTAGAGTCAAGGTTTGTTTGTTTGTTTTTTCCCCCATGTGTCCAAGGCATGAACCAGGTGTGGGCACAGACCAAAAGCCAACCTAGGATAAACAAGGAGTTACTTTGTCCCTGGCTGATATAGGACAAGCACCTCAAAATTTTTTTAAATGAATATCCATTTTTTATTGAAAATCTTATTCTTTTCCATTGGTGCCTATTCTATTGGGTTTTCTTGGTGCCTTTGTTGCAAATTAATTGACCGTGTACATGTGTTCCATTTCTGGACTACCTATTCTGTTTCATTGATATATATGAGGCATGCCAATATCACATTTTTACTTTGTTTTATTTTTTAATTTAGAGAAAGAGGAAATGGGGGAGAGAGAGAAACATCAATTTGTTTCACTTTTTATGCATCCATTGATTGATTTTTGATGTGCCCTGATGGGATTGAACCTGCAACCTTAGTCAATTGGGTAGGTGCCCTAACCAACTGAGCTACCTGACCAGGGCCTCCTCTATTCTTATAATACGTTTTGGAGGTAGTGTATATCCCCCAACCCAACATCTTTTTGAAAATAGAAAAAAAAATCTTTGTTTTATTTATTCTCTCGCTCTGGTTGCTTGTGTTTGTATTATTACTTTTTGTTTGTTTTTGTTTCTCCTTTCAAAGATGTTGCCCTCAACAAGGGCTTGTACTTTCTAGGACAGATATTGTTTGTATTAAGGAAGATGCTAAGTACTTTCAGCTGGCTAGAAGGGCTTAGCAATTGATTTTCTTCCTTTGTCTCTCTATCACTGTTAGTAAACAACTCTAGGTTCCAATGGTACATCTGTATGATGTTTGAGAAGTTAGCTAAATTGGAGCTGCAACAGCCAAAGTGTGTACCAGAAGTTAAGTCTCTAAATACCAAGTCTAAAACTTGACAGGAAATGAAATTGAAACACTTTTATGTTAAAGTCATATTTTTTCCTCCTTTTTCTGTCTCTCTTTAACAGAAACATCCTAGTTTTGCCTGAAGCAGTCTTTTGCATGAATATTTGAGTAGCTCTACTGGCAGTTGCCAAAACTATAGTGTGTGCTTAGTGGGAACATACTGAATTGAAGAAAAATTTTAGATACAGATTGCATTTCATTTTGTTTTTGACTACATGTAAATGGAAGTAAAAAATCCTGGTTAAGGAATATAATTCTTGGTTTCAAAACAGCACCCAGATGCTTTTATTTTCCTGTTCTTAAACTGCCATCCTTTAGAATAAAAATAATAAGAGAAAAGGTAAAAGTAACATGTATTCAATTATTGATTTTAATTTATCAGTATTTTGTTTCATGTGTGTTTTTGGTTCTTCTAGTGAAATAGTGTGCTTTCCTGGACAGTTTTTATTTTCTATTTAACTTGTATCATTTTACTTTACATTTCACATACTAGAAATGTTGAGGAATCTTGAGTATTGTACTTTAATTACTTGTTATAGTGAATAATAAATCCTGGGCTACACTAGAAATATATGCATAGCACCAGGTCTGTCTGGAAAAAGTCCAGCCACTGTTAATATAATGAAAATGGTTTGTGCAACATTGGTGTAACCTGGTAGCCAAGGAGAGTGGACTGGAATGCACATGCATGAACAATGATAATTTTATTAGTCAGTGAGGGCAGTAGATGCTGTTGAGTGAGCATGTGTACTGTGTGGCTGTCACATTCAGAATGACTGTAGAGCAACAAATCTGCATCAGATTTTGCCTTAAGTTTGAGCATTTCTCCATGAAAACTTTGGATAACCCAGAAGGCTACAGCTATGGGCAACTAGTGATTCGCAGCTTCATCATGACAATGCGCCCACTCATGCATCATGTCTCGTGCAGGCTCTTTGATGAAACATGAAATCACCCAGGTGACTCAGCCCCACTACAGCTCAGATTTGTCACTCTGTGACTTCTGGCTTTTCCTAAAACTAAAATAACCTTTGAAAGGGAAGAGATTTCAGACTGTCGATGAGATTCAGGTAAATATAATGGGGCAGCTGATGGTGATTGGGAAGACTGTGTGAGGTCCCAAGGTGCCTACTTTGAAGGGGAATGAGGTGTCGTTGCCCTATGTACAATGTTTCTTTTATCTTGTATCTTCTTCAATAAATGTCTCTATTTTTCTCATTACATGGCTGGATAACTTCTGAGGAGACCTTGTATTTTTTCTTCTTATTGAAATCACATTTCTTTTTTAAAAGACATTTCTAAATTTTGCACTGGACATAACTTAGAATTTTAGAAATCAGGTACGTGATGAGGTAGAGGTGGTTAGTAAATAGCTTCCCCATTTTATTATTAGTATAGGTTGATTATGGTCCAGGTCCTTGGGAGCATTGGTCATTGCTTTGATTCTGCTCCTACATTTGCTTTATAAAGACTGCAGTAGATTATTAGATCAGTCAGATAAATGGAACTGCCAGTCAGCTATTCCAGCAGATATTTTTAGATTTTTTAAATCTTCCTACTGATCATTGATTTGACCACAGATCCTCCATTTGATAGTGAGATAATTTGAAGCAGGGGCTCCATAGGAAGCAACTTCAATATTAGGTCCAAATGATAATTGAGGTAGAGATCACTTGTCATATTCTTACTGTATTGTAGGTCCTTGTTTTTTATTTTTGCTTTGAATATTTCTTGCCATTTCTTTCTAGCCTGCAAATTGTCTTTTGAGAAATCAGCTGACAGTCTTATGAGAACTCCCTTGTAAGTAACTAACTGCTTTTTCTCTTGTTACTTTTGAGATTCTTTATGTTTAACCTTCAGAATTTTAATTATGATGTGTCTTGGTGTAGGCCTCTTTGGGTTCATTTTGTTTGGGACTCTCTGCATTTCCTGGGCTTGTATGTTTCTTGCCTTCACCAAGTTAGGGGAGTTTTCTGTCATTATTTTTTTCAAATTGGTTTCCAAGTTATTGCGCTCTCTCTCCTCTTTCTGGCACCTCCATGATGCAAATGTTGGTATGCTTGAAGTTGTCCGAAAGGTTCCTTACACTATCCTCATTTTCTTTTTTTTTATTCTTTTTTCTTCTTGCTGTTCTGAATAGGTGTTTTGCTTTCTTACAGGAAAAATCGTTACTTTGATTCTCAGCTTCATCTACTCTACTGTTGATTCCCTATAAATTGTTCTACATTTTAGTTAGTATATTTTTCATTTCTGGCTTTTTTTTCATGGTGCCCATGTCCTTTTTTATTCTTTTGAAGTTCTCTCTGAGTTCATCTGCTCTTCCCCTGAATTCATTGAGCATCCGTATATCCAGTGTCCTGAACCAGTGTCCTAGCAGATTGCTTGTTCCCATTTTGTTTAGTTCTTTTTCTGAAGTTATGTTCTGTTCCTTCGTTAAGCTGTGTTCCTTTGTCTCTGCATTTTGGCAGCCTCACTGTGTTTGTTTTTATGTGTTAGGTAAAGCTGCTACATCTCCCAGGCTTGGTAGAGTGGCCTAATGTAATAGATGTCCTGCAGGGTCCAGCCGTGTACATCCTCCTGTTGTAGTTGAGCCTTGATTGCTATTGGCACATCAATGGAAAGTGTTTTCCCAGGCCTACTGGCTGCAAGGACTGGCTATGACAACTGACCACCAACCTCCAACCGCTGTGGAGGATCAGCTGTGTAGGGGCTCAGTCCATAGAGTGGGGCTTATTTCACCAGGGCTCTGGTGCTTGCTGAGTTTGCACTTGAATGTGTCACTTATATAGGTGGTTGGGTGTTGGTGCTCCGATGTGGTCTGTAGCTGTCCACTAGGGGCACTGGCACTGGGGCTTCCTGGAAGTGAAGGTCAAGGTCAGCCACCAGCTGTGTTCCATTCAGGGCCACCCAGTATAAACTATAAAGTGATCTGCAGATGGCTGCTACTTGTGCTGGGCTTAGAGGTGCCCAAGTGAGGCCAAGCTGTGGACCAAGACCAACTCCTGCTACTTCCTGGCCTAGGGCCACTCAGCAGTGGGCATGGGGCTCACAGATACCAGTTGCTGCTTGTTTGAGAGAATTTAGAAATATCTGAAGCATGAAGCAAGGCAAGCTATTTGTATGGAAAAGCCACTGAAACAGCTTGGGTGGGTGTGAAGTTGGGTGGGGTGGAGCCTCAGAGAATCACCAGAGTAGGGCAAACAGTGTGAGCCAGGTTGGTGGAGTCTCAGATACAGCTCCCTGTTGCTGGCTCTGTGGTTCTGAGCTTTTGTGGGGGTAGGGCTCATAAAGGAACAGTGGCCTCTACCAGCACTTCTGCCTGTGAGAAATCTGCCCTTCAGCTATTGCCCTGATGCTGGTCAATTCAGTTCCTCCCCATATGTCTCCAGTGCTGTAGCTCAGAGCGAGTGAGTCCAGTAAGCAGATACGTGGGCCCTTTAAGAGGAACTGCCTGGAAATCCAGCAGTTTTTGTTTCCTCAGTCTCAACATCCACTGTTTTTTACAGCCAGAAGTTACGAAGAATTATCTTCCTGGCGCTGGAACCCTGGGCTGTGGTGTCTGGTGTGGGGTTGGGACCCCTTGCTTCGATATATCCCTCCCAATTTGTATGCGCCACAGTGGGAACAAGACCAGCCCATTCCATGTGTCTTCCCCTCCTACCAGTCTTGATGTAGTTTCTTTAATTCTGTGGTTGTAGAACTTCCATTTAGCTCAATTTCTGGCAGTTCTGAATAATGGTTGTTTTACAGTTTAATTGTAATTTTGATGTGGTTATCTGAAGAGGTGATCTGTGTTTACCTATGCTGACATCCTCACCACTCAGGTTTACTAATATTTATTATCTCATGTTGCTATGTCAGAACATGGAAAGTGAATGTCTTGAGAGTGTGGGCAAAGGAATGAAGCAGTTGTGGCTAGGTCTCCCAATATTTAGTATGGTGATATGAGATTACTTTCACCTGTATTGTGATGAACATTTTCAATTTTTATGTGTATTAGGAAAAAAATGCAATCTGTGGCCAAACCAGTAAATTCATGGATTTTTATTAAATAAGGCTAATAAAGATAAAGGTGAGAAAAAAATTAAATAACTGTTACTAGTGCATGGCGAAAACTGTGATGATGGTACATCAATGACTATTGAGAAACTTTGATATAGAAAAAATGGTTAGTTTCATATCTGGCAGTATAATTATCTGGCTAACAGAAATAAGCATTGAAAAAATTCAGCTAATATTTTTGAGCTATCTCTTGATGAGTAGAGCCCAATGATTTAATTTAGTATTTGCCTATTAATTCTCATTTATTTTCTCCTTTTGGGTTATTTAAAACATCTGTCATCACAGTGAGACCTGTAGCACCCTGGCTATGCCAGAAATTTAAGGTTCTTTGAATTCAAATTGAAGTCATATAAAGAAGAACAGTTAGCAGCCATGAAAGGCATCACAAATGAGCTTTCACAAAAGGAGGGATATACAACTTACTAAAATGCACAAATCATAATTGTGCAGGTCAATGAATGTTTACATACAAGTGTATACCCAGGTCACCACCTCTCAAGTCAAGTTATATTACATTTCTAGAAATCTCATGCCCCCTTCTGGTCAGTAACTCCCCCTTACATATCCTTAAGATAATAAAAATGATCACTTATTCTGACTAAATCTTAAGTTCCTAAAACAGTGTGTGGCACATAGTTGGCACATAGTGTGTGCTGAAAAATATTAGATCAGAAAATGAACGAAATTTTAAGATCATATATATGCTTTAAGGGATTCTTTTATACATCATCATTATTATTTTTAACCTTGTAGTTTTCCTTTTATAATTTTTCCTTTTTTCCTTTTATAATATTTTTCGAATGTTTAAAATGTTATTACATTTAATCATTTTTCTGTATTTCTTATGCATCCTCCTAAAGAAGTTATTTCTTGCCCTACTGGTGTGGCTCAGTTAGTTGAGTGTTGGCCCTCAAACTGGAATATCGCCAGTTCATTTCTTAATTAGGGCACATGCCTGCATTGCAGGTGTGGTCCCCAGTCGAGATGTGTACAGAAAGCAGCCAATCAATGTTTCTCTCGCACGTCTATGTTTCCCTCCATCTTTCTCATCTCCTTTCCCTCTTTCTAAAATAAAAAATAAAATTAAAAAAGATGCTTTATTTCCTCATATATTAGGTAAATATCTTATTTTCAGTCCCCTCTTATAATTTGGCCTAAAATATATCTCTTATTTGGTCTCTGATTAATTATGTTGCAGTCCTGAATTATTTTGTTTCCAATTTTAAAGTAATGTTTTAAAGTTCAAATAAATAAAACATTGGCTTAGAACCATGCCCATGTTCCTTACCCATATCAGATTTTTTTTCAGGTGTTCTAATTGGGTTTATATGAGCACTTTTTTTCTCTTTTAAAACTTCAGGAGTTCTAGAACTGCTTAATTTATGGGCTATCCTTAAGAAGCAATGAATTTATAGTCTAGCCTACTTGAAAGATTTAAGATTTAACCTGTTACAGTGCAGGGTCATTTGCTCACAAATGAGATCATCAGTTTTAAATGATTCAGTGTGAATAACTAATACATCAAGGAGAGGGATCACAATGCCACTCTAATTGATTTATTTCTAAACAGAACCAGACAAATTTGTCATTGTTGAAGAAAGTTGATATATCTTGAATCTGGTCTCACATTATGGTAATTTTAACTAGGGAAATTTCACTCTACTTCCCTCCAATTAAAATAACTGTGGCCTTATAACCTGGGACAGACAGAAGAAGCAGTTTCAGCACAACCTGTTTGGTAAGGAGTGTGGTAGAGACTGGAGAGGGCTGGCTGGGCACCCACAGACAGTGGCACCAGAGGGATAATTGAGTGGCTAGTTGGATCCCCCTGAGAAATGTGGGGTCTAAACCCTAAGCTGGGATCCCCAGCCTAGAGCACCAGAGCCCAAAAAATACACAGATAGCAACCAGCGGCAAAAAGTGGCAGGGTTGCTCTTTGCCAGAGACGGACCCCTGGTGACACAAAGAGCTATTTAAAGGGCCAATGCACAAATTTTCACTTGCAGCCACTTATCCTGGGCTCTGGCAAAGGCAGGGACAGACAGGGCTGGAGATGCCTGAGGAAAGACTGGTGACAGAAGCTTTGGGGAGAGAACTGAGAGAGTAGATGCTGGGATCTTGGTGCTGAATCATCTCCCATACAGCAGCAGCCATCATTGCTCAGGCAGACCATTCCCCTGAGTGGCAGCAACCTAAGGGGAAACAATAGCCCTACCCCCAGGAAGTATTCTACCATGCCCTCTGGTGCTTAAGCCTGACTGCTGAGTGCAGAGTGACTAGATTAACAACTGAAGGAGACAGCCACAGACAGATCCCTGGCAAAGGCGGGCGGCATACGGAGGGAACTAGAGATGCTTGAGGAGAGACTGGGGACAGATGTTTTGGGGAGAGAACTGAGAGAGTAGCCACCAGGATCCTGCAGCTGAGTTCCCTATAGGGCAGCAACCATCCTACTCAGGCAGACCACTCCCCTCCCAGCAGCATCCTGGGGGTAAACAATACCCTTGACCCCAGGAGGGATTCAGCCAATTCTGTGGTACATAAGCCAGACTGCTGAGTGCAGAGTGACTAGATTAACAACTGAAGGAGACAGCTAGAGACAGTAGATCCCTGGAAGTCTCTAACTGGCTGCCTAAGGCCAGATGGTGTCAACATCTGACATCACCAGAGGCAGATCCAGAAAGAAAAAAACAGTGGTAAATACTAGAGGCTACCAAAATGAAATCCACTGAGCTCTTCTCCATGATTTGCGATATTTTCTTTCCTGCATAGCTTTTTAACATTTCTTATCTAGCAACTTTGTGCATATTAACTCACTAGATTTTATACTATAGTTTATTTGAATTCACATATTTTGCCCCTCCCTTCTCTTACAGCATTTTACATTCTTCTTTCATCTCATTCTTTTCATTTTAAATTTTGTTTTCTTTCTTGCTACAACTTGTTTCCATTCCACACTCTTATTATTTCTCCCCTGTCCAGACACACAAAACCAATTTTCATGTCAGTGGTCATCTTACATCCTTTTTTCCCTACTCTTAAATACCCTCATTCTCTCTCCACCTTTAGCAATCTTTGCTACTTGGTTGTGGATGGATTTGCATTTCTAGATCTTCACTAATTTTGTATTTCAAATCTCAAATTTTACTTGTCTCCTCTCCTACTCTTTTTTTTCTTCTCAGATTTTTAATTTTGCCTTGTCTTAGCCTGTTTTTCTTTATTTCTTCTATTTATCTTTTATCCTACCCTTTTTTCTTTATTCACCTTTTTCTTCTTTTTCCTTTTTTCTCAAATTTAAATTTTTCTGTGTCTTACCTTGGTTTTTGCTCCTCACTCTTTGTATTCTCTTTCTCTTGATCATTTCAAAATCACTTCCCATTCCTCTAGACATCTCTTAAGTTTTTCTTTGTTTCTTTGTTCCCTCTTATTCCCATACCAACTATACTAATTTTAGCTCATCTGTTGTTGATCATGCTGTGGTGGATCTTTCTCTCCAGTTTGACTCCTAAGTTTTTATTATTTATTTACTTATTTTCTTCCTTTTTCATTCTCTCTGTCACTTTATTTTATTTTAATTTCTGTTTAAACTTAATACTATACACTTCCTTTCTTATACCCCATTTCACACTCTTCATTCCCTTTTTTATTCAGGATGTAAATTATACTTTCTCTCTTTGCATTGTTCCAACCACAAACTCTTATTAGTGCTCCTCCCTCTACCCTCTCAAAATCATTTTTCTTTCAGTAGGTCATCTCATATCTGCTCTCCTTTTATATGAGAGTCTTAATTTTGCTTCATCCTTATCTTGTTCATACTGGGATTGGGGGGATTATTTTTTATGGATGTGGGTTAGTTGCCTGGGTTTTGTGGTTTTTGTTCTGGCAGCTCCTGCACAAAAGCACACAAGACATGTAGGTGGAGTGACCCTCAGTCCTAAAACCCCAGGACTGGACAGTTTCACAGGAGAATTTTACAAAACATTTAAGGAAGAGCTAACCCCTATCTTTCACAGACTATTCCAAAAAATCCAAGAAGAGGGAAGACTCCCAAACTCTTCCTTTGAAGCCAGCATCAGCCTAATCCCCAAACCAATAAAGACGCAAAGGGAAAAAGAAAACAACTACAGACCAATATTGCCGATGTACATAGACACTGAAGTCCTCAATAGAATATTGGCAAACTGCATCCAGCAATACATTAAAAAGATCATACACCACAGTCAAGTGGGATTTATCCCAGGGATGCAAGGGTGGTATAATATTCACAAGTCAGTAAATATAATACATCACATAAGCAAAATGAAAGACAAAAATCACATGAGCATGTCAATAGATGCAGAAAAAGCATTTGATAAGGTACAGCACCCATTTATGATAAAAACACTCAGCAAAGTGGGAGTAGAGGGAGCATACTTCACAATAATAAAGCCTACATATGAGAAACCTGCAGCCAAGATGATACTCAGTGGACAAAAACTAAAAGCTTCCCCACTACGATCAGGAACAATGGTGTCCACTTTCAGCACTTCTATTCAACATAGTATTGGAAGTCCTAGCCACAGCAGTCTGACAAGAAAAAGAAATACAAGACATCCAGATTGGAATGGAGGAAGTAAAACTGTCATTGCAGATGACATGATAGTGTACATAGAAAATCCTGTATACTGAACCAAAAACTATTGGACCTAACAAGTGAATTTGGCAGTACAGCGGGATACAAAGTCAATATTCAGAAATCGAATGCACTTTTGTACACCAACAATGAAATATCAAACAGAAATCAGGAAACAAATCCTATTTGATACAGCAACAAGAAAAATAAAGTACCTAGTAATAAACCTAACCAAGGAGGTGAAAGACCTATACTCAGAAAACTGCACTACACTGAAGAAAGAAATTATGGAAGACACAAATAAATGGAAGCATATACCGTGTTTATGGATGGGAAGAATTAACTTCATCAAAATGTCCATACTACCCAAAGCAATTGATAGATTCAATGCAACCCCTATTAAAATACCAATGTCATATTTCACAGATACAGAACAAACATTTCAAAAATTTATATGGAACCATAAATGACCCAGAAAGCCACAGCAATTTTGAGAAAGAAGAGCAAAGTAGGAGGGATCGTCATACTTGACATCAAACTGTATTACAAGGCCAAGGTAATCAAAATAGTCTGGTACTGGCATAAGAACAGAACACACAGATCAATGGAACAGAATAGAGAACCCAGAAATGAACCCAAGTCTCTATGGTCAATTAATATTTGACAAAGGGGGTAGAAGCATAAAATGGAGTAAAAATAGTATCTTTAAGAAATGGAGTTGGGAGATCTGGACAGCTACATGCAAAAAAAAAATGAAACTTAGGCACCAACTTACTCTCTGCACAAAAATAAACTCAAGATGGATAAAAGACTTAAATATAAGTCATGATACCATAAAAGTCCTAGAAGAATGTAGGCATGAAATCTCAGATATTCCACACAGCAATATTTTTGCCAATATGCCTTAGAGCATGGGACATAAAGGAAAGAATACACAAATGGGATCTCATTAAAATAAAAAGCTTCTGCATGGCTAAAGAAAACATTAGCAAAATGAAAACAGAACCAACTGTATGGGAAAATGTATTTGCCAGTGATATCTTGGGCAAGGGTTTGAACTCCAAAATATATATATAAAGAACTCATATAACTCCAATCAAGGAAGACAAACAACCCTTTTAAAAAATGGGCAAAGGACCTGAATAGACACTTTTTCAAAGAGGACATACAGAGGGCCGAGAGACATATGAAAGGATGCTCACCATCACTAGCCATCAGAGAGAGGCAAATTAAAATCACAATGAGATACCTCTTCACAGTGGTCAGAGTGGCCTTCATTACCAAATCAACAAAATAATTGCTGGCAAGATTGTGGAGAAAAGGGAACCCTAGTGCACTGTTGGTATGAATGCAGACTGATGCAACCACTGTGGAAAACAGTATGGAATTTCCTCAGAAAACTAAAAATGGAACTGTTGTTTGATATGACAGTTCCACTCCTGTGATTGTCCCATAAGAATCCTGAAACACCAATTCAAAAGAACCTATGCACTCCAATGTTCTTAGTAGCGCAATTTATAATAGCCAAGTGCTGGAAGCAGCCTAGGTGCCCATCAGGAAATGAGTGGATCAAAAAACTATGGTATATTTACACAATGGAACACTACACAGCAGAAAGAGAGAAGGAGCTCCTACCCTTTGCAACAGTATGGATGGAACTGGAAAGCATTATGCTAAGCGAAGTAAGCCAGGTGATAAAACACCTGGTGATAAAAATATCATATGATCTCACCTATAAGTGGAACCTAATCAACAAAACAAGTAAGCAAAATATAACTAGAGACATTGATATAAAGAATATACTGACAGCAACCAGAGGGGAGGAGGGATGGGGAAGGGGGAACGGGGGAAAGAAAGGGAAGGATAGTCAAGGAAATTATATAAAGGACCCATGGACAAAGCCAAAGTGGGGAAGGATTGACGGTGGGAGGTGGGGGTGGGGTGGCGGGGGAAGTGGTGGAAGGAAAATGGAGACAACTGTACTTGGACAGCAATAAAAAAATAAAAGTGAAATAATGTAAAAAAATAAAAATGAAACTAAAACTGAAAAAATAAAAAGATTGTGGTAACATGTACATAACATAAAATTTACCATCTTAATAAGCTACACATTTTTAAGTTTACCATTCATTTCATTTAAGTACATTTATATGTTCTGCAACCATTACCACCATTCATCTCCAGAACTCTTTTAAAAGTTGAAATGCTATACCATTAAACAGTAAGTCTGTATTTCTCCTTATTTCAACTCCTGGCAAGCACCATTCTACAATACTTTACATTTTTGATTTTGACTACTCTAGGTACCTCATATAGTATTTGTTTTTTGACTTCCTTATTTCACTTATTATAATGTCCTCAAGGTCCATCCATGTTGTAGTATATGTCTGAATTTACTTCTTTTTAGTCACTAGCCAGGTAGCTCTGTTGGTTAGAGCAGCATTCCAATATACCAAGATTGCAGGTTTGATCTTTTGTCAGGGCACATGTAAGAATCAACCAATGAATGCATAAATAGGTTGGAACCATAAATCAATGTTTCTGTCTCCCCCACCTTTCTCTCTCTAAAATCAAATAAAAAAATTTCCTTCTTTTTAAAGGCTAAGTAATATTCCATTGTCTGTGTATACCACACTTTGCTTATTTATTCATCTATCAGCAAACACCTCTATGTTTTAGCTACTGTAAATAATACTGCTATGAACATGTGTGTAAGATATCCATTGAAGACTCTCCTTTCAGTTCTTTTGTGTGGAATTGCTAGATAATATGGTTATTCTATTTTTAATTTTTTGAGGAAATTTTGTACTGTTTTCTACAGTGTTTGTATCATTTTACATTCAGACCAACATTGCACCACAGTGTTGCCAATCCCTACATATTTGCCACATAAACACTTTATTTTTAGTTTCTTATTTTAAATTTCAGATCCACTTTTATTGAAATACCACAAAGCTTACAATTAAAGATGGCAATTCCCTGTCCCGCCTTCCCACCTTCAAGTTCTCCCTGCCAGAGACAAATACTTTGAATTATATTAGTTTTTTCTATTTCCAAATAAAGTGCCTACGTGGCTGTTTTTTCTATTCTAGTCATTATCTATTGACTTATTAGAATTAAGTGTCTACCACTGCACTCATATCATGCTATCCATATTATTGCTTCTCTATCTCCCTAATAGGATTATAGCACAAATTTTGGTTAAATCAATATTCATGTTTATGTTATATAAGTAAGTTATGCTATGACTAAGTATTGTCTTGTAGACTCCTTACACTATCTTCATCTTTTAATTCTGTTTTCTTATTGTTTTCTTCTATTCAGAATAGGTGTTTTTTCCTTTCTTGTACTCTAAATTGCTGATTTAGTTCTGTATTCTACTGTTGACCCCCTGTAAATTATTCTTCATTTCAGTTAGTGTAGCCTTAATTTCTGACTAGTCCTTTTTTATGTTGTTGAGGTTCTCACTAAGTTCATTGAGTATCCTTATAACCAGTGTTTTGAACTGTGCATCTAGTAGATTACTTGCTTCCATTTTGTTTCATTCCTTTTCTGGAGTTTTGTTCTTTTCTTTCATTTGGGCCATAAAACTTTGTCTCCTTATTTTGGCAGCCTCACTGTGTTTGTTTCTTTGTATTAGGTAGAGCTGCCATGTCTCATAGGCTTGGTAGGGTGGCTTAATGTAGTCGGTGTTCTATAGGGTCCAGTATCACAGCCTCCTTAATCACCCAAGCTGGGCACTTGATGTGTACCTTCCCCCACCCCCAGTGTGGACTGTATATACCCTCCTGTTTAGTTGAGCCTTGATTGTTGTTGGTATGTCACTGCGAGGCTGATCAGCTACAAGGACTGGCTGTGATCACCAACCACTGACCTCCGACTACCATGGAGAATCAGCTGTGTAGGGTCCCACTCCACAGTGCCGGACTTACTTCAGTGGGGCTCTGGTGCCTGCTGAGTCCACCTCCTTAGTGTGTCACTTGTGGAGGTGGTTGGGTGGTGCTGCTCCAATGTGATCTGAAGCTGTCTACTAGATGCACTGGGTCTGGGACCTTCTGGGAGGTACAGACCAAGGTCACCTGCCACCTGAGTTCTACCTAGGGCTGCCTGGCATTATCTACAAAGTGATCTGCAGATGGCTGCTACTTGTGCTGTGCTTGGAGATACTCAGTCAAGGCCAAGCTGTGAACCAGCGCTGGCTGCTGCTATTACTGGTGTTGGGGCCACTTAGTGAGAGGTATAGGGCACACTGTGGCCAGATGCTGCTTGTTTGAGAGAATTTAGGAGAAGTTGAATCATGAGCAGAGACAAACCATTTGTATGTAAAAGACACTGGAAACAGCTTGGGTGAGCCTAAAAGCTGGGAATCACCAGACTACAGCAAACAGTGTGAGCCAGGTTGATGGAGTCTTAGATATGGTGCGCACCTGCCAGCTCTGTGGCAGGAGAGCTCATCAAGGGACTGTGGCCTCTGCCAGCACTTCTGTCCGGAAGAAAGCTGCCCCTCTAGCTCTTCCCCTGATACCAGACAATTCAGTTCCTCCCTGTGTGTTTCTAGTGCCTTTCAAGCTGCTGCCCCAGCGCTGGAGCTCAGAAAGAGTGAGTCTGAGTAAGTCCACATATGTGCTCTTTAAGAGGAATAATCTGGGATTTTAGCAACCCTTGGTCTCCCTCAGTCTCAATCTCTACTGGTTTTTACAGCCACGAGTTTTGGGAACTTTTCTTCCTGGCACCAAAATACTTAGATGGGGTCTTGCTTGGGGCTTGGGCCCCTCACTTCTAAGGAGGGATCTCTGCAGCCAGTGAGATATCCCTCCCAATTTCTATCCATCACATGTGTGATGAGACCAGCTTGTTCTGTGTCTCTGCCCCTCCTCCTCATCTCGATATGACTTCTTTATTTCTCTAGTTGTAGGACTTCCATTCAGCCAGATTTCAGGCAGTTCTAAATGACGGTGGTTCTGTAGTTTAGTTGTAATTTTTACGTGGGAGGAGGTGATCTGCGTTTACCTGTGCTGCCATCTAGCCCAGATATTGCCACATACCACTTTTCAAAAGGCGGAAGATTTATGTGATCTGAAGAGAAATCAGAGTATCACACACCACTTTTTAATATACTTGTTTTGGTAGGCAAAGACATTATGTTATTTACACTCCTTTGCAGTCACACCATGTTTGTATAATTAGGAATTCATTTTTTGGCTACTGTAAAAACCCAAGGTGCCTTTCATGAACAGTTAAGGATATTATTATTCACACTGTGTTAAGTGCTGATCACTTGGATTCTTAAAGTACAAGAAATGCTTGTAGGAAGAAAATATCCGTTAAGTAAAGTGATATTTTCCAAAAAAAATTGTTCTTTTAGAGTAGAGGAATGTCAAGATTTTACATTCTCTAATTGCTTCTGTTTCACATTACCTTACTATGGCTAAGAAAAGCAGCTATGGAATGGACCCTCACCAGGAATTTGTTTATTTCTTTAAAAGGTCTAGTTAAATAGCATACTTAAATGTGAATTGTCAAATTCAAAATACACAAATTTGGGTGAAATAAGGCTATTTTATATACACTTAATTTTTTCTTTTCCATTCTTTCATCAGCTCACATCTCCTCCATTACCTCATTATCTATCATTAATGCAATATATCTACTATGCAATGTGCAAATGCTATTGGAAATATAGAAGAATACAGGGGTGGCTTTTTGCATTAGGGCTTATGTATGTTCTCTACTTGGAATGTATTTCTTACCATTCTTTTTTAAAAAAATCTTTTTAAATCTTCACTTGAGGATATGTTTATTGATTTTTAGAGGGGGAGAGAAGAGAGAGAGAGAGAGAGAGAGAGAGAGAGAGAGAGAGAGAGAGAGAGAGAGAGACATTAGTGTGAGAGAGAAACAATGACCAGTTACCTCCTGACCAGATTGAACCTACAACCTTGGTGTGTGCCCTGACTGGGGATCGAACCTGCAACCTTTTGCTATATGGGACAATGCTCCAGCCAAGTAGCCACCTGGCCAGGGCTCTTTCCATTCTTTGTTTAGCTGTCACTTATTCTTTAGGTCTCAACTTAAAACATCACTTTGTATGAGAAGCTTCCCATGATCTCATGTAAAGTCCATGATGTCATGGGCCATGTGTCTTGTGCACTTTGGTTGTCCATCTTTGCACATATCAGGCACTCAGTAATTGGTATGAAGTATCATCATGGAGCTTTGGATCTAAATGGTGGAGGCAGATGGGTAAATAAATTTAGAAATACAGTGTTTCAGTTCTGTACTAGATGCACTTTGTGTGCACAGAGAAGGAAACAACTCTTCACCAGAGAAGAAATGGAGTCCATTTGTTTTTGTCTGTTACTTTTTAGAACTACTATGGTTTTAGTATGTGTTTTTCAAGTTAATTTTTTCATTTAAAAACATTTGGAATATCTGTTTATGCCAAAAAGTTCTTAACAAAGCTTTCCAAAACAATTAAATTATCCCTATTTTCTGTCTTGTAGCCTTTTGTTTAAAGTTGTTTTCTCTGAAATGTTTTACAGGATGATGTGTAGGCGGTAAGTGAGAGGGAAAACTGTGATTTGTGTTTCTGGTAGTTTTTATTAAGCTAATAAGTTCTTGTATGTCATTTTTATTTTTTTAGGTTCTTGAAGCCAAGTATTGAAAATTTACCATTGTCATCTATCTGACCAACTATAACCTGTCTGTGTCGTGTATACAATTATAAAAATAGTAATTACCATTCTTGAAACAATTAGTTTAAGTACCATGTGATAGAATATAAGTGAATACATTAATAAATAGATAATATTTGCTTAATATTTTTAATAGATATTTGATAAAGCACGATTATCTTTATAATTAAAATTTCATCTATATTAGGTAATTAGCATAAAATATTTTCAAGACCTCACCTGAAATTTTAAAGCTATAATTATTTCTGGAAATATTTCAGAGAGCATGAAAATTATTAACCTTTAAGTTTTTTTTTCTATTGCCTGCTTTTATGTTGTCACCTTACTCTTTTCATTTCTGCAGTAGAGTTAGGTATGAAGACGATCCAAATTATCTTGTACTCAAGCAGTTGAGCTGTTGCAGTGTAAGGCAATTATATTTAAAAAGTATTTCCACATGTATCTGATAAATAGAATTAGGACATCAACTCACTATGCTATAAGAATGCTAAACTGTCATCTAATATAGCATATTATATTAGATTTAGTGGGTTACTGATTTTATCAGAAATTTAGAGTTTGAGAACTCTAAAAAGAATTTTATTACTGTTCTGCACCTACCTCTTATTTAAATTGTTTTTGCTTTAGAATTATTAATTCCTTTATTATAAAGAAATCACTAATTTTTTTATTGTAAAAGAAGGACTTTTTTACATATGTATAATAAATGTAGAGTTCATTGTTTTGTCATAAAGCCAGCCCTTGTGATAACACTGACTAGGTGAAGAAATGGAGCACTGATAGCATTCAGAAACCCTTTGTTTCTCATCCTAATCATTACCCTGTCCAGTTTCTTCTTGCATAAAACATTATCTGGATTTCTGTGCCATTGATTGATTTGTTTTATTTTTGAACTGTGTGTAAATTGTATTATATATCATATATACTGTTATGTAAGACAATATTTTGTTGATGAGAACAATCCATATAATTGTTATTTTCTTTTGCTGTACCATATTCCATTATTTGAACTTACCGAGTTGTTTGTGTCTTCTATTGTTGATGGATATGCCCCCCTCTAGATTGTGGCTATTACAAATAATATTGCTATAAACATTTTGAATATATATCTAGGTACAATTATAAATGTATTTTTTCAAATATTGGTATGTGTATCTGTATATATATGTATGTATACATGTAGATATGGTTTTCAGATACTCTCTTTAGGATTTTTAAATATTTTTTTATTTAAATTATTTTATTGTTTAATTACAGTTGTCTGTATTTTCTCCCCACCCCTCCCTTCCACCTCCTCCAAACCCACCTCTCTCCCTTGCTTCCATGCTCCCCCTTGGTTTTATCCATGTGTCCTTTATAGTGAGTGGTTCTTGAAAACCCTTCTCCCCACTGTCCCCTTCCCCCTCCCCTCTGGCTATCTGTTTACGATTTTGATATCCATGTCTTGAGTCATAATTTTCCTGTCTTCGTAATCCTTGTCCACTTTTAAATCAGGTTTATGTGGGCCTTTTTCAAAAAAAAATTTTTAAGATTTCTGTCCCTTTCACACCCCAGTGTTGGGTAAAATTCACTACTTAAGTAATCTGCAACTGGAATCTTCTTTTTGAGAAGTTTTATTATTATGGATTTAATAGGGCTATTTTGATTTTCTTTTTCTTCTTGTGGACTTTTCAGTAAGTTGGATTGTTGTAGGACTTTGTCAGTTTTTTAGACATTTTCATATTTATTGGTATAGTATTTATAATTTCCTTTCAGGATATTTTAAAAATTTGGAGGTATTATTGTGATGTCTTCTTTATCAATCATAATATTTGTTATTTGTGTTGTTTCTTTTTTTTCCCTTGCTTAGTCTTATCTGGCATTTGTTAATTTTATTTTTTTCAAAGATCTAATATTCGACTCTTAGGTTTAATTTGCTTTGTTTCCAGTTTTTTTGAAATGATGATTAGCTCTTTGATTTTAAACTGCCTTGTAACTAAATTTATAGTTACAAATTTTCTCCATATTTGGCTTTTAGAATCCCCTTCAAGTTGACTCCTGAGTTCATTAGATGACTTCAGGACTCTTCCATAGCTTTTTTGCTTAGATATGTAAGGTACTCTGTGCTGACCTTGGACAATTGATTTTTTAGACCTGGGTATATGCCATTTCTCTCTGTTGTCTTTTAATGAGAAGTGATATTTAGAGACTATAGACTGGGCTCTGGGATCTAGTTGCTACTGGGTTGTGTTTTTCTGTTTTGTTTTTTGTGTATTCTCATTCTACCCCCTCCAGAACTCTGGGTTTAATATCCTTATGAACTGCTATAGGTAACATCATGTAGCACATACCTTTGTCAAAGTCTCATTACATTGTAGTATACTAGCCAGTTTATTCTTGGCTAGGACAGGGATGATGTGTATTGTTATTTATGTGCAGAATTTAGAGCAATGTCTTTTACATGATAAGATTTAAGTAAATATTTGATGAATGTGTTTTATGCTCTATGAATGACATTAATTGATGTGCAGCAACAATAGGCATTAAGATTTATAAGCCATAGATTTTATGAATAATGTAGATTAGTGCTTGGTCCAGAGATAATGGGAAATGGGATTTGTTTCATACCTTGCCAGAAATTTTCTCCAGAGCAGTGGAGTCATTTAGAATATTTTTTCATTTTTATATCATAGGTCATTTATTTACTATGCCTTTTCCTCTTCTAAGAGTTAAATTGATTAGTTCAATCTGTTTCTTCTCTCTGTCTCCCTCATTGATGTCTTCTCATCCATTGCCCTGAAGTTGTACAGCCACAGTGGGATAACTTGCCCTGCATATTTCTATCTCACTTCTCCCTTGTCCATCAGTGTCTAGCTTTTTGCCTGACTCTTGGTCTTCCATTACCATCAACATCATCATTATTGTTACATTTTTAGACTAGAGGGAATCTTCATATAATTCATAGGTGCCAAAATAGTAAATATTATCCTACTACAGAAAACATGGGTATTATACCATTTTGCAATAATTTTGATGAAAGCCATTTGGGTAGAGAGACTGCTTTAATCAAGCAATCAGATTTTTTCTTTTTTTCACAGCATTCATGAATAAGATTTTGGTGTTAGCTAGTTTTTTGGGAACTGTCACATTTATATAATTAATTTCTTATTATGTTATTTTTTCCTGTGTGGTTTGACCTAGTGTAAATACTATAGATTAGTTTAGATTAGCTTAATGAAGTTGTACTTATTCGCAATCTAATTTTTGGTCAAATGGCATTGAGATTAAGATTATTGAATTTAATTCAGTTCCCAGTGATAAAATGTCGTAGTTTAGAACTGTGGTGTGTTCATTGATAACACTCTCGCTTTTGAGCATTTTTGTTTTTGTTGCATGTACATTTGATAGAACAATGTACATGTTCTGAGGCATCCTGTGAGATAGGAAGCCATATACTAATATTGTATGACTTGTTGCTGCCTTTAGAGGCAGCCATCATTCAATACATTGTCATAAGGTTGTTAGAATTAAACAACCTTATGGACTAAATGTGTTGGCTTTGCTTAGTAGACACTTCCCTTTTCTCTGTGGCTGAAATGACAATCTAAGCCCAAAAATAGAGAAGAATTTTTATAAAAATTACTTGCTCTACAAACTTTGTAAGTTTAAGTATAGATAGCAAGGTACCAGTTCCTCAGCAATTGCTAGAGTACTGATTAAAAAGAACAGAGAAGGGAACATAGTCTTCTTTAAACTTTGAATTCAACTAATAATCATGTTTAAATTAGGATGCAGGCCTAGCTTTAGCTTGCCAATTGAGAAGAAAAAGTCTTCAGGATTGTGATGCACTGTACTCCTTTACAAAAATTGTATTAGACATTCTTTTTGGTTATAGAAATAACAAACAGTGTTTTAAAAATTAAAATGTCAGAAAAAACTGCCTTTCTTCCTTTCAAGCCTACTCCCTAGAGCCAACTGCCATTGAGTTTGTTTGTAGTTACTGTTTTGACTTAAAAAATACTTTTCTGTTCCTATATTTTTTATTTAAGAATCTTTTGGCTTTCACTTCTGAATGATGAGGAAATTAGTGTGCTTATGCAGGGTAGGGCAAAAGTAGGTTTATAGTTGTTCTTATGGAAAATAATACAATAATAAATAATAATACAAGAATAAACTCTGTGTTTTGCGTACTCACACTGTAAACCTATGTTTGCCCCATCCTGTACTTTAAGCATCCAATCAATCACCCTCTCCTGCCAGGATTTATTGTTACATATTTTTAGTTCAAGTCTTTGGCTTTAAAGAAAATACTAAAAACTCATTTCTTGACATGATAGCAATATCTCTTAACTCCTCATTATCAGACATGAGGAGTTTTTGGTATTTATCCTTAATTTGATTTTTTTCCCCTCTCCCTGCTCCCTTTTAAAGTTAGTCATGTTATAATTTGAGTTTTACTTTGTGTTTGTGTGTGTTGCCTTTGCTTTTTACATAGAGTAATTATATATTGTCATTCTGAAAATTGAAAACCAGAAATTGGGATTCATTCATTCATTATTTTTTTCCCTCTTAAATGTATTTTACTGATTATGCTATTAGTTTTCCCATTACCCCCCTTCATTCTCCTCCACCCTGAACACCCTCTCCCATCCACATTCCCCCCCTTTAGTTCATGTCCATGTGTCATAAGTTCTTTAGCTTCTACATTTCCCCTACTATT
>CM052539.1:63660835-63681874 GCA_028533065.1 Trachops cirrhosus | reverse complement strand
TGATAGGTTGGCTATCTCTTGGTCGCTTAAAAGGATAGGTTCTGGGGCTTTCAATTCTTATCCTGTTTGGGCCATCTCTTTGCTGTTTTTTTTTTGGTCTTGTCGAGCTCCTGTAGTGAGGGGCGGGGCCTTAGGAGTTCACCAGGGCGGGGTACCCCAGTTGCTGGGTTTTGATGCTGTATGTGGGGGCAGGGTCCGAAAAGGAACAATGGCACTTGCTCTCCGTAGGACCCCAGACCGCTTTGCCGCCTCTGTGAGCCAACTGGGCCCCGCTGGCGCCACTTCCCATGTGGGTGGGCCTGTGCACCCTGCGGGACCTTCCTTTTCAGTCAGCGCCCCAAAGCTCTATTTCTCGGGGCTGGGACCCTGAGTTGGGCGCAGTGCCTTGCTTCCCAATGGCCGCCTCGCTGGGTCTGGCGGTCGCCAACCCCCGGCCAGTGCCCCGCCACCCACCGCCGCTTGTGTGCCCAGGGTCTGCCCGCTATAGTCCTGCGCTCCTCCCAGGTTGCTCTGCTCTCTGCTACCGTCCCTCACCCAGCCCAACTCTGCCCCTCCTACTGGTCTGGATGAACGTGTCTAATTTTAATTCCTTGGGTGTCCGACTTCCATACACTTCAATTTTGTTTCAGTTCTGGTTGTTATTTTGTTTCTATATTGTTGTTGTCCCTATCTTGGTTGTGCGAGGAGGCACGGGGGGTCTACCTATGCCTCCATCTTGGCCGGAAGTCCTCTCATTCATTCATTCTTTAAATATTGATCTTATAATATTGAAGTACCTCTGCACTGTGAACTTGGTCCCCTGTTCTGTCTACAGAGATTCCCAAGGAGATCTCATCCAGTGTCTTGGTTTTAAATTCCATCCATAGGCTGACTTGCCAATTCATATTTCTAGCATGACTTCTTCTCCTCAACCTCACATCTGCATGTCCAACTGCTTCCTTGTTATCTTTACCCAGATGTCTTAACTGATATCTCAAAAGTATATGTCCAAAAGGAGCTCCTAACATTCATCCCTTCTCTCTCCAAGTCTTCTCACAAAGTACTCCACATCTGTTAATGCAATTTTATTCTTTGATTTGTTCAGGGCAGACACCTTCTAAGTTCCTGCCTTTCCTACTCTTTTAAAAAATTAACACACGCACACATACACAAACATGTAATACATATAGCTTGAGCTAACTTTATTTGTTATATCAAATAAACCAAATGACGGCCCTTTAAAGCCCAATTAAAAGCTGTTTTCAGCTGTTTAGCATTTATATATTAGTACAGCCTTTTATATTTACAGAGAAAAGGAATGACTTCGGAACTCTAAGAAATGACTAGAAGTCTACCAATTTGCTGGTTTGGGGTTGGTTGAAAAGTTCGTTTAATTTTTTATGTCTGATTTAGTTTAAGCAAGCTCCTAATGATGGGCGTTAAGGTTGTTTCCAGTTTTTCCATCATATCTATTACTTTGTTGGATGTGTTTATTTTTATATCTTTGTGCATTTGTAGGAGTATATATGTAGAATAATCCCTACTGTGAAATTGTTGGATGAAAGCATATGTATTTTAAGTTGTCATTCAAAAAAATGTTACGATTTATCACAAAAGTGAATGAGAATACCTGTTTTCCTACATGCTCCCCAATGTTACTATTAGTACACTCCTTAGTTGCCGGCGTAATAATGAACAAATTATATATATTATTTCATTACTTAAAAGCAGATTTAAGCATCTTTTCGAATTTTGAACAATCTCATGTCTTTAACCTTGCTCTTGCTATTTCTCTTCACTTGGAATATTTCCTTCTAACCTTTTTCTCTAACCTTTATCATTCCTCAAGCCTATGTCAAAATCTGTTTTTTCCCCACATTATTGGATTTCTTAGTAACCTCAGCCTAAAATAATTTCTCCCTCCTAAAATACTTAATGCTTTATTTTCTGTTTATGACAATTTTATGCCACTCCTAATACACATGTTTTTCTTTTTCTAGGATTTCCAGATATACAGAATGGCTAAACATTAATGGAAAGTGAAGCATAAACCTATCTTCTTTCACTATGGAGGCAGGCTTGGCAGATGGAGAACCTGACCGAGCTTCGGTGAGTGGTTCAAATACAGCATAATAAGGTACTATCATCTACAGCTATGTTTGATGTGAGCCATGATTTTATTTTAAAAATGTATTTAAAACAAACTTTGAAGAAAGTATTTTAAAATGATACTTTCACTCCTCTGTTGATGTGAAAATTATAGATAGTTTAAATCATATTGGAGCACAACCTAGTCAATTTTCTGATTTTTCTGCCCCATCTCTTCTCTCTTTTTCCTCTCCTTCCCAGCTGTATAGGGTAAGACATATGGCTATAATAGTTTATATTTATGTTTTCCCCCCAAACTTTCTGCCTTAGGGAAATCAAGAGGATTTCACTAAATTGAGGACATTAAATGTCTCCAAATCTCACATTATGTGAAGCTATGAGCAGGCAGAAGGAATGAAACAATGAAAATAATTAAGAATTAAGAGCAGTTGTCACATACATTCTTTCTATGAAAGTATAAAGATTTAAGAAACATTGCTGCCTTGTGATTATGATTGAATTGTATTCTGAAAATAAAACAAATAAGTAGGAATAGTGGTTAATTATACCTTATACAATAAGTAAAAAATAAAACCCATCAGCAGGACAGATTAAATGATGATTTGTCATTGTACAAAGAAATTTTCTCCCATGATAATTTAGTTTTAAATTCTGTTGTATTTTGATAGATTCCATTAAATAATTGATTTATATATTCTTTATTAGGAATGTTTCTGTTTTCTAAAGTAGGGGTGCTAACTGCGTAAAATGTTAGCTGGTAGCTCTATGATTGTTAGGTAAAAAATTCTTGGAGACGTTTATATTGTTGGAATAATGTGGACAACAACTTTTCTATCCTTCACATTGCTATGAAATTTAGAGTCACTATTACACTGAGTTGTTTGTAAATTTTAACTTAGTGAGTGTCCTTTGTTCAGGCCCAGATGCAGAAGGAGTGTAATGATTGACAGTAAAATGCAGTTTTGCTTATCTGTATTAATCTGGTCTCAACCTTTCTTGAATTTCTGGTTCAAACTCGTTTTAGTTTCTTAAATTGTCAAAATAAAAGTTAAACTTCCACATGATAGCTAACGTTAATAAAGAATAAAATGAACATGGAATAAGCTTGATTTATGAAGGTTATTATCATGGTTATAAATGGAAAACTAATGGTAAGTTATTTTCACTGTTATTTCACATAAAAAAGGTTAAGATTAAAGTTTTGTCTTAGAATATGTGTTTATTTTTCCATAAATAGCATCTTTTTTAAAGCTCATAGACTTTAACTTATTTTATTTGAAATATTTTAAAACTCTTAGTGATAATAAAAATACTAGTAATAATAATTGCTATATTCTAAGTCAATACTTTGTCAGACTGTCCTCACAGCAGCCATTAGAGTTAGATATTTGTGTATCTTCATTTATATAGATAGGGAAATAGGCTCAGAGGGGTTTATCATCTCGTAAGAGCTCACAGCTTACATGGTGAAATTGTCTTTTCTGTCTGTCTCTGAATACTTTACTTTGCCACCAAGGTATCAACTATGTACCTGTCTTTCTGAATAGAAGTGCTTAAAATTTATTGTTACCTTTTAAAATAAATATCCAAGTAGATAGCATTAAATTCTATACCAGAATATTTGCAGTGTATTAATAAAGTTTTCCTAAATTCTGTTGATATTGAGAAGTTGGAGCAAGTTATTTAAAAGCAGTAAGAGCAGTTTTTTTCTACTTGTTCATTAAGTTTCTTCTGTGATATATTGTGGCTTATTTTTGAGAGAATACTATAATTTCAATATGAAGGATTGAAATATTCTATATTTAAACTAATCTTTGAGGTCTATTTTTGAATTACTTATTTATGAAATACTATCTCTGAACTACATGGCCTAAACTAGTTACTCTTTAGATTTAGGGAAAGTGGGCTAAGAACATGGACTCTATAGACATTTAGCTATGTGTTAAAATCTGAGCTCTGTTGCTTAGTTGTATAACCTGGGCAATTAATTAAGTTCTCCAGGTTTCTAGTTTCCTCATTTATTAGATAAAGATAATAGTATTGTCTATGTTCAAGTTGTTTTGAGTTTTGAGATAATATATTATATATAAGGTGCCTATTACAAACCTGGGCACATTGTAAATGTTCAATAAATAAAATCTACTGTTATTGTTAATGTAAGTATTAATATTAAGACTTCTCTTCAAAAACATAAACAGTTAGAAGGCAGGAGAGGCAATAAAACACATTGAAAAAAGCCCTACACTATTCAGTTATTTTGGCTTTCACTTTCTCTGATTCTCAGTTTTTCTTTGTAAAATATTGAGGCAAATATTCTATTTCAATAAAAAATATATAGGCAAGAGTACTCACCCTGCCTACTTGATAGGGACAGTATGATCCAGTGAAACAAGCAAGTTCTTTGAAAATAAAAAGCAGTGTGTCAGTATGAGGAGGCAATGTTTTAAAAAAATCTGATTGCATGTACTGGTTTTAAAAATATCATTAGTAAACTTCTTTTTTTGAATGTATCCTTTGTGCTAAGTACTGTGACAGATAAAGGGGATGCTGAGAGATACACAATGTAGTCTTTTTGAATCATGTTAATTCTGGGGAAGACTAGATAGTGGGACAGATAGATAAGACAGTAACAGCATTTACAAAGTGTTAAGTGAGGGACATAAACAAAGCATACCTCACAAACTGGGAAGATTGGGCCACTGCTATGCACTGGGGTAGTTAGAGAAGCTTTCTTAAGACAACAGAAACTTAATAGCACAGGTAATATGGATCATAGGATTGGAAATGAACACAAAGAGCATTCTAGGAAGGGAGAATAGCAGGAGGCAAGGCTAAATTGGGAACTGATCGCCCATGGTTTATTCAGGGAAAAATGAGTAGAAAAATTGACTAAGGCAGATTAGAAGGGAGTGGTGTTCACAGAAATAATGATAATGTGGCAGGTAGAGACCAAATTTATGGAAAGCTTAGAGTGACAGACTAGGAATTTTGAGCTTAGTTCTGTAGGCAATGGTATGCCATCAAATATTTTTATGTAGTTGGATGGGGAGCTGTAGAGAATGAAGCAGGATATAAAATGATTTGGAGGAGAGTAGAGTCTTATTAATTAATTAATTAATATACTAATTAATTTATTATTTAATATACTATTGTAGTTTTGGTGTGGAGTTGTGAAAGTTTGGACTCAGTCTGACTTTAGTGTCCATTTAATTTTCTTCTTCCACCTGAGATTACTCTTTCTATTTTTTAAACAATTTATTTGTTCATTGATTATTCCAGTTGCCTGTAATTCTGTTTTTGTGGCAGTGTTGTTAGTCTTAGGTGGTAAATATTGAAAAATGTGGATTGACTTTCTCTATATGTGGTACTAAATACACTTTAGAACACAAGTTTACATTTAATATGTCTTAAAACATTTTGTAAAAGTCCAGAATTTGTATAACTTTAGAAATAAGCCAGTAAGAAATACTTATAAAGTATAGGATTCAAATTTCTATCAAATAATCAAGGTAGGTTAAACTGAAATATGCTTTCAGATTGAAAAAATTGAATATGTACCTTACCTGAAGGAAAGTCACAATGTCTTTTAAAATCTTTCTTGAGATTGTAATTTAAATTGGGTACTTGTAATCAAAGGCTTTCTGAAGTGGAAGGAACTGCAAAGATGATTAGTTCAGTAATTCTCAAAATGTAGTAAATCATTGTCTTCCTGATGGGCCTAGAGATAATCCAGCTGTCTGAAACTTTGATTTTTACATACTTACTAAGATGTTTCATAATTACTGTGATTTGGTGCTCATAAAGTAAAATTGGTATGAGTTTATTGAGGAATAATCATATTCTAAGAAGTGTGGCTAATATATAATATTTCATAATATTATACAGCTGTATATGGGCATGAAAATTAATGGAATTGCCTTTGGGAATAACATGAAGTATTATTTTGAATGGGTCACAGTTTTTAAATGCTGCTATTTTTGTTATAAATACTGTTAATTTAGCTTCATCATTATCATTATTGATTTAGTATATGTTGTTACTCATAGCATATTTGTAATGACAGTATTTTTGGTGTACAGTTTTCTATAACTGGCCCGTAAGACATGTATGCATTCAAGTCTGTTATGTTATCCAGATACCAATTACCAATCTTCCCAAAGTATTATTGTACAATGGGAATGGATGCAAAAGAGCTGTGAAGTCTCTTTTCTCATCTGTAATAAATGGGTCTTAGTCAAAGTTTGAGGATTCTGGTGCATATTCTCATCTAGTATTTGCATGTTTTTTGAGACCTGCCTGCTAAGTGTTTGGCTAATTTTAAATACTTCAGAATTGCCTCAATAGAGGCTTGTTTCCTTTTCTTCCTGTTTAACAATGATTACGCTACCAGCAGAGCCTTTGCAAACCTCTCAGTCCTGTGGCTACTTTTCCTCTAGGTTTTGTGGGAAATTTAGAGATTATTTAGTTAGATGATCTGCCTAATGTAAGAATTCCACCTACCGTATTCTCTTACAGCTAGTTGTCCATGCTTGGCATGAACACATGTACTTGTAGGTAACTCAGTGTCTCTCTCAAAAGGCAGATAAAATCATTATACTTGAACTGAAAGAGGTTTCTTTGTTAAATTTTACTGTTGGTCATTGTGCTAATTTCCTACTGCCGCTGTAACAAGTGACCACAAATTCAGTGGTTAATACAACACAAATTTACTATCCATCATTTCTAGGTATCAGAAGCAGCCTGGAGACTCTGAGGGAAAGAGAGACGTCGTTACATTGCTTTTATCAGTGTCTAGAGGTTACACTAACTCATTGGCTCATGGTCCCTGGCTCACATCACTTAAACTACTGGCTTTTGTCATCACATCTCCTACTACTCACTTTGACTGTCTGGCCTACCTCTTAAAAGGGCCCTTGTGATTTGTTGGGCCTGCTCAGATAATCCAAGATAACTGCCCTATCCCAAGATCCTTCACTTTAATCACATCTGCAGAGTCCCTTGTATCACGTAAGATAACATTCATAGGTGAAGAGATTAAGATGTGGATATCTTTGGGAGGCTATTATTCTGCCTGTTATAGTTGCAGTACTAACCCCTTGTGTTTTGCAGTGTAGTGAAGTGGGTCCTATTGCTGGATAATCTAAAATCTTTGGTCTGGTGGGGCATCTCACCTGGAGAGATTTCAGTTAGAAATGGGGCCCTAAATTATATAATTCTTAGGTTGCAGAGATCTTCTTATATAAAGTAATACAATAACTAAAAATTTTAGTCACCAAATTATTACCTACTTACTCATTTTCTCTTCTATTGAAATAGCTTCATCCCCAGTAGTTACATGCTACTTAAAACAATTTATATTAATCACACATTCAAGAATATTAATAGAAGTTATCTTTCTTAAACTTTTTATTATGAAAAATTTCAAGTATATTCCAAAAGGATGAACTCATATAACGAATCCTCATTACCCATCACCCATCTTCATCAATTATCAACCTAAGTCAGTCTTGTTTCATTTATATGCCCATCCTTCCACTCCATATTTTTTGAACCAGTCCCTTGTAAATCACTTCATTCATTAGTATTTCAGTATACTTCTCTAAAATATAAACTTTTCTTAACCATAAATACCATTATTATCCTAAAAATTAGTGTTTTTTAATATAATTAAACAACTAATCAATGCTTAAACTTCCCAGATGGCTTCACAATTTTTTTAAAGTCTTTATGTTCAATGTGGTTGATAAGTTACTTAAGTCTTTTATAATCTTTTAAGTCTCCTATCCATCTGTCAATAATTTTCAATTTTTTAAAAATATTCTATTTATTTTTAGAGAGAGGGGAAGGGAGGGAGAGAAACATCTATTAGGTGCCTCTTGCACGCCTCCAACCGGGGACCCGGCCTGCAAGTCAGGGCAGTAATTTTCAATTTTTAATTTTTCTTTTCAGTATGTTGAAGAAATAAAGCAGTTTGTCCTATAGAGTTTCTCACAATCTGGATTTTTCCCTTTGGTGATTGTTTAATGTGTTCTTCAGTCACTTATATTTCTTGCAAATTGGTTATTGGAGTTAGAGGCTTGCTCATATTCAGGTCCAACTTCATTGATTGTATTGTCTATTACCATGAAGAGGCATACAATTAGTCTGTCTATTTGTGATAATAGCAGCCATTGATTAACATTGCCTAGATCTATTAATTCACGAGGGGTATCAAATAATACCCTAACTGGCTTAGATAAATGGGAGCTGGAGGGAATGACTAACTAGCCTCTACCTTAAAGCAAGCAAACTAACCAACCTACATTTCTTTAGGTATTTGTCTTTCTGCCATTTTACAACCTTATTGAACCTTTTACTAAAGGGAGACATTTACAAAAAGGGTAAAAGAATTTGATAGGTATGTTTTATATTTTATGAACTTCTGAAAGTTACAAGTTAACAGTATTTCAATATTTGTAATGTTTGAACTACCCAAGTGGGAAATATTTCTCAGTATTTTCTCATGATTAGTCTGGGCTTATAGGGTACTTAAATTCTATCTTATATTATCATTTTTTGGACTTATTAGAGGTTGTTTTTATTCTTAGTAGAGGCTTGAATAAGGTAAAAAAATTACTGGTATATGATGGGACTCTTTAATAAGTTTTGAGAACTGGGTTGAAGAAAGAGTTAGTTGGCTTTTTTTTTTAAGATTTTATTTATTTGTTTTCAGAGAGGAAGGGAGGGAGAGAAACATCAATGTGTGGTTGCTTCTTGTGCCCCTACTGGGGACCTAGCCTGCAGCCCAGGCATATACCCTGACTGGAGATCCAACCGGCAACTCATTGGTTCGCATGCCAGTGCTCAATCCACTGAGCCACACCAGCCAGGGCAAGAGTTAGTTTTTTAAAAGTAAAATATTTAGCCAGTCATCTCTACACAGTATATCAGCAGAATTACAAGCCAGAAATCTTTTCTGTTTTCATTATGCTTGACAATCTTCTGAAATTCTGTTCCCAGGACTATGGAACTCAAGCATCCTTCATAGAATCTGTGAGGTCAAAATTATTTTGGTAGTAATATGATGGCATTGGATATTAGTTGCCTTTTTTTCTCATTCTCTCATGAGTGTATACTGCACTTTTTCAGAGACTATATGAGATGTGATATCATTGTTCTGAATAATGGAGTGTGTGCTTGTGTATTCTTGTTTTTATTACAATAAACTTAATTTTTTAGAATAGTTTTAGGCTTACAGTAAGCTTACAGTAAGTTCTCATACATTGTTGATAGGTTCTGTCACTTTAAACAAAATGACAAAACCAGTATTACTGTAGGCTAATTAATACAAACAAGAATTAAGTTCCTGTGGCAGCTCATCAACATATAATGTTGAACCAACCACATTATTCCAAGATATGCTGTACAGAAAATTGTGAACATAGTTACACAGTTGCTGAATACCTTGTCCTCAGGTTTTTCTTTTATTAGCACATTAGTATCCTATATTTGATATAATTAATGAATACATTATTTCCTGAAGTTTATACTTGATTCAGATGTCTTAGTTATTACTTAATATTCTTTTTCTGTTCTAGTATCCCATCTAGGATAGCACATTGCATTTAGTTGGCATGCTTCCTTAAGGTCCTCTTGGCTGTGCTAGTGTCTCAGACTCTGCTTGTCTTCTGATGACCTTTATAGTGATGAGAAGTAGTGATCTGATATTTTGCCCAGTGTTCCTCAGTTGGGATTTGTTTGATGTTTTTCTGATCATTAAACTGGGCTTACAGGTTTTTTGGAGGAAACCACGAAGGTAAATGCCATTTTATCACATTGTCAAGGGTATACTGTATCTGTCCGGAAAAAGTCCAGCTATTGTTAATATAACAAGAGTGGTTTGTGCGACATCTATGTAACCTGGAAGCCAAGGAGAGTGGACTGGATTGTGCATGAGTGAACAACGATGACTTCACTGTACTAGTCAGTGGGGGTGGTAGACATTGTTGAGTGAGCATGTATACTGTGTGGCTGTCGCATTCAAAGTGACTGAGTAGAGCAACGAATCTTCATCCTATTTTGCTGTTAAGCTTGAACGTTCCTTTGCGGAAATTATTTGGATGATTCAGTTATGGGCACCTGGTGATAGGCAGCTTCATCACAACAATGCGCCCACTCATGCATCACATCACTGCAGAGTTCTTTGGCGAAACATCAGATCAGGCAGGTAACTCAGCCCCACTACAGCCCAGATTTGGCACCCTGCAACATCTGGCTTTTCCCAAACCTAAAATCACCTTTGAAAGGGAAGAGATTTCAAACATTGATGAGATTCACAAGAATATGATGGGACAGCTGATGGCGATTGGGAGAACTGTGTGAGGTCCCAAGGTGCCTACTTTATAGGGGACTGAAGTGTCATTGTCTTGTTTGCAGTGTTTCTTGTATCTTGTATCTTCTTCAATAAATGTCTCTAGTTTTCATATTACATGGCCGGATACCTTCTGGACAGACCTTGTATACTATCAACATGACTTACCACCATTGATGATGACCTTGATCACCTAGTTGAAATAATGAATTTCTCACTTTTAAATTCTAATACAGCAAATATCAATAGATACAATCCACATAAACAACATATCTTTGGAGTGTTAATAATCTGTAGGAATATAAAGGAATCTGGAGACCCAAAAGTTTGAGAATTGTTGTTTAAACCTTCAGCAACTAACATTTAAGGAAAAATAATTGAGAGCTACCTGATAAGAGGAGACCCAGAAGGTGATGAGGGAGAGGGGTGTGAAATGAGGGAGGGATGACCAAGATAAAATTTGCCTATTTCATAATTTTACCTATCGTTAAAACATGATCTGTACCTTCAAGGAGTTTTATTATTTTTTTTGTTTTGTTTCTTTTTTCATGTTGACATTTGACAGGTATCTGTTGCATACCAACTTATTTTGTTTTTATTAGGTTTAAGTATTTTGTCTGATTTATAACATATACAAATAATTGTTTTTCTTTTTAATTTCTATGCAGCTGAGCCTATGGTTTTGTGTATGTATATCTATAGGTGAGAATTGGGGGAGTCTATATCTTTTCATATTTTTCCAGAAATTTACCCATTTTGTATAGGTTTTAAATTTGTTTAATATTATTTTATTTTAAAAATCCATTATATCTTCATAGGGGGTGGTCTTCTATTCTGTGAATGTGGCATTTTTGCTCTATCTACTATCTCATTTTTTTTACCTTGTTCATTCCTTATACTTTCTTGTTGAATTCCTTTATTACTGTTTTAGCTCACTAATTTATTATTGTATCTTTTTTCTGTTCAAACCTCCTGTATATTTTATTTCACTGTAATATTTTTATACCCACAATTTCTAGCTATTTTCTTTATGATTGCTTGGTTATGCTATTTTTATAAAAAAATTCTCCCATATCTTTTGAATATATTTATTATGGCTATTTTAAGGGTTTTTTTAATAAGTTTGTTTCACTAATTTTTGCTCCTTCTACTGAGATTTTTCAGATTGTTTTCACTAACAACACTTGGTCTCCTTAGAACATTAATTATTTGTTTGTAAGGTTATACTTTCTTGGAAATAATATTCTCCTGGGAATATTAACTGCCTTGTTTCATACTGTCCTAGATAGAAAGGTAAGGACACAGAGACATTTGTTTACTCTAGGCCATAATACATGTGTTAGGATAGAGAATCTCTTGTTAAAATTGTTGCTTCATTATTCCTCATTTGCCTTTTCCACTCATATGTTCTGTTTCTTATGGAACTTTTTTGTATTTGTACTGAGGGCCACTGTTCTTTTCCACAAGCTGCCCCCTTAGTTGTAATCACTTAGCTGATTGGGGGGAAAGTGCTGTGCAAGGTAATGGTCAGTGTTTTCTCTTGCATTTATGTGCACACTGCAACTGCACATGTGCACAGTTTAAAAACAAATGCCTTTAGAACTATGTTTAATGCCTCTGGTTGGTTTTAAATTATTTTCTGCCCTGGTGGTAAAGGCAGGATGAACAATGATCTGTCCAGGATTACAAAGAGAAAAGGGCACAGAAAGATGGCTCCCAATCCCTCTTCTTACACCTAGCCCACTTACTTTTCCTCTATCTGTGGTACTATTCTCTCTTCTGCTCTAAGGTTGCTCCCCATCCATCACTAGGCATGGGTTTAGGAAGGGTGTTAGTTATTTCACTAATAAGTAACTCAGTTCTCATTTGCAAAAGAAATTGATTACTTTCTTTTTGGCTTTGTCTTCCCTGCATTTAGAATGGCTAAGGTGGTGGCTGAAAATGTACCAAAGAATAGTAGCTGTGTTGCACAGTTCATTAATATAAGATAGATCTTTGTGTGCTCTGACATGCCCACAACTTAAAGATCAAAAGTAAAACTATTAAGATAACTAACTCCCAAGTGAATAGATCATGTCATTTACCCACTAGAAAGCTATTTGTTTTGCTAAACTAGACTTCAGGAGGAAAACTGGTTTTAAAGATTTATTATTTCTTTTAATGTCCATAAATGCACTCATTGAGATTTTTAAAATAGGGATTAAAGATTTTTTCATAAGCATTATCACTTACTGTTTCTCATTTTTAAGACATGTAGGTGCATTTTGTAAGCAGAATATAATGAAAGCCAAGACTCCCACAGCTCTACATTTAACTCTTAATTAAAATTATGTGCATTAAGAATCTTAAAATAAATTTATTCCTACTTTTTAAAAAAATGGGAGTCCCATAAACCCAAGAAAGTGGTTTTATGCAAAGGATTCAGATTTTAGCATGTTGGAGATACATAAAGATAAATTTGATTAAAAGTTAGAGAAATCTTCACATGCCAGTTATCTAGTGAGAATAAAGCAATGAAGGATTTTTATTTAGACTTCACATCACCTTAGTAGGTTTTCATTAGCTTATGATTTCAGAAGTCACTTTAAACTGAGTATAGTGCAAGTAGCAGCAATGGAACAAGAAAGAACTTGGGGGAGGGAAATGAATTTTTATGTATGTGTGTATAGGTATATGAATTTATATTAATGTATCTTTATACACAGATGCACACATACACGTCAACTTTAATTTTGGTCAAACATTTATTGCGTTTAGCAAACTAACCTATCTTCATTGAGTATACATCTGTGTCACATAGTACCTTGCTAGGTTTCTTACTACATTATGTTCAGAGCAGGTTTTAGGTCTCACAGGCAATATTGTTTGCTGCTTTAGGGGAATTAGTAGAAAATAAGTCTAGAGGAAATGAGTAACAACTAACATTTATTAAATTTCTATTATGTACCAGGGGCTATTCCAAGTGCTTTGAAGGTAAACTCATGTAATCTTCACATAACCCTACGAGATAGTATTAATAACCCCCCTTTAATAGAGAGAAAACAGAGAGAAGTAAATTGCTTAAGGTCACATGACTAGTAAGTGGCAGAACTGGGATACATTTTGTCTCTAGAGGCCAAGCTTTAATAATTTTTCTATACTGCACCTCACCTGTGTTAGAATCAGATTACACAAATTTTACAGTCTGGGGTTTTTGTTCTTAAGATCTTAAGGTAATGTCAAACCATTGATTTATTTATTTTTTTTGGCACAGACATATAACCTGTTCAGAGTTGTAGCTTAGTAAAATTATCTTGGCAGAATTACGGAATATTTTAGGGGGGGAACCAACTGAATATTAGAGTTGTCTGAGGTGTTTTGAAAAATTCCAGTACTCAGTCTATAGTACTTTATTAACAAACTGAATTAGAATCTTAGAGGCTGAGACACAGATAACAGTACTTTTTAAAGTCTCCTGGGTGATGTACAT
This sequence comes from Trachops cirrhosus, assembly GCA_028533065.1. Classification (NCBI taxonomy): domain Eukaryota; kingdom Metazoa; phylum Chordata; class Mammalia; order Chiroptera; family Phyllostomidae; genus Trachops; species Trachops cirrhosus. The sequence goes on along the minus strand of CM052539.1, from coordinate 63,667,967 downwards.
ATGGAACTGAGGTTGAGAGCCATAGAAATAGAGAAAGTTAGCCCAGGGAACAAGTTAGCATGCAGTTGTATAATCTAGGTAAAAGGTAGTTTAAGCCTGTAGGGTAGTAGTAGTAGCAGACTAGAAAATATGTCTCTTCTGGTTGTGTGAGAGAGAAAAAAATTTTTTGCGCACTTATTGTGAGTCCTGACCTTGGCTTGATGTCTCCTATACTTTCTCATTAGTCCTTTCTGTAATATGTGAAGTATGTAATATATATATTACTCTGTTTTTAGAAATGAAGAAACTGAGGTTCTGAAGAGGTTAGTAATTTACCTAAGATCACATAGCTAGTCAGTGGGCTATGTTAGAAATTCAATACAGATGCTCTAATTCTGTTATTCTTGTCATTGACTATAGAGGCTAATGTATTTCTATTACAAACTAATCTATATTATACCTAATTTTTTAAAGCATCCTTAAAGTTTTTATATGCATTAACTAATGTATACTCTGAAAGTATGTAATACATGATTTATTTTTATTTAACCCAAAGTTTTGTTCTCTTGAAACTAATTTTGACTTTTCTCTCGGGGTAAATATTTTAGCATTTAGGCACCAGTTGTTGCTGAGATGTGAAGAACAGTTGCTAACTGAATTTTTATGTGTGGTAGATATTATGAGTCTTGGAGGTTGATGTTTCCATACTATTATTAGCAGTCTTGTCTGTGGCATGATACTGAACATAATATGTAATCAGCCATATGTTAGAAATAGAATGAAACTGTAGAAGGAAGGTGTTTATATGCAGTCCCTTTAAATTATCTTTCAACTACAGGTGACAATATTATATTAGTTTCAGGTGTACAGTGTAGTGGTTAGACATTTATATAACTTATGAAGTGATACCCTGATAAGTCTAGCACCCACCTGGCACCATGCATAGTTATTACAATAGTTATTACCAAATATTTCCTATTCTGTACTAGTCCTTATGTCTTAATTCAGATCCTGGTCATGATGTAGGCTCATGCATCTGTGTGAAGAATTGGCTAAAATGAAATTCCAAGTTTGATTTTCAAACTGAAAATCAAAATTATTTAAACAGGTCATAAGAATATGCATTACACATGGAAATATTTATATGCATGAGCTATCTCATATAACCAATTTCATACCTAACCTAGCACGATTGAGATGATAACATGGTTTCTTTTGTGCCATTAATCTGTAACCTTTTTGAGTAACTATGAATGGTTAGGTCAGATATAGAGGAGAATGTTAATAAAGTCAAAGGCCAAAGTTATGAGCTTAATTTTTTTAGTAGATAATCATTTCTTTTCTGATTTCATAACTACATACTTCACTGTTAGTCTCACCAGATGCATGACATTAGTTACAATTGACATTGATTGATTCTGAATTTTCCTTGTATATGAGGACCCTCAATGAAGGAGGTTGATGTAACCTTGGCAAGAGATCACCACTATTGGACAAATGTAACTTACGTTACATTACTAAAAGCTGATGGTGAATCTGTAACAATGTTATTTGTAAAGAACAGAATTATTTAAGAGAAAGGATAGGAGAATCACTAAAAATAGAATTTGGGCAGATGATGGCCAAGACTGATAGTTGAAGGAAATATGAATATGCTTTAAGCACAACTAAGGATATTCTTAGCATTGAGGTACTTCTCTAGGTTGAATTTTTAATATAACAGAATTTTAGGACAGATCTCATGAACAATTAAGAAAATTAAATTCAAGATGTTTATTCAGATTTGCCCAAGGAATATTGTAGAGTTAGGCTTCGGTCAGATTTCATGATTGTAGTCCATATTAGTTCTTTGTGTCTCTATATTAAATGTGCAGAATGATAAGTTTTGTAAAGTATGAAGATGAGCAAGACTTGTTTTTTATCATAAGAGAAATTAAACTAATTCATTTAGTACACAGAAGAACTTAGCAAACTACATGTTTACAATAATGATTAAGCCTTTTTTCTTTTGTACATTTTTCATTCATTTAGTATTTGTTGAGTGTCTACCCTGTATAGTTTTAAGCGATACAACAGAGAACAAAGTAGATGAAGTTCCTGCTCCAGTAGAACTAACATTCTAGTGGACAAGGACCAAAAACCCCCCATAATTATATACTGTATTATGTGATGATTGTTGTGATGAAAAATAAAGTAGGGTGAGAATAAAGAGTACTGGGAAAGGGGATAGGTGTTGCTGTTTTTTAGGAATATCATGGAAGTCTTCTGATGAAGAGATTTTTGAACAGAACCCTGAAGGTAGTTTTCTAGGCAGAGATAAGAGCCATGTGTGGTCCTTGCAGGTCTGTGAGGCAGACTGGTGTTTAGGCTGTAAGTTTTGAGGTTTGGGGGAAAGATGAGTGAGTGGTCTTTCCACCTCCTTAGTCTCAGGAAGACAGAGATGCAGGGTCAGTGCCCTTAGAAATATACAGAGCTATGTGGACTCTTCCCTGTGGTTCTGCCTAATAGAAGGATGCAGTGACAATCAGATGGAGTATCTCTTTGTTAGGCCTGGTGAGGATGTAGTATCCTTTTGTTATACTTGACTTGGGAAGTCAGAAAGCCCTTAGCAAGGATGTGATACCTGATCTGGCGTAAGAAGAATGAGTGCATCAGGAGGGTGATGGGGATGGACTAAGGGGTTAGAGCTCTGAAGAGGTGGGAAATTAATTTGGGTAATTGTCATTGAATAGAGCCCATTTAAAAATGAAGTCAATGGAATCCTCTAGGAAAAACATGTTAAAGGAGGACAAAAAGGATTCTAGAATGCAGCCTTTGGGAATAACTATCTTTAGGGGACAGAAAGGGAAGGGAGTCAAGCAGAGAGGGAAGAAGAGAATGGAGAGAAAATAGCTGGGAAACTAAGTAAGGGAAGAGTTTGAGGAAAGGATTGGTCTGCAGTGGCAAATGCTAGATAGCAAATGCTCAGTTAAGTTGAGCTGGGGAAAGATCAGGTTGTACTAGGCCTGATATGTACAAAAAGGGTAGCCATTTATGACTAATTTACATTTAAAGTAATTAAATTAAGTGTTGAATTCCTCAGTCTTATTAGCTACATTTCAGCAATTTAATACCCATGTGTAACCCGTCAATAAGCACAGGTGTAGAATATTTCCATCATTGCTGAATCTTGTATTTGACAGTACTGTACTAGACCATTATAATATTAGGGAAAAATTAAATAACAGTTTAATTTTTTTAATGGTAATGTAGAGAAAATACTATAAGATAGTGAACTATACATTGTCAAAAAACTGATAGTAGAAGATCAGAGTTGGGGAAAGATAACTTAAGCTTGAAGTTTGGTCACAGAATTGGCAATTGGATTTGAGCCTTCAGGGTCAGTGAACTTTTGAGCTACTGAGCAGGGAAACAGAAAGAAAGTAGGTACGGAACTGCAGATGGCTCTGAACAATCAATTTTACTAGACTGAATTTAGATAAATGGAGTTTTGGAGTTGTGAGACTATGTCATAGGAAATCAAAACATTTCCATGGGGTGAATAATTGAACCAAAATTGTAGAAGGTTTCAATACATTTCAAGAGCTTATTTTCTAAAGAATCGGTGCTATCGAATGTTTTTACATGGAGGAGCAACATAGCTAAAGTGATAATTGGTAAATTAATCATTCCCTTATCAGTCCTCTCTTGGTCTTTATTATTTCTTGTATTACTAAGCAAATTTGCTTGATGTCTATATATTGCTTTTAAAAAATCTGTAAAGTAGACCTCATTTAAAAAATAAATAAAAATAAAAATCTATAAAGTAAATTCTGGAAAGTTGTAAGTTTTAATAACTGTATTCACAGAGGAGAAAATACACCTCAGAGAAGTTAAATTACTTGCTAATGATGGGGCTAGCTTCAAGAATGAATAATTTGGGTAGACTGGAGATAACTTATCTCAACATCAAATAAGTTACTGTACAGTACATACAAATTTCAATATACAACGATTTTCCTGGCAGTGGGAACCATGTCTTTATCATGTTTTTAAATTCTAGTACCTAACACAGTAAATGAATGAGTGAGGGAAGAGTGAACACAGGTATATTTATTGAAAGGAAGATAGATGCAAAAGTTGATAAATGAGATAATGTGGGTCTGGCCTACGTGGTATTAATGAGAATTGAAGGAGAAAGGACTGTGAGAAAGACATTGTCTAGGTAAAAATCATCAGAATTTAATGACTTGATCAGATGTTGGGGGGACAGAGTTTCAGATGATTCAAGGGGTTAGGTCTAAGTGATTGAAAGGAAGATGGTACCATTGGAAAATTAGGCAAGTTGGCATGCAATCTTGATTCTGAGGGAAACTACTGAGTGCTATTTTTGACATAAAGGTATTTTATAAAATAAGTTTAAAGCCCATCCTTTATTAATAGAATTTTAGAACAAAGAAGTTAATTTGCAATAATGTCCAAACATATAGGTAGCAATGCTTTGGAATGAAGTTTTTGAATGAAACCAGGTCTGAAGAAAAAAACTAGGTCTGGAAAGAAACAAAGAACATTCCAGAAAGAACTGCACAGGTTGGAAGATTCACTATAATCTCCTGAAGCCTTGGGATTTTTTTAAAAAAAGGATTCAGTTTCCAGTATAAACTTAATATTGTACCTTTTTTCTTTGCTACTTCTTAAAAGATTAACGCACCTCTTAATTCTTTTGATAAACTGTGGGTGCTCTTTAGATTCAGATTCTGGTATATGAGATTAAATCACTCCTGAGAAAATTTGTTTCTTTTTTAGATCTTGCCATATTCAGAAGTTGCTGAAGTTCAAGAGACAGTGAGTAATATATATGGTGCTATGTTTGAAGTGTTAACATTTTTATATATTTTTAGGATTTCAAATTGGATTCTTAAAACATTTTTCACTGTTTTTAATCATAGATGATTTTGTCATAAGAAGTAGCTAGTGTAGATTGAAAATATCAGTTTACAACATTTTTATTTTTTCTAAGATGTAAATAGGCTTAGTATTTTTTTATAACGCACACTGATGTGGCATACTTAAACAACATAAAAAATAATAAATAAAAACTTACATTATAAGGCAAACCACTGTTAATATTTTGGTGACATCTTTCCTAAGTGTATTCATATGTGTACATCTTACATATGAAAATTTTTAAAAGTGGAGGCATATTATACAAAGTTTTTTTATAACCCACTTTTAAAAGCCAATATATGTCCTGGCCAGGTGGCTTAGTTATTAGTTGGAATATCTTCCTGTATACCAAAAGGTTGTGGGTTCGATTACTGGTCAGTGCACATACCTAGGTTGAGGGTTTGAACCCTAGTAGGGACATGTATGGGAGGCAACTGATATCCCTCTCTCTCTTTCTCTGTCTCTCAAATCAATTTAAAAAAACATGTCCTCAGGTGAGGATTTAAAAAAAAGCCGATATATAATGGATGTTTTTCAGTCAGTGGAAAAAATGTTTAATGAATACGTAGTATTTTCTTGTGTGAATGTATTTTTATTGAATACCTTGTTTTAAATTGTTTTTTGTTTTGATATTATACATGATATTATGGTACATATCTATAGGCACATCTTTATGACCATTTTGGATGATCAGCCTAGTATACATTCCTAGAAGTGGAATCAAATGTATGATTAGGTCATTTTTAAATAAATGTGTGGTCAGCCAGATCATATTCTCTACTGAGCAGTAATAAGCTCTGTTTCCCAGAAAAATATTTCCTTAAAATCTCTCCTGTAAAACTCAGGGATAAAATGTGCATATGTATGTTTTGCAGGACATGCAGGAATATGAAAAGTTCAGTTATGTGTACAGTGATGGCTCCCGTTGAAAGAACAGTGATCTCAGCTGCATTGTACTGTATTTTGCTGTGTGTAATGCACTCCCATGTATAATGCACACACATGTTTTTGGCCCAGACTTTCAGGAAAAAACCTTTCATTTTAATTTTTTAATTAAATTATTTATTTATTTAAATTTAGAAACAAAACTGTCATCTCCAGGGTATTATTTTGCACGTGGATATCATTATTGCTTTCTAGAGTTACACTTTTAATGCATAAGCATAAATAAAAGAATTCAAAACATTTATATAGATACAGAATTAGCACTACCCATGTATAATGAACACCCTTAATTTTCCCTCAAAAACTTGGGCAAAAGTGTACATGATACATGGCAAAATATGGTATATCTGTCACTGAAGTTTCTTACTGTAAGAGCCAAAAATAACACTAAGTAGAACACTATTGAGATACTTTATATAACCTTGCTTCTGAACTGTGGCTTCTCTGATAGTTGTTGCAGGATTGCTTCTAGGAATACAACTTGATCAGCTTTACTGGGGGGAGAGGTACCACCTGCTTGAATCTTTATTTTCCAGTGGTTCTCATGTCAGTGCTTGATAAGCTCTTTGTGCTTTCATTTAAGCTCAAAAGATGACTTAAGTCAAATCAATATGTATGTTGAGGTGCTGTGCTAAAGGCAATGGAATCAAGCTACTACATAGATCTCATGGGATTATTTCTGCGTAATAGTGTGGCCATCTGTCTAGATTACTCGGGACTGAGAGGTTTCCCAGGACAAAAGGTGTGATTGATTATGAAATTCTACCTATTCCTTTACATTTCTCAAAGATTTCAGTGCTAATTACACATGGCAAATACAGAAATACATTAAAACAAAATCACACTTTTTTGGCATAATGTTCTTTTCCTGAGATTTGTAGACTAATCAGTAATGATGTAGATAATGGCTGTATTTAATGCTTTTTTAAAAATATATTTTATTGATTATGCTATTACAGTTGTCCTATTATCCCCCCTTCATTCCCCTCCACCCTGAACACCCTCTCCCACCCACATTCCCCCCCTTTAGTTCATGTCCATGTGTCATAAGTTCTTTGCTTCTACATTTCCCCTACTATTCTTGCCTAATACTATTGCCCTCCCCCTGTCTATTTTCTACCTACCATCAATGCTACTTATTCTTCGTACCTTTCCCCCTCTCTCCTCCCCCCACTCCCCTGTTGCTAACCCTCCATGTGATCTCCATTTCTGTGGATCCGTTACCGTTCTAGTTGTTTGCTTAGTTTCTTCTTGTTTTTGTTTCAGGTGTGGTTGTTAATAA
>CM052539.1:63638617-63660335 GCA_028533065.1 Trachops cirrhosus | reverse complement strand
ATTCTAATTTCTTCATTCTTTTCTGGCTGTATATTTTTTTCTTCCTTCTGGTCCACTCCAATGATGTGAGACCCATCTTTCATTCCATCACTATTGGTTCCCTGTGCATTTTTCTTCATTAAACTTATTGTAGCCTGCATTTTTTCATCTAATTTGCGACCAGAATCAACCAGTTCTGTGAGTATCCTGATCACCAGTGCTTTTAACTGTGCATCTGATAGGCTGACTAGCTCTTGGTGACTTAAAAGGATGGGTTCTGGGGCTTTCAATTCTTCTTCTGTTTGAGCCATCTTTTTGCTGTTTTTGTTTTTTGTTTTTGCTTTTCGGTCTTATCGAGCACCTGTAGTGAGGGGCGGGGCCTTAGGAGTTCACCAGGGCGGGGCACCCCAGTTGCTGGGTTGTAACGCTGTATGTGGGGGCGGGGTCTGAGAAGGAACAATGGCACTTGCTCTGCTCTCTGTAGGACCCCAGACCCTTCCGCTGCTTTCCCCAAGCCATCTGGGCCCCTCTGGCACCAATTCTGGTGTGGGTGGGCCTGTGCACCCCGAGGGACCTTCCTTTTCAGTGTCCCAAAGCTCTATTTCCTGGTGCTGGGACCCTGAGTTGCACGCAGTGCCTTGCTTCACAATGGCCGCCTCACTGGGTCTGCTGGTCGCCACCCCCTGGCCAGGGCCCACCAGCCACCGCCGCTTGTGCGCCCAGGGTCTGCCTGCTGCGGACTTGTGCATCGCTGGTTGCTCACCTCTCTGCTCCCCGTCCCTAGCCCAGCCCAACTCCACCCCTCCTACTGGTCTGGATGAACGTGTCTATTTTTAAATCCTTGGGTGTCCGACTTCCATGCACTTCAATTTTCCGTCAGTTCTGGTTGTTATTTTGTTTCTATATTGCTGTTGTCCCTATCTTGGTTGTATGAGGAGGCACAGTGCGTCCAGCTATGCCTCCATCTTGGCCGGAAGTCTATATTTAATGCTTTTAATTAAAGTACATTGGTAGTAGACTGGCGTGTCACTATAATTTTACTATTTTCAAAATAGAGAATTTATTTATATGTTAAAGAAATTATTGAGATGACTGTGTGGATGTTGTCTAAGGGATAATGATAAACATGATAAATTACTCAAATAGAGAAAATGTGTCTGTCCTATCTTAATGGTCTTTTTCTGAACAAGCTGAGGAAGAGTTCCTCGACTCTTTGAGATTATAGTGATATTGTATTTTGGCTTGCTAACCAAAACCAAAAAGAGTGGCTAGCTTTTTATTTCTTATTTTTAAAATATCTTACAAGATACTTGTACAGAGTGTTTCCACATCAGTAATTTCACATTGTCTTTATTCATGTTTATACAATATTGGAACTGCAAAAATTAGACCCCAGTCCTAAAAGTGGTAAGAAGTTAGTAGTGTGCAGTTTAGTTATGTGGAAAGGAATTTGTGAGGTAAGTCAGTCGGTAAAATTACTTGGTAATCTTTAATTACTTATATCCTATTACCCGTTAACATCACTTGAAAGCAACTGTAGGAGGATTTTGCTTGCATCCCAATTTAATGCCTTTGTATCCACATCCTTCTGAAGATTTCTGAGGAAATGCTTATTTTTTATTGTGTTTCTGCTTTTATTTGGAGTGTTTCAGCTTGGTTCTTAGTTCTGCTGTTTCATCATATGTTTTCTAATGCCTGTTCTTTCATTTTGTGGCATTTTTTAATATACTATGATTAATCCATTGAGATCATATATCCTAACTCTTACACATATCTTAATTTATATTTTTTTTTACCATCCTATACCTTTCCCTGTATAGGTCTGTTTATCCAGTTGCCTGTTTGACATTTTGTCTTAGATGTCTAATAGGTATTTCAAACTTTACCTATTTCAACCTGAGCTACTTATATTCCTCCGCGTAAATTAGCTCCTCTCACTGCCTGTTGCATCTCAGATAATGGCAGCTCTGCCCTTCCACGTGTTCAGACCTCAACACTTGACATCATTTTGATTCCTTCTTCTTTCTTTTTTCCTATGCTTAGTCTGTTTAGAAATCCTGTTGGTTCTACCTTAAAAATATATTCACAACTCAACTACTTCTCATCACCCTCACTGCTACCACCTGGGTTCAAGTCTCCTTCATCTGTCCCCTAGTTTATTGCAGCAACCTAACTGATTATACCCTGCTCCTCTAGTCTATTTTCAACATAGCAGCCAGAGCAATCCTGTTAAAACATAATCAGATTATGTCACTCCTATTCTCAGAACCATTCAGTGGCCCCTGTCTCATTCAGATAAAATCAAAGTCCTGACTGGGTCCTGTAAAATCCTACACACTCTGGCATCCCTTTACTTCTTTGACTTCATCTGTTACACTCATACTTGCATTGTATTTCCACCTCTTTAGCCATTTTACTATTCCCCAAACACTCCAAACTTGCTCCCTTACCAATCCTCTATACTTATTCCTCACTTTACTTGGAATACTCTTCCTTTTTATGTCCTCAGGTAAGTCACCTCATTTTATAAAGTCAACTCTGGAGTGAAGCCTTAGTAGGACACCCTGTCTAAATTTTAACTCCTTTCCTAACATTTTATGTCCTCATTTTCTGCTTATTTTTCCTTAGTACTTATCCTGTATAATATATAACAAATTTTTACTTGTTTATTATGTTATTGTCCATCTTCCACACCAAACCATTTCTACCACAAAGGCAGAATTTTGTCTGTTTTGTTCACCGCTCCTTGGTGCCTAAAATGATACCTATCTATATAGTAGGTATCCAGTAAATATTTGGATGGATGGATTATCTATGTTAGAATACTCTATGTTTATTTTGATTATTATTTAGTGTCTCAATTTGAAAAAATACTGGATTAATTCAATAGAATCAGATTTATATATCCAAACATGGTTGGGGATATAAAATTGAAAGTCAGCATAATTTGAAACAAATATTTAGGAGTTGCCGTATATGCTAGGGATTATTTTCTGGGAATAAGCAGGCAAGGGGTACAGCTGCACAGAAGCTGATGCTGTTAATCAACAGTATTTGAGAATTTAACACTTGTATAGTGAAAGTAAATTTATCTTTAGTCCTACATAGAAGACCAACTCAAAACCTTCAGTTATGATCAGCCCTGTGAAATTAAATACTCCCAACCCTGTATAAGTGGTTAGAACCATGCTTTCCTTTAGGAACTTCCTGGTAAATCTAAGGAAACTAGTAATTATTTATATTAGTACAGGAACATTTTTGTAAAGAATATGTCCATGAAACATTTGTAAAATTTCCCACAGTTGTCTCTATCAGTTTAACTTCTTTCACTTTCCCAATATTATATTAGTTATTTATTGGTGTTAATCATCCTAAAATTAAGTGGTATAAAATGACAGCCATTTATTATCTTAGTTTCTGTGGGTCAGGGATCTAAGAACAGTTTTGCTAGTTGTCTCTGGCACAAACTCACTATATAGTTGCAGTCAAGCTACTGGAGAGAGGTGGTTTGCTGCAGTCTTTCTGAAAGCTTGACTGAGTGGAGGGAAGGGGAGGGGGAATGGGTCACGGTGGGAAATTCACTTCAAAGCTCACTTAGTGCTTGTTGACAGATCTCTCAGTTCCTTTGCGTAATGAGGCTGTCTGTATGGTTGCCTCACTATTGGGCAGCTGGCTTTCCCCAGGGAGATCTATCTAGTAAGAATGAGAGACTGCAAACAAGATGGGAAGTCATAGTCTCTTTATAGTCTAATCTCAGAAGTGAGATGCCTTTACTTCTGCTGTATTCTGTTCATTAGAAGTGATTTAAGCAAGTACAGCATACACTCAAAGAGGAAATTGTACACCAAGAAGTGGGGATCTCTAGGCCATTTTAGAGATTGCCTACCATAAATGCTTTAACCTCTTCCCACGTACTTGCTAGTTGTACTCACAACTTGCTAGTTGCTTATTATCCTTAATAAGGACTTGACCACAATTAGCTCATTGGCACTAAAGATGTATTTTTTTAAGTTTATCCTGTGAAATTAAAATTAGCTTATAGAAAAATGTGCATAAATGGGCAACTACAGAATAATGAACAGAGCAAGGGCATTTATTTATTTATTTATTTTTAAGCAAATGCCATTAAAAGGCATTAGAACACAATTTCAAGCATTGTGAAATAATCATCACTTCAGGGAACTAACAGGGCCAAGATTTTTTCCTGGGGACAATAGAAACCCAAAGAAAACAACTGCTATTTCTTTTCTTTCTTTCTTCATTTTTTTGTCATAGCCAATTAAGACTCCCTCATTCCCTTTAAATAAAGCCAAGCAATAACGTAATTGGTGGGATTTTTTTTTTTTGGTACTTTAGTTTTGATTTCCTACCATTCTTGGTATTTGAAATGAAGGAGAGCTAAGGACTGTGTTCCTACCAAGGGAGACCAAAACACTTGTCCATAGGTGACATTTAGTGTAATGTTGTATGTTAAAATAGTTACTAGACAACAGGCCAGCAGTCTTTTTTTCTGTTTCTTTTAGTTGATTGCAAGTTATTCATTTAAGAAAATTTTGTCTGAGCTAATAAAATTAATCATTCTAATCAGTATTCCTCTTTTTGCCATTTGAGAACATAATTGTTCTACTTTGTTGGTGTCTTTGTAAAACGTCTTTGCACAATGCTTGGAATATAGTAAGAACTCAGTAAACGTTCCCTTTTTTTATAGAAAATAGACTGAATTTCTATGCAGTGTTAAGTGCTTTCATGGCATGCAAAACTAATATTTAATAGTGCATGGGTGTTGTATATATTTAAACCATTTAAATTTAAGAATGAATAACTTTTGGCTGTACCTTACATTCCTAAATAATTTTTACTGCTCCTAACCCAAATCTTAAATTATAATTCAAAGTAATTTTTGACTTGAGTAGTTTTTAAAATAAAACACTTGGGTGACTTAATTTTTCTCTTTCTACCTTCATTTTACAGAATAAAACAAATATTGGATAATGCTTAAGACAAGATCTTTTATGTGTGGAAAAGGAAATTCTTTGTGAATTGTGATTATTAGGATTGATGTGCATGTGCTTTCTACTTATAAACTAATGCTATTTTCCTTGTCCTTTTGTTTCACTGCTGCTTCAATCCTGATGCATTGTGCTTCTTCCTTGTTTGGATTGTATTTGTTTGCTGCTCAATTACCCTGCATTAAAAGCTTCTTGGTGATAGCAAAGATGTCCTTGCACCATCAAGTAAGTAGCTAAGTTTGAACAGCATGTTTGAAGACATGATAATATTTTGGTGTATACTTATAAAAAGCATATGATATTTTGATTTTGATTTTTAAGCATTCTACTTTTTTCCAGGCATTGAAATACAAAGTAAAGAATATAAATGGTCAGTCAGTGTCCATCAGAGATTGATAGTATTTGTATATTTACATCTTGATTATCTAAAGATAAGATTATTTACTTAATCTATGATCTAGTTAATCATTTAGGACCTTTTCTTCATAGTATTTCTTTCTGCAATCACCACAAAGCATAAGTCATAGTACTTTGAGGCTGGACATCATGTAAGAAATTCACTGCCATATGAAAATGAGAAATACTGCTTTAGTTTGTCAGAATTTTTATATAATAGATAATTTGGTTATGAAAATGTTTTAGAACAGTTGCTATTTGTCTCTAATACTGCTTATAATATGTATGTATTTTTCCTATAAAGAGAGATGATTAAGGTAATACGCTAAAATTCCTTTTTAACTGCAACATAGTTTTAAAAATATATTGTTTATTATACAAGCAGCATTATTAGAATAATAGAAATTTTGAAAGTGAAGTACACAAATACCAAGACATTTTTGTTTTCTTATTCAGCCTTACTTGTAATACTTGGCAGATATTTTCTATGAATTTTTCAGTTACTCTAATTACCTTATACATTCAAATGTTGGCTCAGGTGAACTGATTGCCACTGCTGAACTTTACAAATAGAATTTAATTTTTTAATATCAGATGAAATGGTTCTATTTTAGAAACAGGGTTTTATAAATGGAGGTGTTTAATTTTTACTTGGAATAGAGGAAATTTATTGTGGTTATATGTTTTTAAAGCCTATATAAATAAAAATACACAGCATATATTAGGGATGAGTTTATATTGTACTCTGCCAACAGGTAAAAATGGACTGTAGAACTATTTCCTGGAAACAGTATATCTTTTAGAGTAAAAAGTAATTTCGTATAGTACTTTATTAGGATCTGTACTATTTACCAACATATTTAAATTCTTCAAGTATTTGAGAAAGGGTATATCATCTGTAAGGGGAGACTTGGGATTTATTTTTTATTATTTATTTTATTTTTTTACTTTTTTCTTTTTTTAATTGTTGTTCAAGTACAGTTGTCTCCATTTCCCCTCCTCCCTGGCCATCCCCACCTCCCACCCTGAATCCTACCTCCCTTTGGCTTCGTCCATGTGTCCTTTATACATGTTCCTTGACAACCCTTCCCTCTTTTCCTCCCTTTATCCCCTCCCACCTCCCCTCTGGTTACTGTCAATTTGTTCTTAATTTCAGTGTCTCTGGTTATATTTTACTTGCTTGTTTGTTTTGTTGATTAGGTTCCACTTATAGGTGAGATTATGTGGTATTTGTCTTTCACCATCTGGATTATTTTCACTTAGCATAATGCTCTCCAGATCCATCCAAGTTACACAGAGATTATTTAAGACTTTAAAATAATTACTTAACTTTATTTTATCTTAGTTTTCACTTAGATTAAGGGCATACACCAGACTCTGAGGCTTATAAAATTCTTTAGATTTTATATTGATGAGTTGAATTCAGAAGGTAAAGAATGGTAGTTACAGAGTCATAGTCTCCTTAGAAGTTCCAGCTGGTATGTTAATTATATTACTGTTAATTATTCCAGTGTGATTAGTTTCTACTGTAGTTAAGATAGTAAAGCAATAGGAAAGGCCAAGTAGATTACTTCTATTACAAAGTACAAACGGGAGAGGGCACTGTAATGCTATTTTTAGTAGGTGAGGCAATTGATTATAATGTCGGAAACTACACTGAAAATATGCAATGATTCATTCATCAAATATGTATTCAGTCATTTAGCAAGTATTTATTGTCACTTTTATGTCAAGGGATACAGATAAAAACAAAGTCACTACCCTTTTTAAATTTATATTTAACTAGTCTTCAATTCTGCAAATGATGGAGGATAGCAAACTGATTTTTATATTATGCAAATCCTTCTTTGTATAGTTGTTAATGTTTGTGAATGGGGTGAAAGAAAAATAGAAAAATAGGCTTTCTGTTTTTTTTTTATAAAGTATACTCTGTATATTGCTATTTCTACAAACCTCACTTCAAGGTTATCAAAATCATAACAGTAATATCTCAGCCACTAAGAAGTTAGAAATGGGTGAATGGAACTAAATGTACAGTTAGAGTATTTCCTTTTGTACATACTAAAGTTACTCAAAACATAGCTACCTATGTCTTACTGATGGAATATTTAAGCATACTTTAATTTTATTAGTTGTATTTCTCATAATGTATTTAAATTAACCTTAAGTGTACTGTCTGATACTACAAAAAATGTAGCATAGGTAGATTATAAAGCATAATTATAGTCAGTAAATTTTGAACTTGCCACTTAAGAACTTGAATTTTAAAAATATTTCATGTCCATCTATGTGCTGCTTCTCTCCTTTCCCTGTGCCTGCCACCTATAGATGACTTTTGTATTTTTTATCATTCTTTGCTTTTTTAAAAAATAGCTTTTTTATGTTATTTTAAAATTATGTATGTATCATTAAGGTTTGCTTGGTTTTTAGTTTTATCAGAATGGTATCATAATAACATGTCATCATTTAGGACTTGCTATTGTAATTAACATCTTTTTTCTAAGATTCAGCTATGTCATTGAGTATAGCTATAGATCTCTCCTTTTTTAGTTCTACATGCTATTTTATGATACATGTATGCCACCACATATAAATCCATTCTATTTTCAAATGATGAGTAAAGTTGTTTTAATTTTTGCTACTATGAACAGTATTAGTATCAACACTCTAATTTTTGCCTTTTGGTATGCACATATAAGAGTATTTCTAGTTATAAAGCCAAGAGTGGAATTGTTGGACCCATAGAATATGCTGAAATTTAATATGACAGGTCTAAATAGTTTTCCAAAGTGCTTGTATCCATTTATACTCCACCATCAGTGCTTAAAGTGTCTGATGGATCCCATCCTTATCTATATTCAGACTTACTAATTTTTGTCAATTTTACTGAGTGTAAAATATTTCTTGTGGTTTTGATTTGTGTTTTTTATTACTAAAAGAGTGAGCATTTTTTGTATATTTATTGACCATTTGCATCTTTTCTTCCATGAAATCACCATTCAAGTCCCCCCCCCCCTTTTTTTGTATCATTTTTTTTATTGAAGCATAACTAACATACAACATTCTGTTACTTTCAGGTAAATAACATAATGATTCAATTTGTATATATTACAAAATGATCACAGCAAGTCTAATTAACATCCATTACCATACATAGTTACAGATATTTTTCTTGTGATGAGAATTTTTAAGATTTATTGTCTTAGCAACTTTCAAATATGCTGTGCAGTATTATTAGCTATAGTCTCCATGCTGTATGTTACATCCACTTGACTTATTTATTTTATAATTGGAAGTTTGTACCTTTGACCCCCTTTTCACCCATTGTGCATCCCCTTCCAACCTCTTCACCTCTGGCAATCACCAATGTGTTTTCTGTACCTGTAAGTTCAGTTTTTATTGTTCTTTGTTTGTCTTTTTTGATTCTACCTTGTCTTTCTCTGTCTTACTTCACTTAGTATAATAATGCCTTCAAGATCCATCCATGTTGTTGCAAATGGCAAGATTTCATTCTTTTTATGGCTGAGGAATATTCCATTATATATATGAACTGCATTTTCTTTATCTATTTATGTATTGATAGACACTTAGGTTGTCTCCATGTCTTGGTTATTGTAAGTAATGCTGCAGTGAACATTGGGCAGCATATATCTGTTCAACTTAGTATTATTATTTTCTTCAGATAAATATACAGAAATGGAATTGCTGGATCAGATGGTAGTTCTATTTTTAACTTTTTGAGGAATGTCTTCCATATGGCTGCACCAACTTACATTCTCACCATCAGTGCAAAAGGATTTCCTTTTCTCCACATACTCCCAACAATTTGTTTCTTGATTTTTTAATAATAGCTATGCTAAGGAGTGTGGGGTGATAACTTATGGTGGTTTGTAGTTTTGATTTACATTCCTGTGATGATTAGTGATGTTGAGCACCTTTTCTTGTACCTGTTGAACATCTACATGTCTTTTTTGGAAAAATGTCTGTTTTGATACTCTATTTTTTAATAGGATTTTTTTTCTTTGCTATTAAGTTGTATGAGTTCTTTATATATTTTGACCATTAGCCCCTTATCAGATATTTGATTTGCAAATATTTCCTCCCATTCGGTAGGTTGCCTTCTCATTTTGTTGGTTTTTCTTCATTGTACAGAGCTTTTTAGTTCAATATGGTCCCAGTGGTTTATTTTTGCTTTTGGAGTCAGATCCAAAAAATGGTTGCAGAGTCTGATATCAAGAAGCTTACTGTCTATGCTTTTTTCTAGGAGTTTTATGGCTTCAATCTTACATTCAAGTCTTCAATTCATTTTGAGTTAATTTTTGTGTATGGTGTAAGATAGTGGTCTAGTTTCATTCTTTTGCATATGACTGTATACTTTTCCCAACAGCATTTATTGAAGAAGCTGTCCTTTTCCCAGACAGCTGATATAATTGATTGCTTTGTCATAAATTTATTGGTTGTTTTGTCATAAGTTTATTACCAATATAGGCATGGGTTTATTTCTAGGCTCTTGATCCTATTCCACTGATCTTTATGTCTTTTTTATGTCAATACCTACCCATATTGTTTGTATTACTAGAGTTTTATAATATAGTTTGAAACCAGGGAGCTTAATGCCTTCAGCTTATTTCTTAAGATTTTTTGGCTATGCAGGGTCTTCTGTGATTCCATACAAATTTAGGATTATTTTCCCTATTTTTGTGAAAAATGCCATTAGAATTTTGATAAGGATTGTATTGAATCCATACATTGCTTTAGGTAGTATGGACATTTTCAAAAATATTAATTCTTGTAGTCTATCAGCCATAGAATATCTTTTTATCTATTTGTCTCTTCTTCAATTTCTTTCATCAGTGTCATAACAGTTTTCAGTGTAAAGTAGTTCCTTCTATCCATGGGGGATACATTCTGACTCCCATGGCTGAAACTGTGGATAGTACCAAACCCTATATGTACTGTGCTTTTTCCCATACATACATACTTATGATAAAGTTTAATATATAAATTAGGCACAATAAGAGATTAATAACAACTAATAATAAAATAAAACAACTATAATGTATACTGTAATAAAACTTAGGTGAATGTGGTCTTTCAAAATACCTTATTGTTTTGTACATACAGCATGGATATACAGGAAAAAGGCATGATTCACGTCTCAGGTGGGATGGAGAGGGATGGCACAAGTTTTTATCATACCACTCAGAATGACACACAACTTAAAAGTTATGAATTATTTACTTCTAGAATAACAAAGATTCTAGAATCTAGAAACCATGGATGAGAGAAAATTAATGTTTAAGTCTTTCACCTCCTTGGTTAAATTTATTTCTTGGTATTTTGTTCTTTTTGATGCACCCCCACGCCCCATTTTTATATTGCAGTGGTAGTCTTTCTCTAATTGATTTATGAGTATTTTTTAAAACATTCTGGATACTAAAACCTTTTCTTAAGTACGTGTTGCAAATATCTTCTGTTTTTTCAATTTCTTTATGGTATCTTTTGTTACATTCTTAATTTTTAAAAAAATGTAGTGGAATTTATCAATTCTTTCTTTTATGGTTAGTTATTTTATTTTTTAAAAAATTATTACTTACTCCATGTCTGTAAAAATATTTTCTTATATTTTCTTCTAAAAGCTTTTGTGTTTTGCTTTTTACATTTATGTCTTTGATTTCATAATTGTTCTTTGTGGTTTGAGGATGGGGACTTATTCATCCAATATGAATAACCAGTTTTTCCAGTATCAGTAATTGAATAGTCTTTCCTTTCCCTAACTTTATTGTATATCTGTGCTCCATATAATCATGGGTTTGTTTCTGAGAGCTCTCTGTTATGTTCTTTAGGTCAGTTTTTCTTTGCACATCAGCACCATACATTTTTAGTTTCGATAATAACATTTAGGAGTTCACTGGGCCTTGATTTAATAGCTGAAGGAGCCACCATATAGTTCTTGATAGTGAAGTTTCATGAAAATATAAAACATTTGAGGCTTCTGGCTAAGATGGAGGAGTAGGTACATATACTTTGCCTCCTTGCACAACCAGAAGAAGGACAACAAATTTAAAAACAAAAAATAACCATAACTGCTAGAAAATCAAACTGTATAGAAGTCTGATAACCAAGGAGTTAAAGAAACATTCATCCAGACCAGTAGGAGGGGCAGAGATAGGCAGCTGGGGTGGAAGGGACTTGAGGCAAGGCGCGGCTGGAGGCCTGGAGGTCCTGGGTGGGCAAGGCAGTGGCTGGTGGAATGGGTCGTCCCACATTTGCATGAGGATAGATGGGGAGGAACAAATGGGGAGCAAGACAGACATATAACACAGGGTTACAGTGTGGGGAAATAAAGCCTCAAAACCTCAGAAAACCTGTGGGGGGTTGAGGAAGCAGGAGAAACTCCAAACCTCACAGAAGAGTTCGTTGGAGAGGCCCACAGGATCCTGGAATGTATACAAACCCACTCACTAGGGATCAGCACCAGATGGGCCCAATGTACTTGTGGGTAGTGGAGGAAGTGACTAAAAGTCCACCAAGAGCTAAGCAGATGGCATTGTTCCTTCTCAGACCCCTCCCCCTATACAGCGCCATAATGCAGCAAAGTGGTTGCCCTGCCCTGGCAAATACCTAAGGCTCCACCCCTTACTATATAACAGGTACTCTGAGACAAAAAAGTGCAGCCCAAATGAAAGAACAGATCAAAGCTCCAGAAAGAGTACAACTGAGCGATGTAGAGATAGCCAGCCTATCAGATGTACAGTTCAAAATACTGGTAATAAGGATGCTCACAAAAATGGTTGAGTATGGTCACAAAATAGAGGGAAAAAATAAAGACTATGAAAAGTGAAATAAAGGAAAAATGTACAGGGAACCAACAGTGATAGGAAGGAAACCAGGACTCAAACCAACAGTTTGGAGTAGAAGGAAGAAATAAACATTCAACCAGAACAGAATGAAGAAACAAGAATTCAGAAAAACGAAGAGAGGCTTAGGCATCTCCAGGACAACTTTAAATGTTGCAATATCTGAATCATAGGGGTGCCAGGAGGAGAGAAGAAAGAGCAAGAAATTGAAAACTTATTTGAAAACATAAGGAAGGAGAACTTCTGTAATTTAGCAAAGGAAGTAGACTTCCAGGAAGTCCAGCAAGGTCAGAGAGTCCCAAAGAAGTTGGACCCAAAGAGCAACACACCAAGACACATCATAATTAAATTCCCAAAGATTAAAGATAAGGGGAGAATCTTAAAAGCAGCAAGAGGAAAGGCGAAAGTTGCCTACAAAGCACTTCCCACTAGACTGTCAGCTGGTTTCTCAGAAGAGACCTTACAGGCAAGAAGGGGCTGGAAAGAAGTATTCAAAGTCATGAAAGGCAAGGACCTACATCCAAGATTACTCTATCCTGCAAAGCTATCATTTAGAATGGAAGGGCAGATAAAGTGCTTCCCAAATAAGGTCAAGTTAAAGAAGTTCATCATCACCAATCCATTATTATATGAAATGTTAAAGGTACTTATCTAAGAAAAAGAAGATCAGAAATACAAACAGTAAAATGATAACAAACTTACAACTATCAACAACTGAACCTAAAAAAACAAAAACGAACTAAGCAAACAACGAGAACAGGAACAGATTCACAGAAATGGAGATCACATGGAGGGTTATCAGCGGGGAGGGGGATAGGGGAGAATGGGGGAAAAGGTACAGGGAATAAGAAGCATAAATGGTAGGTACAAAATAGACAGGGGGAGGTTAAGAATAGTAGAGGAAATGGAGAAGCCAAAGAACTTACATGTATGACCAGTTGACATAAACTATGGTGGGGGCATGCTGGTGGGGGGTGGGGTACTGGGCAGAGGGGAATAAAGGGGAGAAAGAAATGGGATAACTATAATAGCATAATCAATAAAATATATTAAAATACATTTATATAAATTTTACATACACACACATACACATTTGCACTCAGTGTGCCAGGACCCTACCAGGACTTCAGGACTTATGGGAAAATAAGGCAGACAAAATTTCTTTGTCTTAGGGAATTTATGGATTAATGAAGGCACATAATAAACAAATAAATGACATGATTTCAGATAGTGGTAATAGCTATACCAAAAATCATGTAAAGTGATAGACTATAACTGTAGTGGAGTGCACACTAATGCGAAAAAACCAAAGTAATTGATAAATTGTACTATATTAAAAAAGGAACCTATTTATCAAAAGCCACCATGAAGGGCTTTTCTGAAGAGATGACATTTGAACACAACAACAAATGACAAGAGGGGTTAATGATGAGAAGATTTGGGGCAGGAATATTTCAGGTAGAGGGATCAAGAAGTATAAAGGCCCCGAGAGACTAGGGTAAGGTGATGTGTTTTGAGGAATACCAAGAAGGCCATTATGACTGGAGCCAAGGGAGAAAAGAGGAGAGTAGTAGAGAATGAGGTTGGGAAGATAAGAGGGGCTGGCGGGGGGCAGACAATGTTGAACCCTTAGGCCATGGAATTTATTGCAGGTTTAATGAACTGCCATTGACGATATTTCTGCATGATGCAAATCTGATTTATGATTTACAAAGATTGCTTGGGTTTCGTGTAGAGAATGAACTCTATGAAAGTGAGAAGCAAGCTCTAAGTCTGGAGACAAGGTAGAAATCTGTGATCCAGTGGAAAGGTGATAGTGGCTTGGAACAGGTGGTAGTTATAAAAGTGGGGATACATAGAAAGACTCCAGGTAGATTTTGAAGGTGAAATATGAATATCTCAGAGATAAGTGTGATGTGAAATGAAAGAGAGAAACTGAGTAATACATCTAAGTGGTTTGTTTTGTTTTGTTTTGTTTTTTACCTGAGAAAGTGGGGGAGGGAAATAGTGATTCTATTAACTGAGTAGGAGATAAGCAGAATCTTTGGATTTGCTTATCCAAATCCAAAGGGATTTGGAAGATAAGCAGAATAAAAAATTATGTTCTGGATAAATTTGAGTTGCCTGTTAAAGAACAGAGGTGATTTTAAGGCAGGCAATTGGATATGTGAGTTTCAATTCAGGAGGAGATATAAATTTAGGAGTCAACAGTAAGTAGTTTTTTTTAATAGACTTGATGTGAAAATAAATTTTTTATGTCTTAGATGATAAATGAAAGTCTTTGAATTTTTGCTCTGAAATTTAAGGAGCTAAAATATAATTTTGAAAACTTAGCAAAATAGGAAACATGTTAATGCAATGTACTTAAAAGATACCATGATAAAAATGTGAACCTGAAGTGTCCTGCTTAAGATAAAAATTAAATATAGAGTGAAGCCAGACTAATTCTTGCTGAAAATAAAAATAAAGCTTTGTAGGCTGAAAGCACAGAAACATAAAAGGATGTGGAAAGATCCTAGGACATTGTGGTGTTGCTTACAATTATTTGCCCTATTCCTCCACTGAGTATTTTTCTCTTTTCTGTTCTCTCTGGAATGGGACATTGCTTTCTTCTATTAGTAACTTGGCTAAATGGATGAATAGCAGCCTGAAACACTATTTAAATTGATTATTGAGGCAGCAACCTTCTCCGAGCCAGATTTTGGAAGCAAATTGTCCTTAGAATCTTACCTCTCTCACTTAGTCTTAGGCAAGGCAATCTCTGAACCTCAACTTTCCCATCTTTAAAACAGGAATTATAGCTACTGTCCATGAAAATTAGAAACTCCAGTGAATCTAAAACATTATTTTATACTGCTACTAATTTGTATTTTTTGATTACTTACGAGGTTTATTATCTTTTCATATATTTATGGACCATTTATATTTCCTCTGCAAAATGGCTATCTTGCTTATTGTTCTGCTGGTAAATATAAAGAGTTAGTACATGTATCAATAGCTCAGTGAACCTTGGAGCACTTTTTCTTATCAGTTGAATATATATTTTCATTTTTATAATGTCCAAAATGTGTATAATTTACTTATACATACCTATCAATTTCTTTGGGATTGATAAGAAATTAAAAGAAAACAAAACAATTATGCAAGTATTGTTGGTAAAATTAATGTAACCATTGAGGCAAGTCCAATCATAGTTTTATTCCATGTTATTAAGTATGCACTTCTGTAAATCTAGCACTGAAGTCTAAATTTTTTTCCCTTTTTTCTTGAGCTGTGATAGCAAACAGTGAAGAATCTCAACTTCTGACACCAGGAAAGATGAGTCATCGCCAAGGGAAAGAAGCTTATCCAACACCCACCAAAGATTTGTATCAGCCATCTTTTAGTCCAGCAAGTCCTCATAGCCAGGGTAAGAGTTGTAGTTTTAATGTTTTTTTTGTTGGTGGCCTTTTTTTAAGGAAAGAATGATATTGTGGGTCTATCATGACTTTTTTATTTTGAACCTTTGACTTTATAGTGTTATTTGTTTGTTTTGGCCATCCATGCTACTCTTGAAATGAGTACATTTTTCTTTAGAGTTCCTTAATTTCTCCTTTATTCTCCAGCATACTTTGTTAGTTATACCATTCTTCAAATTATTGATTCTCAAACTTTGTGGTCTCAGTACTCCTTTACACTGGTAAAAATTATTGCAGACTCCAAAGAGGTTTGTTTATGTGGGTTAACTTATTGATATTTACTGTATTGTAAATTAAAACTAGGAAATTTTTTGATTACTATTCATTTAATATTATGGTAAGAAACCCATACATGTGAATATGAATACCATATTTTTATGAAAAAAATTACTCTGTGAGAATGGTATTCTTTTAAGTTCCTCAGTCTTGACACTATCAATATCTCGAGCTGATCTATTGAATGAACAGTCTTGTGCATTGTAGGATGTTTTGCAGCATCACTGGCCTCTACCCACTAGATATCAACAGCACTTTCCCCAGTTATGACAATCACATGTCTAGACATTGCCAAGGGTCCTTTGAGGGACAAAAATTATCTCTAGTTGAAAACTACTATTTTACAATTTGAGAAACTCCTTTTGATTTATAGATTTAAAAAAAGACAACTGAATTTTTATATCTGTTTCTGTAGTCAGTTTGTTGTGATGTGATGATTTGATATGACAGTTTGACCTCACACTTGTGTCATTGGCAATAATAGCTTTTATACATAATTGTGGCTATTCTTCTTTGATACTACACCAAAATTGACAAGTGGGACTTTCTTAAAGTTCATTACAATATGGAATATGAAACCATATCAGTAAGTGTTTTGGACTTTTGAATTAAAATCCATTGATTTATTTTGAACTTTGAATGGCTCTTTAATCGTACATGATTTTGCAATATTATGCATTAGTCATGTGGAAAATAGTTGCTGACTAAATTATGCAGATCTACCAAGTATTGATACAATTTAAAACATACTAGAAGGGGGTGCTTTATACATACTTCTCATTTTTCACATGGAATATTAAAATCACTGTACTCAAGATTTATAGTTAATATTTTTACTCTTTCATCAAAAACATTCGTAAGTGAAACTGGCCGATTTCTGCAAGTTCATGGCAGTGAAGAAATGAGTGTCCACTACTATAGTTTGGTGCTTCTGCCTTGATTTGTGCTAAGGTGCTAGCAGCTTTACCTAGCATTGCTTTTGTACCATCAGTGGGAATGTCAATGCAATGAAAAACTATTACAAAATAGTTTTAACCTTCTAGACCCTCTAAAAGAGTATTGGGGGGTCCTGGGGATCATGGATCTCACTTCCTTATTCTTTATTGATAAGGTTTATATATTGGATTCTACTCCTTAGCTAAAGTTTATTTAATCAAATTATTTGAACTCTTCTGTGGTACTACTAATAGCTGTGGTGAAAAGACTTCTGCTTTCAAAACTGAGAACATCATTGTGAGAGAAGAAACATTGATAGGTTGCCTCCCATGTGAACTCAGATCGGGAATTGTGTGTGCCCAGACTGGGAATTGAACCTGCAATCTATGTATATGCTCTGACCAGGAATCAAACCCGCAACCTTTTGGTTATAAGATGACGCTCCAACCAACTGAGCCACACCAGCCAGGGCTAGATGGAAACATTTTTATATAGCATTGTTAGAACTGGGAAAACTGTGCCAGAGATAAAAATGCTATGTTAACATTTATTGCTTAATTGTTAAATATATTTTTGGAAAGCTAGGATTTTTGTTGCCAAAATGTTTTTTCTGAAGTCTGAAAATACATCTATGGTACACTGATATAAATACGTTTCATTAAGACAAAATTCTGAAAGGATACATCTTACCTGGTTTTTTCATTCTGTGCACCAGAAGTTTTACTGTTTTAGATTTGGTTTATCTGATTTGTTTAACTGTGCACTAGAATATTTAGAGGAATTCTTTAACTTGAAACTCAGTGAAGCAACAGAAGGGTTAATTACTAGTAATTTACCCTCATTTGTATTCATCAAGAACACTTTCAGGCAAAGAGAGAATTTGAGAAACTAATATAGTAGATTTAAGCAATTTGTTGTGTTTGTTTCATTTATTTAGGGGTGGAACTAAAATATTTAGAGTAAATTGTAGACCTCATGATGTGTGCCTCAGAATACTTATGCATCTCTAAAGATCAGAACATTTTTATATAACCACAGAACCTTTATTACATCTAACAAAATTAATAATTACTTAACATAACCTAACACCTACTCCATATTCAAATGCCTCAGGTTGTCACCAAGTCTTTTTCAGCAGGCTTGTTCAAGCTGGATCCAAGTAAGGTTCAGAAAATGTGCAGATGTTACTGGGTTTAAATTGATACTATCTTGCTACATATTTATCAAAAATACAGAATACTTGCCTCTACATGCATCAAATAAGAAAAGGAAAATTGTAGCAGTAAACTGTATAGGTGAAATTCTTTTACTACTCTTGATAAGAGTTATCAACCTCTCAGACTTTGGAAACAAATGGGGGGAAATCTCAACAGAAAAGAGCTGAGAAACTAGTATATGTGACATTTGATAATCCACTAATGTTTAATATATATTAAACTATATTTGAGATATATATTAAACATTATCATTTATCATTATCTTTTGACTTTTTATCTTCTAATAAAAAGATGATCAAAACTATGAACAGTAAAATGACAACAAACCGACAACTATCAACAACTGAACCTTAAAAAAACAAAAGCAAAAACTAAGCAAACAACTAGAACAGGAACAGAATCACAGAAATGCAGATCACATGGAGGGTTATCAGCAGGGAGGGGGAGGAGGAAGGATATGGGGAAAGGTGCCCAGAATAAGCATAAATGGTAGGTACAAAATAGGGGCAGTTTAAGAATAGTATAGGAAATGGAGAAGCGAAAGAACTGATATGTATGACCCATGGACATGAACTAAGGCGGGGGGGGATGCTTGTGGGAGGGTGGGTGCAGGGCAGAGGGGAATAAAGGGGAGAGAAAAATGGGACAACTATAATAGCATAATCAATAAAATATATTAAAATATACATTAATAAACTACTGCTCTGTATTAGAGTTCTCCTGTTTAGGTTTCAGTATCTTTGAAAAGTGAGATTGACTGGTTGAATAATTTCTTTAAGTAGATATTTTTAAATATTAAAAGCAGAGAGAATAATTTTATGAACCCCTGTATAAACTTCACCAGTTTTCAGTAACTATCAGTGCATGGCCAATTTTGTTTCCTTTATTCCTTCCCACCCACACACCTAACTGGGTTGCTTTGAAGAAAATCCTAACTATTATCTGGAATAATAGTTGGGATTATAATTCCATTTCTGAATTCTTCAATAAACATGTTTTTATGGGTATAAAAAATAAATATATAAGTATAAATATATGATTTTTTAATAAATTCCATTTTGGTGGTACCCCCTTGTATGTGTGTGTATGTGTGAGAGAGAGACAGACATGTTTATGGGGGCAAAGTATCCTTTAGTGTTCTTAATGTTCATCTTACTTTTTTGTTAAAAACTAATAAGGCCTGGCAAGGATAAGACAGACTCCTCTCATCTTTGTAAAGATACTTAAAACAATGCTAAATTATTCTTTCTCACTTTTCAATAAATGCTTTCAAAGTATTTCAGTTTCTATAAAAGCATTGGAAAAGCTGAAGAGTAAACATAGATATTGCAGCATTTCAGAAGAGAAATTTTGAAAAAAATATTCTGATTTTCTTAATTTGCCAAATGCTATTATGTATTCTCTTGTATTATTTAACAGGTACTTTCATAGCTCTATGAAGCAACTACCCAAATTCAAAGAATTTCGAAACAGAAAACAGCAGTGTCTTTACAAATAACTTCAGAAATCTGACATATTTTTGAGGGTTGAAAAAACTGAGTAGAAAATTAACATGAACTCTAATTTATACTAAAGAAAACCTATAGGTATAAAACAAAGCACAACACTTTTTATTATTCATGCTTGTAACTAAAACCTTCATTTGGATGCTTACATTTATGTCATTCCCATTCTCAAGAAGTCAACTGCTGACTGTCACCTAGGGCAGTGGCTCCTAACTCTGGCTGTTTCTGAGAATCACGTGGGAACTTTGCTTAGATACAGATTCTACTGCAACCTTTTCAAATCTCTAGGGTGAGACTGTGTGCTTATAAAGCTCCCCATGTATTTCTGATGCAGTAACAGTTGGATGAGCAAGTAGAAACTGGCCGCTGAGAGCATAAATTGTAGACTGCATAGTAAAGGTTGTCAGTGCTTTTAGTATGCCTGCTGTTACTATATCTTTCTATTTTTGCTTTGTGTTTCCTCGCATAATGAACCAGATAAATGGCTTTCTTCACTGTTCCCCAGTGAGACTATGCTTTTATTTATTCTAGTTCTCCACTGTGGAATATCCTCCCCCTTCACTTTGCTCATCTAATAATTCTCAAATCCCAAAGTGCTGTTAGTGAAAAATGGCCTCAGAGTAAAGATCAGATCAACAGTGTTTCTGTAAAATTCTTTGTTGAGACTTCAGAAAGATTTAAGACAACTTCTTTTAGAGCTTTTCCACTAGAGGCTTAAAGAGTCTGAAAGGCATACCTTTTCAGAATGTCTCAACTAGTCAAAAAACCTTCTAAGGACTCTTAAGTCTGATGTCCCATAGCACCATGACACTCAGCTGAAAGTGGAAAGTGGTCTGGACTTCCAGTCAAGATGGAGGCGTAGGTAGTCACACTGTGCCTCCTCACACAACCAAATTAAGGACAACAAAAATTTAGAAACAAAAAAGAACAACCAGAACTGACAGAAAATTGAACTGTACATAAGTCCAACAACCAAGGAGTTAGACACATTCATCCAGTCTGGTAGGAAGGGCGGAGCTGGGCGCAGGTAGAGAGGGATTGCAGAAAAAAAAAAACGGCAGTGGCGGGCGCAGGGTGGCAGTGGCAGCGGGCAGACCCAGTGAGGCATGCAGGGTGGCTGGCTGACCATGCTATCCCACATTCGGGTGCAGACAAACCAGACTAAGCTGGGGAGCGAGACAGACCACACAGCCCAGGGTCCGAGCAAGGAAATAAAGCCTCAAAACACCAATTAAAACCACCTGTGGGGGTTGAGGCAGCAGGAGAGACTCTAGCCTCACAGAAGAGTACATTGGAGAGAACCACAGAGTTCTAGAATGTACACAAGCCCACCCACCTAGGAATCAGCACCAGAAAGGCCCAGTTTGCTTGTGGGAAGCGATGGAAGGGACTGAAATCTGAGAGAGAGCAGAGCAAGCACCATTGTTCCCTCTCAGACCCTGCCCCCACAAACTGTCACAACTCACCAACTCGGCTGACCCACCTTGGTGAACACCTAAGGCTCTGCCCCTAAGTGATGAAGAGATAGCCAACCTATCAGATGCACAGTTCAAAGCACTGGAGATCAGGATGCTCACAGAATTGGTTGATTTTGGTCACAAATTAGATGAAAAAATGAAGGCTGTGCTAAGTGAAATGAAGGAAAACGCACAGGGAAACAATAGTGATGGGAAGAAAACTGGGACTGAAATCAATGGAGTGTACCAGAAGGAAGGAAGAAACAACCAAACAGAAAAGAATGAAGAAGTAAGAATTCAAAAAAATGAGGAGAGGCTTAGGAACCTCCAAAACATCTTTTTTAAAAAATATATTTTATTGATTATGCTATTACAGTTGTCCTATTATCCCCCCTTCATTCCCCTCCACCCTGAACACCCTCTCCCACCCACATTCCCCCCCTTTAGTTCATGTCCATGTGTCATAAGTTCTTTGCTTCTACATTTCCCCTACTATTCTTTCCCTCCCCCTGTCTATTTTCTGCCTACCATCCATGCTACTTATTCTTCGTTCCTTTCCCCACCTCTCTCCTCCTCCCACTCCCCTGTTGCTAACCCTCCATGTGATCTCCATTTCCGTGGATCC
>CM052539.1:63612634-63638117 GCA_028533065.1 Trachops cirrhosus | reverse complement strand
ACAAATAATAAAGGAGAACTTCCCCAATCTGGCAAAGAAAATAGACTTTCAGGAAGTCCAGGAAGCTCATAATAATGTAATCATAATTACATTAGCCAAGGTGGAAATGAAGGAGAGAATTCTAGAAGCAGCAAGAGATAAGGAGACAGTAACCTACAAAGGAGTTCCCATCAGACTGTCAGCTGATTTCTCAAAAGAGACCTTACAGGCAAGAAGGGGCTGGAAAGAAGTATTCCAAGTCATGAAAGGCAAGGATCTACATCCCAGATTGTTCTATCCAGGAAAGCTTTCATTTAGAATGGAAGGGCAGATCAAGTGCTTCTCAGATAAAGTCAAGTTAAAGGTGCACATCATCACCAAGCTCTTATTTTGTGAAATGTTAAAGGGACTTATCTAAGAAAAAGAAGATAAAAAACATGTATAGTCAAAAACATGTATAGTCAAAACAATTATAGTCATAATTGTGAGCAGACTCACAATTATGAACAACCACACCTAAACTAAAATCAAAAACAAACTAAGCAAACAACTAGAACAGGAATAGAACCACAGAAATGGAGATCACATGGAGGGTTAGCAACAGGGGAGTGGGAGGAGGAGAGAGGGGGAAAGGTATGGAGAATAAATAGCATAGATGGTAGGTAGAAAATAGGCAGGGAAGGGCAAGAATAGTATGGGAAATATAGAAGCTAAAGAAGTTATGACACATGGACATGAACTAAAGGCGGTGAATGTGGGTGGGAGGGGGTGTGCAGGGTGAAGCAGAATGAAGGGGGAAAATGAGACAAATGTAATAGCATAATCAATAAAATAAAATAAAATTTTAAAAAAGTGACCTATCTGAAAGAGATTTGTGGATGTGTCGTCTGTCTAATGGAGTTAATTTCAATGAAATTCGTAGGAAACCCACACAGTTTTTATAAAAGTGGTTCTAATGGCAGAAAGCACCACAGCATACACAGAAAAGAATAGACATATTTCAACTAAATAAAAAGAGGTTTTGTGTGCATGGGGGATTCTAATCCTGTATGTTCAGAAAGCAGATGGAGAGAGCTATGCTGATAGAAATATGGACTATTTCTTATGAAATAGGAAGAATGATTCAGAAGATGGAGCCATGACTCCAGAAGCAAAATCAAGATTCACAGAGGGCTATTTTTCAGGGAGCAGAAATTGTGTTCTGATCAAGTTGCTGATGACATAAACTGAGCACATTTCACAATTGATATGGTACTATTATGTGCCTCCATTCCCTACATCTTTAGAACTCAAGAGTCTATTTCAGTCCTGTCCCTGGTTTTTTACAGTTGGGCAGATAAGTTATCTTTTGAGATGATGGTATTTTGGCTTAAGAGGAGCTGTATGTAACCTCTATGTGAGGAACTAAACCCAAGGAGAACCATCTGCACTTGAACCTGATTTTCAAGGTAACAAGATCCTGTCCTTACATCTAGTGCTGCAATACGATTACATTTTGGTGAGGGTTGGGAGGTGAGGGAAGGCATCAAGAGTATTTTGCATGTGGAAGTGAATTAGGTGAACTGTGGTATATTTCATTTTCAAAGACAACTGCAACATTATCTTTTATCTCACATGCTCTTTTTCTATGTGTCCTTGCAACTTGCCCACCAAGAAGTGGAGTCTATTCCTGTTCCACCTCCTACCTCTGTTGAATCTAGACTCGCCATGTATATCTTTTATCTTTTGGTTCCTGCCCTTATAAAGCTTACAGTTTCATTTTCAGATGAATAAATGCAATTTTGGGGATGATTTTCATGTGTTGGTAGCTGTTCTCCAACATGAACCTCACATGTAATATTGTTCCTGTGTTTGCTAAAAGGGAATCCTGCAAGAGAGTGGATGACCACGCAGCAGGAAAGTAATGGCATTTGCTTTGATGATATTTGTTGGACTCACACGAATAGTTACCATCTATTGAGCACTTACTGAGTTTGGGTATCATGCCACAAGTTGTGTGTGCAAACAGTCCCACAAGAAGAGGCTCAGTTACTATGTCTGCTTTATAAGTGAAAAAACTAAGGATTAGGGACATTAAAAATTCGTTTAGCCCTGGCCTGTGTGGCACAGTTGGTTGGAGCATTGCCCTGTAAACTGAAAGGTTGCAGGTTCGATTCCCACTCGGGGCACGTACCTGGGTTGTGGGTTCAGTCCCCTTTGGGATGAGTATGGGAAGCAACTGATTGATGTTTCTCACATCAATGTTTCTTTCCCTCTTTCCTGCTCTTCCCCTCTAAAATCAATAAGCATGTCCTCTGATGAGAATAAAAAAATTGTTTAAATTCACAAAACTAGTAAATGTCAGAGGCAGGTTTCAAATTCAGGACTGTCAAAGCCCATATTTTTAACTGGTCCACTACACTGGAGTGAAGTACAGTGTCAGCTATTTTCTTTTTTGTGTTATACATGCTATGGTGCTAGGAATTTATGTGTTGCCAGTGCTTTAAAATAGCAAACATTTTCATTCTTTCTGTTTTTTAGCTGAGTCTCTTTCATGCTTATTATTTCATACTAATTTATAGTAGATCATTATCCCTTAAAAACAATTTTTTTGTAGTGTCTTCCTTCCATCATTTTAGGATATCCTTTTTTTGGAGGAACTCGGGTGATTCTGACTCTCCTCACTACAGCCCACAGACATCAAGATATTCTTTTATTTGGTAGACATTTAGATTATGATCATGATTCAGATTATTCCAAAAATTGTGTATTTGTCAGACTTGTTCCCTTATTCAAAGACAAAGTACTAGTTGACTTCAAAATAATTTTAACTTAAGTGATTTATTGAAAAGTGAGTATAGACTTTTCAATAGGATTGTATTTGTTTTAAGTATGGTGAATTCTTTGAGCTTAATGAATGTCAGTTGTTTTCAAGAAAGAAAGACATAGGTTAATTAGGCTTGTTGTCTCCCTTATTCTTTCTGCTTTTTAATAAGGGCAAAGCCATGGGAGTCTAGCAACTCATTTATAGCTCATCTGCTGGGTTATTATCAAAGTTTGTTGAGTTAATATAATTTTTCTTGTAGCAACCCTTTCACTTTTTCGTCATAAAAAGGCTATTATGCATGGTTTTATTTTTAAAAAATTATTTTTCAATTGTGGTACTTTGTGAGAGAATATGAAATACTTGCTTTGCCAAAACTTAAATGAGTCCACGTCAAGTTAATTTTTAAGTATTTAAAATTTTAAAAACTCAGAAACTAAAAGTTTTACCTACTTAATCCAGTTTATTAAAATTAATTTAGATCATGCTTGGTTCATCGAGGCTGGAATTAAAATATCAATATTTAGTGTTGTGTTTATCTTTTAGAAACTTCTTTTAAACCTGGGAAGCGCATCCCCTTGAATGCTCTGGCAGCCTTAAACATGACACATCTACAGCTTAATAGAAAACTTCAAAGTAAAGGATTTTCTTTGACAGAGAATTTACTGGTATGAAGATGTACCAGATTCCCCTGGGTGACAGTTGTAGAGACTGCTGGTATAATCTCAGGTGACAAACACTGTGTACCTTCATTAAACTGGTTCACAGACAAAAGGAGACACAGGTGTTAGTTTCTTCCATGAACCGAAGCAGTTCCTCCTTCCTTGGTAAGGCATTCTTCGGATCAATTCTGAACATGTATGCAACCATATGTGTATGGAACACATATTGAGTATGTTTCTGAATATGTGTGTTATATTCCATGAAAGTTGTTTTACCTAAAAGAGAGCTTGAATTTATCTCCCCCTCCCCAGCTCCACTACCTTTAACTTTTTCCCCCAAATGCTGTGCTTTGTTTTATACCTATAGGTTGTTGTTTTTTTTAGAATTAGTATGAATTAGAGTTCATGTTAATTTTCTACTTAATTTTCAGCCCTCAAAATATGTCAGATTTCTGAAGTTATTTCTAAAGACACTGTTGTTTTCTGTTTCAGAATTCTTTGAATTTGGGTAGTTGCTTCAGAGAGCTAAAAAGTACCTGATAAATAATAAGAGAGAATATACAATAATATTTGGCAAATTAAAAGATAAAGGGGAGAGAAAACTGGGACAACTGTAATAGCATAATGAATAAAACATTCTTAAAAAAGAAAATCAGAATAAAATAATTTTTCAAAATTTCTCTTCTGAAATGTTGCAATATTTATGTTTACTCTAATACTTTGAAAGCATTTATTGAAAAGTGAGAAATAATAATTTAGCTTTAAGTATCTTTACAAAGATGAGAGGAGTCTGTCATATCCTTGCCAGGCCTTACTACTTTTTAACAAAGTAATTTATTACTTTAACAAAGCAGTAAAATGAACATTAAGAGCACTGAAGGATAATTTACCCCTATAATGTCATATATATGTATATATATATATATATATGTTTTTTGTTTGTTTTTTTACTTAAGACAACATTAAAAAATTATCAAATGTCACATGCACTAGTTTCTCAGCTCTTTTCTATTGAGATTTTTACCCCATTTGTTTCCAAAGTCCGAGAGGTTGATAACTCTTAGCAAGAGTGGTAAAAGAATTTCAAGTATACAGTTTACTGCAACAATTTTCCTTTTCTTATTTGATGCATATAGAGGCAAGTTTTCTATATTTTTGATAAATGTGTAGCAAGATAATATCAGTTTAATTTACAAAGTAACATTTGCACATTTTCTGAGAGAAAAAAACAATACATCTGGGAGTACTTTCGTTGTTTTCATTTCCTTTGGTTGTAATTTTGAACATATCTAAATTTTACTTAAGGGTGAAACAGTGAAAGTCCAGCAAACTTATCTTTTTCTAGGTGAAGGGAAGATGTTTGTGACAGATGGACAAATAACCCCTGCAGAGTATTTTCCAATGTCCTTCTTTATGGAACTGGTCCTTACTTAGCCTGCTCAATACATAGTTCCATAGTAGAGAGTAAGAGCAAACCAAAAATGATGTTCTCAGCCACTGTCTTTAAGAGTGTAATTTGTAATTAGAAAATGTAGGGACAGAAACTGGGAACCATGAAAACATGTAAGGGAACTTTCAGTTCCAGTAACATGACAATCTGGATGTTAAAAAAAAAAACCTCCCTAGAAAGAACACCAAAATGTTAGGTACAGTGTTTTGAAATTTGATTTTTAAAGTGTGGCTGAACTATCAGTGAAGTAGCAAAACTAAGAGGAGGTGGCAGAATTATCGACAGAGTAGGAACCCTGATGAGCTCTGGAGCCAGCATTTGTCCTAACAATTGCTAATATCTGAAAGTCTAAAGCTTAGGTTTTAACAAGAGAAAGGAGAAAAGGCCTATGGCTCATTCATGATGGAAATTTGAATTGGAGATCTTTCTATATGAAATTAGGAGTCATGAAGGGCAATATTCTTAGTTTAAAAAAAAACACCCAAAACTGGAAAAATGCCCACAGAGGAAGTTGGTGCTATATTTCCCTGTCTTGGACTTGTTTCTAGGGTGAATGGAGGAGAGAGGGACTCTTCCTTAAGATTCACAAGTACATACTAATGTAGGCCTGTGGCCAGAATTCATATTCTCTGTGGCAAAAACAAAAATACCTCCCACTTTGGTGTAAAGTGATGTTGGGTTATAATAGTGTTCATAGGTACTCAGAGTAGTTGACACAGATTCTTTTTAGAGCAAGATTCTTTTTAACCCATTAAATTAGAGTTTGCAACTTAATCCAATTGGTGCAGACACTGGTCTGGGTGGTGGGTAGTTTCTGCAGATTCTCTCTGATGGTGGCTTGTTATCCCATGTGTTTACTCATTGTTCCACACCCTTGCCAGCATTTGGTGTTCTCAGTGTTTCAAATTTTAGCCCTTTTAATAGGTACATAGGGCAACTCATTGTTGTTGTTGTTTATTGATTTTTAATTATGAGCTCATATGTAATTCTTTGAGGCCTGGGTTTAAAATACTCAGAAGGGACTGGCATGAAGTATTCAAAGTAATGAAAAGCAAGGATCTGCAACCAAGACTACTCTATCCAGCAAGGCTATCATTTAAAATTGAAGGCTAAATACAGAGTTTCCCAGACACACAAAAAAAGGCTAAAGGAATTCATTAACACCAAACCAGCATTACAAGAGATGTTAAAGGGAGTGCTTTAAGTAGATGTAATAGAGAAAGGAGCATAGATATAAAGGAGTATAATGGCCATGAACAAGTACCTATCAATAAGAACTTCAAATGTAGATGGTTTGAATGCTCCAATTAAAAGACACAGGGTAGCTGAATGAATAAAAAATATGACCTATATATATGCTGCCTATAAGAGACCTACCTCAGAACAAACGATTTACACAGGGTGAAAGTGAAGGGCTAGAAAAAATATTCTGTGAAATGGAGATGAGAAAAATGTTGGGGTAGCAATACATACATCTGATAAAATAGACTTTAAAACAATGGCCATAAAGAGAGACAAAGAAGGTTATTATATAATACTAAAGAGTTCAATCCAGCAAGAGGATCTAACGGTTATAAACATGTATGCACCCAATATAGGAGCATCTAAATATATAAAGAAAATCTTGGTGGAATTTAAAGAAGAGATCCACCCCAGTACAGTCATAGTTGGGGATTTTAACACTCCACTGTCACCATTGGATAGATCTTCCAGACAATAAATCAAGAAGGAAACAGTGACCTGAAATGACAGTAGCTCAAATGGATTTAATTGATATTTACAGAACATTTAATTTCAAAGCATCCAATTACACATTCTTTTCAAGTGCAAAAGGATCATTCTCAAACATAGACTATGTGGTAGGACACAAAATAACTCTTAATAAATTCAAGCAAATTGAAATCAAGTATTTTTTTTTTCGGATCACAACGGCATGAAACTAGAAATAAACCTCAGTTAAAAAAACTCAAAGGTCATTCAAATACATAAGGCTAAATAACATGCTATT
The DNA here is from genome assembly GCA_028533065.1 of Trachops cirrhosus. NCBI lineage: Eukaryota > Metazoa > Chordata > Mammalia > Chiroptera > Phyllostomidae > Trachops > Trachops cirrhosus. The sequence continues at coordinate 63,631,215 of CM052539.1, read as the reverse complement.
AAATAATGAGTGGGTCATCAGTGAGATCAAGGAAGAAAATAAAAAGTACCTAGAGGCAAATGAAAATGAACACACAACCCAAAACCTATATGACACAGTGAAGGGAGTCCTAAAGAGAAGTTCATAGAAATACAGGCATACCTCAAGAAGATATAAAAATCTCAAATATTTAACAATCTAACCCTACACCTAAAAGAACTAGCAAAACAACAACAAAAGCAAAAGGGAATAGAAAGAAGGCAATAATCAAGATAAGAGCAGAAATTAATGACATAGAGACTAAAAAATCAATTCAAAGGGTCAATAAATCCCAGGAGCTGGTTCATTAAAAATATAAAATTGATGAACCTTTAACCAGACTCATCAAGAAGAAAAGAGAGAGAATCCAAATAAATAAAGTCAGAAATGAAAGAGAAGTAACACTGAGACCACAGAAATACAAAGGACTATAAGAAAACACCATGAACAACTAGATGCCGAAAAATTGAACAACTTGGGCAAAATGGATAAATTTCTACAGTCATACCATTTCCCAAAAATAATTCAAGAAGGAAGAGAAAACCTGAATAGACCAATAACAACTAATGAAATTGAAGCAGTAATTAAAATAAAATAAAATAAAAACCTCCCAGCAAACAAAAGTCCTGGACCAGATGGCTTCATAGGTAAATTTTATCAGTCATTCAAAAAAGAAGTAACACCTTTCCTTCTCAAAGTATTCCAAAAAATTCAAGAAGAGGGAAGTCTTCCCAGCTCTTTTTATGAGACCAGTATTATCTAAATTCCAAAACCAGGTCAAGACAAAACAAAGAAAACCATAGGCCAATATCCCTGATGAACATTGATGCTAAAAACCTTAACAGAGTATTAGCAAACTAGGTCCAATAATACATTAAAAAGATCATACACTATGATCAAGTAATATTCATTCTGGTAATGCAAGGCTGGTACATTATTTGCAAATCAATAAATGAGATATATCACATAAACAAAATGAAAGATAAATATCACATGATCATATCCGTAGATGCAGGAAAAGCATTTAATAAAACCACGCACCCATTTATCCTAAAACTCTCAGCAAAGTGGTAATAGAAGGATCATACTGCAACATAATAAGGACTGTATATGGGAAACCTACAGTCAACATCATTTTCAATGGGCAAAAACTAAAAGCATTTCCTCTAAGGTCAGGAACAAAACAGGGATTTTCGCTTTCACCACTCTTATTCAACAGAATACTGGAAGTCCTATCCATAGCAATCAGACAAGAAGAAGACAGAAAGCATCCATATTGGAAAGGAGGAAGTAAAAGTGTCATTTGCAGATAACAAGATATTGTGCATAGAAAACCATATAGCCTCTACCAAAAACCTACTAGACCTAATTAATTTGGCAAAGTAACAGCATACAAAATCAATACTCAGAATTTGATGGCTTTAGCCCTGGCTGGTGTGCCTTAGTGGATTGAGTGCCAGCATCTGAACCAAAGGGTTGCTGGTTCGATTCCTAATCAGGACACATGCCTGGGTTGTGGGCCAAATCCCCAGTTGAGGGTGCATGAGAGGCAACCACACATCAATGTGTCTCTCCTTTCTCCTTCCCTTCCCCTCTCCCTAAAAATAAATTTAAATTTTAATCTTAAATCAGTGGTATTTCTATACACTGATGATGAATTATGAGAAGAAACTAAGAAAACAATCCCATTTATTGTTGCACAAAAATATAAAAAAATGAGTTACCTAGGAGTAAATTTAACCAAGGAGGTAAGAGATCTGTATTTGGAGAACTATAGGATGCTGAAGAAAGCAATTGAGGAAGATACAAATAAATGGAAGAATATACTGTGTTCATGAATTAGAATTAACATCATTAAAATGTCCATACGACCCAAAGCAATCTATAGATTCATAGCAATTCCTATTAAAATACTAATGGCATATTTCACAGACCTAGAACAAATATTTCAAAAATTTATATGAAACCAAAAAAGACCCTAAATAGCCTCACCAGTCTTGAGAAAGAACAACAGAGTTGGAGGGACCACAGTACTTGATAGCAAACTATAGTACAAGCCCTCTAATCTAAACAATCTGCTACTGGCATAAGGACAGACACATAAATGAATGGAACAGAATAGAGAGTCTAGAAATTAAATCCACTCCTTAATGGTTATTATTTGACAAAGAATTCAAGAGCATACAATAGAGTAAAGACAGTCTGTTCAATAAATGCTGTTGTGAGAACTGGCCTAGTACTTGCAAAAAAATGAAACTAGACCACCAACTTACACCATATATCAGAATAAACTCCAAATGGATGAAAGACTTAAAAACGTAAGTTGTGATACCATAAAGATTCTAGAGTAAATTGTAAGCAATAAAATTTTACATATCTTGTGTAGCAATATTTTTGCTGTTATATCTCCTAGGGCAAGGAAAACAGGAAAAAATAAATAAATGGGACTACATCAAATTAAAAAGCTTTACATAGCTGAAGAAACCATCAGCAAAATGAAAAGGGACTGACTGTATGGGAGAACATATTTGCCAATGATACATCAGACAAGGGTTTAATCACCAAATATGTAAAGAACTCATGTAATTCAACACCAGGAAGACAAATAATCCAATTAAAAAAGTGGGCAAAGGACCTGAAAGAGACTCCAAAGAGGACATACAGAGGGCCCATAGACATATGAACATAGGCTTAACATCACTTGCCATCAGAGAGATGAAAATTAAAACAAGGAAGTATCACCTGACACCTGTCAAATGGCTATCGTTAATAAATCAACAAACATCAAGTGCTGGCATTGAAGTGAAGAAAAGGGAACCCTAGTTCACTGTTGCTGGGAATGCAGACTGGTGCAACCATTCTGGAACACAGTTTGGTGTTTCCTCACAAAATTAAAAGTGTAACTGTCTTTTGACCCAGTGATTCCACTTCTGGGAATATATCCAAAGAATCCTGAAACACCAGTTCAAAAGAATATACACACCCCTATGTTCATAGCAGTATTTTTTTTACAATAGCCAAGATTTGCAAACAGCCAAAGTACCCATCAGTAAGATGAGTCAATAAAAAAGCTCTGATGCATTTACACAATGGAATACAATGCAGCAGTAAAAATAAAAGGAATTCTTACCTTTGCAACGGCATGGAAGGAACTGGAGACTATTATGCTAAATGAAATAAGCCAGTCAATGAAAGATAAATACCATGTGATCTCACTTATTACTAGAATCTAATGAACAAAAACTAAAGAGCAAAATAAAATTAGAGGCATAGAAACAGAATAGACTGACAGTTGTTAGAGGGGAAGAGGAGACTGTTTGAAAGAAGGTGATAGCATTAGACAAAGAACTTATATGAAGGACCTATGGACGTCAACAATGGTGTAGAGATTGACTGGGAATGGCAGTTGGCTGGGGGAACAGGGCAAAGGGGAAATAATTGGAACAACTAACTGTAATAGCATAAACAAACAATATATAGAATTAGGAACAAGAAAAAGGTGTGTGTACCATCTATACTTCATTTGAACAGTGCACCTGAAATTCAGCTAGTCAATAAGGTAAAAGTAATCAAACTAAAGGAAGAAAGAAATTTTTCTTTCTTTACAGCTAGTATAATTGTTTATACAGATTCACAGGTAAATTATTAACATTGTTAAGAAGTTACTGGATAAATATTAACTGCAGTTCTATGTACCAGTAACAAATGTTTGAAAAATGCAATTCAAAAAACACTGTTTAAAATAACAGGGCATGCTGTACATAGCCATAAATATAACAAGAGATGTGAAATATCTGTACATATTCTAAGTATAACATTATGTCTTTTCAGTAAATGGAGAGATATACTGTGTATATTTCCAATTGAGAAATTCAATATTATTAGCATAACACTCTCAAATTGATTTTACCTGTTCAATGTGTTTTGTGCCCATTTCTCAACAGGATTTTCGTGATACTTGAAATGATCATAGTACCTTGATAAGATCTTTTTTAATTCTCTAGGTTGAGCAAAGGACAAAAAAGAGTTAAGACATTCCTGAAGAAGCAGAGCCAAGTAAGGGTTGAGGGTTACATAGCCTTACTATAATGTTCTAGTAAATAGTGCAAGAGGTATTGTTGCTCAAATAGACAAAGAGGTGAAGGGAACACAACAGAGACTTAGAAACACACCCAAGGCTATATGGAAACTCAATTTATAACATATTGATCAATAAATCAAAAGTTATATTGATTAGTTTATATGAGAAGTGGGGAAATTAGTTTATATGAGAAAAAATGAAAACAGATCTCTCCAACTATTTACTAAATCAATTCCAGATTAAATGTGAAAGATAAAGCTTTTAAACTTAACAAACTACAGAAAAATATTTTTATATCTCTGGTGGAAGAAATGGTTTAAACATACACACACACACAACACCCAAAGCCTAAAAGATTGACATTCTGCCTTGTTGACTTTAAAAATATCTGTTCATTAAAAGGTACCATAAAAAATAGTAAAGAAACATCTCAATGCATGTAACTGACAAATAATAAATATTCAGGAAGAGTAAAGTATTCTTATGAATCAACCAAAAGACTAAAACCCACTAGAAAAATATGTCCAAAACTCATGAATAGCTATTTACAGAAGAGGTAAAAGGAATGGCGATAAAGTGTGAAATGATGCTTAATATTATTAGGAACTGGCAAAGGTAAATTTCACACCCACTAGATTGAAGTAATTTTAAAGTCTGACAATTACAAAGGTCAATGAGGATGTGAAACAACAGGAATTCTCATTTACTACTGGTGGAAGCATGAGTTGGTAGAATGATTTTGTAAAACAGTTCTGGCATTACACAGTAAAGGTGATAATGAGCAAACCCCCAGGGGTGTCTAACCCCACAGGTCGCATGTGGCCCAGGATGGCTATGAATGCAGAACAACACAAAATCATAAGTTTACTTAAAACTTTTTTTTTGCTCCTCAGTTTTTGTTAGTGTTTGTGTGCTTTATGTGTGGCCCAGAGATATTAAAAGGTTAGACACCTCAACTTAGCTTTTATACTCCTTAGCACACCCTAGACTTAGTGAAACTCTCAAAAAATATGTACTAGCAGAATTGTTTATATGAAGAAAAAATCTGGAAAAATCCAAATGTGCCATCATCAGTGGAATAAATATACCTACATTACAATATATTCATAAAGTAGACTATCATACAACAATGAAATGAATGATTTAAAGCTACAGACATAAACATGGAAGAATATACAAATCAAAGTTCTTGTAGTATGATGACATTTATGTAAATTTTTTAAACTTTAAAAACTTTAAATGAATGAAAGTAAAATGAATCAATACATTGTATAGGGATAGAAACATGGTAAAAAACCACAATGAGTAAAACAGAATTTGGGAAAATGGTTAACTCTGGTTAGAAAGGAGGGTGCCCTGACACACCAATCCAAAAGAACCTATGCACCCCAGTATACATAGCAGCACAGTTTACAATAGCCAAGTGCTGGAAGCAACCTAGGTGCCCATCAGTGAATGAATGGATCAAAAAACTATGGTACATTTACACAATGGAATTCTATGCAACAGAAAGAAAGAAGGAGCTCCTACCCTTTACAACAGCATGGATGGAACTGGAAAGGATTATGCTGAGTGAAATAAGCCAGGCGGTGAAAGACAGATACCATATGATCTCACCTTTAACAGGAACCTAAATAACAAAACAAACAAATAAGCAAAATATAACCAAAGACACTGAAATAGAGAACAGGCTGACAATGACCAGAGCAGAGAGGGGAGGGAATTTCAGGGGAAAAGGGGAAGGGTTTACAGGAATAAGTATGAAGGACACGTGGACAAAAACTACGGGGGTGGAAATGGGAGGGAGGTGGGAAGCACTGGGGCGGGTGGGCTGGGATGGGAGTAAAAGACAGAAAACTACTTAAATAACAATTAAAATTTTAAAAAAAGAAAGAAAGGGGGTGCAATCAGGCACTCATGGAACCTTCAAAGGCACTTGTACTGATCATTTCTTTTTAACTTAGCTAGATTTTCATTTTTATTAATGACGTTTAAAATGTACACATGTTATAGATACTCTTGTATATGCATATATAGAATAAATGCATCGCTCTCTTTTTTTATGGTAGACTGGTACCTGTCCCTGTGGTTCTTTCCTAGTTCTATAACTAAATGAGAAAAATAAGTACACTAATAAGAGTTTGTCATTAGGTTGAAAATTCCTTCAGTGTAAAGGACTGTCCTTCATTATGAAATTGTAGTGTTCTTGCTATCTGATGTTTAATGTCCCTTTATAAATTGATAGAGATTGTAAATTATAGGTGTTTAAAAATGTCTTATCTAGATGAAAACACTGATAGTAGTGCCACAATTTGGGGGGAAATTTTTAGTGGTCCACAGCATTTAAATCTAGGAACTATAGGTTTGTGTCATTTACCTGTGTGAAGAGATTCTGGATATATGGTAAAGATAAGGAAATTTTTGTCATTGAATGGAGTAATAGAACATGAAGTTAGTTGGATATGTGGATACAACTGTGGAACCAAAATGGCTTCGTCAGGACCTTGTTGGCCTCATCATTACAAAATTTCTAGAGTGTGGCAGCCTGTAACTTAATTTATGTCCAACTTCAAAGCCTCCTAGGTTGGGTGGATTCTCTGGTGGGTAAGTAAAAAGATGTGAGCATTGGCACCAATATTTGATTAACAGCTGGGAGAGGGAATGGAGAGGTCAGTATTCATGCTTGTCATGCTAAAATGACAATATTGTCTTATAACTCGGATCTCATGCTTAGAGAGAAGGGCTAGAAGTTGCATTACTTTTGGAACACTTAGATTCAAATGGGTATAGTAGGGAATGCAATTTTCTTTATGTGTTATGTTTTGAGAACTTAGTTATATGGAAGGAAAGAGTAGTAGTATTTTTTTCTAACTCAGTATTTGCACAGAGTTCTAGTAGAAGAATCCTTGAAACATAGTTTTTTAAATTTTGAGTTGAGTCTTTGATTTACAAACTATATTTATATGTACAGGATGATCCAGTTAGTGGACTGTCATATAGGTACCCCTTTCTTCTTCACTATCATTAAACTGTACCTCATTTTACCCCTTCCTACCACAGACCCTATTGTTGCCTGGGACCTTCGTTTTTATCCCTGCTCTTTGAGTCTCACCTTACCACAAAACTGCTTAATGCTGCATCTGTGTTGATAGGCTTAGGGAAAGGGAAGTGAGGAGAAGTAGGAAGGTAAACACTACTCCCTTTCCTAGATTCTAAACTTGGCTCTATTCTAGTTTATTCTGTGACCATAAGCATATGTCTCTCAGAGCCTGATTACCTTATTTATAAAATCACTATACTGCTCATTTTATACATTATATTGTTGGTATTTAAATCTGTTGAGAATATATGTGAAAACACTAATTACTGTATAATGATGAGGTAATATTGTGGTGATTGCATTCTTGGGTACTATTAGTTTAGTACATTTTTAATTAAACAGATTTTTGTGGACAGTCTTATAAACCTAAGTATGCCATTAAACATTTACTTTGTAGAAATAGTCTCTGAGTTTAAATCAGCTTTTTCCCCCCTCCCCCCATGCCCCTAAATCAGCTTTTAATAAACATGCATTCACACATATATTCAAAGCTCAATAATAAGAGTAGCAACTAGGGACTATTATGTTCATAAGTATCTTGTGCTTAATATGGTTGCTAACACATAGTAGGTGCTCACTAAATTTTTGTTGAATGATCATATAATACATATAAGTTATTATAAAGAACTTGTCATCCAACAGAAAGTACTATGTTATTGCAGTGAATGTGGATCTATAGACAAGAATGCTTTTCAGTTACCTTGGGCCATCCTTTCAATTTTATATGTGCATTTGCATGTGCTTTTATGTTGAGATCATAGTTAATGTTGAGAACCTACAGAGTTATTTTCTGAGGAAATGTAGGACAGTAAGATTGCTTTATGTAATTTTAAGTCATATAATCAGCAACAAGATATTACTAATTACAGCTAAGAAACTGCGTTGCCATATTAGAGGATGAAAATTGACAAAGAGCTGTATTGTTGAGCTTTATTCTGTTTTGAAGGAAAGGTCATTATCTCCTACCTAAATTTATATGTTCTTTGAAAGGTTATTAATAGACTTGTTTGCTAAGCCTGAGCTACTTCAGCGTGTGAACTGTATTTTTATTTGAATTGCTTGTACTGTAACAGAACTTATTGCTGAATTTGTGTAGTGACATCTTCATATATTTAGTTCATTTTACAGGGTAGTGATTCTCTTCATTTTTAGACATAGTACTTTCTTAAATTCTTGTTGATTGCTTTTGTTTTCAGTATTTTAATCTTTTTTCAACTCTTCTTGTTGCTTTAAGGACTTTAAAGTCTTTTAAAGCCTTGTTTTATTATGTTGGAATTTGAGATAAAGTATATAGTTTTTATACTTTCATCCTAATTTAAACCAATGAATTTTATCATGATTATTCATGTGGAACTTTATAGAACTTAAGTGGATTTTCCAACTACCAAATTAGATTATTTCAAAACATCAATACTGTTTGTCATTCATCATTTTGTAAAGAGATGGTCTGGAATTTGTTCAGAGAACTCATCAGAGTTAGTATTTCACTGAAATGTCTTCTTCAATCCTAATCTTTTGTCTCTACAGGAAAAGAAATTAAAGCTGGGCATTTTCTTTGGACAGGAACATCTAGAAAATCTTTTTGCTATGGCCTTTTGTGGTTTTCACCTCTGTTTGGGTGTCTGCCACTTTAATATTGAAAGAGCCACTAGACCAGAGATAATGTATGTAGTTGGTCTCTGTAGTGACAAGTTGTTAATAAAGTTTTGCAATTAGTTATTTTTAATGTTAAAGAATAGCAAAAGAAATAATATTGTTTATGTCATGTTTCCCAGTTTTGACCATGACCCATGTAAGAAATACATTTATGTCACTATCTAAAACATTATATATATACATATATATGTTATATAAAAAGCATAAAATAAATGATTTGTGAAGCAACTTGCCCTTTGCTATCAGAATTTGATGCACTCTATATTTCCTACCTTGGCTTATTCAACTTTATTTTTTAAAATACTATTTGTGACTCACTAAATTGATTTGTCTGACTTACCAACAGGTAGTGACTTGAGTTTTGTAAAGCATTTTTAAATAAGTAGGTTTACCCATAGGTAAAAATCTTTTTCTGATACAAATGTCTCACATGACTTTCAAAATTATCTGCCTTTCCTCCACATCAAATCATTGTGAGGATAAATATAAATATAAATGTACATGTACCATATATAAATTATTTAATGACCTGACAACATTATCTTTTTCTAATTTTTACTTGTTTTAATATATAAATAATGTAATGTAAAATGGGAGAAATGGTAATTCAAGTGTAAACCCAGATAATGTTTTAAGTATGCAGCCTTGCTGAGTACTTCAAACTTTATGGTAGTTGAATCTAACCAGCATGACACAGCAAATGTGATCATGCTGTAGGTCTTTAAGAGAGGTAAATCAGACTTTGAGCATAATTTGATCCCTAGTCTGACATTAAAACTAATACAAAATGTATAATGATTACAAGTAATTCTAAAATAAATTGATGTCACAAGAGATACATAAAAATGTTTTCATTTCAAAGTAGATCTTAGATTTAGAATAATAAATCTAGATTTTGGTTTTAAATTAGCAGCTGCCTTTAAAAAAATGTTTTCTAAAAGTTCTAAAAGTGTTTTTTTTCTTTATTGAAGAAGAGAGTATTTGTGCTTCCCTGGTGAAGTTAATGTCCATCAGTTTGCTCTCCTAAGATCATTGGAATATATTGGTTTTCTTTGAATTTGATTATAGACTTGAAAATATAGTAATTGTTACTATTTTGCATTTATAAAACACTTTATATTGATCAAAACACTATTTACATGTATATTTATATTTCTCCTCACAATTATTTGATGTGGAGGCAAGGCAGATAATAATTGAGCCAGATGCAGGACCCAGAAGTATTAGTTCCTACTGTTGTTTTCACTGGTTTTATTTATTTTAAGTTAATGCTTTTTTTTTACTTTACTGTGTATTTTCATCAAGTGAGTTTAATCAACTATTTTTAAATCTCTAAAGAATGTTAATGGAAGCTTTGTGAGGTTTGTGTAAATATGGGTACCATATTTATTTACCACCATTCAGATGGAGTAAGAAAGGTGGAGTTCCAAGGAAGATAGACAGATGAATAAGCATATGAAAAGAATTGCACAATTAAAGATACAATGCTATAATCACTATGAACCTATTAGAATAGCCAAGGGCCAGAACACTGACATTATCATTGTAGAGCAGTAGGAGCTCTAATTCATTGCTGATGGGAATGCACAATGGTACAACCAAATCTTGGAAGCAAACAAGATACCTTTCAGTAGCTGAATGGATGGATAAACTGTGATACATCCAGACAATGGAATATTATTCAGGGCTAAAATGAATTGAGATGTCAAACTATGAAAAGCCGTAAGGAATCTTAAGTGCATATTGCTAAGTGAAAAAAGCCAACCTGAAAAGACTTCATACTATGTAATTCCACCTGCATGACACCATGGTAAAGGCAAAACTATGGAGACAGTAAAAAAGATAAGTAGTTTCCAAGAGTTACAGGGGAGGGAGGAATGAACAGGGGGAGCACAGAAGATTTTTAGGGCAGTGAGAATACTCTTCATGATACTGTAATGATGGATGCATGTCAGTATACATTTATGTAAACCCATAGAATGTACACCACCAAAAGTGAACCCTCATTCAGGTTTGCTGTGGACCTTAGGTGATTATGATATGTCAATGTAGGTTCATCAACTGTAACAAATGTACCATTCTGGTGGGGGAAATTTATAATAGGGGAAGCATGCATGTGTGCAGGCAGAGGGTATGTGGGAAATCTCTGTATCTTTCACTTTTGCTGTGAACCTAAAACTACTTTTAAAAATAGAGTCTTTATTTTTTTTAAATTTTTTTTTAAGATTTTATTTATTTATTTTTAGAGAGGGGAAGGGAGGGAGAAGGAGAGAGAGAGAGAAACATCAATGTGTGGTTGCCTCTCATGTGGTCCTCACTGGGGACCTGGCCTGCAACCCAGGCATGTGCCCTGACTGGGAATCGAACCTGCGATGCTTTGGTTCGCAGCCCGCGCTCAATCCACTGAGCTACACCAGCCAGGGCCAAAAATAGAGTCTTTAAAAAAAAAAAAGAAAGAATAATGTACTGGAAGTATCCTCATCTTACTCAACTTATCCAAGCCATCAGGTCATGGGGGGAAGAGGAAATTTCATTAACTTGCTATCAAGACAAGCCAAGGTCAGAAAAGAATTTGGGCAAAAGCTTGTGGAAATAATTTGTCCTTGGTTTAAAAAGAGAATAGTTCAGTGGTAGGGGACTTCTTGATGATGACAGCTATTTTCTACTGAGTGCCCTGTATCCCATAAATTCTTTCTTTTTTAAGATTTTGTTTATTTATTTTTAGAGATAGAAGAAAGGAGGGAGAAAGAGAGGGAGAGAATCATCAATGTGTGGGAGAAACATTGATTGGTTGCCTCTTGCACGTGCCCTAACTGGGGACTGGGCCTGCAACCCAGGCATGTGCCCTGACCAGGAGTCAAATTGTCAACCTTTTGCTTTTTGAGTGTCTACTCAACCAAGTGAGCCATGCCAGTCAGGGCCCATGCATTCATAATTTGCTATCACCTTTTGGTAGAATCTGTAATACTCCAGTATGGCCTTTCTCAACTGGGGTCCTATGAGAAAAGTAAGGACTAAAGAAAGTAATTTAAGTGACTGTTTTCTTAGTTCTCCCAAGGATATGTGTGTGGTTAGAGCCATTACAGATACAGGGAGAAAAAGTTAATTCATTTTGAAGAATGGGTATTTAGTGCATTAGGCCTAATTCTGTTGTAACTCCTCTGCTCCAGGTGAGAAGAGCTACTTTAGTAAATTCTTTAAAAACATGCATGGAAAGTAAAATTTTGAGACCTTGTATGGTCAAAAAAATATTTTACCGTAATATGTTATTGATAGTTTGGCTGAGTATGTAATCCTAATTTAGAAGTCATTTTACTTCCAGTTTTGAAGGCATTACTTACATTTTTGTCCTGATACCAGTATTATTGTTGATGTCAGTAGCTTATCTGATTTCTCATCTAGAGAAATGTGGTATTGTGAATTGTGTGCAAAATGTTCCTTTGGTATAAATATGGTTAGTTTTTACTGCTGTTGGTTTGTGATTTGGCTTTCTTGGATCTGCAAGACAGTGACTAGTTGCTTATCTCATACTTTCCAGTGTCAAATTTATGTTGTTGATGTATTCTTTTCTGGATACATACTTGTGGGATACATGCCCATACATGTTTTTCATTTTTTTAAAATACTCCTTTTCTGTAATATTAGTTGAGATTTAGGAGGGAACACATTAGGTCATTGTCTTCATTCTGCTATTTTAACCTGGTACATTTCTAGATTTTACATGTTATCCAATTTGATCCTTATAATAATCTCATAATACAGGTACTATTATTAGCATTTTATAGGTGAGGAAACATAGACCCAGAGAAATTAAGTTAATTGCTGAAATATATACAGCTAGGATAGAACTAGGATTTGAACCCAAGGAGTTTAGTTTCAAATCCTGAAGAATTATTACAATATAATGCCTTTTGTGGTATTATGTCCTTTATGCCTTGAGAGACAAGCACCATTGTATGAATTAATTATAATTATTTCTCTATTGTCTATAATTAATGCTAATTTATATTTCATGAAATAGAGATAAGCAAAAACAAAAACAAACCCTGCTGTAGTTGTGGTTATCAGCTGTAAACTACTTTTATCATTAATTGATTTTGAAATATCTTTGCCTAAGAAAGAATATATACAGGAAATCAAGTTTGTTTTTAAGTGTTTTTCCTAGTAAAGAGAAAGTCCTAGGTTATGGGGAATGCTGTTGTGTATGAGTGGAGTACCAGCCTTGAAGTGTATGAATAATGAGGAAGGAAACTGGTATCATCAGAAGGTATTTACATGAACCACTAAATCAATTGTAACACATTAGTTGTTGTCCTACTAAGGGGGTGCATGTGCAGGTTGCAAGTAAAAACTGTGACCAGAAAAATCATTCTAGAACATATAAAGACAATAATTGACTAGAATTTTTTCACTTCAATTAAGGTAGAGTAAGGTAAATGGATTTTAGTATAACTAGGAAAGAATTTTTTGGAATTTTAAGATGAGCTGTAGACATATGACATAGTTTAACATTTTGGCTAGAGGTACTCTTCTGTTAGATTTGATACTATGAGATTATACCAGTCACTTAGTTTTAACCTAGTAAAGAAAGAGAAGAAAGAGATTTCTTTCTTTACTGTGATAATGAAGTACATTATTAATAGATGGTACATTTTTAATAGAAGAATTTTAAGTGGAAAATACTCATTGGTAGATTATATATTTTGAAAAGTTTAAATGTAATAAAGAACTGTAGCAACTCATACCTGTTTCAAGGGAACATATATTGGAGCATACAGCATTATTATGGTGTCTTTATAATCTTCTCTGCTAATTGGTTTGGATTAACACTCTCTTAATGACTTATATATCCCTGCCAGAGGTGAAAGTTAAATGTTTATCATTTGCTTTAGCTGTTGGAATACATTAAAATTGCACTTGAAAGAATATCTTTCCTTATGAATTCTTAATTATGGCTGAACCAAGCAGTAGATTAGATCTAAATCTAGAGGCTTCAGGAAAGGTAGACAGTGTTATGTTTATATCCATTTTTGAAGTAAGCAAAAACTGCAAAGGAAAGAATCGGAAGAGGTGGGTAGTGTGGTGGATACTACAGAAACTGGTTTTATTACTTCATCCTGAATCTCTTAAATATTGATCTTGCTTTTTTCCCCTAAAGCCGCAGTCCAGTGTAGGGCATTCCAGGAAAGTAAAACATTAGCAGAATAGCCCCTCTTGTTTATCAGGTCATTTAAAAAACCCAGCAGCATGGTTTAATGCCTTTTCTGTCGGTCTTTTTCTCTGTCTGTTTACTGCTGATCTGACAGCCTCTGGTCCTTCTCCTTTGCTGTTAAATGTGTGTGTCCTTTGTTTGTACTGGTGGGTTTTGCTACATTTGGATGTGAGGGCAAAGCCTGTCGTTGCCATACTAATCTAATTAGCCTTCTGAGGGAGCATATACATTAAATAGATCTTCTAAACCATGAAAGAAGAGAGCTCACAACAACGTAGATTTTCCTCCTGTACTGTGGTTTCGCCTGTTTTATTTCCTCCACGAGTTGATGGCCGAAAGCTTATCCGGAATGCTTCATTTGGAGGATATAATGAACTTTCTCCTTCGCTGCCAGGTTTGTTTTTTAGTCTACATTCTTTTCTTAATTTTCTGCTTTGATTTAAATAAATTAGGCATTTTAATATCTTAAAACTGCTTTGGTTTAAACACAACAATTCTATATGAAAGATTAGGCTTTAGTAACTGCAGCTATATTGCTTGGCTTTTCCATTATTTTCTCTTACAATCTCTTAAGCTCAAACTTGAGAACTAATGATTTAGTAAAGTAAAGCAAATCTTCAGTGCTTCTAGCATAAATTTTTGTTTTAATTATAGAAATAAATAGTATGAGCCTTTGATAAAATTAAAGCCTTTTCTGGACTTGAGATAATGTAAAATTCTATAAATAAATTAATCTGAGGCTTTAGCAAATGAAACCCAGATATTTAATATTGATAATTTGCTTGTCTATTTTCAGCACAACAGTAACTATATTAAAATTGATGTTCAGTTTAAGTTTTCAGGTTCCTAACTTGAAAGTGAAGTTTTCTGCCTAATTTTTAAAATGCCTTACTTGTTAGATGTGTTTGTGTGTGATATGTTTTTGCTAAGAAAACATTATGTTATTGTAGGGTAATGGTTATTAAATGAAGTTAGGTATTTGGCAGCTGTGATTTAGACATTAATTGGTCAATGAGAAGTAAATATAAATTTATCTTTTATTGTTTGAAAAAGATTTATGATAGCACATATTTGGATACATATTTTAAAATAATATGTTTTCAAAAATTTGAACTACTACATAATTATACCTACTCTCTTTTATTATATTTTTCTTTTAAAATAAAAATATTCTATTAATATTCATGAAAAAGAAATATTGACTGAAACTGGTGCTTGCTTTAACTATATATTTTTCTGACACTTATAGTTTGTTAAATTTGAATTGTATTTTCTATTTTCACACTAACCTTTATTCTTGGCTTTTTGCAAATATTCATGTTGATAGGTGGTATATGCATTCCTTTGTGGTAGTGAAACACCTCGTAGAAGGTGTTACCTAGGCAATTAAATAAATTATTTTAAATTCACTGATTTCATTTTTTTCCAACAATGTTTCTCAAAAGAATTGGAAACCATAGTTCTGAACTGTTGCCTTAGTAGTGTGTAAGTGTTAAGTAATATCATAATCCATATTTAATCTTCTCAGTGTAGCATGGTTACTGTCATGCTTCTTTCTTATGTTCTCAAAATGGTATAAATTTTGGTATTTGTCTTTGTTTGAAGTGGCTTTGAAAATACAATATACTGAAATTTTTAAATGTTAAGTGCTCTACTTGCTTTTATAATGTGACTTCCATTTCTATATTTGTCTCTGTCTCCATGTTCTTTTTATTTCAAGCCAGCAAGCTTGCTAGAACACATTTGGCTGACCTTCATGCCTTCAGTCTACTTAATACTAAAGAATCATGTGACTCTAATAAAAAATAGAATACTCCTCCACTTTTTAAAAATTGATATTAATTAGATAATTGAAGGTAGAACCATCAGTTTTTCTTGTCACAAAATATATTGAATGTCATTCGGGATCAGTTGTTTGAATGGAAAAGTGAATGATTGGCTTTGTTTTCTAATTCTTGAAATAGAGAAAATCATATTCATAAGGATGCTTCCATATAACCAACAGTTGCATTATAACCAGCCATGATTTAAAAAAAATGTTTAAAATATGTTTTATCAGCTAAGTCATGGAATGGCGTTACGTACTTGAAAGAAACAAGCAGCTTTTTATGTATTTTTTTTAAGTAAAAATAAATTTCTTCTTGGTCATTTCATTGTACTGAAAAAGCTTTTTAGATGCATTATTTAATCTGACATTTAATCAGCTTAACAATAACCCACAACCTTCGGACCAAGTAAATCTGACATTTAATGATAACTTATCTTACTACTTTGAGCACAACCTTTTTTCATTTTAGTTTTCCTTAGGAAAATCTTAGTATCACCCACCCATGTGCTCATAGTGATAGCACAGTACAATTTTTTTAAGTTTATATTTACTTATTGTCTCTTTCCTTAATCTCAGGTGAAACTTCTAGATATGATCATTAAATCATGAATAGTTTCTAAAAACTGGAGTAAATGAATTTTGAGCAAAAAAATCATTTATAGACATACTCTGAGCTTTAGTGAACTGATAGAGTTCTTTTTGTGTACTTCGACTTCTCAGAGATTTTTTTTGTTGTATAATTTTTAAATTTTTGCTGTGTTCAATATAGCAACAATTTTATATTTTATAAGTACCTATTAAATCTGCATTTGCAGGTATAGGTATGTAATTTCATTTTAACAAGACTGAAGCAGCATAAAACTTGCTTTACTATATCTAAATATTAATAAACCAAATTTGTTCATGAAATATATAAAAAGGTTATACCTTATCAATGGCTATAGCACTTACATCCTATTAAGAAATTAGAAGTTAAGGACAGGTGCTAATTCAGGAATAATATTCCATTAGATTGGTAGGTGAAAATAACTATCTTTATGACCATGGATTTAGAGCACACTTTCTTAAGACCAAAAAGCACTAACTGTTAAAGAACAAGATTGCTAGATTTAACTTTATTAAAAACTGAGTTGTTCATCAAAAGGAATCATGCAGAAAATAAAAAGACAAGCCACAGAGTGGGGAGATATTTGTAGTCAGTATAGCTAGTGAAGGACCAATGGGGAGAATGCATCAAGAATTCTTACAAAATTCAACAAGAAAAAGATAGGCAATGAGTTTTTAAAAACTGTACAACAGATCTGAAGAGGTTCTTCATAAAGAAAGCTTAAAATATCTAACATGTGAGAAAGTGCTCCACATTATTAGTAACCAGGGACATGCAAAATAAAGCCTTATTGATATACTATTATATATAAATACATACCCAACAGCTTGGCAAAAAAAAAATTAAAAATTTATCAGTATTGCTGTTACCATGGATATGGAGAAAGAACTCTGACACACTGTTAGTGCAAAAATAAACTGGTAAACAATTTGGTATCCTCACAGTTGAATACAACATGTAACCCTGAAATTCTGCTACTACCTTTAAAACTTATAGAAACTCATGGATGACTTCCGGCAAAGATGGAGGCATAGGTAGACACACTGTGCCTCCTCGCACAACCAAGATAGGGAAAACAACAATTTAGAAACAGAATAACAACCAGAACTGACAGAAAATTGAACTGTATGGAAGTTGGACACCCAAAGAGTTAAATTAGACACGTTCAGTCAGACCGGTAGGAGGGGCGGAGTCCCGAAGCTGGGCGCCGGTCACAGTCACGGAGCAGAGAGCAGAGAGCATTGGAACCAGATGCGTAAGGCCACTGGGGTTTGCGAGGCAACTGGGGTGCACAAGCGGTGGCTGGCAGACCCCGGCTGAAGGGTGGCAACCAGCAGACCCAGCAAGGCAGCAATTGTGAAGCAAGGCACTGCATGCAACTCAGGGTCCAGTGCCGGGAAATAGAATCTTGGGGCACTGATTGAAAAGGAAAGTCCCACAGGGTGCACAAGCCCGCCCACATGGGAATTGGCACAGAAGGGCCCAGTTTGCTGGAGGGAAATGGTGGAAGGGACTGAGGTCCCACAGAGAGCAGAGCAAGCCCCATTGTTCCTTCTCGGACCCCGCCCCCACATACAGCATCACAACCCAGCAACTGGGGTGCCCCGCCCTAGTGTACATAAGGTTCCGCCCCTCATATGTAACAGGCGCGACAAGACCAAAAACAAACAAACAAAAAAAAAAAAAAACAAGAGATAGCTCAAACAGAAGAACAATTGAAAGCCCCAGAACCTATCCTTTTAAGCCACCAAGAGATAGCCAGCCTATCAGATGCACAGTTCAAAGCACTGGTGATAAGGATGCTCACAGAATTGGTTGATTTTGGTTGCAAACCAGATGAAAAAATGAAGGCTACAATAGGTGAAATGAAGAGAAATGCACATGGAATTAATAGTGATGGAATGAAAGATGGGTCTCACATCATTGGAGTGGACCAGAAGAGACAAAAAAAAACATACAACCAGAAAAGAATGAAGAAATAAGAATTCAAAAAAATGAGGAGAGGCTTAGGAACCTCCGGGACATCTTGAAACATTCCAACATCCGAATTATAGGGGTACCAGAAGGGGAAGAGGAAGA
>CM052539.1:63560337-63612534 GCA_028533065.1 Trachops cirrhosus | reverse complement strand
AGCTCGGAGAGTCCCAAAGAAGTGGGACCCAAGGAGGAACACACCAAGGCACATCATAATTACATTAGCCAAGGTGAAAATGAAGGAGAGAATCCTAGAAGTAGCAAGAGAAAAGGGGACAGTCACCTACAAAGGAGTTCCCATCAGACTGTCAGCTGATTTCTCAAAAGAGACCTTACAGGCAAGAAGGGGCTGGAAAGAAGTATTCCAAGTCATGAAAGGCAAGGACCTACATCCCAGATTGTTCTATCCAGCAGAGCTTTCATTTAGAATGGAAGGGCAGATCAGGTGCTTCTCAGATAAAGTCAAGTTGAAGGAGTTCATCATCACCAAGATCTTATTTTACGAATTGTTAAAGGGACTTATCTGATAAAAAACATGTATAGTCAAATGATAGCAAACTCACAATTATTAACAACCACACCTAAAGCAAAATCAAAAACAAACTAAGCAAACAACTGGAACAGAAACAGAACCACAGAAATGGAGATCACATGGAGGGTTAGCAACAGGGGAGTGGGAGGAGGAGAGGGGGGGAAAGGTACACAGAATTAGTAGCATAGATGGTAGATAGAAAATAGACAGGGGGGAGGGCAAGAATAGTATGGGAAATGTAGAAGCTAAAGAACTTATGACACATGGACATGAACAAAATGGGGGGGAATGTGGGTGGGAGAGGGTGTGCAGGGTGGAGGGGAATGAAAGATGAAAATGGGACAACTGTAATAGCATAATTAATAAAATATATTTTAAAAAATTCATGGACATGTATATCTACTAGGATACATTTCTCAGAATATTTTTAGCACCATTGTTCACAAGAGGGACAAACTAAAACAACCGAAATCTCTATCTCCAATAGATGGGTAAATAATGATAGAGTCATGCAGTGAAATTCTAATCAGCAATGAAAATGAACGAATTGCCTGCTGTGACATGCTGGTAAAAAAATAATTGTAAAAATCAAAATAGTTACTTTTGAGGAGAAAAAGAGCGGATGATGATCAAGAATGGTGCTATTGGAGGGAATCTATGGGATGCTGATAATTCTTGATTTGGGTGGTGGTTATGAAAATATTAACTGTATACATCAAATTATACATTTATGTTTATGCATTTTTCTGAAGGTGTGCTATATTTAATACATTTAAAAGCCATTACAAGTGGAGTCCATTTTTATTAATTTTTAGATCAGTTTCTTTTGTATTTAAAAGGATGAGTAAGGATTAGTTCCCTCTTTTCAGGAACTCACAGTCAAGTACAGAACATTTACATGACACAAGTAATTGAAGTATATTGTGATAATATGTATGAAGTGCTATGTGACTCAGAGAAGGGGACACCTCACTATATGCTGTCATATAGTTAAAGCAAGGCCTCCCAGAAGAGGCAGGCAGGCATTCTAGAAACAGCATGACTTTTAAAGTTATACTAAGTTTGAGTCAACTCTCATACTATCACTTACTAATATTAGTCAATTTACTAAATTTCTGTGAACCTCAGTTTTTTTCAGTTATATAAAATATAGTTAATTGTTTGTGGCATTGTTTCAAAGATTAGAAAGTAAGTAAAGCATCTAGCATAGTATTTTAGAGTCACAGGTATTCCTACAAATGAATAGTGGTTGCTTTATTGTTTTCATTAATATTGTGTTAATTATAATTAACATCAGTGTTGATTAATTAATCAGAATTAATGAGGTACAGAATAGGTTAAATGGATATAGGCTAGGTGAGAAAGAATCTCAAAGCAAAAGAGGTGTAATAATCTGGAAGAATAGAGAAGGATATCTGAGTTTTTAATTTCGTTTTTATTGAGGCATAATTTACCTATAGTTAAGTACACAGCTTTTTAAATATGTATAGATATACATAACTACTTCCCAATTCCCAGAACATTCTCTCATGCCCCTCCTAGTCAGTTCCTCCTTCAACAAAGGTAAACCCTGTCCAACATCTAACACCATAGGTTAGATTTGCCAATTCCTGAATTTTATACAAATGGAATCATTCAGTATTTGGTTTTTTTTTTTTTTGAAGGGATGAGGTGGCTTCTTTCACTCAATATTATGTCTATTGGTTTGTATACTAGTAATTGGTTGTATTCTATGTCTGTAACATTCTATTGTGTAAATATTTTAATTTATTCTACTATTAATAGCCATTTATGTTGGCTTCAGATTTGGGCACTTATAAATAAAGCTACTATGAACTTTCTTGTACCTTTGGTGAACATACACTCTCATTTCTGTTAGGTAGCTCTAGGATCAGAACTGCTGTATAGTAGAGTATATATGTCCAGCTTTACTAGATCCTGTCAATAGTTTTACAAAGTGGTTATGCCCCTTTATATTCCCACCAGTAAGGAATAGAGTTCCAGTTACTCCACATTCATACCTGTACTTTGTGTTAGTCCTTTTAATTTTAGCTATTTTGACGGAATAACGGGTTTCTATCTCATTGTGACAGTGGGGAGAGGATAGTAGGAAAGGAATTTACTACCTAAAACCACTAACAAGCAAACTTGGTGAAAAGTTGTGATCTGAAACTATTCTGCATTATTGGTGATGGTAAATAATGTGTTGTAGGCTTTAGGATTTTATCTGTATCTTTTTTAAATAAAAAAGTAATTTTTAAGTAATCTTAAGTTTCTACATATGGTGGAAAATGAAAAGCTTAAATATTTTGTCAGAGCCCTTTTGGTTTCTAATAAATGTACTTTTATAACTGACTTTTTAAAATAAAGACTATTTTGCACATTTTTTTAGGAAACCAACTCTTTGAAGTATATTTTATTGATTATGCCATTACAGTTTTCCTAATTTTTCCCCTTCAATCCTCCCTCTGCCCTGCACCCCCAGCCTTCCAGCATCCCCCCACTTAGTTCATGTCTGTGGGTTGTACATGGAAGTGCTTTGAATTCTCTGTTTCGTATACCACTTTTGACCTCTCTCCATCTATTTCATGCCTACCAATTATGCTGCTTCTTCCCTGTACCTTTTCCCCCGCTATTCCTCCCTTCCCCCTCCCCACTGAAAACCCTCCATATGATCTCCATTTCTCTGATTCTGTTCCTGTTCTAGTTGTTTGCTTAGTTTTTGTTTTCATTGTTTTTATTTTGGGAGGGGCTCATTTGTTGATAGTTGTGAGTTTGTTGTCATTTTACTGTTCATAGTTTTTGATCTTCTTTTTCTTAGATAAGTCCCTTTAACATTTCATATAATAAGGGCTGGGTGATGATGAACTCTTTTAACTTGAGCTTATCTGGGAAGTACTTTATCTGCCCTTCCATTCTCAATGATAGCTTTGCTAGATAGAGTAATCTTGGATGTAGGTCCTTGCCTTTCAAGACTTCACATATTTCTTTCCAGCCCCTTCTTGTCTGCAAGGTTTCTTTTGAGAAATCAGCTGATAGTCTAATGGGTACTCCTTTGTGGGTAACTCTCTTCTTTTCTCTTGCTGCTTTTAAGATTCTCTCTTTATCTTTAATCTTGGCTAACTTAATAATGATGTACCTTGGTGTGTTTCTCTTTGGGTTCAACTTCTTTGGGACTCTCTGGTCTTCCTGGACTTCCTGTAAGTCTATTTCCTTTGCCAGTTGGGGGAAGTTTTCCTTCATTATTTGTTCAAATAAGTTTTCAATTTCTTGCTGTTGTTCTTCTCCTCTGGAACCCCTATAATTCAGATATTGGAATGTTTACAGTTGTCCCAGAGGTTCCTCAGCCTCTCCATTTTTTTGAATTCTTTTTTCTTCATTCTTTTCCAGTTGGATGTTTATGTCTTCCTTTTGTTCCAAATCGTTGATTTGAGTCCTCACAGGAAACCAGTTTTATCCAGAGTAAAGAGAGTTCCCTAGTGTGACACTTTGCTTTCCTTGAAATTACCCTTGAAAACTTAGTGCTCAGTATGGCAATATTTTCTTTTTAAGGCCTTTGAACATTTTTATATGTTCTTTGTATTTTATGGTTATAACCTTCTTATTTGCCCTTAGTTGAAACTCAAAGCATTTGACCAGACTTAGAAAGCATCTTTGCTTTATGCCTCAATAATTTTAAATAACTTGGAAGTCATCAGGGCCATTATTTTAAAATAAGTATGTAATTCTCAAGTTTAAGGTATAGAGAATCTTTTAAAATGTGATTTATTTATTGGTTTTTACAGATAATATACAGCCCAGGTTTATGAATGTCCTTTTCCAACATTTGAAAGTTCCCATGAGACATATTTTCATGTTAAGAAAAGTTTATTTGAACTTGAAACTTGTAGTTTTAATTTATTGTTCTGCTCTTACAATAATATGTGAATGTAGACACAGTGAAGAGGTATTTTTCTTAATCTAATTGATTTGTCTGGATTCAGCTGAATACAAAACTTTACTAGAGAAATTGAAGTAAACATCTATTTTTGTGAGAATAAAAGAAGACATCATTTGTAAATTTACAATATATACTTTTAGAAAATCCTCGTGCTCTTTTACATATATTTTGAAGTACTTTATATTAGTTTCTTAGTGTTGAGAATTACTGATTATAAGTATTCTGAATAAATACTTTAGAATTTTTAAACTGAATTATGTAACTGGTTTGCTTTACACTAAAGATTCAAATTCTGGTAAGTTTTTATTTAAAATTTCATGTTACATTTATGAAACAGGTTTTTTTCTTCTCCCCTATTGGAGTTGAGTAATCATTCTCCTTACCAGAGGGATGGGATTAGGGGCAGGGGTTGGGGGAGATTCCTTATTTATAATTACAGAAAAAGTCAATAAATTTCTGATATAGGAAAATTGAATGGATTTGTTTCTACCTGATATAAACCAAATATAGAATAAATGGTATCACTGATATGCTAGAAATGATTTTCTAGTATTTTTAATATAGGCTTTTATTGAACTTAGAACAAATAATTTTAGGGAAGAGTTAATATTACCCTCAAAAGTAGAAAGAACTTCATTAAAGTGAGTACAGCTCCTTTTGTGCCTGTCACATAAATCTCAGTATTAACCTTTCTCTAATTGTACTCTTATAACATTAATTTGTTAACTACTTTTGGCAAAGTGTTGCAGTAATGTGTTAATCATGTTTATTAAAAGGATGTACATGTTTATCCCAGTACATTCATGTATTTTAGATTCATCTTTTTAGAATTTACATAACAATAGTCAGTGACAATAATAAGGGTCATTATTAATTGAATGTATACTGTAGTGTAGAATATTATGCTAAGTGCTTTCTGTGCATTCTCATTTAATTCTCACAATAAGCACATTGTTAGATTTGTTTAAGTCTGTTCATCAATCAAGATTTGTTGTCCTGGTTGTCTTTTATCACCAATTCTGGAATTGTTTTCCAGTTTGGCAAGAGGTGTGAAAAGTATGTTGGATTGGTTTATCAAGATTCTTTGTTAGGAAACAGCTCACGAGAAGACTAAAAGCTCCCTGAGGCCTGAATTCATGCTAAGTACTCTAGGAGCAGAGAAGGAGGTATTTAGCTTGATGTTGGTGGATTCAGGGAAAGACTTCATTGCCTTTGAAAGCCTCAATCTATTCTAAGAATTATTATACTGGAAATCTTTAAACTTAGAATAGTTTAAAATCGTATTTTTAGTCTAGGCTTCTTGTACTGACGTACAAATGTAATGTATATTTAAAATTGTATGACTTATCTGCTTTTGCTTTTTAATGCTTACATATCTTCAAAAGTACCAATACTGATATAATCACAATGTTTTTAAAGGTTTTGAAAGAGGAAGGGAAGACATTTCTCAAAATAAAGATGACTCTTCACTTTCTATGTCAAAGAGCAAGGTAAGCCTATTATCTTCCCCAATATATGATTACTAAATTTTTCTAATATTTAACATGAGGGAACTAACATTGTAATCCTGTCAGATTTTTATGAGGTGGTCTTATGTTGGTATATCTAAACCATGTAGTATGTATGAAAAAAGGAAAGTTTCACTGGGGCTGATTTAATGTTGTTGTTTACTTGCAAATATAGCCTACTGGTAACCAGTATCCTCTGTAGAGTTATATTGTTTCTGATGTGGTTGCTACAGCAGTACTCCTCAAACTGAAGCCTCAGAGTTTCCCTTCTTCTGAGAAATTCTCATAAGTAATGGTTTAAAAAAAAAAAACTTAAGTATTTGGGGTTCATTTGAAGGAAAGTCAAAATATGTACATTTTACAAAAGGTAAAGATCTCTTTCTTAGAAAAAGGTATAGTTCCCTAAATTAATATTTCTCAAACTGGGATACTTGTATATATTCTTAGGTCCGTTGAGATTTGTTTTTTCTTTCAAAGTACACATTTGAGAAATACTATGTGATGCCTTGGTTTTCCTATGGGTTTGCAATTCACTAAATTTCCATAATGTCAAGGGATTTGGTTTTGGCCTGTTATTTCTGGTCAGGTTTAATAGCAGGAGAAACTTTTTTTGTTTGTGGATTTGAACCAATGATATGAAGTAATAAAACCTATTTCTTAAGCTTGTAAGTCCTCTGCTATTGTCAGCAATAGGCTTTGCTTTAAAAACTGTTTTTTGTTCCTGTTCTTGGGAGCACTTGAGAACATTCTATGATAAGTTTTAATCTATACTTTTATACAAATTTTATTTACACTTAATTTTGCAAGTATTCATTATATAAAGATCCATCCATCAAATATGTAAAAATACTTAGGATGGAAGTACTAAATATATGGATGTATATTTTATATGTAGCTATACATGAGAAATGCCTTGATCATTTTATATGAGATGTGTAATTAAAATTGTAGAGGAAATAACTATCTTGGGTCTGCCATGGCTAGTGATAGAATGCAATGTATGGAATTTTCAAGCTGTTAAGACCAGAATTGGTGAATGTATGGTATAATGGTATTCCTTCCTATCAGAAGTCTAAACACTTAAACCCCAGACCTACATACCACAGCTACCTATACGTAGTCTTTAAGTGGTAGGTGGGTGGGTGCGGGGTGGAAGGGGGAATGGAGAGCCTAAAAAGAAAGTTTACATACCTTAATGAAGCAGTATGCTTTGGAACTGCCCTTTGAGTACAACAGCACCTAGTCATACGTGACTCTTCAAATTTAAATTAATTAAAATTAAATAAAATTATTAGTTCAGTTTCTCAGTTACATTAGCCACATCTCCAGTGCTCAAAAAGCCATATATGACTTGGGGCTACCATATTGGACAACTCAGATATAGAACATTTCTGTCATTCAGAGAACTCTACTGGACAGCATTGCTTTGGAGTCAAAAAGAAGTGAGTTAGAATCTTGACTTCATCATTGTGATTGTTGTCAGTAAGATTATAAAAGAAGGAAAACTTAGTAAAGTATTTCCAGCAAAAATAGTTTATGATTTTTGGTATTTAAAAGGTAACCTGTTCACTCTGAAAACTTAGTAATTTATTTTTTTATTTAATCTTTATTATATTTTTTCCCATTACCACTTAGTCCCCTTATGCTGCACTCCCCCCAAGCAATCACCACACTGTTGTCCGTGTCTATGAATCCTTTTTCCCTTTTGCTCAATCCCTCCGTTCCCTAACCTTCCTCTATCCTCCCAGTTGTCCTTCTGTTCTCCATCTATGAGTCTGTCCCCATCTTCCTTGTTAGTTCAGTTTGTTTATTAGATTCCAAATATGAGTGAAATCATACAGTATTTGTCTTTGTCTGGCTGGCTTATTTCACTTAGCATAATGTTCTCTATCCACACTGCCACAAAAGGTAATGTAGGGCAATACTTTCTTCTTTTTTACAGATGAGTAGTATTCCATTGTGTAGTATTTTTATCCACTCATCTGCTGATGGACACTTGGGCTGCTTCCATATCTTGGTGATTATAAATAACACAGCAGTGAACATAAGGGTGCTTATGTTCTTTCTGATAGTGTTCTGGGTTCCTTTGGATATATTCCCAGAAGTGGGATCACTGGGTCAAACAGCAGATCCATTTTTAATTTTTTGAGGTATCTCCATACAGCTTTCCACAGTGGCTGCACCAGTCTGCATTCCTACCAACACTGAAAAAGGGTTCCCCTTCTTCCCCATCCTCATCAGCACTTGTTGTTTGTTGATTTATTGATGATAGCCATTCTGACGGATGTGAGATGATATCTCATTGTGGTTTTAATTTGCATTTCTCTGATAATTAGTGACCTTGAGCATCTTTTCATATGTCTATTGGCCATCTATATGTCCTCTTTGGACAAGTGTCTGTTCAGGTCCTTTGTCCATTTTTTAATTGGGTTAGGGGTTTTTTGGTGTTGAATTTTTTAAGTCTATAAATTTTGGATATTAACTCCTTATCAGATGTATGGGCAAATATGTTTTCCCATTCTGTGGGTTGTCTTTTTTTATTTCGTTGATGTTTTCCTTCACTGTGCAAAACTTTTTAGTTTGATGTATTTCCATTTGTTTATTTTTTCTTTGGTTTCCCTTGCCCGGGGAAGATATATCCAATAAAATAATTGCTATGAGCAATGTCCAAGATTTTGCTGCCTATGTTCTCTTCTAGGATTTTTATGGTTTGGGGCCTAACATTTAATTTGTTGATCCATTTTGAATTTATTCTTGAGTGTGGTGTAAGAAGGGAGTCTAGTTTCATTTTTCTGCACGTATCTGTCCAGTTTTCCCCAAACCGTTTATTGAATAAACTATCTTTAGCCCATTGTATGTACTTGCTTCCTCTGTTGAATGTTAATTGACTATAAAGATGTGGCTTTATTTCCGGACTCTCTTTTCTGCTCATTTGATTTATGTGTCTGTTTTTATGCCAGTACCATGCTGTTTTGATTACTATGGCCTTATAGTATAATTTGATATTGGCAGTGTGATATCAAACTTGGAGGTAACTTTATTCTTTCAAAGGATCAATGGTGCTATGCAGGACCTTTTGTGGTTCCATATAAAGTTTTGAAATATTTGTTCTAGTTCTGTGAAATATGTCATGATTTTTGGTATTTTGAATCTTGATAGGAATGGCACTGAATCAGTAGATTGCTTTGGGTACATTTTAATGATTTTAATTCTCCCTATCCATTAACACAGTATGTGCTTCCACTTAACTTGTATCTTCTATTTATTTTTTCAGTGTGTTATAATTTTCTGAGGATAAGTTTTTTACATCCTTGGTTAGGTTTATTCCTAAGTATTTTGTTCTTTTTGTGGCCATTGTAAATGGGATTGTTTTCTTAATTTCCCTTTCTGTTAGTTATTAGCATATAAAAATGCGGCTGATATCTGGATATTAATTTTGTATCCTGCTACTTTGTTGAATTCATTTATCAGTTCTAACAGTTTCTTGGTAGAATCTTTGGGGTTCTCTGTGTACAGTATCACATCATCTACAAATAATGACAGCTTTACTTCTTCCTTTCCAATTTGGATGCCTTTTGTTTCTTCTTGTCTGATTGATGTGGCTAAGACCTCTAGTACTATGTTGCATAAGAGAGGTGAAAGTGGACATCCCTGTCTTGTTCCAGATCTTAAGAGGAACACTTGTAGTTTGCCTGTCAAATATGATGCTGGCAGTGGATTTGTCATATATGGCCTTTATTTTATTTAAGTATGTTCCCTCTGTTCCCACTTTGCTGAGTTTTTACCATAAATGAGTGCTGGATTTTATGAAGTACTTTTTCTGCATCTCTTGATATGATCATATGGTTTTTATCCTTCATTTTGTATTAGCCATTTAGTTTAAAATACTATAGAACTCTTGGTCACTGGCTCCTTTTTGTTTGTTTTTTTTTTTTTTTTTCAGAACTAGCTATATACAATATGGCAAGGATTTCCTGAAGTATATGCACTCTAATTTATCAAGCTCAAATGACACCCTTCTGGCCTGCTGGTCTCTTACATACTTGAATCTTTTAGGAACTACTAAGCCCGATCTTGTCATAGCTAGGAAACAGATTTCCTATTGCTCATAAAGATAACTGTTATATTTGAGTCTGATTGAGATTATATATGAACAGTTTTAAAAGGTGAGAAATCAATATAGTGAGATGGCTAAGAGCCTGAGACTGGGAATTAGACTAGAGTACAAATCCAGCTTATCTATTTATTCTCTCTGTGTGATTTTAGGAAGTCAGTTATTTAATCTATTGGTCTTAATTTCCTTATTAGCAAAAGGGGGATGCTACTACTATCTCATGGGGTTGCTTAGAGGATTAAATGAGGTAGTGCACATAAAGTGTTTAGCATAGTACTTGGTAAAGAGTAAAAAGCCATTAATTTTCATTAACTTTTAAACTAATACTGTAAGTATTTGTAATTTAATAGTATCTAAGAAGTATGGTATATTACAAATTTTCCCATTAAGCCATGGAACATAGTTAAATTAATCTACAGTGTACACAGTGTGATTACTTACTACTTTTTTTGGTTGTGGGTTTAATGTAAATTAATTTTTAAATCCTAATACTATACTACATGGAAGAATCAGTATTTGAAAATCAACATTTACCTAAATAACAGCAATAAATGGGAAGAATATCACAAGCATAGCTTGAACATTAATATTTTTATGTCATGTGTATAGAATAAATGAAGGTTTTTAATTTTTTTGTTCATTTTTATGTGATTTTAGTCTGAATCTAAACTTTATAATGGCTCGGAGAGGGACAGTTCAACTTCAAGCAAGCTCACAAAAAAAGAATCTCTCAAGGTTAGTTTCCACAGTTATTTCATGACTAACACTCTGTTTTACATGTGCTTTTGAAAGTAGGCTAATAAGATAAATAAAAATGTCTTCCTGAAAGAAGAAAAAAATCCAGGCAGGCACACATAAAAAATATCAATATTTGTATGACATTCTGGAGTCAACTGAAAAGGCTGCATAATAACTATCCCAGAGCTCCTCCATGCCTTAAGTGGCCACTGCTGGGGCTGAGAACTAGCTATCTCTGCAGAGCTGTGCTCCAGTCATGCACACCAGTGGGTTATGGGGCACCTGATGGGCAGCTCTGGTACACTTTGAAATTCGAGATTACCAACTGCTAGGTCATGAGCTGAATTTGGCCCATGGGTAGATTGTATAATAAGTCCTCACCTAATATTGTCAGTAGGTTCTTGAAACTGTGATGAATGATGTATGACAAAACCAATTTTACCATAAGCTAATTAATATAAACGAGTTAAATTCCTACAGCATCTCATTACCATCATAACAAAACAGTGTTGAACAAAATGTTATTTGAGGGCCTGCTGTATTTTGTTTGACCTACACAGTGTTTTGAAAATTCAGCAATCACCAGTTCAGATTTCCAGGTTCTCTTAAGAAATGTGCAATATGAGGGCTGCCTTCCAGATTGGCCACTGATTCTGGAGCCTAAGGAACACATGCTTTCCAATGACTCTGATCCCTGTGTAGTCTCTTTTACCCCTCCCCACCCCCATATCTCATTTTGTATGCATTTGCAATTTCATATTAAATCTGTTAATTCAGATATGCATGATAATAAAGACCAAAAGTCTACAGTGTGTTTTGTCTGTAGAGTTATTAAAATCTTATTATTTGTATGCAATTTCTTTACCATTAAGTGAAAATAGGAAGATTTTATATTACAGTTAAAAAGTATATATATCACAGATAGGTTACCACCACTCTTCTCCCATTCATGTAATAACAACAAAGTAGTAATGGGACTACATTAATTCACTGCTGCTTTCCCATATTATCACAGAACTGGCTTAAGAAGGTAAAACTTTGATATTTTGAATGAATTAATTTCCTTGTTGTGGTTTCTTAATTATTTTTTATATATTTGTGTCAGGAAAGAGCAGAATTGTCCATTGTAAACAATTGCTGCATTGTTCATAATTTGAAAAAACTGCCAACGGTAGATTTCCATCAGTATGAGAATATTAATATGTTAAGAAAAATTGTAGCCTCAATTATAGCATGGTGGTTAAGAGCATGTATTTTAGAGCCAGTCTGCCTCTGTTTGAATCCTGCCTCCATGACTTACTAGCTCTGTGATCCTGGCCAAGCTACTACCTGTGCCTCAGTTTTCTCTTTGTAAATTAAGGATACTAGTAGTCCTACTTCCCAAGGTTATTGTAAAGGTTAAATGAGGTAATAAGTGTAAAGTGCTTAGAACTATTACTGGTACACAGAATATACCCAGTAAATGTTAGCTCTTATTATTTATACTAGGAATTCTTTGTAGAAATTTAAAAAATGAGGTGGTCATGGAACTGCTCCAAAAAATATTGAATGGGAGAAAAAAATTGAATATGTTTATAAACTCTAAAAAGGAGAAGCTATATATTTTTATAAACTGTATACATAGCAAAGGCATGAAAAAATACTGTTTTCAAAAAGGTTAACAGTGGTCAATTCTGTGGATTGGAATAAGATAGGGTATAATAAAGATGGCATTTTAGCTTTATTTGTGTTGTTTAAAATTTTTACCATGAGATTATATTTATGTATTAAGTAATTTTAAAAATGTAAAATTCTTTAAAAAGATACAGAGAACTGGACTAGTGATCAGGAAAACATAGCTTTTAACCTTACTTCTCTAAAAATTTCTACCAGTTCTCACGAAAAAAACAAAACAAAACAGAAAAACTAGTTCTTTATCCTAAGATGGTAGATTTCTAAAAGAGGGTTAGAATTTTATACTCTACATTCTATACGCCTAAAATTTTTAAAGAGAAATTGCTCATTTCTAATGAATTTTTAATGTTTCTATTATTTCTGTAAAATAGGTACAAAAGAAAAATTATCGAGAAGAAAAGAAAAGAGCCACAAAGGAGTTACTCAGTACAATCACAGATCCTTCTGTTATTGTTATGGCTGATTGGTTGAAGGTCAGTTTGTATTGAATCTTTACCTACTGGAATAGGAGAGCCCAGAGTGCACTAAAGCCTACAAGACATAAATAACTACTAGCATGATTGTTTTTCACTGACAAACTATTAATTGTATCCCAGAGGGTCTCTGTTCCAATCTTAATGAGAAGGAACCTTAATGTTGTCTCTCTTGACACAACATCAAGTATGCATAGCAGTTCTTTTAAAAAGGCTTTTTGATTTG
Organism: Trachops cirrhosus; assembly: GCA_028533065.1. Lineage (NCBI taxonomy): Eukaryota > Metazoa > Chordata > Mammalia > Chiroptera > Phyllostomidae > Trachops > Trachops cirrhosus. Next base: position 63,599,486 of record CM052539.1, on the reverse strand, counting down.
TATGACATTATATAGTCTAATCAATATGTTGTAAAGTAATTTTTTGCTTGCTTTTTAAATTATCATTTAGTATTATTGTAGACTTGGTATATACATTATTGAGAAGATTTGAGACAAAGTTAATACTAAAATTATCATTTGAAAAGGATTAGTGTTCAGAGAAATGTACATGTCGCTGTTCCTGTACCTTACCTTTTTTGGTGTCTGTTTATTACCACTTATTTTTATTTCTTTTTTTATCATCTCCGTCACTCTATCCTCTTTCTCGTTCTTATCTGAAGAATGTTTGGTAGTAATATTTCAGGCTAAGGCTAACTTTAAGGATCATCTTGTAAAGACCCTGACTCCTAAGAAGTTTTGGTACCTGGCATTGACCTAAAAATTACCCCAGCCCTGGAAGGTTTTCACTTTCCCAAAGAGTTGATACAGTCTCCAACCTAAAATCTTCATGAGATCTGTCATTGAAGTTCTCTTACTAACATAGGAAGAACTTCGTGATGGTTTCAAGTAATGCTAGGGTCTTCAGTGTTGTGCTGAAAACACCTTCTAATTTTGGTTCTGCTTCAAAGACTTTAAGCTACAGATCTTACTTGGGTTTTTCAGGGCTAAACCTACTCTTGTCTTTTGACATGGGATTTCCCAACCAACTCTCCAAAACTTCCTAACACATTGCCCTGGCTGACTTTCTAAGTCTTACCTTCATTTTGATAAAATATCCATATTTTACTATCACATCACCGAGATCCAGAACCATATCTCAGAGTAACTCTTATCTTTCCATCTCTTTTACATATACACACACGTACCTTTTCTTCAAGATATTCTCTTTTTTTTAATGCCTGGCTTCAAACTCCTCCTAAGTTTTTCTTGTTTAGAGTTACTGTGGTATGCCTCTTTGGGGAGTTTGAGAGCCCTATATGTATTTCATAATTTACATAAGTGCAATGATAGAATAGATGTTTTACAGTAAATGAAACTGAGGGTAATTCCTAGTTTTTAATCTCAGTATTATATTAAGCATCTTTTTCAGTATTTTGAATTTAGTGACTTGCATAGAAACACTTTTAATGGATTACAGAAATAGAATAGGAAAAACTAGCTATAGACTTACTTTTGACATAGCATTAAACCCTAGGATGAGGAACATTTTATAAGACTAGAGAAATTTATGTAACTTGTGTTTTAAATTTACCCAAGAAGTTTATATGGCACACTCTATGTAATTACTTAGAATCATGTAATTTAGAAAAGGTCATTATAGGGCTGGATGTTCTTCCTTCTCTCTACCACTCGTCAAATATTTAGGGAATAAATTCCTAGTGTGTGCTAACTATTTTCAGTACTCTTTATGTAGTAGTAGGGGGGTAAAATCTTAAAAGGTGGAATAATCTTATATTAACAGAAAAAAATTATAGCTATTTTAGATGCTAAGAGGCAAATCTTGATATCAGGGAAGTATATTTTAGTAGCCCTTGACCTGACCTGGAGGGTTAGGAAAACCGTTCTACTTAGTATATAGTATTTTGAAACTATTGACCCAATTCTCCTGCTAGAATTTAAGATCCTCAGAAGCAATATTCATACTATTGTTTTAACTTTATTTTTATTGTTGACACTGTTACTGTTACAGATGTCCCCCTTTATCCACTTCCTCCCACCCCCTTCCCTCAGGACATCACCACACTGTTGTCTGTGTCTATGGGTTGTGCATGTATGTTCTTTGGCCAATCCTTTTACCTTCTTTCATCCAGTCCCCCCAAGCCCCTCCCCTCTGACAGCTATCATTCTGTTCCATGTATCTGTGCCTCTGTCTCTGTTGTGTTTGTCAGTTTACTTTGTTCATTAGATTCTATATAGAAGTGAGATCATAAGATATTTGTCTTTCACAGACTGGCTTATTTCACTTAGCATAATAATCTTCAGGTTTGTCCATGCTGTCACAAAAGGTAAGAGTTTCTTCTTCTTTGTTTTTTTATCAGTGCTTGTTATTTAGTAGCTTTAAAAAATATCCATTGACTCTAACTTGTTCATTTTTCTGGAAATTTTAGATTAAAACATACTGTTTACCATTACTTAGTTTGTATCTTGTGGAGCAGAAAGAGAAAAACAGAGCTTTATTTCTTAAATTCATTTTCTATAGATTCGTGGTACTCTCAAGAGCTGGACCAAGTTGTGGTGTGTGTTGAAACCAGGGGTGCTACTGATCTATAAAACCCAAAAAAATGGTCAGTGGGTAGGAACTGTCCTTCTGAATGCCTGTGAAATCATTGAGCGGCCATCAAAAAAGGATGGCTTTTGTTTCAAACTTTTTCATCCTTTGGAGCAGTCTATTTGGGCCGTGAAGGTAAGCATTTGTTACATAGGTAAAAGGTAAAACGACAATCTTTGAGTAGAACAGAGATAAATCAATTAATCTAATGATTGTTCTTCTCTGCCAACACTTATAAATTTATTTTTGTTTTCAAGGGCATTATTCCTCTGTCTCTACTCACAATGAAATGCACACTAAAAGTCCTTTTTACCGTTAAGATCTAACTTAAAATTTTCTCCAGAAAATGTTTTTCTAATTTATATTGTACCTTAATTATCTCTTTGCAATGCGGATTCAGTTTGTACTTAAAAAAAATTGCAATGAATAATCTTGCTTTGTAACATTGTATCATGTTTACTCTGTTGTTCTCTTTATCAAAATTGTAAGATCCCCTAGAACAGAAGCTGCCATTTATTTTTTTGGTTTTTCCTGTGGTGATGTAAATATGTGCTAAGAAGAAGCCTATAAGCAGTCACAGTCCTACTTACTCTTGAGATGCAACTTTCTTTGAAGATGGAGCTCTAATGCTTTATCCAGGGGTGTCAAACTCTTTTTCACAGGGGGCGGGGCACGCCAGCCTCGCAGTTGCCTTCAAAGGGTGAAATTTTAGGACCATATAAATGTAACTACTCCTCAACAGTTAAGCGGGAGCTCAGCACTGCCTCTGCCGCTGGGTAGAAACAAGGTGCCGGGCCAGATAAAACAAGGTGGAGGGCAGGATTCAGCCCGTGGGCCTTGTGTTTGCTACCTGTGCTTTATACCTAAAAAGCATTACTGTGGTCACTCCTCTATTATAATAGCAGAAACTTAATCATGAAAGTAGAAATGCCTTTAACTACCAAGAAATTCTACAAATAGTAGATATGCTAACGAATAAAATGAGTCTCATTTAAGTTTTTACAAAGCAGTCATTGTTTTAATTTGAAAGAAGGTCAGTTACTTTTGAATAAAGGGTTTAGGACTCCTTTCAGGAAAACCACCTAATTGAGATGAAGGCTAGGTAAAAGTAGTTTCAGCTTTTAAATACTTTTGGTATTCTTTAATTAGGCAATATACATATGCCTAGGAAAAAACAGGAAGTTTTACTTTTATTTCAGTAGTCTGGAGTCAGAAATAAATTTAGGATTACAGAGTTAGTTTCATGCTGGAATTAGATATTTCCCATAAGGGAAAGATTTTAAGCCATACAACCTGTGGTGTTTATATATAATGTGATTCTCAAGTGAAAAAAAACTTATTCTTAAAACTTTATATATTGCATTTATTCTTTACTACTACTCTAAGGAATAATAAGAAATTTTTAAAAATCATTGATTTTTCTGTTACTTCATTTTGAATCTGCATCTTTACTTTTAAATGTTTATGTACTTCTTGAAGTTCATTTTATTCCTTCATCTGACAACCAAAAAATTATTTTTTTCTATCAAAATTATACTATAAATTCAATCCTCAGATTTTGTTTTAATATTTATTTATTGGTTTGAGAGAGAAGGAAAGAGGGAGAGAGAGTGAGAGAGATTTGATTCACTTGTTCATATATTCATTGGGCTATTCTTATATATGCCCTGACATCAGACCTGCAACCTTAGCGTAACAGGATGATGCTCTAACCAACTGAACCACCCAGCCAGGACTTCTCAATCCTCAGATTTTCTTTTCTAGATAAGAACTATGTGCACCTAAGGTTAGCCTTGGTGATGCTAATTACTGTAGAGCTCTTGGTGGCATATACGTCCAAAACAAATAATCCCAGCCAACAACAATAAAATTCCTTTTTCTTTCTTGCTTCTGGTTAAATAAAGTTAGCTTTTACAGTTGGTATTCATAAACAAGTATATCATTGGTTATAAAATGGAGCTTTATTTTTTCCCTAGACCTAATAAAAAGTCTTTTTTCTTTTTCTTATAAATTATAACTACCATATATTTCTAGCTGTTTCTTTGTGGGCGTCTAGAAATTAAGTATTTTTTTCTAGTAGTATATGTGGGATAGAAATTCTCTGTCAAAAAGTAAAGTTTTATCTAGTATGGTAAAATTTTGGTTTCCCTTTAATATGTGAACAATGTACAGAAATAATGTTTAATGATAACTATTATAAGGTGTTCACTTTTTGATAAAGAGGTATATTTGTTGGAAGAGGAAGACTTTCCTTAATGCTCAACATTTACTTTCTCAACAAGCATGAAATTAAAGCCTGTTTGCTTTTAAATTGTAATCCATGCCTAACTTAGATTGTTACCAGTAATAATAGATAATGCAAAGTTAAGATCTCATAATACTGTATGCCATTTATTTTGCTTATTTTTATTTTATTTGGTTATTTTAAGGGTCCCAAGGGCGAAGCAGTGGGGTCTATAACTCAGCCTTTACCCAGCAGTTACTTGATCATCCGAGCTACTTCCGAGTCAGATGGTAAATACAGGTTTTAATGGATTGGATTTTGGTCTCATTTTTAAGGGTTTATTTAATAAACCATTGTGTGTTTTCCTTTGGGAAAAAAAACTGTCTTTAATATGGTATTTGCAGCAGGCGTGTTATAATCAGAAATTGCTTAGAACACCAATATTTCTTTAACTTGGTAGACAACAGAGGAATCTGATAGGAAGGAAGCTTTGGATAATAGACTGTTAAATTAGCAGCCTAGAGTTTTCTTCTTAATCCTCCATTAACCTTTTAACATCTTTTTTTACTTGGTTAGTGCTCTCTGTGGTAGCTCATTAAGTTTTATTGTTTTAGAGGTACATTCAATACTACTTGTATTGTACCACTAAGTATGAACATTTATAAAACACATACAACGGTTAAGTTTTTTTAACCTAAGACATTTTTCTGTACTTATTAACTTAATAGTTAATTCCTGAAGCAAATACAGGCAGAACAAAACTTATTTATTTCAAATCAAAGTAACTTTTAAACCTTAATAATTGATCATAGATTTCTGCCTCACTTTTATGTTTTATAATTTAGACTAGCCTAGCCTAAGGAATCTGGTAACCTTCTCACGTTTACTTTTACCAGATAGTTATTTTTAAAATTAAAATATCATGGACATGAGCTTTTGTTATGAAGGTATTTTATTTGGCTGATATTTCCAGCCAATGTTGAAACAAATATGTATGAATTTTAAGTGAACTAATATTTTTTCTGCTAATTATAGTTCTAAATTTTAATTTAAAACATAAGGTTACTAATGTTTCTACTAATAGGACACTATTGTACAGACATTTTCCTGACTTAAAATTTTTCATACATATAAGTAGAATGTATCCCAAACCTGGGGATAGATCTACTGTTGACAACAAAGGATTATTTTAATTAGTTTATTTATAGTACAAACATAATAATGCCTTCAGTATATTTTATGTACCTATTTTGGTACCTTCAAATTATACTACATATTAATGTTCTAAGATTTTAAAAATAAGATATATGTATTTTCATTAGCTCTGTTTACCAATGTGTACTATATTTTCTTCACTTACCAGTAGTTTCTAAATATTTATAGTATGTAAAATCACATACATGATAAACTGAAAAATTGGATTAAAAATCCTTGTATAAGACTTTATGCTCAAAATAACTTTTCCAGTGCATTTTTCTAAAGGAATAATAGTGAATAATAATTAAAGGCTAACAGTGTTAAATTTAGACAGATGCTAGTTTTTATAGTTTCTTGAATTATACTGCTTATGAATCTGTGATCTTCTAGGAAGGTGCTGGATGGATGCTTTGGAGTTGGCTCTGAAATGTTCTAGTCTTCTTAAACGTACAATGATCAGGGAGGGAAAGGAACATGACCTAAGCATTTCATCAGAGAACACACATGTGACTTTATATGGCTTACTACGTGCTAACAATCTCCACAGTGGTGACAACTTCCAGTAAGTAGATATTGCCCCTGATTTGGTGATTATTTTAGAGGCCATGTTGTTCGCTAGGTTAGTTGTCAGGCTTAGAATTTTTGTAGTGTATCTAGGATTGAAACTTAGCTGTCTTCTTACTATATGGCCTAAGACCAGGTTTAAGATTTGTTTAGTTACATTGATAAGGTATAGAAAGTTATTTCCTTGATCCTAGCTAATGTAAATTATTTGTTATTTCCCAAATGCAACCATGCTATCCACCTTGTCTTTGTGCATGGTATTCCCTTCATTAAGAATGATTTCTAGGCCCCCTTGCTCTTTTGTGTTATTATAAAACTATGTATTCTTAAAGAGCAGTCTCAAATATCAGATCATATGTGAAGACTTTCATGCCTCTTAACCATGAAATAATATAATCTGCTCTTCTATTGCTGTTCTGTAGCACTTTTTTTTTGTAATACCACCAGACTTGTTCTTCCTGGTATTTGTGGAATTCTATTATATTGTGTTTCGAGTTGGAATTGTCTCTTACTGTGGTATTATCCCCTGAAGCATTTAATACTAAATGCTAGTAGTTAATACTAAAAAAATATTTCTCCAAGGGAAACTAAAAAATATTTCTTCAGGTAAATTCAGTGCTTTGTTTGAGGTTCAGATCTCTTTGTTGCTTTGTAGGAAAAACATTAGACTTTCCCTTTTCTTCCCTTGTCCCAATGCTCAGTTTCTGCTCTGCAGCCACTTATTACTGTCAGCATTAGGTTGCTGTCCTCAAAGTTGTTAGACTGCTACTCTTCTCTATGTGACCTGAAATTACCATTTTGTTTTTCCTTATCCTTTTGCTTGACTCTTTTCCTTCACTCTTTGAAAACTTATATTTCCTGACCTTTTACATCCATTCTTTGCAGAATTATAATCTGGAGTTTTTTCTTAACCCTCAGAACAAAAATTTGAATGGGATTAGATTGGGGATGGGAGCACAACTTATATAGAAATGGGTGTTTTGGGGGGGGGGCTCTTCCTGAAATTTTTTTTCTCAAAGTTCTTCAGTTGTAAGCTATTCATTGTTTTTGTTGCATACTGGGTAACCTTTAAATGCCCTTATTTGGAGACCTTAAAAATTCATCTGCTTCACCTATTCATTAAATTTTGAAGCCCCTTTTCTGTGTAAGATACCATACATTTTTGTGTATTACTTCCCACATTGTGAATAGGCAGATGAAGCTGAAATGATCCTAAATTTGAATCTAGTACAACAGTTGATTAGCTATGTGATTCTGAAGAGTTGTTTTGTGTCATTTGAAACCTATAAAATTCTGGATAACTATAAATATTAGGAAAAAAAGAATAACATAAACAGCCAAAGGAGAGATGCTTTAGGGTAATATAGGATCAGAATTTATAGGATTAAAACATAGCATCTTTCTAGGGAATCAGGGAGAGGATCAATATAACAGATTTATATAAAAGTAGAATCAACATACCAACATATTTATTTGGCTGTATGACAGAAAATGAGCTGAGAACTGAAGATTCAGAGATAAGAGTGGTGGGAGCCTAGCTTTGGAACTTAAAGTCTGCTTGGATGTAAGGGACAGGCAGTGTGTGAAGTTAAAGAAGATTACCAAACTTTAAGCCTGAGTGATAGGGAAGATGATGGTAAAGTAAAACAAAGGACCATGTTTGGGAGATAATAATTTATCAAATATTGTACATGTTGAGAATACATGTACCTGTTGAGGTCCCAGGACATAGATGATACCAGCCAAGCATTTAAAAACATGGGTCTAAAGCTTACCTGTGTGCATGGGTTTGGAAATCAAATAAAAATTGGATAACTTGCCAAAGGAGAGAGAAGATAGAGAAAATAAAAAAGAAGCAAGGAGGATAAATGTATTTAAGGGTAGAAGGAATTAAGAGGGATCGAAGAGCTTAAAAAATACAACTACAATTGTACATGGAGCCCAAGTATTAAGATTATTTTAAGGAAAATAATCAGCATCTAAGTCCAGTGATGCGGAGAAGTCAAAGGAAGTGACAATTAGATGAGGCCATTGGATTTGTTAACTAAGCCATCATTTAGTGACCTTTAAGGAAACAGATTCACTGGACTTAGGGGAGTGTAAACCAGATTGTGAGAGGTAAAAGAGAGACTAGATGGTAAGAAAGGAGAGAGAGCAATTTGAGACTACTTTTTAAAATATATGATCATTAAGGGAAAGAAGGAAAATAACATGTATATAAATACAAATTTCTATTAGTAATTCTCTGATTAAAATCCAAAGAAATGAAGATTTTAGAAAAATAGAGCCTAACATAGAATCAAATAGGACTTCTTTGCTCTGATACTATTTCAGCATTGCTAAAATATCAATTATATATAATGGCATCATGTATTCATTTGTGAAGTACTTTAGGGTTCATCCCTATAAGAATTTTATGCTCAGTGAAACCCACAGATACTTTCCTAAATAAGAAATTTCTAAATTAAAAAATTTGATTCTGTAAGTGAGGTTTTTTTAATATTCTTTTGTTCAGATTATTAACCCTGAACACTTTAGGGTTAGTGTAAACAGGGTTGGTTATAGCCACTTATCAACGTTAGATTACAGGTTCATTTCCTCAGGCTAATATTTTTATTTCCAATTCCCCTTGGACCTTTTTCTCAAGATTAAGCTGATCAGTCAAGTATTAAATACCTATAATTACTTACCTTTTACATTTTCTAATCTTATTCTTGGACTTATTTTAAGTAACTTTGGAAACCTTTACAAGCAGAAAGCCATGCTTCATTTCAGTTCATTTGAAAGTCTCTCTGATGATTATGACTTGAAGTTTTCCTTCAGACCACAAGTGACAATGAGGTTGATTCAAGTGATGATTATTGCAAAAAAAATTTGTGTGCAAAGAAAAAAATCTAGCAAGAGATAGCCTAAAATTTTGCTTTTGGACAATTTCAGCCCCAGGTGGTAGAGAGCCAAAAGTTCAGTGTCATATTTTTTAACATTTTCCTAGATTTTTACTTAACTTCTCTGTGCCATTTACTAATCTGTAAAGTGGGAATAATACTACCTCTCTCATAGGGTTATTTTGACCATTAAATAACTAAAACTATATAAAACACTAAGAACAATGCCTGGCACATAGTAAATTCTCAGTAAATGTTTCATATCCATTCTTATTATAAGTAAATATTCTTAACCTCTTTATACTCCCTTCTAATAATTCTTTTTCTTAAGGTTAAATGATAGTGAAATTGAACGACAGCATTTTAAGGACCAAGATATGTATTCTGATAAATCTGATAAAGAAAATGATCAAGAGCATGATGAGTCTGACAATGAGGTGATGGGGAAAAGTGAAGAAAGTGACACAGACACATCAGAAAGACAAGATGACTCATACATAGAACCTGAGCCTGTTGAGCCTTTAAAGGAGACCACCTACACTGAACAGAACCATGAGGAACTAGGAGAGGTAAAAGTCTGTGATTTTCAGAGATTTGGGGTTTCTGATTCTTGAAAATTTTCAAACGAAATTTAATATATTACTTGTTTGGCCTATTATTTATTTTTCAAAAAATATTTCTGTAAGACATTTTATTTTAAAAGTTGCATATATATGAAATATGTCAGGATTTATAAACAACTAAAAACATGGTACTCAGAAATATGAATATAGTCTATTAAATTTAAAGTTTACATTTCCTTCAGGTTTGCTTTTGAAATAGGATGCTGCTAGATGTCTCTGCCAGATACAAAGTAAATTGCAAGGAAACGTGAATTTATCACTTTCTTATTATTGCTAGTTCACAGAATTAATAACAGTATAATGGAGTATAATATTATTGTAATGGATTCTTTATTTATGAGTATATGATTCACTTTTATGTCTCTTACCATTTTCATTTTTACCTAAATTTTATAGCTATAGACTTTATTTATTTAATGGGTTATTTTCACTTCTTAAGATTGCTTGGAATGGTCAAAAAGAGAGTTCAGACTTTCAACATTAGTTGCCTTTTCTACACATCTATGTGTCTGAAATAAACATAATATTTCAGTATTTTTGTTAATTGCTAAAGGCAGGTGAGGCTTCTCAAACAGAAACTGTGTCTGAAGAAAACAAAAGCCTTATCTGGACACTGCTGAAACAAGTCCGGCCTGGCATGGACTTGTCCAGGGTGGTTCTGCCTACATTCATTTTGGAACCTCGTTCGTTCCTGGATAAACTTTCAGATTACTACTATCATGCAGATTTCTTATCTGAGTAAGTAGATTCTTATTTCTTAAAATAGAAGATAACTCCATGGTTTTAGAGATTTTTCAGAGTTTTATTCAGTGGTCATGCCTTACCAAAACTGGGCTATTGGGTGGGTTGGCTGGAATGGGAGTAAAGGATAGAAACTGTACTTGAATAATGATTAAAATTTTAAAAAAATTAAAAAAGAATTGGGCTGTAATGAGATATCACTCTTTTCACCACTCCTATAGTCGACCTTAAGAAGAAGCATATTTAATACTTTGGCATACTGTTTTCAGTTGAATTGAGAGATCACAAGCTTGAAGAGGACAGGACTTCTACCCCTCACCTGGCAGCACTGCTCTCATAGGCTCCCTGAGTGTTCACTGGCCTAACACAGGGAGAGAGAGCTGGCATTCTTTGTTCTCCCTCGCTTCAGCCGGTGTTTAGGTCCCATTCTGGGGCTTGTGCTTTTGTTTATACTTACTATCTCAGCATGCTTGTGAGGCATATATGTACAGCTTACCCAATCTGGAATGCCCACCAGTTGCTGGCTCTTGGCATAAATCCCTACTTTCATCTTTGCTTTTTTTCCTGCCAGCTGATCCTGGGTGTAATTCTGAACAAGGCAGGCAGAAAGGAAGTGGAAGAGGAACTGTCTATCTCTGTCCCAACAGTTGTTTGGAGAAGCAGTAAAAGACAGCGATTTTGTATATACCTTTCCAAGTTTCACCATTCCAGCTGCAGTGGTGTTTCAAGGCACTGTGTTTTCTAAGATTCTAAATTCTGGCCCTGTGACCTGATTTTTGGATTCTGTATAAATAATCTGTATTCTGTTTATTAGTTGCATTATTAATATATTAGTTGTATTAGTAGTATTGCAAAAATGATAAACTGAATCAAAAATAATTGATAAGTTGTGGGAGATTTTTGCAAACTGATTCATAGACAAAGTGTTGAGCTCCATAAAATAAAAAGTGCTTATACAAAGTGATTGAAAATGATCAACAATCTACTAGAAAAGGAGTGGAGGAAATGACTAGTTTAAAAATGAAGAAATAGAAATAGTCCCTAAACATGCACACCTCACATAAAATCAGAAAAATGAGATTCACACATAAGGTACTTTTTCATCTATCACATTGACCAGAAGTCCAAAGGCTTTAATACCCCATTTCTGTCTTATACTTTATTATATTTCTTTCTTTTTATCTGTCTTGATATTCATTTCTCTCAGAGTGTGAGATGGATTCCTATGAATCACAATAAGATCTTGAGAGATGTGCATTTTTCCCATATTGAAAGGTTGCACTTTCCTGGTAACAACACTATTTTATTGCCAAGGCTGTGTGCAGCCAGCACTCATACACTGCTGGGTAATGCAAATGAGCACAGTACCTGATGCGGATCCTGGCCAGCGGGATCTATGTATGTTGTGGCTGCTAGGAACAAATACACACAGACTACAGAAATCCTGTGGAGAAAAAGGATGGCACAGCCAGTCTCTAAGTGAGAGAGAGGGCCCCGACACCTGCCTGGACAGGCTTTTATTGCTTCTCTGGGTACATTACATTGAAGATGGTCCTCATTTACTATGCACAGGTTTGCTGCAGGGGATTATCTTTTACAGATAACAAAGGAAAGAATGCTGCTAATTACATCAAAGAGAAGGATGTTGCAGACCAAGGGGAAAAGTGGTTAAACTGGTTATACTTCATACTTGGGAGGCTGAGCACAGAGCTTAGGAAGTTACAGTAAGCACTTGCTGCCTCAATTCAGGGTGAGGGAGTTTAAGCAAAAGCAAGTCTCAAAGCAGTCTAGGTACAATGCAGGCCTGATTCCCCATGGGAAATCTTCTCTGTGGACATGGTCCTATGTGCCAACTCACTCCCTACTGGTTTTCCACCCGGAGGCTGAGCTACATTCCCACGCCACGGGAAACGGCTCCCTACAAGTACCTTTGAAGAGAATCTGGGAGTACTTACCAGAATTACAGATGCGTTGAGTCCTTTGATCCAGCAATCCTGTAGAGCTACAAATATAGCTCCACATATACAAATGACATATTGGGTTGGCCAAAAAGTCTGTTTAGTTTTTTCCATAAAAGGCACATTTTTCATTTTCACCAATAACTTTACTGATTTGGATATTTTGAGTATGTTGGCAATCTCCTGCTATTGGCTTCTAGTGGGTAGAGGACACAGGTGCTGCTAAACATCTTCCAATGCATAAGACAGCCCCATAGCACAGAGTTATTTGACCAAAATGTCAGTGGTACCTAGACACTTTCCAAACCACTTTTGACACATTTAATCAGTCACAGCACCTTCTCCATACACTGCACAAATCTTTTCTTGCATGTCAGATATGTTTTTACCTTTCTTGAAATAATAAAGCATAATATGCCAAAAATATTGCATATTTTATTCCATCTACAATATTAAAATGCCTGCACCAAAATTCACCAATTTTGATAACTTTTTTAAAAGCCGCACGCTGATATGACAGCTGTCACAATATGATCAAAAAAATTGTTTTGAATGAAGTTAAAGACAGCTAAGCACTACTAGAGCCATAGCATGGAAAAAACTAAACAAACTTTTTGGCTAACCCAACAGTACAAGATGAGATACTCAATTGTCCAGCCACAGCTGACTGGTTAATAATATATAGTGCTTCCATGCTTAAGGAAAAACTCCATAAGCAGGTAAGGAGGGATCTTCAGCATTGTGTGTGTGTGTGTGTGTGTGTGTGTGTGTGTGTGTGTGTGTGTGAAAAGCAAGATACAGAAGAATGTGTGTAATTTGATACTTTTTTTTAAACAAAAAAGACTACATAGTTTTTCCTTCATGCTTAAAGAAAACTTTATTTAAACAAAACTAAAAGAAGTTGCCTACAGGACATAAGTAGGAAGACTGGAGAGATGGGACAATGGCAAGACATGTGTACTTTTTTATATTACTTTGAGTTTTGAACTGTTTGTTCCATGTGTATGTAAAATATAAACTAAACTATTGTAGTAAGAGAATTTAAGTCAAGGTAGGAAGAGAGTGTTTGGAGGGTTGGTACTCCCAAAAAGTGCAGCCTTTCAACTTGGCACAACTGTCAGTAAGCTTAGGCCTAGCCTCTTCCCATCTTACAGTTTATCTTCAAAAATCACCACATTGAACCTTCACACATTCTTAAAAGGTATATAATAAATAGTTAAATTTTAACATAAACAAATAATAAATTAGCTTCTCAGTAGAATTCACTTCTGAAGTATACAATGTTTTGCAATGTTTACAGCATCAGCAAAATCGCAAGGGGCCACCTGAGTCAGGACTTCTAGATATTTTTTCTTTAAAATGAAAATGATCCTTTGATTACGTTATACAGGTAGAATTTGTTTGCTGTGGAAAATCAGTTGGTAGCACATAGGGAGAGTGAAGGCTAAAAATGGGTTAAAAACCATTTTGATTGTTTTGAATTATTTTGTATCTTCCATATTTGCGATTTGAAACTTCTGTGTTTTCTACAAGGGGTTAAAAAGACATACAATCCTATACTTAGGGAGGTGGTTTGTGCTGGAGAGGCTAACATCAGCTTGTTGTCCTCCCTCCATGTTACTACAGCACTCACCAGTTACCATTGACCTCTAATTAACATCAACAAATGAGAATAGACTAAATCAAGTGGATATGGCCCTTCTCTGACCTATGGGACTGAAGACCTGTTACAAAGTTGTTAATGAGGCTGCTTGGCCACTGGCACATTGTTGCCAATGCTAGGCATTAAACAATGCATGGATCTCAAAATCCTTTTTTTTTTTCCCTTCAATCACAATTTCTTACAGAAGCCTTAGCAACGTCTAGGGTTCTACAAAACCCCAGCTGAAAAATCTTGGTTTGGAGAGTTTTCAAAAACTATTTGAGAAAAGACCTGGGCAGCATGTCAAAGAATAGGAAAAATGGGAAAGAAAGTAACCAGATTATGAAAAATTCTTACAAACTGATGTATATGGTTGATTTTGCCATCTGTTTTAAATATGAATAATGCTTTTCAATCATATCTCATACTCACTTGTTGGCTTGATGAATATGGGAGAATTTGCGATATATTCTGTAAAATTTTTGTGTTTACCATTTTGTTTTTTAGGACTGCTCTTGAAGAAAATCCTTATTTCCGTTTGAAGAAAGTAGTGAAATGGTATTTATCAGGATTCTATAAAAAGCCAAAGGTAATGTTTATATTTTACTTTTTTCAGCCTCATATATATGAGTTCTCTATTTTTTTGTTAACTTCAGATTTATTAATAATTGCATTGCAAGGCCCTGAGTTAGCAAAATTGCAAAATACTTGATCACTTAGTCCTGTATTGTGATTGAAGTTATTTAACTTTATTTCATGTCACTACTGTGAAATTTTGTAAGGATAGCTCCCACATGATACAGCTAAAGCCATCTTGACTGGTTTAAACTATTTTGAATTTGCCATATTTGTAATTTGAAACTTGTATGTTTTTTACTAGGGACTGAAGAAACCTTATAATCCTATACTTGGTGAGACTTTCCGGTGTTTGTGGATTCATCCCAGAACAAACAGCAAAACTTTTTATATTGCTGAACAGGTATTAGAAATGTGTTTTACAGAAACAAAACTTGTTATTGGGATATTTTTAGAAGTTACTGGGGATATTTTTATAGAAAATATTAATTCAGTAAACTCACTATTGATTAACCTTTATTAATGAACATTTAGTAATCATTTTACCTTTTAGTACCAAGTACTACTAAATACATTATTCAAAAGTATTGCTATTAGAGTCATAAAATCCTGTAACCAAAAATAATTTTTTCTTCCCCAACCACCCATTTGCCAAAATTTTTCAGTATTTCTCCAGTACCTAAGTCAAATTCATATCCATTTGTGTGCATTCAAGGACTTCCATATCTTTTAAAATTTACCTCAAATTACATGCATTTCTGAGTCAAATCTGTCCATTCACAATTAGGTAACTCAATATTACACTTCTTTCTTTGCATAGTATTTTTAAATTTAATTTTCCCATCCCAATAATACTTCTCAGCTGTTCTTCATCTACATAAGCCCTGACCTGCTCATCTTTCATGATCCAGATGACTACAGCTCCTGGCAATTTCTCTCCTCTCAAATTTCTCTATTATTTTTTGTGATTGTTCATTAAGCTGTTATTTTAACACTTATATTAACTTTTTGTAGAATATTTCCCCAATTGAATTGTTAGCTTTTTGAATGTATACAGCTCCATAATACATCTCTTTATTGTACACATAGTAGACAGCCAGAAAATATTTATTTTTAATCTTTCATTAATTTAAATTTATGTACATCTATATTCATGATTGTTAATCTTCCCCGCATCCTAACAAACCTGAGGAATATGACATTATCTTAAAATAGTAACAGATCCTTATTATAATCATCATCACTTGGCCTGTAAGGAGAATGAGGAGACCATGAGGCATTTGAAAACCTTCCTCTTTCTTAGAAATTTTAATATACCCCTCAGATTGAAACCACTTATCTATATTAATTTTTTAATATAATAAAATGATTATTACACTTTAATTCACTATAATTCTTGTGAAGAGTTTGATTTAAGCTTTGTCTCATTTCAGAAAACATAAGATATATGTATATATATTAACATTATTAGATATCTTTAACGTACTTGTTAAAGCTTGGTTAGTTTCCTACACCTATTCATAATTTATATGAAGAATAGCCACTGTGTTAGTTACCAATTTCTGTATAACAAATTACTGCCAAAACTTAATGGCTTAAAGCAGCATTTATTATCTCATACAATGAAGTTCAGGAATCTGGAGGCTCCTTAGCTGGGTGGTTCTGGCCCAGGGTCTCTAATGTGGTTGCATTCAAGATGTCATCCAGCTTTGCAATCCTCTGAAGGCTTAACTAGGCTGGCAAATTCTACTTTCAAGCTCATCACATGGCTTTTGATAATAGGACTTAGTTGCTCACCACTTGGGCCTTTCCACTGGGTTGTTCACAATATGCAGGCTGGCTTCTTAGAGCTCATGATCTGAGAGAAACACACCAAGATGGATGCTGCGTTATAGTCTAATTTCAGAGTGACATACTATCCCTTCCACATAAACCAACTTTGGTACAGTGTAAGAGGAGCCCACCTTATGGTGTGAATACCAGGAGGTGAGGTCCCTTGGGAAACATCTTGGAGATGGATTATTATAATCAATATTTAATTTTTACTTACCAAATTTTTGTTCTTTATTAATAGAGTATACTTTTAAGATTTGAATTTTTGATAATACTGCAATAATGTACTTGCTATATTCTATGTTTTTGCCTGTGTTCAATAGGTGTCCCATCACCCACCAATATCTGCCTTTTATGTTAGTAACCGAAAGGATGGATTTTGCCTTAGTGGTAGTATCCTGGCTAAGTCCAAGTTCTATGGTGAGTTTCCTCTTGTCTTAAGAGGCAGCCTTTTCTGAAAGGTAGTATTTTTCAGTGAGCTTTTATTTAGGTGGTGTCTTGAGATGTTTTCAGTAAGGAATTTTTATGTCATTTTAGGTGTCATCTTTACTTGGATATAGACTTTTCTTTTATAGTGTCTTCTTTTGTCCATTCATAAATAGAGATATGACCCATTTTATATAAGAATACACCTCATATGTGTAAATTTATCACAAACTCCATTTACTAAAAAACACAGTAATGATTGCCCACTATGTAGCCCTTTTAGTACATTACGTATTTCTTCATATTAATGTAACTGAGGAGTTGGTTTTTCTGTTTTAGTCTTTGACTAGAGAGAGAAAGAATCCAAGCGCAATTAGAGTACTTGGTCCAGTGTCAGTTAGTAATAACATTTAACCTTACACCCAAAAGCATACCAATAAAAGCTTTTGTTAAGTACAAGGGGGAATAGAAATATAGTAAGAAACCTTAATCCAAAAACTGACAATCTGAAATAAATCATGACCACAACTATACACCAGTAGAAAATCTATAACCTTAAATGTTTCTATTTGGTTTTTACAATTAATTTTAAATGGAGAAAAATCAATAAGTTAAATTTTAACTGAAGAATTTTAAACTTGAAAGAAAAATTAATCATGGTAAAATAGGGAAGATAAAATATGTCAACCAAAACCAATCTTTGGTACCTGAGAAGGTGGAGAACCATAGGTGAGTCTGTAACATGGAAATCTGGCAGTGGTTTTTCATCCAGGGACTTGATGTATGCCTTTATTTTTCTTCAAGATCTCTTTTATTTCCCTTAATGTTAATTTTATTTGGGTTTGTTAGAAAATATTAGGAATTTGAGAGTTGATTTTAGATTGATAAAAAAAGAGAATACACATCAGAAGTAAATGAGCAAAATCACTGTTGTTCCTTTAGAGTCAGAAGTGATGATAAGCAAATATTATGGACAATTTTATGCCAAGAAATTTGACAGGTTAGAATGATATGGACAAATCCCTTGAAAAACACAAGATTCCAAACCTGACTCAAGAAGGAATATAAAAATGTGATAGTCTTAAGTCAGTGTACGAAGTTGAATTAGTAACATTAAATCTTCCTTCAAAGATATACTCAGGGCCAGATACCTTGAGTTCATCTAACTATTGAAGGAAGAAAATACAAATTTTATCCAATTTTTTACAGGAAATAGGAAAGGAGAATATACTTCACAACTTATTTTATAAGGCTGGCATTATTCAATCCCCCAAAATCAGACATTGGAAGAAAACTATAAATCAATATCTCTTTAATATACTTGTAAAAATCCCTAACATATTAGTAGCAAATCAATATTATAAAGGATAATATTTGAACACATAAAAGGATATATAAAAAGAATATGTATGAGTATCATGATCAATACATTAAAAGAATATCATAATCAAGTGGGGTTTATGTCAGGAATACAAGGTATGTATGTCATCTGAAGATCAATGTAATTCATATTAATAGAGTAAAGGAAAACTGTGTCATTTTAAGAAATGTAGGAAAAGCATTTTACAAAATTCAGTACCCATTCACAATAAAATCACAACAAATTAGGACTAAATTAAAGGTACTTGTGAAAAATATATAACCAACTTCATACTCCTAAGGTGGTAATTGAATAATTTTTACCTAAGATCAGGAAGAAGGTAAGGATGTTCACACTCACCACTTCTGTATTAAATTGTATTAGAAGTTTTAGCTAGTGTGGTAAGCAAGTTCAAAAGCATACAGGTTAGCCCTGACCGGTGTAGCTGGGTGTTGGGTGTTGTCCAGCAAAGTGAAAGGTTGCCGGTTGGGTTCCCAGTGGGGACACATGCCTGGGTTGCTGGTTCATTCCCTGCTTGGGGCACATATATGAAGCTACCAATTAATGTTTCTTCCTCCCATCAATGTTTTTCTCCCTCCCCCCTACCATTTCTCCTCTCTCTAATAATAAATAGATAAATAGATAGATAAATAAATAAATAAATAAATCTTTTAAAGAAGCATACACATTAGAAAGGAAGAAGTTAAGCCATATACCTGCTCTATATAGAAAATTCTTAAAAATATATCAAAAACTACTAAAACTATTAAGTAAATTTAGTAAGGTTGCAGAATACAAAGTTAGAATACAAAAATCAATTGTACAAAATGAACACTTGCAGAATGAAATTTAAAAAACAACTTTGATTAAAATAGTATCTGAAAAATAAAATATTTACGAATAAATTTAATGAAAGATGTGAGACCTATACACTGAAAACCACAAAACATTGCTGAAGAAAATTAAAGAAAACTTAAATAACTGAAGAGATACACTAGAGTTTTTAATATTGTTAAAATAGCCTGAACTGTTGACACAAAAGCATGGATGAATCTAAAAACCATTTTGCTAATTGAAAGAAGTCAAACAATAAAGTACGTATTTTGTGGTGCCATCCATATAAAACTCTAGAATAGGTAAAACTACAGTGATAGAAACCACACCAGTGTTTTCTTGGGGATGGAGGAAAGCATTGCCTCTCAAGGAGCAAGGGGAAATCTTTGGGGGTCATGGAAAATTCTGTATCTTGATTGTGGTTGTGGTAGTTATATGACTGTATACAATTGTCAAGGCCATCAAAATGCACACTTAAAATGGCTCACTTATATATAATTTGTTACACTGCAATAAAATTGGTGATGAGGAGGAATACATATGGGAGAAAAAGCTAAAAGAAAACACCCTGAAATTTTGTCATTACTTTCACGGATTATGCGTATTTTTATTTTTCTAAAGTATCTATAACATTATTACGTCAAAAGTACTTAAAAGCTTGGAACTTAAATAATGTGACTTACAGAAGAAAAAATGTTTCCATTCAAAAATGGGCAAATTAAGCTGTACAGTGAAATAGTGTTTTATTGCATGTCCTAACTGTTTAGGATTTTTCTTAAGAGCCTCATGTGAATAACACAAATGAGCATATAACTATACTTTTTTTAAATCCTAACCTGAGGACATGTTTATTGATTTTAGAGAGAGAGGAAGGGAGAGAGACAGAGAGAGGCAGACAGACAGACATCGATGTGAGAGAGAAACATCTACCTGTTGTCTCCTGTACATGCCCCAACCGGGGATCAAACCCACAAGCTAGGTATGTGCCATGACCGGGAATCAAGCCCTTAGCCTTTTGGTGTACAGAATGATGCTCTAATCAGTTGAGCCACCCGGCCAGGGCACAAAACTATACTTTTAAAAGTACTCATTTTATAAGAATGGAAATATGAATCAAACATGTTCTGGATATAAGATAACAAATATATGTTTGGGCACATTGAGATTGAGACATTTTTATTTTTAAGACATACCATGTAGATATCTGGTAGGTGTCCTAAATATATTTCATTTGTTTTGAATTGGTTGAATTAATTTTTTGAAATTTAACAAACATTTATTTCAGGGAACTCATTATCTGCAATATTAGATGGAGAAGCACGATTGACTTTCTTGAATAGAGGTGAAGATTATGTAATGACAATGCCATATGCTCATTGCAAAGGTAAATATTTTCTATACTTGAGTGAGATATTCCTAAAACCTTCTTTTTAAATAAATGTATACACTATAATTTGTTATGTTTTGAGATTGATGAAGTTGGTCTTTTGTTTTAAAGCATCCTTGTTTTACAGATACTTAATACTGTTGCTGTCATCTGCTGAATATTTCTGTGGTTAATTAATCTACACTGGACTTTTTGTGACACATACTAATTACAGTAATGGAATTTCATTTACCTTAAGTTCAGGTTCTAAAAATTTGATGAAACTATCCATTATTTCAGAATCCTTGAAAGTGATTTTCATCTTCTTGCACTACCACCTCGTTTTAAAATTTTAATTTATT
Source organism: Trachops cirrhosus (assembly GCA_028533065.1). Classification (NCBI taxonomy): domain Eukaryota; kingdom Metazoa; phylum Chordata; class Mammalia; order Chiroptera; family Phyllostomidae; genus Trachops; species Trachops cirrhosus. Next base: position 63,578,686 of record CM052539.1, on the reverse strand, counting down.
GTTTTTCAGTTAATCACCTTAAAATTTTTTCTCATCCTCATTTAGAAATTTCTTGAGTGTATTAGGATTCCCTCCCCCCCCATTATTTAGGATACAGATACAGGTATTAAAGTAAATTTTCAACAGTCCAGACACCCAACTAGTCTGTGCACTTTATGTTTATAAATTCAGTCATTCTAACAACCCTTAAAAAGTATGTTATATCATTCCTGTTTTATGGACAATGAAAATGAGGCACAAAGAGGTTACTTGGCATGATATTGCACACCTAGGATGTGGTAGAGTCAAGATTCTTCAGTCTGCACTATTGTGCTATGGGGTATCAGCTCAGGTTGGTCATTGTCTGTATCTTCCTTTCCAACCCATTTCTTAAAAATAACTGTTTTTGCTAATTATCCTCTATTTTAGAAATTGATTTGTGAAAACAGAATTTATTTAATCTGACCTCATTTCACAGATGAGAAAACTGATAGGGTTAAGAATCTTCTCTAAGACCAAACCAGATGTTAATAAGAATGCTGAGACTAAATTCTAGGCTTATCAACTCCCATATACTGTACCATGAATCAACCTAGTACTAAGTACTAGAATGGCCAACTTGTGGCCTAAGGCTAGATAATTCTTAGAGCTTCATGTATGGTTCTTGAGATAGACATGAAGTGAAATATCTGAAATTATGAATTGAATATTAAATATATTTTCAAATTTTGTGTCATTGGAAATAAATAAAATGATACCCAATACCATACCCAACTAGCAACAAGGGAAAATTTTTTCATAGTATTGTTCTTATTCCATGGAAAAAAGAAGTGATTATAACCGTTTGTGAATGAGCATAGGAAATAATGATTATTTTTTACCCTGTGTATTTTCTAAGATGTGTTCCCCAAGTCACAAGTGTCACAAATTGTCTTACAAAATAGGAGTTCTGTAGCTGAATAAGTATGAGAAGCATTACATAGTTTGTTCCCCACTTAGAAATGAACATTGTGCATCTGCATATTAAGAGTTCCAGGAACAGATACACACACATAATTTTTGTTTCACTTTGTCCAACTCAGAATTTCCCCAGCTTTTATCCACAGAACCTATTTAGGAGGATTTATTTGTTTGTCTTATACAGTTGATTCTTGCTGTTTGCAGTAGTTGTGTTCTATAAAGTCACCACAAATACTGAATTAATGAATACTGAACCATTGATCCTAGGAGAAACACTTCTGGTGAGCCTCTTGTCACATTTTTATCAACCAGTCAACCCATAACCCAGAAACCCTTGTTTCTGTTTAAAGATGCCTTAATATATACTATTGATTCATTAACATACTGTTGAACTAATAGCCAACAGCACTATAACTCATGTCAGAACTGAGCTTTAACACATAGTTTCTCTGTGAGGTACATAACAGCCTTCCGTGCTTAGAACACTAGACAGCACTTCAGTACTACATTTGGGGGCCATTTTAAACAGTAAAATCACCAACAAAAATGTGAAAAATGGCACTAATTTTACTGCAAAAAAGATACCTATTACCATTTGAGAGGTGAAATAACAAGGCAGAATATCACCTTGTTCAACCTTAGCTGAGAATGTGCACACTGGACAACTCAAAATTTCGCCAGTCTGCCCATGAATGACTTCAAAAATGCTGTGGGTGGTGGTTTGGAATTACTAATGTACAGGGTCCGGCAGAAGTAAGGCCTGCTTGAGTCTGGTTGGTAGGGTAATAATATGGGTGTGATAATTGATAGTTTTAATTTGAACATTTCACCTAAAATGTCATATGGTGTACTTGAGTGTGATATTGTTATGTTACAGAATTACATGCTTATGATTTTGTAATAAAGGATTTTGTAATAAATAGGGGGTGTTTTTTGTTCCAGATCCTGTATTTAAGTATGTAAATTTGCAGATACAGAATCTGCAAATAATGTGGACTAATTAGTACCTATTTAAATTCTATAGGACTAACTTTATATGTATATTATAGATTGTTATTGAGAGGCGTAAAAGATCCTTGCATTATTAGTTTCTCCTAGAAGGAAATTAGATTTTAAAGTTCTGCTTGTTATTAGCCAGTGTCTCTCTTCAGCCTTTTATCAAAATTGTTTTTTTTTTCCTTTAGGAATTCTTTATGGCACAATGACATTGGAGCTTGGTGGAACAGTCAATATTACATGTCAAAAAACTGGATATAGTGCAATACTTGAATTTAAACTAAAGGTTAGTAGAGAATGATAGAAGGTATCACCTAATTAAAGAGGAGCTGTGCTATAAATATTAAACTAATTACACAGTTTAGTTTTTAATTAAAGGGTAAATATAAGGACACAGAATTCATGAAAGGGTAGACTTGGGAGATTGAAATCAATAAAAAGCCATTTTTTTATTCTTAAATTTTAATTAACAAAATGGGTGGCATGAGATCTAAAAAGTAAATGGATAGAAATTTTTCAGTGCTTGAGCTATAGCAGTGTACACTATGACAGACTTGTGTTAGTTACTATTTCTGCCTAACAGTTTACTCTAAAACTCACAGTTTGAAAACAACCATTTTCTGATCCTTAGGGGTTCTATGGGCCAGGAATTTGGACAGGACATATCGGTAATGGCTTATCTCTGCTACATAATCCCTGGGGCCTCAGTGAGGAAGACTTGCAGGCTACCCATGTCTCTTCATTTGAGGCCTGGAATCATCTGAAGTCTCATCATTTAGTGACATGTCTGGTGCCTGGTTGGGGTGACTAATAGACTAGCACTGCTAATCTGAACACCTGTATACATGGCCTTTCCATGTAGCCTGGCTTTCTCACAGCATGGCAGCTTCAAGGCATCAGACTAACTCCTTACCAGCTCAGGGTTCCAAGTGCAAGTGTCCTTGTGAGCAAAGTGAAAGCTGCATCACTGTCCATGACCTTGCCTCAGAAGTCAAATTATGTCACTTCCACCATCCTCTATTAGTTAACCAGTTATAAACCTACCCAAATTCAAGGGGAAGGAATGTAGACTCCACTTCTCAGTGGAGGATGGCAAGGTATCATTGAGGAAGAGCATGTGGGCTGGAGCGGGGAGGGTAGACATGCATGAGACAAACTTTGGAAAATCCTGTCTGCCTTAGAGTGAAAGGGAAATTTAAGACTTTTCACAGTTCAGTGGTTGGTATAAGACAGTACATTATGTTCAGATAAAAATATTTCTATAAACTATTAATATTTATTATTAGCTCCCATGTTGATACCCAGCTGATCAGGAACTTTTCTCTAACAAGGACCTCTTTTAAGTATTATTATTAGATGCAATGCCATTTGTTTGAATTTTTCATTTTAGCAAATCTTTGTATGGTGATAATATTTGAAAATCATACTAAAGAGGTCTTAAGTAATTTATGACACATTTAAGGATGAGATTGGAGCACCAAAATTTTGTCACTGAGGAGAAATATCGGTAATACACCATAGTAACTCAAAGTGTAATTCTTCTAATTTTATTTTTTGGAGGGGTTTTTGGTTGAGTATTATTTACTGTTTTATTTTGAAGGAGGGTGTGTTCTTTCTTTTCATAGATCAGTTAAATCCTTTAGGTTTACTGAGTTATTCTTGCTTCATACGTTGCAACATTGATAGAATTGCACTCCTGAGTCACATGAGAGCACAGGACTCAAGTCAGTTCCATCAGTGTGATCTTTTTCAATATGTTTATTTGAACTTCACATAGTCTGTTTTTTTTAACCTATTTTTTCCATAACAACAAATTCAAATTTCTTTTTATCAAACATTTATAGCTAAAATTTGAGTTAGTATTTCACCATTTCTGCCTTCAATAGCGCTGTTACTATATAGTTACTTTTTCTGTTTTTGTCTCTTACACTGTATTTAAATATAAGTTAAAAGCAAATGTTTATTTAGCATTTTCTCTTTTAAAAGCCATTTCTAGGTAGTAGTGACTGTGTTAATCAAATATCAGGGAAACTTAAACTGGGAAAAGAAGTCTTAGCTACTTTGGAAGGCCATTGGGTAAGTATTTTTATATTTTATCTTAACAAAAGAATTTTATTCTATGGAAAAAATTAACAGTCACATTTTATAAACTCACTTATTCCATTGGTAAAATCATCACTATTTACCATAAACTTCAGCTTAACAAACATTTTTGTGTTGCTCTGTTATCAACAGTATCTAGTTGTAGGTAATGTGTTACATTTCCAAAACTTTAAATGAGAAAACCAGCTAACACTTATGTATCACTTACTATATACTGTATTGTTTAAAAATGTTCTTCATATTAACTCATTTAATATTTAATATAATAATCCTATGTGGTGGGTACTGTTATTGTCCCCATTTTACAGAGGACACAGAGTTTCAAACATTTGCTGAAATTAAGTGATAGAGGGAGGCACTCTGGCTCCAGGGCTGTGCTCTTATTACAGCATTATACTGCCTGGCACCTAGAAGGGAGGGGTGTTTCCAATTAGCATCATATTTCTTTATCATGGGAAGGAACATGGGAAGGCTATAGTGGTATGTGAGAGCAATGGCTTTTATTTATTTCTCTGTTGACCTAAATTCACAAATATGGAATTTTGTTAAGAGAAGCTTAAATGAATAAAAAGGATCACATCATGCTAATGCCTAGAAGCATTCTCACTGTGAACACTGAGTATAGCATTTTATGTATTATAATAAGCAGAAAATTATAAGAAATATAAGAAAAAGAAACTTGATCTGGAAGCTTAACTAAAGGTCACATACCCTCTGTAATTTTTAAAATTAACTTCTATCTGAATATCATATGGCAAAAAGATAAAAATCTTTTTAAATGACATTTTGACATTGTGCTCAAGTTTTTAATCCTGAAAAGTCTCTTTCATTTTTTCTATATATATTGAATGTGTAAATAGTCACCTGCATCTCCTTGTAGTTGCAGCAAACACTGATCCATTTTGGCAATTCAGAGATGGTTGGGGGGCTTTGCATATAACTGAAATTTGCATATTAAGTAAAACTTGCAAATCTCACAAACTTCCTGTGTATTCAGTCAAATTTTAAAATTCTAGTATTACGTATTTAATCTTAGTGTTTTTCTAAAAATGACAAAAAATTTGGGGCTTTTAGAAAAGTACTAGTTATATTTGTTTTTTAAAATGTGTTTAGTTGTGGGATTAAGTATCAGGAAGTAGTATTATTATTATAGTAGTAACTATATAACACCCTTGTAAATAAAGATAATTTACTACATTAATGTTTAATTTCTTTAAATACAGGATAGTGAAGTTTTTATTAATGATAAAAAGACTGATAATTCAGAGATTTTCTGGAATCCAACACCAGACATTAAGCAACGGAGATTAATAAGGCACACTGTAAAATTTGAAGAACAGGGAGAATTTGAATCAGAGAAGTAAGTATACCATTTTTCAGCTAATTTTATGATGACTTAGAGTATTTTTTTTAAAACCTCAAAAGTGTGGTCACTTTTCTCTGCCTTCAGTCATATTTTAATTCAGCAAAATAGTTTTTGTGAGATATGACAGGATTCTGTTTTAGTTTATATGAATATCACATAAATTTAATACAAATCATGCTACATTTTACAGCTCAAAGTCAAAACTTTTTTCCTTTTTATTCTTATCTGCTCCAGGGGCTAGTAAAATAAAAAAAAAGAATTTCTACTTTATCTGAATGCAATTATGGGACTAATTAATGATTCTTGGGTTTTATTGAGCAGCTGTTTTCTAACCTGGGTAAGTCGTATAGAACTCTAGTTGAAAGATGTAGCGCAGAAATCTATTTTTTTTCATTATTCTAAAGTACACAAATAATGCCAGTGGACATGCAGGCTTCAAGAGGACTTGTATTAGTTGGGTAATAATTAAGGCCATTTTTCTGCTCTTAAAGTCATAAAATTTTTGCTAGATCTGTAATACTTTTGAACCAAATATATTTGCTTACACATTGTCCAGTTTTATTCTTACTATATTTCTTTGTGTTAGCAGAAGGGAGCATCTGTATAAAAGACACTGTGCTGGGTACTTTATATACATTATGCAGTCAAGTCCTTTCTACAGGCTGCCATATGCATTGTCATTCTTTCTAGTTGGATTCACGTATTTGTGCACTTACACTCAAAATTGAGTTGTCAAAGATAAAAGAATATGTATGTACCAGTTCTGAAATTCTGTTTCAGCTGTAACCACATAATACTCTTAACTCAGAGTAAAGCTTTGCCAAGACATACAATAACTTTTCAGATGTGAACCTAATTTAACATATTGTAAAAATAAGGAAAACAAGTCTTAGACAGAATAAGTAACTTAAGTCCACTAGCCAAGCAGTGGCAGATCTAGGATTCAACTCAAGTCTGTCTAATTGCAAAGCCTTTGTTCTTTCAGTCCCAACATGCTATCTTCCCAGATTAGTGGAGTATACATGTTACACTTTTGTTTATCTGATATAAAACTAAACCTTAGTAGGAGAAAGGATTTTTACTTCAGTCTTTTTTGTTAAATCAGCGGCCTCAACACTGGCTACACATTAAAATCACCTGGGAGACATTTTTAAAAAAACAATTGGGCCTACTCCCAGAGATTCTGATTTTAACAGTTCCCTGATAATTCCTACATTCAAGATTAAGAAACATGGCATTACAATATTGGATCTTTGATGCCAGTGGATCTTAAATAGTATGTATAAGAATTATCTGGGGAGCTTATTAAGAATTTAGATTCTTGAGCCTTTATTACATTCCTGTCACCTTGGGCCAGCTCTACTCATTGCCATGTGTTTAAGAACCCATGTAATAAATTTCTCTTGCCAAGAAAAGAATTAGTCTCCACTCTCTCTCTACTCAAGGACCACATTTTTATATCTGCACTCATTTGTGAGCATTTTAATGTAAGCTTTGTCACCAACAAAAACCCACTTCTGTATCATTTTCTCTCAAGGAGAATTAAACCTATTTAATGTAGATTTGACTTTCTGTTTCTTTTTTATATTATTTCTGCACATGTATTAGACTCTGGCAACGAGTAACTCGAGCCATAAATGCAAAAGACCAAACAGAAGCTACTCAAGAGAAGTGTATTTTAGAGGAAGCTCAAAGACAATCTGCCAGAGATCGGAAAACAAAAAATGAAGAGTGGGCTTGCAAGTTATTTGAACTTGATCCACTCACAGGAGAATGGCATTACAAGTTTGCAGAGTAAGTAATAATCAGCATAGTTTGTTAGTTTGTTGCCTTTATTTCTGGAATGTTTATTGTTAGTTTTTTATTAGGCCATATATGTATCTTTATATAAAAATTAGTGTGATTTAAACTTGATATCCCATTTATTATAAATTTGACTTCATGATAGTAGTTAGCCTATAAAATAAGCTGAGGATCAGAATATTATATATGACAAATCTTAATCTTACAGCTCTGTTTATAATTACTAAAGAAAATGTAATTGAACCCTTGAAAAAGTTTTTGAGTGTTTTCTTTAGTCATTACAAATGGTGTTTTTTTAACTTCCATAGTACTCGACCATGGGACCCCCTTAATGATATGGTACAGTTCGAAAAAGATGGCGTTATCCAGACCAAAGTGAAACATCGCACTCCAATGGTATGTAACAAAAAAGTATCTAAATCTGCTAGAAATATAATGTTTTAAATCCTTACTAGGATCTTTGGCCACCAGCACTTAAAATTTGGTTTCAAAATTTAAGATTTAGAGGCAGAGTAGGCAGTTCCAAGCTCTTATTCCCCTCCCCCACACCATCAAAAAAAAAGCAAGCAGAAACTGTCAGAATCAGATTTTCCAGAACTCTGGAAAGCATTTAGAGGTTTGCAGTAATTAAGTGACACTGAATCAAGAAAGAGGTGACTTCAAAGCCATAGAAAAGCTTTATGGCATTTTTATGTATCCTGGCCCCAATTCCTTCCTGATGATGCAGTAGCTTTTGAAGGCTTCCTACATTCACGGTGTGAGTCTTGGTTCCAGAAGGAGAGCAGACCTTACAAATTGTTTTATACATTTATTATAACCTGTCTGGGGGCTACCTGAAAGATTTATGCAGGGCCCACATCTCTGGTTCATCTAATTCAGAGCCCAGCTAGAGAGGCTACAGGCAATGTATGGAAGTACTGTTCGCCAGACTAACAAACTGCAGACACCCAGGACAGAAGATTACCTTTGAAACATATAATAGATCACGTAAGGCCCAGGAACAAAAGCAGAGGAAAGATCCTTAGGCAAACTAGAGCACTGAAAAGCCCCATGTGTTTGGGGAAATTTATAAAGCCATGCAAATGTCCAAGGCAGGGTATTTATATTCAGAAAAAGATCTGAAAAAATTCTAAGCTTTAATCTCAGGCTAATACCTGGTCTCATTGCAAACCCAGGTATTAGCATTGGAGTGCTCCTGCATAGAGTTGGTTTGCTAAGACCAGGAGAGTATTTTTTGTTTGTTTTTGTATTCTGTTTTTATTTGTTTAGCTCTTAATGTTCAAGGAAATCTGTCAAAATACTGGCTTAGCACAGCTAAGGAACAGAGACTTCAGGTACTATGCACAACAAGGGATACAGGTATTTTCAAAATTAGTTTGGATAATTCACTGAACAAATTCAACAATCCAGAAAACAGCAAACCCTGGGGGAGCTGGCAAATTTTATTTCCAGAGTTACCATATTATAATAAGTAGATATCCAAAGTTCAACAAAGTATTACAAAGCATACAAAGAAACAGGAAAGTATGATTCATTAAATGTAACAAAACTAATTGACAGAAACCGTCCCATATCAAGTCCAGGCATCAAATTTACCAGAAGAAGACTTTATTTTTAAATTGTTGTTCAGTTACAGTTGTCGCCATTTTTCCCCCATTACTCTCCCCTGCGCTGTCCAACCCCTGCTTCCAAAAACAATCCCCTCCCCATCCATTGTCCTTGTCCATGGGCCTTTTGTACACGTTCCCCTTCTTTCCCTCATTGTCCTCCCCATCTCCCCATCCCTTCAGGCCCCAGTCAGTTTGTTCTTTATTTCCATGTCTCTGCTTCTTTTGTCTCATTCGTTTGTTCTCTTTATCAGGTTCCACTTCTAGGTGAGATCATATGGTATTTGTCTCTCACTGCCTTGCTTACTTCACTTAGCGTAATACTCTCCAGTTCCATCCATGCTGTCACAAATGGTAGAAATTCTTTCTTTCTGCTGCATACTATTCCATTGTGTAAATATAAATTTTCCGATGCAGTCATTTACTGATGGGCATTTAGGCTGTTTCTAGCACTTGGCTACTGTAAATAACACTGCTATAAACATAGGGGTACATAGATTTTTTTGAATTGGTGTTTCAGGATTCTTAGGGTATAATCCCAGCAGTGGAATCACTGGATTAAAAGGCAGTTCTATTTTTAGTGTTTTAAGGAATTCCACAGTGGCTGTACCAGTCTGCATTCTCACCGACACTGTACTAGGGTTCCTTTTCTCCGTAACCTCTCCAGCACTTGTTTATTAATTTGTTTATGATGGCCATTCTCACTGGTTTGAAGTGGTATCTCATTATGGTTTTAATTTGCATCTCTCTGATGCAAATTAAATGGCTAGTGATGCTGAGCATCCTTTCATATGTCTCTGGGCCCTCTCTATATCCTTGGAGAAGTGTCTGCTCAGGTCCTTTGCCCACTTTTTAATTGGATTGTTTGTCTTCCTGGTGTGAGTCCTGTGAATTCTTTTTATATTTTGGATATCCAGTCCTTGTCCAAGGTGTCATAGGCAAATATGTTTTCCCATATGGTTGGTTTCCTTTTTATTTTGCTGATGTTTTCTTCAGCTGTGTAGCAGCTTTTAAATTTGATATAGTCCCATTTCTTTATTCTTTCATGTCCCTTGCCCTAGCAGCCATATCAATGAAAATATTGCTATGTGGGATATCAGAAATTGTCCTGTCTATGTTCTCCTCTATTAATTTTGTGGTGTCACAACTTACATTTAAGTCTTCTATCCACCTTGAATTTATTTTTTTGTATGGTACAAGTTGGGGGCCTAGTTTCATTTTTTTTGCATGTACCTGTCCAGATCTGCCAACACCATTTACTGAAGAGGATATTTTTACTCCATTTTATGTGCCAGCCCCCTTCATCAAATATTAATTGACTATAGAGACTTGGGTTTATTTCTGAGCTCTCTATTCTGTTCCATTGATCTATGTGTCTGTTCTTATGCCAGTGCCAGACTGTTTTGATTACTGTGAACTTGTAGTATACTTTGATATCAGGCATTGTGATCCTTCTTACTTTGTACTTCTTTCTCAAAATTGCTGAGGCTATTTGAGGTTGTTTGTCATTCCATATAAATTTTTGAATTATTTCTTCTATATCTGTGAAATATGTCATTGGTATTTTAGGAGAGATTGCACTGAATCGATAAATTGCTTTGGGTAGTATGGACATTTTAATGATGTGAATTCTTCCACTCCATGAACATGATATGATGTATGCTTCCATTTATTTGTGTCTTCTTTAATTTCTTTCTTGAGTGTTGTGTAGTTTTCTGAGTACAGGTCTTTTACCTCCTTGGTTAAGTTTATTCCTAGGTGTTTTTATTTTTTTTGTTGCTATAGTAAACAATTTTTTTCTTAATATCTGTTTCTGATATTTCATTGTTGGTGTACAAAAATGCCTTCAATTTCTGAATATTGACTTTTTATGCTGCCATTTTTTGATATTCACTTACTAGGTCACATAGTTTTTTGGTGGAGTCTATAGAGTTTTCTGTATACGCTACCATGTCGTCTGCAAACAGTGACAGTTTTATTTCTTCCTTTCTAATTTGGATGCCTTTTATTTCTTTTTCTTGTCTAATTATTGTTACAAGACTTCCAGTAATATGTTGAACAGGAGGCATGAAAGCAGACATCCTTGTCTTGTTTCTGATCTTAGTGGGAAAACTTTGTTTTTGCCTGTTGAGTATGATGTTGGCTATAGGTTTCTTGTATCTGGCCTTTATTATTGTGAGGTATGCTCCCTCTACTCCCACTTTGCTGAGTGTTTTTTATCATAAATAGGTGCTGTACCTAATCAAATGCTTTTTCTGCATCTATTGATGTGATCATGTGATTTTTGTGTTACCTTCTGTTCATGTTATGTATTACATTTATTGACTTGCAAATATTATACCATCCTTGGATCCCTGGGATGAATCCCACTTGATCATGGTGTATGGTTTTTTTTTAATGTATTGCTAGATGCAGTTTGCCAATATTTTGTTGAGGATTTTAGTTAGCATCTATGTTTATCAGTGATATTGGCTTATAGTTTTCTTTATTGTGTCTTTATCTGGTTTTGGAATTCAGCTGATGCTGGCCTCATAAAAAGAGTTTGGGAGTCTTCCCTCTTCTTGGATTTTTGGAATAGTTTGAGCACGATGGGGGTTAGCTGTTTCCTAAATGTTTTGTAAAATTCTCCTGTGAAACTGTCTGGCCCAGGGCTTTTGAGTGTCGGGAGCATTTTGATTACTGCTTCAGTATCACTAGCTGTTACCAGTCTATTCAGGCTTTCTTCTTCTTCCTGATTTAGTCATAGAAGATTTTATGTTTCTAAAAACTTGTCCATTTCCCCCACGTTTTCAAATTTCATGGCATATAGTTGTTTGTAATAATTTCTACAATCTTTTGTATTTCTGTGGTGTGGGTTGTAATTTCTCCTCTTTCATTTCTGATTGTGTTTATTTGGGTCCTCTCTTTTTTCTGGATCAGTCTGCTTAAAGGCTTGTCGATTTTGTTTCTCTGTTCAAAGAACCAGGCCCTGGATTTACTGATTCTTGAATTGTTATTTTAGTCTCTATATCATTTAATTCTGCTCTGTTCTTGATTACTTCCTTCCTTCTACTTGCTGTGGACTTGTTTGTTGTTGTTCCTCCAGTTCTTGTAGATGTGGAGTTAGGTTGTTTATTTGAAATGTTTCTGTCTTTTTTAGGTAGGCCTGTATTGCTATGAACTTCCCTCTCAGGACTGCCTTTGTTGTGTCCCATAAGTTTTGGACTGTTGTGAGTTCATTTTCATTTGTTTCCAGAAACTTCTTGATTTCTTCCTTGATCTCATTCTTAACCCATTCATTGTTTAATAGCATGCTATTCAGTGTCCATGAGTTTGACTGGTTTTGAGTTTTTTCCTTTAGGCTAGTTTTTAGTTTCAAGCCCGTATGGTCCAGGAAGTTCTTGATGATGATTTCAATTTTGTTGAATTTGTTGTGGCTTGTTTTGTGTCCTGTCATGTGGCCTGTCTTTGAAAATGTTCTGTGTACATTTGAAAGGAATGTATATTTTGATTCTTTGGTATGAAAGGTTCTGTATATACCAGTTAAGTCCATTTGATCTAGGATGTTGGTCACTGTGAAGGTATCCTTGTTGATTCTTTGTTTCAAAGATCTGTCCATTGTTGTTAGTGGGGTGTTAACATCCCCTACTATAAGTGTGTTGCTATCTATATCTTCCTTGAAATCCTCCAAGATTTTCCTTGTATATTTGGGTGCTCCTGTGTTGGGTGCATATGTTTACAATGTTTATGTCTTCTTGATGAATTCTGCCCTAGTATTATGAAGTGACCTCCTCTGTCTCTTTTTATGTCCTTTGTTTGAAATCTATATTGTCTTATATAAGTATTGCTCTGCCAGCTTTTTTTTTTTTGCAGTCCATTTGCTTGGAATATTTTTTTCCAACCCTTCACTTACAGTCTGTGTAGGTCTTTTGTTCTGAGGTGGGTCTCTTGTAGGGAGCATATGTGTGGTTCATGTTTTGTTATCCATTCAGCTACTCTGTTTCTTTGGATTGGAGCATTTAATCCATTTACATTTAAGGTTATTATTGATAGGTACTTATTCATTGCCATTGTACCTCCTTTGTACCTTTGTTCCTCTCTCTGTCACTCTTTTTCTTCATTTTCTTAAAGCAGTGCCTTTAGCATGTTTTACAAGGCTGGTTTGCTGGAGTTGTATTCTTTTAGCCTTCTTTTGTCTGGGAAACTTCTTATTTTGCCTTCCATTTTAAACAAGAGCCTTGCTGAGTTAGTAGTCTCAGTTGTAGGCTGTCACTTTTTATTATTTGGAATATTTCTTGCCATTCCTTTCTGGCATGTAGTATTTCTGTTGAGAAATCAGCTGCTAACCTTATCGAAGCTCCCTTGTATGTTACTACCTGTTTCTCCCTTGCTACCTTTAAGTTTCTCTCTGTCTCTTGGAATTTTGCCATTTAAATTATGATGTGCCTTAGAGTGGGCTTGTTTGGGTTCATCTTGACTGGGACCATCTATGATTACTCGATTTGCATGACATTTTCTCTCATCAAAAGAGGGAAGTTTTCTATCATTACTTTTTCAAACACGTTTATATCCTTTGCTCCTTCTCTTCTCCTGGCATCCCTATTATATGATGTTATTAGTTTCATGTTGTCCTGCAGTTCCCTTAACCCCTCTTTGTTTTTTTTTTGAGTCTTTTTTCATTTTTTTGCTCTGCCTGGGCATTTTTTCTACTTTGTCCTCCAGCTCACTGATTTGATCCTCTTGATCATCTAACCTATTTTTAATTCCTTCTACTGTGTTCTTCATTTCATATATTTTTCATTTTCTACTGTCTCTTATTGATAATTTCTATGTCATTTTCATGCTGGTTTGCAATAAGTTCCATGAAGCTTCCCTGGAATTCTTTGAAGTTCTCACTGAGCTCCTTGAGTGCCCTACAACCATTATTTTGAACTTGAAATCTGATAGTTTGGTTGCCTCAATTTCATTTAGCAGTCTTTCTGGAGATTTCTTCTTTTCCTTTCGATTGAGGGTTGTTTCTTTGTCTCCCCATTTTAGATGACTCTTCTTATTTTTTTCTGCTTATAAGATTTATCTGCTTTGACTACCTGTCTTCATCATGTGATTTTCTGTGGTAGGAGACCTGTGGGACTCAGTGGTGCAGTCTCCTTGGTCTCTTGAGCTTGATGCTCTTATGCTGTCCTTTATGCCTTTTGTGTGGTTGTAATTGGGTTTTGGTGGGTTCTTCCCTCTGGCTAAAGACTGAAAGTCACTCCTCCCTCCACATCTTGTATCCTGTTGTACAGGTGCTGCCAGAACAAAAATCAAACAGCCCAGGAAATGAACCCACGTCTGCAAAGATATCCCCCACCCACAATTACACTATCAACAACCGATGTGCCAATGTTAATCAGGTGTAAAGAGATTGAGACTATTATAAGAAAGGAAAAACAAATATGAGATGGCTAAAAGAAAAGAGATTTTGTGACAGTAGAGGAAGGGGCAAATAATAAGAGTAGGGAATAGAGACAAGGCACAGTGGGAAAGAAAATAAAATTTACTTCATAACTAAAAAAGGGAGAAAGGAAGGTTGAATGGAATAAGAGAGGAGAAGCTTGCAGTATTAGGTTAAAACCAAAATTTAAAGAATATATATATACTTGTACATATCTAGTGAGAAAAAAAACAGACAACAATGAAAATATATATATAAATAAAATAATAATAGAATATGACCCTAATTGCAGAAAAACCTGTACCACAGAGATAGCAACAACCAATGAGCTAAGATTTATACAGGTGGAATAGAAATAAGAGGACACAAGGAAAGACCGAAGAACTTAAGAGATGTCTAGAGGAAAGACAAGTTATTCTGAGAGGACAGAGGGAAAAGGAATACTAAAAGTGAGGGATGAAAACCTGGCAAAGACAGGAAAAAATCAACGTTTAAAAAAAAAAGGGAAGGACAGGAGGAAGGCAAAATAGAGTAGGAGAGGGGGACAGTCAAATTTGAGATTTAAAATACAAAGATACTCAGCATCTAAAAATAAGATTGAAGAACTGTAATAACCACCACTTTATCCACTACCTGTGAGCAAAGATTGATAAAGTTGTAGAGAGAATAAGGGTATTTTAAGAATGGGAGAAGGAATGTGAGATGACTAATGACAATCACAAATGGTTTGGGGAGGTTGGAGCAGGGAGCATTAGTAATAGTGTGGTATAGAAACAAGTCATAGCAAGAGAGTATAGAATTTGAAGGTGGAGGAAGGAGGTAGTATGGAGTAGGGAAGGGAAGAACAATATATGAGATTTGAAATTAACTATATTATAAAATCTGGTGCCATGTTATGTCTAAACTTGAAGGATATAAAATGAATGTTAAACTGCTTTGCAGGAGAAAAGATAGCGTGTTGCACCTGTCTCTATTTTCTCTACTCCTCTGGGTTTAGTAAATCAGGGCCCGAGGAGCTGTGTAGCATGTAGTGTCTGGCGCAGGGCATTTTTCTTCTTTCCACTGAGGAAACGTACACATCAGCAAGAAACTACTGGGTCTGACCTCACCACTCTGCCAAGCCTGTAATCCTGCAGGTGGGTGTTGGGCTCACCTGTCTGTGAAAGCCTCTGGCTGATGGGAGCAAATCTCAGGCATTCAGCTCCTGCCTTCCAGACCCAAGCCTGCTGTTCTCTCTCAGGAGTTTCAGCCCAAATTCTCCACTCTGCTCTGCCCTCTGCTTGTTAGCCATGTCAGGTCCTTCCATTCAGTATTTTCTCTGCTTGTGAGTTTTTGGTCTCAGCTCCCCTTTTAAAAGACTTTCTCTATGGCTCCCATGGTATAGTATGGGTCCTGGGGATCCTGTTCTCCCTGCACTCCTCTCCCCCAAAATCACACTCTCTCAGTCAGGGCTGGCCACCTCCTTCTCTCGCCACCCTGGTAACTTGTGGGTCCAGAGCCATTCTACAGCTGCCCCTATTCTGTGCAGCCAGCAGTGCTGGACTGGGCGGCAGTAGTAGTCTGTCTAGAAAGCCCAGGTCTTCAGCTCCCGCTCTGCCTAAAAGCCCTTGCCATAGGCCGGCTGGCACCCCACGGGTCTGCAGGTGCTTGAGTACTCCTACGTGCTCTCCTCTACCCACGCTCTCACTCCCAGACGCTTTCACTTACTCTCTACTCTGTTCTGACTTCAAATCTGGTCCGTGTCTGAGAGCAGATGAACGGAGCTGCCCACTACTCTGTTGCCATCGTTGATCCCTCCAGAAAAAGACTTTAAAACAACTGTCATTAATACTCTCAAAGAGTTAAAGGAAATAGGAACAAAGAACTAAAGGAAATCAAGTAAAAGATGTATTTAAAAAATCAGAATATCAATAAAGAGAAATTGTACAAAGAAACCAAAAAATTTCTAAAGCTTAAAAATACGATAATAGAAATGAAAAACTCACTGGAAGTATTTATCAGCAGAATCAGTGAATTTAGAAGTAGAACAACTAAAATTATGTAATCTGAGGAAGAAAAAGAGAAGAATGAAGAAAAGTAAACAGAGCCTACGTGAATCATCATCATGTACATTAAGGGAGTCACAGAAATAGATGGAAGAGAAAGAAGCAAAGGAATATTTGAAGAAAGAAATCCTCCAAATTTCCAAATTTAATAAAAGATATGAATCTACAAGTCCACAGAATGCAAGAAATTCCAAGTAGGATAAATTCAAAGAGACCCACACCAAGACATAATAAGCAAACTGTCAAAAGCCAAAGAGAATCTTGAAAGATCAGAAAGAAGCAACTTGTCACATATGAAGGATCCTCAATAGGAGTAACAGGCAATTTCTTACCAGAAACCATGGAAAGCAGAAGGTATGAAATGACACATTTAAACTTTTGGAAGAAAAATCTTCTCACCCAAGAGTTCTGTGCCTGGCAAAACTGTCCTTCGGAAGTGGAAGAGAAATTGAGATATTTCCAGATAAACAAAAGCTGAGAGAGTTCAGTGCCACTAAACCTGTTGTATTGGGTTGGCCAAAAGTTCATTTGGTGTTTTCTGTATGATGGCTCTAGTAGTGCTTAGTTGTCTTGAACTTCATTTGAAACAATTTAGTTAGATTGTACTATGACAGCTGTCATAGCAGCGTGAATTTTTAAAAAATACCAAATTAGTGAATTTTTATGTTGCCATTTTAATATTAAAGATGGAAGAAAATAAGTAACATTTTTAGCATATTATACTTTATTATTTCAAGAAGGGTGAAAATGCAACTGAAATGCAAAAGAAAAACATTTGTGCAGTGTATGGAGAATGTGCTGTGACTGAACATGTCAAAAGCAGTGTGTGAAGTTTTGTGCTGGAGATTTTTTGCTGGATAATGCTCCACAGTCAGGTAGACTGGTTGAAGTTGATAGCAATCAAATTGAAACATTGAGGACAATCAGTGTTAATACCATGCAGGAGATAGCCAACATGCTCAATAAAGTTAATGGTGGAAGTGAAAAATGTGTCTTTTTATTTTATGGAAAAAACTAAATGGGCTTTTGGGGCATCCTAATTAAGAAGTGCTAAAGGAAATTCTTCATATTAAAATGACACTAAAAGCCATCTGAAAAATTAAGATTTGCAGTAAAGATAAATAGATGGGCAAATATAAAAGCCAGTGTTACTGTAGTTTTGATTTGTAACTCTACTTGTTATTTCTTAACAGTATTTAAAAGAAATGAATGAATAATAATTACAGGTCTGTTATTGGGCATATAGTGTATAAAAATATAATTTGTGACAACAACATAAAGGGTTGGAAGATGAGCTATATAGGAACTAAGTTTTTATGTGCTATTGAAATTAGACTTCCGGCCAAGATGGAGGCACAGGTAGACGCACTGTGCCTCTTCGCACAACCAAGATAGGGACAACAACAATATAGAAACAAAATGACAACTAGAACTGACAGAAAATTGAAGTGTATGGAAGTCGGACACCCAAGGATTTAAAAATAGACACTTTCATCCAGACCGGTAGGAGGGGCAGAGTCGGGCAGCCAGGCGAGGGATGTGGAGTGGAGAGCTGAGCACCCGGGGTGGCGCACAAGTCCGCAGCAGGCACACCCTGGGCGCACAAGCAGTGGTGGGCCCCGGCCAGGGGTTGGCGACAGGCAGACCTAGCAGACCCTGGATGCACAAGCAGCGGTGGCTGGTGGGCCCCGGCCAGGGGGTGGCGACCAGCAGACCCAGCGAGGCGGCCATTGTGAAGCAAGGCACTGCTCCCAACTCAGGGTCCCAGCACCGGGAAATAGAGCTTTGGGTTACTGACTGAAAAGGAAGGTCCCACGAGGTGTACAGGCCCACCCACACCGGAATTGGTGCCAGAGGGGCCCAGTTAGCTTGCGGAAAGTGGTGGAAGGGTCTGAGGTCCTACAGAGAGCAGAGCAAGTGCCATTGTTCCTTCTCGGACCCCACCCCCACATACAGTGTCACAACCCAGCAACTGGGGTGCCCCGCCCTGGTGAACTCCTAAGGCCCCGCCCCTCACTACAGGAGTTCAACAAGACCAAAAAACAAAACAAAACAAAGAACAGCAAAAAGATGGCTC
>CM052539.1:63521433-63559837 GCA_028533065.1 Trachops cirrhosus | reverse complement strand
CAAGAATAGTATGGGAAATGTAGAAGCAAAGAACTTATGACACATGGACTAAAGTAAAGAGGGGAATGTGGGTGGGAGAGGGTGTTCAGGGTGGAGGGGAATGAAGGGGGATAATAGGACAACTGTAATAGCATAATCAATAAAATATATTTTAAAAAGTGAGTTCAAAATCTTTTAAAGGTTTTAATTAAACAGAAAACAAAGAAAAATTTAAAAAATAAGAAATTAAGTTGGTATCAATTCAAGCTATATTGTTATAAATTTAGATGTAAATATCATCCTCATGGTGATCAAAAGAAAATATCTAAAACATATACAAAGGAAATGAGAAGGGAATTAAAACGATTCTCTACAAGACAGTCTACTAAACACAAAAGAAGGTAGACATGGAGGAAATGAGGAACAAAAAAGATATGAGATGTATAGAAAACAGTCAAGTGGCAGAAGTGAGTCTTTTATAATCAGTAATTTCATTAAATGTAAAGACATTCAATTCTCCACTCAAGAAACACTAGAAAATTGCATTAAGATAAATATCCAATTTTATGCTCTCTACGAGAAAATCATTGCTGGTTGAAAGACATAAATAGAGTAAAATGAAAGGATGGAAAAAGTTACTTCATACAAATAGTAAGCAAAGACAAGCTGGGATGTCTATACTAATATTAGACAGAATGAACTTTAAGTAAAAAACTGTTACAAGAGACAAAGAAGGATGTTATTTATTGATAAAAGAGTCAATTTTTCAAGAATATATGACAACTACATATGTATAAATTAATGAAACCCCAAAATATATGATTCAAACATTGACAGAATAAAGGGGGAAATAGACCATTCTATAGTAATGGATGCATCATTTAATATAATACTGTCATTAATGAATAGAACATCTACAGTTGTCCCTCACTATATCGTGGTTCAATTATTGTGGCTTCACTGTATCACAGGTTTTTTAAGACCAGCAGTACAGTGAAGCAGCAATAAGTGATCCGCAATATAGCAAGGGACAACTGTTTACTTCACTGGTGAGGACCCATATAGAATTTTGTATGTTGTTAAAATTACACAGGTTTAAGAGTGTAGAAAATGTTTAAGAGCATATGAAAGGTTTATAAGAGTGTGGGGAAGGCTAATAAGAGAGTGGGAAAGGTTTATAGAGTGTGGGGAGGGTTTATAAAGCTTTAAAATATATATAAATAATAAAATAAATATAACACCGCTACTTCACAGATTTTCACCTATCGCAGGGGTCTCTGGAACATAACTCCCACAATAGGTGAGGGATCACTGTAGATAGAAAATCAACAAGAAAATAGATAACTTGACCCATACAATAAATCAAGTAGGCCTACCAGACATATGTAGAATAGTCTACCCAACAACAGCAGAATACACATTCTTGCCAAGTGCACATGAAACATTCTCCGGTATAGACCATTTGTTAAGCTATATTACATATCTCAGTACATTTTCAAAAGATTGAAACATCCAAAGTATTTTTAGCCACAGTGAAATGAAGCTAGAAATCAAGAACAGAAGGAAAACTGAGAAATTTACAAATATGTGGAAATTAGCACATCCTATCCAATTAATCACATTAAAAATCAGAAGTGAAATTAGAAAACACTTAAATGAATGAAAACAAAAACATAACCCACCTAAACTTACAAGATGTAGCAAAGGCGGTGCTCAAAGTGAAATATATAACTGAATGCCTACATTCAAAAAAAGAAAGAGCTGAAGTTAATAACTTAATGTAATAATGGGAAACTAGGGGGAAAAAAAGAAAACTACACCCAAAGCTAGCAGAATGAAATTTAGAACACAGGTAAGCAAACTAGAGCATTGTAAAACAAGAGAGACTGAAGCTCAAAGTTGTTTCTTTGAAAACGTCAACAAAATTGACAGGCCTTTAGCTAGACTAAGAAAAAAAAGAATGAAGACACAAATAACTAAAATCAGAAATGAAAGTGGGGCCATTACAACTGACCTTATAGAAATTAAAAGGATTATAAGAGAATAATATGAATGATTTCATACCAACAAATTAACTGAGACAAAATGGACAAATTCATAAAAATACCTCTGTTACATAAACTGGCTCAAAAAGATACAGAAATTTTCAATAGACCTATAACAAGTTAAGAAATTGAATCACTAATCAAAAAACCTTGAAACAGCCCTGACTGATGTAGCTCAGTGGATTTGGCATCATCCAGAAAACCAAAAGGTTGCCCATTTGGTTCCCCATCAGGACACATGGTTGTGGGCCACGTCCCCAGTTGGTGCACAAGAGGCAACTGATCGATGTTTCTCTTGCACATCAACATTTCCCACTCTTTCTCTCCCCCTCTCTCTAGAAATAAATAAATAAAACCTTAGGGAAAAGAAAACCCTCCAAACAAAGTAAAGCCCAGTCCCAGATGGCTTCACTGGTGAATTCTACAAACATTTAAAGAAAACACACACCAATCTTTCTTAAATTCTTCCAAAAAAATAGGATAGGAAACTTTATATCATCTACTAACTCGTCTCTTAACTCATTCTATAAGCCCAACATTACCCTAATACCAAAGCCACATAGAGATATCACAAAATAAGAAAATTACAGACGACCAAAATCACTTATAATATAAATATTAAAAATCCTCCACAAGGTACTATCAAACCAAATCCAGTAACATATTAAAAAGATTATATACCATGACCAAGTGGGATTTATCTGAGGAATGCAAGTATAGCTTAGTATAAGAAAATTATTTATTTTTTTTTAATTTAAATTATTTTATTGTTCAATTACAGTTGTTTGTATTTTCTCCCCACCCGTACCCCTACCCCCTCCAAACCCACTTCCTCCATTGGTTTTGTCCACGTGTCCTTTATAGTAAGTAGTTCCTAAAACTCTTCTCCCCACTGTCCCCTCCCCCTTCCCCTCTGGCTATTGTTAAATTGTTCTTAATTTCAATGACTCTGATTATATTTTGTTTTTTTCTTTTGTTGATTATGTTCCAGTTAAAAGTGAGATCATATGGTATTTGTCCCTCACCACCTGGCTTATTTCAAATAAGTGAAATATAAGAAAATTAGTCAGTATAATACATCATACTAATAAAACGAGGGGATATATCACATGCTCATTTCACTTGCCATAGTTGCAACACCCTAGTATGTATGTATGTATGTATGTATGTATGTATGTATATATATATATATATATATCAGAATACTCAACAGTGAAAGACTAAAAACTTTTTCCCTAAGATCAGAAATGAAACAGGCATGCCCACTTTAACCACTGCTACTTTGTACTGCAAGTTCTAGCCATAGAAATTAGACAAGAAAAAAAAAAAGGCATCCAAATCAGAAATAAAGAAATAAAAGTGCCTTTATTCACAGATGATATGATTCTATATGTAGAAAATCCCAAAGTATCCATGTAAGAAAGCTATTAGATGAACAATTTAGCAAAGTTGCAGGGTATAAGATGAGTATAAAAATCAGTTGTTTCTCTGTAACTAGCAATGGACAATTCCAAAAGGAAATTAAGAAAGCAGTTTAATTTACAGTATCACCTAAAAGAATAAAATACCTAGTAATAAATTTAACTAAGGAGGCAAAAGACTTGTACACTGAAAATTATCAAACATTGCTGAAGAAAATAAAAAAGACCTACATAAATGGAAAGACATTCTGTGTTCTTAGGTCGGAAAACTTAATATTGCTTAGATGTCAGTACTACCCAAAGAAATCTGCAGATTCAGTGCTCTCTATATAAAAATTACGATAGCTTTCTTTTTGCCAAAATGGAAAAGCCAGTCCTCAAATTCATATGGAATTACAAGGGACCCTCATAGCCAAAACAATCTTGAAGGAAGAACAAAGTTTGGAGACTCACACTTTTAGTTTGAAAGTTTTCTGCAACACTTCAGTGATCAAAACTGTGTTACTAACCTACAGACAGACAAATAAACCAACAGAATAGATCTGAGAGTCTAGATATAAACCCATATCTATGATCAGTTGATTTCTGACAAAGTTGCTAGGTCTCCTCAATGGGAAATGAATAGTCTCTTCCACAAATGGTGTTAGGACATTTGGATTACCACATGCAAAAGGATGAAGTTGGACCCCATGCCATACATAAATATTAATTACAAGTGGATCTACAACCTAAAATAAGAGCTAAAACCATAAACCTCTTAGAAGAAAATAGGGCAGATCTTCATGATCTTGTATTTGACAGTGGATTCTTACATATGTTACTAAAAACACACAGAACAACAAAAAATACATAAATGGGACTTCATCAAAACTCAATACTTTTGTATCTCAAAGGACATTATCAAAGTGAAAGACAACCTACAGAATGAGAAAGAATATTTGCAAATCATTTTTCTGATAAGGGTTTAGTATCCAGAATATATAAAGAACTACTTAGCAACAAAAGACAACACAATTTAAAATAAGCAAAAGACTTGAATAGACATTTCTTCAAAGAAGATATACTGAAGGCCAACAGCACATGAAATGATGCTCATTATGAGGGAAATACAAATCAAAACCACAATGAGGTCAGGTACTATTTCACACCACTAAAATGGTAATAATTTTAAAATGAAAATAAGTGTTGATAAGGATGTGGAGAAATTAGAACCCTTGTATTCTGGTGGCAGGAATATAAAATGGTGCCACTCCTATGAAAAATAATTTGGTGGTTCCTCAAAAGCTACATATAGATGTGACATATGACTCCAGTTTCACTGCAAAAAAAACTGAAAACAGAAACATGAATATTGTATGATTCTACATATGGTATCAAATATAAGATAGGCAAATTCATAGAAAGATTGGAGCTTACTAGGGACTGAGGGAAGGAGAAATTGTGAATGTACTTAATACTACTGAATTGTACACTTAAAAATTATTAAATGGCAACACCTATATGTATATACATATACATATATGTCACAATTTAGAAATTCAAAAAATACTTAAATTTTGTTTCTTCCTTTAACAACACTAACATGATAGAGACACACAGGGCATCTGTATTTCCTCATAAAAGTAGAGTTTATGATCACAATAAATCACTATATCAAAAGTTAGATTGCTGACTCCTCTTGTCATTTGAAATAGCTTCTCATCAGTCATCAATCTTCAATATGAACCTACTTTAAGAGTATGGATTTGGATTCTAAATGTTACAGATTCTAAATGTTTAAATCTCCATCACATGAAGAAGGAGGAGGATACAGTGTAGGCTGAATACATAACCTGCCTAGTTATTTATTTTCTATAATAAAATTATAAAATTTATATTTTTATTTTCAGCACATGAGTGATATTTTACAAAATTATTTCAAGGAATAGGTAATTAGAGGTAGTTCCTATGAAGAACAGTAAATAGGTAAGAACAGAGTTAAAGGCATCTGACCACTGGTTTCCTGTTGTTCTAAGCATGTAAGTTATGTTGCCCTTTTGATTCTAGTTTTCTTGCATTTGGGTTTTTAAATTTAAGATTTATTTCCAAAATTGCAAGCTTATTTATAAAATAAAGTATAAAATTTATTATTCTAAGGAAAATTTCGTCCTAGTTGATGGTTTGATATGCTTCATGTACTCAGGTGCTTTTAGTAAGTTTAAATCATGCTCTGCAAAATAATAGTGTAATTTACTATAAGATGCCTTCTACATTATCCAGATATTAATAAAAGTGGGTAATTTTGTTGGAAACCCAACATCATTCAGTGCAAATTTTATAATGTTGGGATTAGGTAAATATGATTGAAAAGAACACTATTATTTAACATTCAACTAGAGGTACTCTCATACAGTTAGAAGAGGGGCATTCTATATTTATATTTGTGTTTGCATTAAAATGTCTCTTGAAGGATATATAAACAACTAGCAGTGAATATCTACTTAGTAGGGGGTGGGGAGGCTAAATGGATAGGGATCAGGAGTGGGAGGGAAACTATATAAAAAACATATAGTCTTCATTTGATATTTGTGCCAAATTAATATTTTCTATTAAAGTTAAATAAAATAATTTGACTATATATGTATTATATCTTATTTATTAATTTTAATTAGGCTATTTCATCTTTGTTTTTATGTCTGTGTATTATGCCTTTGAACAGATAGTTTTGACAGTTGTACATTGGTCTTTAATTATAAAGGCCAAGTTCACATAATGGCATGATTTTTTTTTTCAGGTTAGTGTCCCCAAAATGAAACATAAGCCAACCAGACAACAGAAGAAAGTGGCAAAAGGCTATTCATCCCCAGAACCTGATATCCAGGACTCATCTGGAAGTGAAGGTACAAATATTATTGCAGATTATTTACTAAAGGAATCTAATTTTTTAAAGGATATTACTATGTTATGCTTGATAGATGAAAATTGGTTTTTTATATTGACTTAAGATATGTAAAAGTTTTGGTGGGGGCAGGAATGATGTGCTCAAAAAAAAATCCCTATTTTAGATTATAGATCAATTGCAAAACCAAGCCACAGGTAAGTCACAGGGTACGAAAAAGGGGGAAACGTGCAAATCAAGAACCACGCTGTGGTGTGGCTCTTACACTTTGTTAGCTTCTGAAAAGTTGTTGATGGCTTTGTACATTCAATGCGTGAAATGTTTTTTGAGCTTTGAGCTTAGTTCTGTGCTTCAAAAAAGTTTTTTATTCTCAGAATAAATTATCGTAATATTCAGAAATCACAGACAAGTTAAAATGTAACTATATCAAAATTAGGGACCAAATTAACTAGTGTGCCATCCTTGTTCAAGTCAGATAATGTGTAAGCCGTGCTGAACTATATTGAGATATAATCAAGAAAGGATTAAGGTAAACTCTGAGACACTTGGAGAAAAAGTTTTTCTTTTTTTTTTTTTTTTAAGTTTTTCTTTTTTAAGATTTTATTTATTTATTTTTAGAGAGGGGAAGGGAGGGAGAAGGAGAGAGAGAGAACATCAATGTGTGGTTGCCTCTCATGTGGTCCCTACTGAGGACCTGGACCGCAACCCAGGCATGTGCCCTGACTGGGAATCGAACCTGCGATGCTTTGGTTCGCAGCCCGCGCTCAATCCATTGAGCTACGCTAGCCAGGGCTAAGTTTTTCTTTAAAGACATAGTCTCTAAGCTCACACTACACTGGAAAGCTCATTTTTACAGAGATAACACTAGAGATGAATAAATGATAAATGCCAGGAAATCAGTAGAAGGAAAGTAGCTAAGAGGTGAAAGGCAAGGTAGCTGAATTAAGTTTGAGGGAGTGTTCTTAGAGGGACTCTGATAAATTTATAATGAATTACAGTACAACAATCTAGGCTTGAGAAATGCAGGTAGCAGATAAGCTACTGGAATAAAGAGAAATAAACTGAATAAAAGTTTAAAAGCAGGATTTACATGGCACCCATATGCTAGCAGGCAATATTTGTTACACTGTTATTCCCATTTTAGTAAGAAGGAAACTAAAACATAGGTTGACCTGCCTAAGGCCATATATCCCATAAGGCAATGTGTATGTAATATAGGCAGATATTTTGGCTCTTTACTTCACTCTCTTATCCCTCCACTATATTACCTGACATTTATTGAGTATTTAATGTGTGCCAAACTGGAACCTAAACACACCTTACTACAACCATATGAAGTTTGTATGTTATTAGCCCTATTTTACAAATGAGAAAATTGAGACCTGGAGAGAGGTTGATATCTGAACAAAAACAGAAAGTAAGGAGTAAATATGCAAGGGAAATTGGGGGGAAAAAAAACAATATAGTTTGCAGGATAACAATAAAAATTTGTAGAAGAGATATCAAAAGCAATTGGAAAAGTGTAGGGATGACCAACCTTTTGGTGTCTCCGGGCCACACTGCAAGAAGAAGCGTTGTATTGGGCCACACATTAAATACACAAACACAAATGAGAATTGATGCAAAATTATGCCAAAAAAAAAGGTCCGTGAATAATTTTCATGATATCCGCCACCACAGATAAGCAAAAAATTCCTCACATGCGGCTTGTGGCCTGCAGGTTGGACACCCTTAAGTCTAGGTGACTAGGGGAATAAAGATAACATTAACAATGAACATAAAACTGAAAATGTGGCTCAAAAAGCTGACTTCCCCAGATGTACGCAAATGGGCAAGAGACAGAAGAGGGTACTACCTTTCCCAAATTAATAATATGTATTTCAGTGAACTATTTTTGTCTGTTTTAATTAGTTAAAAAATAAAACTGATACCATCCAAAATTTAACTAATTCATGGTTACTTTAAATATGTCTATAGTGTTCTAGTTTTGGAAGGATATGATTGAAACTTCAAAAATGCAGAGTATTCATATTATTATGTTAATCTTTAAATCATAAAAATGATGCCTGGGAAAATTTTTATTACATGAGAGTCATCAAGTTGAAATGTAGATTTTTTTATAATTTAATATGGTCACTGTTTTCACCACATTTTTCTAAATGTTCTTTTAGCTCAATCAGTAAAACCAAGTACAAGAAGAAAGAAAGGGATAGAATTGGGAGACATTCAAAATTCCATCGAATCTATAAAACAAACACAGGAAGAAATTAAAAGGTAATATATACTGACAGTGACTATTCCTTTGAGTTCAGAGGAGTAGTTAAGGACCCTGTTGCATAGGAAATCATGTGTAAACTTTACATTTGTAATATCATCGCTACGTTAAAATAGAACCTTGGCTTCTGTCACTTGATGACAAATGTATGAAATTCTTGTAGCGCTAAAATACCGGGGAAGTGGGGGGGTTGTTCTCAGCTATGAGGGTGAAATTGGAATCTCCTTACTACTGTAGCATATTAGGAATGTATTGTAGCTGGGCTGGATGTGGGATTGGGGTGGTTTCTGAGAACGTTCATCAACAAAGGCCTCTGCAGTCCCCTTTGTTCATGGCTAATATTTAATTGTGATGTACCAGTTGTTGAAATATTGAAGTATTTTCATAACAGTGGGTAAAGAGCCACTACTCTGAGACCTTCAAGTGCTCCACTGACAGTCTCAGACTTTTCTCTACACACCCTCCCCATGATCCAGCAACTGAAGTTCATTAAGGCCTGTGAGGGTTCCTTGGAGGGAAAAGGATGCTTACCCTGCTCCATTGCTAAGGCTAGCAATGGATTGCTAGCGTCCGATTGATTGCCTCCCATTGCTGTATCAGATGTTAAATTCTGTTTCATAATAATAAACATTTATCGAGTTGCTTACAGTGTGCAAGGCACTGTTCCAAGTACTTTACAAATAACTTTTATAAAACCCATAGTAACCCATTTTATTTACTTATTTATTTTTATTGAATTTATTGGTGTTATATTGGATAATAAAATTATATAGGTTTAAGATGTACAATTCTATAATACATCCATTTGTGTATTGTATTGTGTGTTCACCACTGCAAGTCATGTCTCTATCTGGAATTAATCTTCCTTCATACACAGATTCATAAAAAATGTGATTTCTAGTTCTCAGTTGTCCTGGGTAATTTACAATTTTTCTTCAATTCCACCTCTGTCTCCCTTAAGATAAAAAATCTTAGTGGAACAACTAAGAAGCAAAATTTTTGTTTTAAAATTACTGTAATAATAAAGAAGGTGATATATTCAAAATCATCAAACTTTAATGATTATGTTTATGCACATCATTAGGTAATATATTTGGTACAATGTGGAATATAGACTTAGACAAGACCTAACAATAGCTCCATATAGCATAATCAGCTCCCTGTTCAAGTAGTAGTAACTGATTGAGCTAGTTACTTTTGTTATTGTAATTAAGTGTTGTGGGCCATAGATCAAATTATAAGTTCTATACTAACATTTTTGACAAATAACTTAAAAATTTATTGTTGCTTATTTTTGTAGAAATATTATGGCTCTTCGAAATCATTTAGTTTCAAGCGCACCTGCAACGGATTATTTTCTGCAACAAAAAGACTACTTCATCATTTTTCTCCTGATTTTGCTCCAAATCATAATAAACTTCATGTTTAAATAGTTCTTCACAGTTGAATCAATGGACTGGAATGATCAGAGCCGGCCTGGGACCAATGTTCAAGTTGATTTGATCTTTATTAAAACATCATTCTGAAACAAAACCTTAGAGACAAATGTGGAGGTTTTGACCTTTCATACCTTTTATCCTTAACCTGATATAAGAGCTATTCTATTTGGTTATTAAAGTGAACTATGTGTTAAGTGCCACAACATTTCCAACTTTTGTGAGAATGTGTCTACATGTGAGTATGATAAATCCACATGTATACACAATTGTGTCTTATGTATATCTAATAGTAAGTAGTCTTTGTATTCTATAGTATGTTCTGAGATATAGCACTAATGTTCATAACAAAAATGTTATCAATATTATAAATATACGTATGATAACCTATTTTCTACATAATAGGCACAAACTTCTATCAATAAGGAACTACAAACTGGGAAATGATGGGATAATACACATATTAAATAGTTCAGTAGACTGTACTGTTAAAAAAAAAATCTTTTCCAATGTACCTGGCTCAATTGTCTTAGAAACAGCAAGAAAAAAAGTATGGTCAAAATTGATATATTGACAGATACAAGGTGGCAAATTGCTTTTCTTAAAGTTTATACAAGACTTTTTTTACACCCTCAAATTTAATATTTATAGATACAGATACAAAGGTATACATGTGTATATCAATATAAAACTGGTGTGCAGCTACTTGGATCTATTGATTATATCTTTGTTATAGCTATATAACACCACCTTAGGCACTTGGCTGATAAAACTGTGGTCAAAATTGCTGTCCTTTTTTCTTATTTTTTTTAACTCGGTCCAATAACACAGGCCAAATTTTAGAAACGTTTATAGGGCATATGTAATGCTAATAACTCATGTCTTTTCATTATGAAAAACTCATTTTAGCTTTCATTTAGACTCTAGTGTGTTCTGTGAATAAGTAGATTAGAAGAAATTAAAACCAACATTTTACTTCAAAAGCCAAATAGGAGAAAAGTGGTAAGAAAAGACATTTTGTGTGGTGGCATTTATGTGTACAATAAAATTGGTTTCTTTAACATATGCAGTAAGTTGAGCATCTGAGAAGATCATCAAGTTCTGAAGTTTAGTTTTTTTATTCTCCTCCTTGGTCTTGGTAATTTCTGTTGCAAAACCATAACTCTTAAAGATTCCTTTTGTTCAGTCACAGGCAAAATTTTTCCTAAACTTTTTTTAGTTTAAAATTTTTACTTTATGTTTTTACATAAATATAGCCCTCAAAAGCAATTTTTGCAAATGTAAGATAAGCTTAGGAACAGGTCGGTCTAAGATATATCTTAGAATCCCAAAAGAATTGATTTTGAAATGGCTATTAATGAAAATTAGGTCAGAATAATTGCTCTGTCCACATTTGCCTTTGACTAAGGAGAGACTGCCAGACACTAGTAAAATTACAATCAGCTGTTTAATGTCATGGTAAATATAAAGGTAAAGGATGGTTGCAAAATTATGAAAATTGAAAATGATAAAAAGCCTGCTTTTTCTCCCTAACCAATATAGCTGTCTTAATTATTCTTAGGTTTTATGAAGAGCCACTTCCCATGTATTTTTGGCAAAGCAATGCTGTATTCCATATGTACATGTGAAACATTTTTTAAATTGATTAAAACATAAATAAGATGTATCTATGTCCAGTATAAGTATAGGTATAACATGGCTACATTAGAACAAGTGGGGGGTTTTGTTTGTGTTTCATACTTGTTGATATGATTTTTGTACTCACATTCTGCTACCAATGTTATGCTCATCTGCCTATTCACTGATATATACTTTGTAAATATTGTACAATTTGATCTTTTTTATGTTTTAAATTAGTATTAATTTATATTATATATAACTTGATTGGCTGATCACAAAATCACTTCATCATTAAACCCTGAAAACTTAAAATTTTGTTGGTATCCCCCTTTTGGGGTTTTAGTCTTATCCACTTGTGGGTTATTTACATTTGGTCTAAATAGTGTTTCTTTGAATAGGTATCTTCTAAGACTGGGAAGGTAGTTGTTTTTTTTATTTTTCTTTAATTTTCCTTTTAGGGCAGACGTTATAGGTTCTTATTACCCAAAGAGTCAAAAACTATTTCATAAGAAAGAGCAGGGTTACTTAACGACTGTTACACTAAAAGCATGTATCTAATCTAGTTGTCTTCTTATGCTTTATTTGTATGAGTTGTTTCTGCAAACTGAACACAAAACTCAGGAATTGGTGGCTTAGTTTTAGATCAGTGCTTATACCAGGCTTAATATGTGAATCCTTTAAAACACATAATTAACTTTGTAGTTAGCCATATGTGTAATTGACTTTGAATGTTCTCTGAAATTAATCTTCCTTCACAAATGGATTCATAATAAATGTGATATATAGTTCTCAGTCAGTTGTCTGAGA
Source organism: Trachops cirrhosus (assembly GCA_028533065.1). Classification (NCBI taxonomy): domain Eukaryota; kingdom Metazoa; phylum Chordata; class Mammalia; order Chiroptera; family Phyllostomidae; genus Trachops; species Trachops cirrhosus. The sequence continues at coordinate 63,547,376 of CM052539.1, read as the reverse complement.
ACTATATGGCTTAAACCCTTCTTTTATTTTTCATTTAATCAAAAGTTTTATTTTTTTCACACGAAAATTTAGGTAATTATTGGCATGTGTTTTTCTATTTTGGTTGTTAAATGTACTATGCCTTCAGTCATTCACCGTTTAGTGAGATGTAGCTGGCCCAGGAAAAGACAATAAATAGGGCATGTGAAATAAGTAAGTTTCAGCAATAGATATTTTACTTGTATTTCATGTCAGCGGTTTTTTGTATCACTTATGAAGATATAGTGTAATCTTTGTCACCATTCCATTGAAAAAGTTGGCCTTGTAAAATATAACCCTCATTCAGTAGTATTCACGCTTTTGTGCCTTCAAGAAATACTTTTACTCATTTTGTGTTACAGAACTGTACAGTATGATTCAAAGTGTTTATAGGCTTAAGTGTCATAAAGGGTCATTTCTCTTTGTCATCTTATTTCCTTTTATATAGCTAAGCATATTTCGATGGTAATGCTGTACTTTTATAAGGGGTTGTCTATTTACCTATTTCAAATACATTCTTCATTCTCAAACATCATTAAAGTAGCCCTTTGTCAGATTATTCTGAGTATTGTAAACAGTGCCTTTTTGATGGAATTCACACAGTTTTGGGTGTCAACTTGTGCCATAAACACACAAAATTCTGTGAAAGGCAGTTTTAACTTTTTGAAGAATATCTTAGTCAAATATTTAAGAAAACAAATGTATAAAATTCCATTTTTTTCCAGTGTTTAGCATTTCTAGTGAACAATGAATATTTTGGGGGTTATTTTGTTTGATAGGTAATAATGGCATTATTGATGAGCCATACATGACTCTGCAGATTATTTTGAATTATGTTAAATGTACAGAACTAAAATATTAAAATTAACATTTATACTAAATTTTCCAATTTGAGTCGATGGGGGGAGGTGTACACAGATCACTAAGTTTACATTTCAGCTTCTATCTTATTTTGACTACATGGAAAAAGAGAGATTCTTTAAAAATGTGTAATCTGCCACTATTATGTAATTTGGTTGCATTTTGTTTACCTATAGTGTGAATTTAGTATATTTAATTTACTTTTTGTTACTCTTAACATACTGTTTGTTTTGTTATGGTTTTAATTGAAGATGGACTGTTAAAATTTCATAGGACCAGTGTCTCCCCCATATGATTAATATAGTTAGAAGATCTGCAAGAAACCCATGACAAAATGAATGTGGATTACTTTCTAAAATATTAGAATATTATATTTCTGCATTTATCATGTAAAAATATTTTAGCATTACAATATACAATATTGAAATTTATTTAAAGAAAAATGCCACAAAACATTTGAACTGATGAGCCACAGAGTGTCAGTTGAAATTTTTTTCACTTTTTAGCATGCTAAAGTGAAATTCTGATTGATGGCCATTTATAAAGTCAAACACTACCACTGGTCAGTTTTGTATAATAGAATAAAAGTATGTTACATGTACAGTGTAAGTACAGCGCACTGTCAATTTCTTTTCCTTAAGGTGCATCGTAAATGTACAGATAGTCATAGACTACCATTTTATAATGTATTACCTTTCTAATCTATTATTCCTAACCTATTATGTTTGCAGAGATGAAAAAATTGAATTTTTCTAATGATCTGTAAAATTATGCTAACTTCTACAAGTAGGCATTCTAAATAAAATTTTTAAAAAGAGAAAATTGTGATCAAATGACTTTGAATATAATATATAGTGACTAAATTACTTAATGCTAACTTTTAAATTAAAATTTTTGGTGGATGTAGTTCTGAAGGACATTTCAGGTCTTGGAAGGGGTTTAACAGTTAGAATCCCTAGTGTACTTGGTACTTTATATTCATTCTTCTTGAGTATTAATAATAACCTTAAGATAGGTGGAAGTTAGCCCAAATGTATAGATGATGAATCTGAGGCTCAGAGAAGTAAAAATGATTCCAAAAGTGTCATTAAGATTGATAGCAAGCACAAGTTTGAATCCAAGTCTGATTGCAATGCCCATTCTCCTTCCACTGTACCCTTAAATGAAACTCTGATCATACCACTTTTAAATGTTTGGAATAACGTTCTGCTCTAATCTATATTGAGTATGTAGCCCCTTTGTGATGGGAAGAACCCTGGGGGGTGGGGACAGGAGTCATACTATTAAACAAGCATATATACAAAACCCATATGGAAAAGTTTTTTCCCCCTTCAGAACACCTATATGTTTATAACTGAGTCAACATCAGGTGAGTTCCAAGAAATTATTCCTCTCTGGCTTTCTCCATCCTCCTCTCCCTTTCTTGCTCTCTCCTAAGGTCCATTTGCTTCTGGCTAATACTCAGTTGGTTCTCCTATTAATTGGGGAAAGGGTGGGCAGAGTTTACAGATTATAGCATAGGGATAAGGAAAACTGCCCTTCACTGTTCAAAGTCAATGATTAACATCTACATGATAATTTCCTTACTAATATTAACCACACTCTTAATAGGTGTTCTGTGTTGTGCTATTATGCTAATCAACCCCTGCCCCTTACAGAATATCCCACAGATTTGGGGTCCATACATTGGGGACACGTGGATGAGCTGTAAAATTAGACTGTTGAGTGCTTAGTATGTGCTGGGCACCATGCAAAAAAAAAAAAAGCTTTGTAAACCATGTCACCCTCCTCAGACCTTGAGAATTTTCATTTACATATCTATTATTTCCAATTTTTTAAGGTGAGACAACTGGAGACAAAAATGGTTACTTGCAGAATGTCACAGATAAGTAAATGGCAGAGAAAATTCAGGTCTAAATCTTAAGCCCATGTTCCTGACCATTGCATCTTTGAGAGTGTTCTTTTAATACATAAAACAGTATGTTCTTTCTGCCTAACAGGATGGGTTTTTTTTTTTTCCCTGCTGTTAGATTGTATCCAATAATGGTCTGTTTTTAAAACATGATGTTGACCATCAATGTGGCCACATCTTCCCACCATCACCTCTGCTAAAGTTCAACTAAACTGTTGTGCCCGCTATTTCATTGATATCTAGCTCAGGAAATGTGACAAAGACCCCTGCGAAGAGCATAAAGCCTGCAGCCCTCGCTATCTGTCTGGCATCCCCAAACTGTTATCGTGAGTGGAAGAACAACCGATGGAGAGTGGACAGAATATGTGTGAGTCCAACACAGAGCTTCTGCTGTGAAACGACGAGAAGCTTTGGTCGAGGGCAGATACAAGCCGAGTTCTACCTACGGTACCCATTCCCTCATTTATATAGGTTCCACTATCGTGCCGACTTTGGAAGCAAGCCTGGGACACGGAGGGATTTGGTGGCAGCTGAAGCCACTGGGGGAAATGAATTCATCTAGGAATCTGGGAAGGGGCTGCGGTTTCCGCTCAAGGGGCAATTCCCGGGAACTCCTGACCCCTCTTCTATCTTCGCGGGCTACTGGGCCGCTATCCCCGACTGCCAGCACAGCGGTGCTTTTCTGACGAGTTTGCAGAAGGGCAGCCTCCTCATCCAACCGAGAAGCCGAGCTGCCCCAACTTCCGGCTCTTCCCAGCCTTCCGCTTCCGCTTCCGGCTGCGCAGCGCTCCGCTCCTGGCCGTCGCCTATTCTGTATGTAGCGATCTGCCCGGCTGAACCCGGTGGGCTATGGCGGCTGCAGGTTCTGTGAAGGCGGCGTTGCAGGTCGCGGAGGTGCTGGAAACCATCATGAACAGCTGCGTGGGGCCTGAGGGTCGGCAAATTCTGTGTACGAAGCCCACCGGCGAGGTGCTGCTCAGCCGGGATGGAAGTCGCCTTCTGGAGGCGCTGCACTTAGACCATCCCATGGCCAGGTACCCGCGTTCCACACTCCAGCCCATTAGGGTGCACTATAGACCGTCACCCCAGGCCATCTCCCTGAACTTAGTGCCCCTGAGGTTGTGCTCCTGGAAAGCACTGACATTGGATGAGACCAGTGTATGCGCAGGGTTAGAGCGCAGCCCTAGAGAACGAAGCCCTAGACATCAAATCGTATCAACTTTTAAGAATATTTTTCACTCCGCCCCCTGCGCCTAGAATCTTGAAATAGAACAAAATACTAACTTGGAAAAGAGAAAACTAAGGACATAGCAAAGGGAACCTATTCTCATTTTATGTTTATAGTTGTAAAAACGTGGTTTCAACTTGATCTAGATGTAGGAAGGCAGCCCACTGAAAATCTGAGTTGCTGTATTTCTTTTTTGTACAGGGTGATGGTGGCATGTGTTTCCGGTCATCTAAGAAAAACAGGAGATGGTGCTAAGACATTTATTATCTTTCTTTGCCATTTGCTCAGAGAACTTAATGCAGTCACAGGCAAAGGAAAAGACTCTCTCATTTCCAAAAATATTCAAACCCATGGAAAGCATTGGAAAAATTGTTGTCAGTGGAAATATATTTCCCAAGCTCTTCTAACGTTTCAGACACAAATATTAGACTATGTTATGGACCACTACTTAAGTAGACACTTTTTGTCCATCTTTTCTTCATCCACTGAAGAGAGAACGTTGTGTAGGAGCTCTTTAGAGTTGCTCTTAGAAGCATACTTTTGTGGAAGAGTGGGAAGAAATAACCACAGCTTTATTTCAGAATTGATGTGTGACTACTTTTTCAAGTGTATGGCTTGTGAAAGTCGGTTTGAAGAAGTATTTGAGTTAGTGGATGACTGTTTTGTAGAGTTGAACATTGGTGTCACTGGCCTTCCAGTTGCAGATTCCAGGATCATAGCTGGGCTTGTGCTTCACAGAGACTTTGCTGTGTACTGTCCTGCAGATGGGGACTTAAGAATAGTGCTAGCAACAGAAACCATTCAGCCCATCTTTTCAACTTCAGGATCAGAGTTTATTCTAAATTCAGAGGCACAGTTTCAGACATCTCAGTTTTGGATTATGGAAAGGACAAAAGCAATAATGAAATATTTACAGAGTCAGAATGTAAAACTGCTCCTATCTAGTGTGAAACAACCAGACTTAGTTATTTATTTTGCAGAATTGAATGGCATATCAGTGGTGGAATGTTTATCATCTGAAGAAATTTCTCTTATTCAGAGGATCACTGGTCTTTCTCCCTTTGTACTGCCACAAGCCTCTTCACATCATGAATTCTCAAACACCGCTGTGGTGAAATTTTGTAAGCCCCTTATACTTAGATCCAAAAGGTATGCTCATCTTGGCTTGATTAGCACATGTTCGTTTATACCACACTGTATAGTTCTTTGTGGACCAGTGCAGGGTCTTGTTCAACAACATGAAGATGCTTTTCATGGAGCGCTTAAAATGCTTCGGCAGTTATTTAAAGACCTTGATCTAAATTACGTGACACAAATCAGTGACCAAAATTATACATCAAGTCCTCTTACTTATAGAAACAGAGAAAGTAATCAGTCATCAGAACTTGTTAATGGCTCAATACAAAGGCCATATCAAGGCATAGATGTAAAGAACAAAGATGAACTGGCAAAAACTGAAACATATTTAAAAGTATATTCAAATTTGGTCGTTCCAAGTGTAGAATTAGAAACATGTATTTCATGTTCAACACCAAACGTGATACCAACAGATACATACCAGGCAGATGAAACACTGAGATGTTTATGTGCAAACAAACCCAGGATGATTGATGACCATGATCCATTTATTGGGAGTGATCCTACTACTGATTCAACAACAGAAAATACTAGAATAGAAATTTCTTATGAAAATTTATCGATCACAAAAATTGCTGGAAAGGGGAATATGTTACCAGAGAGATGGAAGTCACTGGAGGTGAGCTCTTCCCAGAGCTACTGCTTCTCATCTATACCTGCAGGTTGTGTTTTGCCAGTTGGTGGTAATTTTGAGATCTTGTTACATTACTATCTCCTCAACTATGCCAAAAAAAGCCAGCGCTCAGAAGCAACCCTGGTTAGTGTGATAATAGCTAATGCACTTTTAAGCATTCCCAAAATCCTGTATAAGTCTAAGAAAGGAAATCACAGCTTTCCACAAATATATGTTAGAGCTGTCCGTGCACTGCAAGCCAATCAGCCCGTGGTGAGCAGTCAGACAGGTTTGGAATCGGTGTCTGGTAAATACCAGGTACTAACTTCAGTTCTTCAGTGTTTGATGAAAATTTTAACCATTGATTTGGTCATCAGTATTAAGAGACAGCCTCGGAAAATTCATGATCAAGACTCAGAAGAGGAGCTATGAGATGGGACTTCTTTACAAAACAGTTATAATCCAACTCAAGCCATAAAGTAAAGCAGGTATATGACCACTGATTCTCAAGTCAATCCAGTCAAGGCAGGAAAAACAGCACAATTTAGAAAGTCTTTAGAAGTACACCTACTGCCTCTCCTTTCTGTATTTAGTTCATAGAATCATTTAATCTCAGATTTGGATGCAGTCTTCAAATGCCATCCTATTTTAATTGTTCATAATTTAAAATAATTGCTTCCTTTAAAATAATTTATTTTTCCTACTCATAATTTCTAAAGCAGTGAATACAAAAATCTCTATTTCCTTTCTCAAAAAACATAAATTGGTTGTTACTTTTATATGGTCCTTGTTTATTTCCATTTCATGTGGAAACCCTGGATTCTCTCCATCCATACAGCATTGAATATATGCTACCAAAAATATGACTTTGTGCATTGTGAACTTATTTTCATTTCTGTGCTTAAAAGTTAAATCCAGAAAGGATATGAATTCATACTTTAATTTTCTCCTGGTCCCTAAGAGCTTGTAAAAATAATGTATTTGCTGGTTGTTGTTTTTTTAATTTTTCTTGTATTTGGTGCATAGTCAGAATTCAATAGTAACAAATAATTTAAGAATTATTTATTTCTTATGTGAAGTTTAAATGTTTTTATTTTATTTTAAAGGTTTATAAATGCAAGCGATACTGTACATCTACCCATCTACTGGATAAGGCAGTGTCTTGTACTTTTAGCAATTTTCTGTAACACCCAAGACAGTGCTGTGTTTATTCCAAGTATTCAGAAGTGCTTGTGGAATAAAACTGTTATCTTTAATCTGTTCTCCTGGGTATCTGTCTCTGGAAAATACAACCTGCTACACCAGGGGAGGGGAACAAGGACAACTGTATGCATTAACTACTTAGCTGAGTTTTCAAGTTACATCCCAAGCCACCTCATAAACACATATTTTCCGATAACCTTTATGAACCTCCTTTTTTCCCCATTGGGTCAGCACAAGCCCTTTTTATCCCCAAAACAGCAGTCATTAAATACTTGAACCCAAACATCCCTAAACTGCTTTAGCTAGAGCAGCTATGTATTCATAATCACGTTTTACTGGAATTGTCATGGTGTCTGCATTTCAGGCTAAAAGGAAGGGGGAGAGAAATACAGTTTGAGCCTGAACTTTTATCAGAAACTACTCAACCCTCCCAAAAGGAATATAATATGTGTTTCCCATCATCACAGCATAGCAGACACAAAAACTACAGCTCAGAAACCATATAAACAGGGTATGGCAAAAGCTGGTTTATAGTTGAGAGTTTGTGAAAGTTTATTCTTGTATTACTATTTATTCATTTTTGTATTATTTTCCATATGAACAACTATAAACCTACTTTTGCCCAACCCTATATTCATTGCATCTTTGTGACAGCAAGAATTGGTAACAACCCAGACTTTAGATGGATACACAAATTAGACAGGGACAGTGGGGGGAAACGTGTAGGGAAGAGGTGGGAAGGTGAATCATCAATGTCTACTTTGTCATTTTGATTTTTAAACCCTTTGAATACTATCCAAACAAATGAAATTTTTTAAAAATTAGAGCAAACATAGAGAATACTCCCCAAGTAGTGATAAAGTAATAGGGATTCTGATATAAGGAAATGCACAAACAGTAAGGTGGGGAGGATGGCTGGAGGGAAGGGTGGGGAGGGGGGTGGTGGCAGGCAAAGAGGAGGAAAGGGGCCATCTGTGCTAGTGTCCACAATGAAGAAAAAAGCACGGAAGAAAGACTGCATGAGAGACACAGCAACAAATCAATAGAACTTTAACAAAAGAAAAGGTTTATAACCAGAAGAGAATATTCTATTAGCTACACCTGGCTTTTGGCTTTCTCGTCAGCTCTGGAAACATTCTTCCATAGCAGGCTACTGGGAGCTAATGAAGGGTGCCACATCAGATTTTGTCAGCACATTGGAGACGGATCTGTCTTGGGCCGACTCGAACCAAACTTGTGCGATCAGCTTAATTATTTACTATGAGAATTGTCCTGGAAACGAATATCCCAGCTTCATCTGACCAAGCTTTCCTTTATGGGTAACTTATATGTGAAGTCAAGTAATAACCAAGTGGTTGCTCAGCAAGCATGCAATCTGAAGAGAAAAATAACTTTGTGGTCCTGCCCCCCTCATCTGCTAGGTGCTCAGTCCTAATCCGCTGCTCCACCCATACTTGCTTCGCAAGGGATTGATTCTATGCAGCTTCATGACTTGGGTGCCACTACATGCAGATAATTCCAAATTGTACATTTCCAGCCAACCTCTTTGAACTCCCAACTCACTTGTCCAACTGCCAATCCAGTCTCCACTGGGATGTTCACCATCGATGTTTCTAAAACAAAATTGCTATTTCCCATCCCCTAAACCGAGGCCTTCCCCTGTGATTCCATCTCAGTTAATGGCATCAACAACCTCATGCTCGCTCAGGACAAAAACCTAAGAGACATCTTGACTGCTCTCTTCCCTTCACATCCCACAGCCAGTCTAGCAGCAAAGCCTGCTGGCTCCACACACAACACAGATTTCAAATGCACCCAGTTCTCCCATGGCCTCTCCAGCCCAAACCACTTCTCTTCTCACAGCAGCCTCCTAATGGCCCTGTTTGCTTCCCTTCCTTTGTAGTTCTCTAAAGTGATTTTCTCCCAACTTTTTATTTTAAAAAAATGTGAACTCTCTGAAAATTTGAAAGAGTGCAATGTACACCTATATTCCCCTCATCTAGGTACACCAATTATCCTTTTACCCCTGTCATGCACGCACACGCACACACAGAGCACACATTTTACTGAACTATGTGAAAGTAAGTTGTAGACCTTATAGTTTATCCCTAAATACCTCAGTATACATTTCCCATAACAACACTTGCCTCTACATGACCGAGTGATTTTTTTCATATGCAAATCATGTCATTTTCCTGCTCAAAGTCCTCTAGAGGTTTTTCATTCGCACAGAATGAAATTCAAATTCATTGTTGCCTACAAGGCTCTGTCTGCACAGTCTGTTCCCTGCCTATCCCTTAGATCTCATCTCCTCCCGCTGTCCCTCCAGCTTTCTCCCCACTGGTTACACTGTATCAGTCAGGACAGGCTATGCCACAGTGAGGTAACAACTCCAAGTCTCAGAGGCTTGAAACTCGAATTTATTTCTTGCTCACATTCATGTCTGTTAGGGATCAGCTGAGGATGCTGTTCCCACACTGCTTTCTTTCTGACTCTCGGAGTGAGACTGATGGAGCAGCCACTATCTAGAGCATTTCAATCACCGTGCCAGAAACAGAAAAGAAAAGTGCTCTAGAGGGTCCTTCATTGGGGGTCTCCATTAATGGCACACGTTATTTCTGCTCATGACTCACCGCCCACAGCTAATCACATGGCCTACCCATCGACAGAGGAACCAGGTAGTATGGTCCTACCTTGTGTTTGGAAGGAGAAACAACCAGAACATTTGACAAACAGCACTAACAAGTACAGACCTAGCGGCCTTTCTGTTCCTTGAGCACATACAAGTTCATTCCAGCCTCAGAGCTTTCCACTTGCTGTTCTGGCTGCTCAGAATTCTCTTCCCCTCTGATCTGCAGGTAGCTCACTCCTCACTTCATTCATGTATCTCTGTTTTAATATCACCCCCTCAGAAATGCCCTTCTTGACCTTTCAATTTGAAATAATGCTGTTTCCTACCAATGACTTCCCTCATTCATTCTATCTCCCCTACCCTGTTAAGCTTTTTTAGAGCACTGACCTCATGTTATTAGAGTGTGTGTGTGTGTGTATGTTTATTGGCTGACTTCCCCACAAGAATGCAAACTTCATGAAGACTTGATTTATTCATTTCCATTTTCCAGCATGTAGCATAGTGCCTGGCCTTGTAGGCTCTCAATAAAGTTCAATGGACCCGTGATAAATAGGACTAGACCAACCTAAAGAATGACTAAGGCTCCCTTTTCCTGAGTGGTGATTGGATAGACACAACATGTGCCTCAGTGACTCCATTTCTATTTGTTGCCAATGCTACCTCAACGCTGATGGACAGTTTTTTCTTAAAATACCAAATCACTGCCAACTTCTACCAGGCTGGAAGCCATTCTGTTTCTTCCAGGTGACGAATGACTCTCTTCTGAACAATTATTTGTTCATTTTAAAGGGTAGCTTTCAGCAGGAAATTTTAGTTCCAAGTCTATAGCTCCATGTATTGATGATGCTGTAATATGATCTAGTCACATTTATCTTAGCTTAACATTATGATAAAATATGCCTAATTCTTGCAATCTCTGTCATTCACAACAGCTCCTTTGGATGTATTTAGCATCAAGTAAAAGATCTCCCCTGATCATTGCAACCAAACTTTGCACCCAGATTAAGCACACCTAGCTGACTGGGTGTACTCCATGAACCCCCCAGGGGGGCTCTCACTATGATGAACTCCATGATCTGTGCCCCAACTATACAGAAGCCCCTGCTGCAGCAAGAGAAATGAGTCCCCATGGTATGTTTAACCTGAGTGCACAGTCCAAAAATACATTTATGAACCAATTATTTGGTGTCCCCTTTATTGGCAAAGTATTAACCATTCAATGCAGATTGAAGAATTGTGAATATCAGCCCTTAATGCAATAGCAAATACACACAGTCCCCTAAAACCCATCGCTGCCACAGATATCGCCAGGTTTATATACGTGTAGTGATCACATCATACTGTGCTTAGTGACTTGTTTTCTTTTCCTGTTTTGCTTATCACCTCACTCCTTTCACACTGTACCCCAGTCCCCAGTCTGCACTCCAAACCAGGTGATCCTAAGAACCACCCACCAGGTATATCCTTCCCTATTTTTCACTATGCTGCTTATAAAATCATATACAAATATGCATACATATTTAGGTGCTAATGGATTGTTTCTGACCTACTTGATTGAGATTCCTCTCATCTTTCTGTCTCACTCCCTGTCCCCCAGGGAGGTGAAGGGACTTATCCTACTGGTGCGTTTGGGTGGAGGAACTGGATGAATCTGGCTCAGCACTCCCCTTCTTTCTCTTGGTTAAGAGAAAGGAAGTATGGACAGCTTCAAACCTGTAGGCCTGCGACAGGAGCCAGTCGTGTTGGAAGCCAGGGCTGGGTGGGTCTGAGTGATTCAGACACCGAGCACTGATCTGTCAGCTGCATGTAGCTCTCTAAGCCCTGCCGGCCACTGTGCGCCTTGCCAGGAGTTACTGTGGTGTTTCTGTCTCCTTCCGCCTGACTCCGGTGTCTGCCTTTCAGAGGGTAGGGGAGTTACTAATTGGGCCCCCTAAAACTCCATCGCTGCCGCAGACGCTGTCAGCTTTTTATGGCCAGTGTCAGGTACAGTAGCAGCAAAGACCAACTGAAACTGGACAGTGTCCTCGCTGTCACTTCCAGTGTGCCAGCACTCACGTGCTCACATGGCTGAACCCTCTCCCCCAGTCTCCACTCACCCCGCAACCAAGAGCAGACTGTGAAAAGGGAGGCAGAAGAGAGGCCAAGGCCTCACAGCACACACAGGGAGCTGCCCTCGGAGGGGAAGGACTGAAACGGACAGATTAATTTTATACATAGTTTTTTTAAAGATTTTATTTATTTATTTTTAGAGAGGGGAAGGGAGGGAGAAGGAGAGAGAGAGAAACATCAATGTGTGGTTGCCTCTCATGTGGTCCCCAGTGGGGACCTGGCCCACAACCCAGGCATGTGCCCTGACTGGGAATTGAACCTGTGATGCTTTGGTTCCCAGCCGCGCTCAATCTACTGAGCTACGCCAGCCAGGGCCAGATTAATTTTAAACGTCGGCTTTTAAAGCAATCACTAGAATGGGCTTCATTTGGCTAGAGACCCAAGTGCTGTTTCTTGGTATTATACATTTTTCCCAGCTCCAGGGTCAGTGGAGACTCTGAAAAAGCAAAGTCATTGAGAGAACCAAAGTGTTCTATGTTCTGTGCCACTGGAAATTCTTCAGTTAGTCCCCCTCGGAAGACATAAAGGTGGACTCACAGAGAGAGATGCTTCCAGCACTTGCTATGGCTCAGCAATGTCCCTGTATGAGAAGGGAACTAGAGGCAGTGCTTTAATAAGGAAAGAAAATAAAGATTAGTAGAGTGTTAGATGAAAGGAATGTTTCATTAATTTGGTTAGGAAAATGGGAGGCAGAGGGAGAAAAAGGGAAATGAGTCATTCCAGGATGATGGGATGGAGATAATCAGGTCTAATCAACATAGACTGGAAGACCACTAGTCATGCATATAATTAGCTTACAATGACTAATTAAGGTTGTATTTTAAGATTGGCGCTTTCTGTGTCCCTTTAAGAAGTCTTTGCCTCAGTTTGGGCCCTGGAAATGGTAACTAAGAAATCTCAGGGAAACAGTAAATTTTGATTATTCCTTCATAAGTACTAAATATAAGTATTTAAATAAATACATATATTAAAGATATATAATAAATAACGTTAAACACAAATATATATAAAAATCAAGCAATATACTATAATTCATTCACACTCTATGAAAACTGTTTTACAACACCCATAATATAGCTAAGGAAAAAAGTTACTTTCAGGTTATCTCTTTTCTAATTTATAACAAACTTGCTTCAGTCTCATCTTCAAAACGTCTTCACAGAAATTCTTTAAATAGTACAGTACCCTTGAACTTCTTCATTAGAATTTTCTTTTTATTCATCATTCTTTTAGAAATTCTTCCAGTCAGCAGCTTCTTTGGAAATCCGGAAAGCAACCTCCTGACACTGTAACATGAACCAATCTGCAAAGACTTCACGATTGCACAGTCAAGTGGTTCTGCATCGGCCACACTGAGCGACCTCAGAAGGCAGACTGGCCAGAGACAGGGGCTTCAGAGCCACATGGACCTGCTTTGGATCTTGGGTCTGCCACGTGCTAGTTGTGTGACCTTTAACAACCTACTTAAACTTGCTTTACTTCACTTCTCTCATCAGTTATTTTAGTTATCTATTGTTGCATAACAAATTACCCTCAAACTTAGTAGCTCAAAATGGCAAACATTTGTTCTCTCACATGGTTTCTGTGAGTCAGGAATCGGGGAGTGGTTTAGCTGCGTGGTTCTGGCTTAGGGTCTTTCACAAGGTTACAGTCAAGGTGTTGGTCAGGGCTGCAATAATGTGAAGGCTGTAATAGTGGAAAATTGCGACTGTAGGAAATTGTAACCCACCCCACCAGTCTTTTGGCATTGTGCCTGTTACAGACTCAATGCTGACTCTGACTAATATGTGGCTGATAGATGAACAGCATGTTTGTTTAAGAATCCTAGGAACTAGTTTCAAAAGATACAGATCCTGACCTTCAAGCATCCCAGTTCCAAGAGATATGCTGACCTTCATCCGTGGAGCCAGGATGACCTGAAGCCGGGGATAATGTGAAGCCAGGGTGACTAACCAGGATGACGCACGCACACTGGACCATCACTTCCCTTATCAGAATGGACTGCGCTCATCTGCATGCGGAGAACTTTTCAACCCCCTCCCTTGATCTCTTTGTTCTGTTCCCCTCTCCTTCCTTATAAAAACCTCTGCCTCCACTGAGAGGTGGAGATGGGCTTTGAGACATGAATCCCCCATCTTCCAGATGGCCAGCATCTGCAAATAAACCACGTTCCTTTACATCAGCACCTGCCTCTCGAGCATTGGTTTTCGTAGCAGCAGGCAGCCAGACCTGCTTTTGGTTACAACTTGACTGGGGTGAAAGGATCTGCTTCACTCAATCACATGGCTGTTGAAGGGAGGCCTCGTTCCTCATACACGGGCCTCTCCATGGTGCTGCTGAGGCATCTGCGCAACATGGCAGCTGGCTTCTTCCGTAGCAAGTGACTCTAGAGAGAGCAAGCGGAAAGCACAATGTCTTCTCTGATCCTGTCACTTCTGCTTATTCTATTCATTAGAAGTGAGTCACTGAGTCACCTTACATTCAATGAGAGAAGAACAAGGCTCCACCCTTTGGAAGGAGGAACAGCAAAAAAGTTATGGTTTTTGAGACCATTATGATTGTTAAACAGAAATAATAATATTTACTTTATTGCACCCTTGAAAGAATCAAAGTTAAACATTTAGAACAGTGCTAGCTTCAAAGTATATATTCATCTACTTGGTCTTCATTGAGTCCCTACTGCTGAGCTGTATGCTCAGAATACGACCATGAGAAAGCCCAGCAGAGTCCCTGCTGTCATGAAGCTCACAGTTTAATGGGAAGATAGACACTAATCAAATAATACTAAACCAATGTCAAATTGCTGCTTCGCACATGAGCAGTGCAACATGGAAGGATTGGGACCGGTCAGGAAAGCTTTCTCTAAGGAAATGGTGTTAAACTGAAATCTCAAAGACGAGTGGGAATTGACTAGGTGGGGAAGGAAGTGAAGAGGGTTCTAGGTAGAAGGAACACCAGCGGTAATATTGTGGGTGGCAGCGTGGAGAGGACAAAGCACAGGATGAGGTGGGGGGCGGTGTACTGGGGCAGGGGAAGCCCTGCGGGTAAAGGCTGGAGAGGTAGCAAGGAATGAGCCTCTGCTCTGCTTTTCTGTGCTCCACAAAGGAAGGAAAACCCATTTTATACACCTTTATGAGACAGGCGGTTGCCAGAGAGTAGATTTGGGGGTAGGAGTTAACTACCAAGGGGTGTGAGAAACTCTTAGGGATGATGGGTATTTTGTATGTTGATTGTGGTAGTGGTTACAAGAGTGTATGTGTTTGTTGGAATTCATAGAACTGTATTAGACATAAATTATACCTCAATACATCTGAATTTTAAGAAGTATACTTTTATGCAGGCACTTTTATGGAGCGGAACCATGACATTGTGAATTTTCCTATAATATGGGTTTCAGATTTTTTCCAAACAGTGTTAATGGCTGCAGGATCAACTGTCTCAATGAAGTTTAACCTCTCTAGTGGTGCTGAAGCTAATACCCTCTGGTCAAGTGAGAGTGAGCTGTGTGTGTGTCTCTGTGTGTCTCTGAGTGTGTGTGTCGGTGGGAAGAAAAACACATCAGAGTAAACTAAATACAGTATAGTCTTTGGCATTAAAAGTAAGATGTTTTTACAGCTATGGAAAGCATGAAGGGAGGAAAATCTTCAGAGGTAATAAATCAAGTTACTTTAATGTACATGCTGACTTTTTCGGTTGCTCTATTTTTATTCCGAAAAGATGTTGCTGTGCAAATACAGTTCCAAAATCAACAATGATGCTTAACAATGGAATTTAAGAGACTATTATCTGTTAGAAAAACAGTAACAGACACGAAGCAAAACAGGTTTTCCTGGCTCAGAAGCTGATAGAATGCCTGTAACATTATCCTGAGCAAGACGCTGATGCCATTAAGCTTCTGTGAAATTAAAGATTTGAGAATAATGCTGTGTTCATTGCAGCATTGGACTTCACTTTCAACAGCTGAGGTTTTGAGATTTCGGTGTAAGATGTTGTTAATGGAAATGAAATGGATAGCATTCCATTGCGTAAATGTGCCACATTTTATTTATTCACTACAAAGCAATGGGAAAAAATAGCCTACGACTGCACTCAACACCTCAGGTGAATCTCACAAACAAAAGAAGCCAGGTACAAACACGCGGATCGTATGATTTCATTTATATGCATACAACACCTGGCAAAACTAGTCAATACTGTTCCATGCCAGCAGAGCAGCCCCCTTGGGCTGCTGGGGGCCAGTGACTGAAAGAGAGCATGATGTGGATTTCTTGGTGTGGATAACATTCTGTTTCTTGATCTGAGAGCTGGTTACACAGATGTTTTCAGTTTGTAATATTCATTGTACTGTAATTTATGGTATGTGTACTTTTATACATGTGTGTTATACTTCAAATAAAAATTATTTTTAGCCCTGACCAGTGTGGCTCAGTTGGTTGAGCGTCGTCCTGCAGAGTGAAAGATTGCCAGTTCAATCTTTCAATCCTGGTCAGGGCACATGCCCAGATTGCAGATTTGGTTCCCATTCAGGCACATATGAGGGGCGGCCAATCAATGTTTCTTGAATCGATGTTTCTCTCCTTCTCTTTCTCCTTCCCTTCTCCTCTCTCTAAAAGTAAATGAATAAAATCTTTTTTAAAGTATTTTTATCACTACTGGAGACATGTTTCCTAAAACAGAAAATTAGGACATTAGTCCACACTTGACCAAGATCACAGATGCACCAAAGGAAGGCTACTACCCACATGGCCAGCAAACTGTCCTCCTGTCTGAGAAGATGGCCTTTCTGAGCTGGGGCTTTAGGGAGCAGTGCTTAGGGAGGGGCAAGGAGTTAAGGCCACCACCTCAAGCCTGGCTATCGGCAAGGTGACACAGATCAGAGCCCAGTCACCCTCACATTCTCATTATTAGTGTGGAATTTTACACAATAATCCAGAGGCTTAAAAACTGACCCACACTGTGTGAAAATGTTGGGCATAGCATTTCTGTAGGGCTTGAAAGTTAGATAATCTGTTTTTTAGTATTTCTGATGATTTCATTATTTATAAGCAAATTTATCAAACACAATTTTTTTCAAATCCCATAGCCAGAAGCTGTGAAAGCGATGAAAACATATAGAAGATACAGTCCTTGGCTTCAGTAAGCTTGTGATCTGTAGGGAGATAGCTCCACACCATGAAAAGATTAACCAAAAACGCACAGCAGTCTATAAGTCAGAATGAGGGAGCTCTGATTAAACGCGGCTATTGGCATGCAAGGTGAATGAGTGTACTATGTTCAGTAAAGGATAGGGGAAGCTAAGAGACAGAACCTGAGCTGGAGTTTGAGGGAAGGAATTTAAAGGAATCAAGTAGGCATGGAAATGTGAGGAGATGTTTCAGAAGGGAGATTAATGGCGTAAGCAAAGATGCCAAGAGGTTTATACACAAAGAGGGTTTCATTGGGATGACCTTGTGGCTCCATCTCTGAGACCACATAGTAAAACTGGCCAGCATTAAAAGTAATTCACATCTTTACTGAAACCTTTCAAAGCCCATCTGCAAGAATCCATCCAGTTGGTGACCCTTAGCATCACTGCTTAAAATATCCTTTTTCTACATTCCTTGAGTTCTCATATCTCCCATATTGCAACTGTAACTAGACCAGGAGTTGGCAAACTTTTTCTATAAAGGGCCAGATGTAAATACTGTAGACTTTTACGGGCCAGATAGTCGATGCCACAACTACTCAACCCTGCTGTTGCAGCACAAAAGCAGCCACAGAAAAAATGCAAATGACAGAAGTGGCTGTGTTCCAATAAAACTTTATTTACACTAACAGGTGGCTGGCTGGATTTGGCCTGCAGCCTATAGCTTACGCAGCCCTGAACAAGACTCATCTAATATTGGACAAAGACAACTCCCTGTAGCCTAGAGTGTCCTTTTCATTTTTCTCCCCACCCCCATTCTTTTGCTGCTTCTCTCTCACAATTAAATTTTATCCCTCCTAATGCCAGTTCTTTTTCTGTGATAAGAGTCAGAGTCAATGGGTACAGAAGAAATAGGAACCCCAGACATACTGGGAACTAGGCACTATATCTAACCAGGGAGAGTGAGTCAACCCAAGTGATATTTTCAGAAAAGTAATGTGGCAGCACTGTGTAGGACAGATTGTCTCGTATAACAGAAGCAAGGAGAGCAATTAGGAGGTTATTGAAAAGAATTTATGCAATAGATGTGGAGTCTAAGCTAGAATGTCAGCTCGGAATGGAAAGAAGGAATGGGTGTGAGAAAAAGTGTGATTCAAGGTTTAACTAATAACAACCACCAAGCAGATGCAGGAGAAGAAGGCAGAGGAATCGAAGATAATAAGTGAAAGATTACTGAGATTCGGAGACTATGTAGGAAAATATTTGCATCATTTTCATCTACTTTTTGAGTTCTCCTTCTCCTTACCCCATAAACACCAGTGTTCCTCGGGTTTCTTTCCTTACCTTCCCCTCTCTTCCTTTTCCCTCCCACTTCATAAAATTTTCCGGGGTGACGTGATTCAAATTCATAGCTTTGACTAGGACTTTTTCATATGATGATTTCCAAATCTGTTATCTCTAGCCCAAATGTCTCTGGTGAGTTGCAGACTCATTTACTCAACTCCTATTGGGTGTTCCCAGAAGGACCCCACAGACCCTCGACTCAGGTCTGGTTGAGGTTGATTTTACCCTACTTTCAAGCCAGAAGTGAGCCTATTACTGTTATATGGGTGCAGGCAAAAGAAATAAGGCTCGTGGTTCAGAGACAAAGGTCCCAAGTACTCACAGCACAGCAAGCAGCATGAGCATCAGCATGTTGACATCAGTACCCTTGCATCAGTACCCCAGTCCCACAAGGGGAAAATGGAGGGCCAGATGAGATGCCTCATAGGCAGTGGATTGTGTAACAGAAAGGGGACACTGGGCTTGAGGAACCTGCTGTTTTATTGCAAACAACAAGCAAGCCTGCCCTTTGTCCTGGAAGGAGTCTCAAAGTTCCTCACTGCAAAAACCAGCTGGCCCAGGTAAAGAGCAGTGAGTGCTGTACTGAGCAGGATATGGGGGAGCGACCCAGAAGAGATGGTCCATTCCAGCAGTCAGCATGTCCCAAACAGCATTCGCCAACTTCTTCCTTAGACCTGCGCTCTGTCTTCACTCTTGGTGAAGGGCCATGCCAGAAACTGGCAACTATGTCAGGCCCTGTCCTGTGACTTACTACCCTATGGGCACCCAGTTAGCCATGTATCAGACTCCTGTGGCTGCTGTAACAAATTACCACCAACCGGGTGGCTTAAAATAACAAATTTATCCTCTCATAGTTCTGCGGGGCAGAAGTCTGAAATTAAGGTGTCAGTATAGCTGTGTTCCTCCAAAGACTATAGGGGAGAATCTGTCTCTTGCTTCTTCCAGCCTCTGGTGGCTCCAGGGTTTCTCTGGTTTGTGGCCACATTGTTGCAACTTTTGCCTTCCTGGTCACATCCTCCTCTTCTCTCTGTCAAATCACCCGCAGCCCTCAGACTGATCCTTATAAGGACATGTCACTGGATTTAGAGCCCATATGGATAACCCTGGAGAAGCACCTCCTTAAAGTCATCACACCTTTTGCCATGTAAGTTGTGTGTGTTTGTTTTTGCTACATAAGCTAATATTTACAGATTCTGGGGATTAGAATGTAGACACAGCTTTCTGGCCTAGTCTACTCCAGTCACCAAGTCCTACAAAGATTCTAGCATAGTCACTTTTAAACAATAAATCTAAGTTAAATTTAGGAGTTATCTACATAGAAGTCATAGTTAAAGCTATGAACATGCAGCTAGTGAACAGTTATGCCAGATTCAAACCCAGGATGGATGACTTCAAAATTCATGCTTTTAATCACTAACTCAATCCTGTTACCTTCTTGCCCTTTTAAAAAAATGTTAGTTGTCGATATGTTCAAAAGCCAGCAGCTACAGAAAGGAAGCACGGGCTTCAGCTGCACCATCGTCCCTGAGATCCTTGTGTTGGCCAAGGGTTCCGCTTATATAAGATGCCATTTGCATCACCACCACCCCAAAAGTGATGCCTCACCCAGAAAATCAAGATGGTGCATGGATATCCTGCAGGGGAGCCAGCAGGGAGATGAATTCGTCCTTCTAGTGCTCAGAGTTTCAGTCTTGGGAGTGAAAATGACCCTGACTATCATCTGCCTTCCCAGTGAGTTCTCTAAGGGGACTGGTGCAGCCCAGTGAGAGGCAGCCCTGACCGTGGCATTTGTAATCAGATCTCTGTCCTCCAAGCCTAATGAGGACACAGGGCCATCAATCCTTAAGACGTATCATGCACTTTATATTTCAGAAGCACTTAGCTAAAATTAATTACCCAATTAATCTCCAAGGATGATAACCAACTGATTTATTTTTTAAATTACTATTCTTTATTACAGGGGAAATTGGAGTCACTGAGGAACCAAATTCCAGTCCTTTTAAGGTCTTTCAACAGAAAAACTGTAAAACCCAAACTCACTGCAGCAAGTGGGACCTATGGAGAAGGGACATTGGAATCTGCCAGTCTCAATGTGTGACAGTCGTGAAGTAACTAAACCCCTAAGGCTCCTATTCCTTTGTTAACCACAACACTACTATTCTTTCCCTGCTTCTCTTGCTAAGCTGACAAGGTGTTAAAGTCTTATGGAAATGAAAATGTTGTATTCTGGGGATGTTGATCGACTTGCATATCTAGTTAACTTGAAATAAATTATCATTAAGCAAGTATGCTTTTAAACCATGGATCCCTCAACTATTATTTATTATTTTTAATTATATTTTTGTTGTTTATGCTATTACAGTTGTCCCACTTTTTTCCCCTTTGCCCCCCTCCACCCAGCACCCTCCACTCTCTCAGACAATCCCCACACCATTGTTCAGGTCCATGAGTCATGTGTATAAGTTCTTTGGCTACTCCATTTCCTATACTGTACTTTACATCCCCATGGCTATTCTGTAACTACCTATTTGTCCTTCTTAATCCCCTCACCTCTTCACCCATTCCCACATACCTTCCTCCCATTTGGCAGCCATCAAACCGCTCTCCATATCCATTATTCTGTTTCTGTTTTTGTTTCCTTACTTTGTTTTTTAGATTCAATTATTGATAGATTTGTATTTTTTGCCATTTTATTGTTCATAGTTTTGATCTTCTTCTTTTTCTTAAAGAAGTCCCTTTAACATTTCATATAATAATGAACCCCTTTAGTTTTTTCTTATCTGGGAAGCTCTTTATCTGCCCTTCAATATTAAATGGTAGTTTTGCTGGGCAGAGCAATCTTGGATGTAGGTGCCTGCTTTTCATGACTTTGAATACTTCTTGCCAATTCCATCTAGCCTGCAAAGTTTCTTTTGAGAAATCAGCTGACAGTCTTATGGATACTCCCCTTTAGGGGACTAACTACTTTTCTCTTGCTGTTTTCAAGATTCTCTCTTTATCTTTAACCTTGGGCATTTTAACCATGATGTGTCTTAGAGTGGGCTTCTTTGCATCCATCTTGATTGGGACTCTCTGTGCTTCCTGGACTTTCATATCTATTTCCTTCACCAAATTGGGGGAGTTTTCTTTCATTATTTTCTCAAATAGATTTCCAATTTCTTGCTCTTTCTCTTTTCCTTCTCATACTCCTATGATATGAATGTTAGACTTCTTGAATTTGTCCCAGAAGCTGCTTATACTATCCTTATTTTTTTGGATTCTCTTTTCTTCTTGTTGTTCTGGTTGTCTGTTTCTTGCTTCCTTATGTTCCAAATCATTGATTTGATTCTTGGCTTCATCCATTCTGCTGTTCTTTCCTTGTAGATTGTTCTTTATTTCAGTTAGCATATCCTTCATTTCTGACTGGATCTTTTTATGCTGTTAAGGTCCTTACTAAGTTCCTTCAGCATCCTTATAACCAGTCTTTTGAACTCTGCATCTAATAGATTGCTTATCTCCATTGTGTTTAGTTCTTTGTCTGGGGCTTCAATAAGGTTTTTCATTAGGGCCATGTTTCTTTGTCTTCTCATTTTGGCAGCCTCCTTGTGTTTGTTTCTGTGTATTAGGTAGAGCTGCTATGACTCCCTGTCTTGGTAGTGTGGCCTAGTATAGTAGGTGTCCTGTAGGGTACAGCGACAGTCTTCCCATCACCCAAGCTGGGTACTTCAGGTGAGCCCTTCATGTGGGCTGAGTACACACTCCTCTTGTAGTTGAGATTAGTTACTGTTGGCAGGCCAATGGGAGGGATTTACCCAGACCAGTCAGATGCAAGGACTGACCACTGACCACCAACTTCTGCCCTCCCTGGAGGATCAACTGTGCAGGGGCAGGGTGGTGGTGCTTTGATGTGGTCTGTAGCTATCTTCTCAAACTAGAGTAACTGTCAATACAACCTTGCAGTCTATTCTGCAACTTCATGGAATCAGGTCCCTCCTGATAGCCTCTCAAGTTGGGGAGACTTTAAGCAATGTGTCTCTGAACAGGCATCTTAGCAGAGCAGAGATGATGACTCAGTCAAGACAACTTAAATAAAATTTAACCAGGCACACATTTAATGATACACATGACTGTGATTGTGTTGCATGGTAATTAAGCACAAATGGTGAGGGGTTCATGTAAATGACTGTAATTAGTATTACTTTTTCATAGCTAAGCCAAATTTCATTTCCCCTTTATACATTGGTAATTCACCAGCATCTGTAATCAGTGTCAATGTTGATTATTTCTTGATGTCACATACTGTTTAATCATCACATCTTATGAACATACATAGATCCACATACACGTGGATGAACACACACACCCTAAAAGACAAAGCCTGGACCCAAATCTCTAAAATGAGAATGCCTTTGTCCCTAACTCCCTAGATCTCTTGCACCCTTCTTCAGGGCAAAAATTTACTCTGCTCCACCCATTGAGCCCCACTTTGCTCTCTTCCTTTCTGGCCCTGGAGCAATTGAGGTGTCTTTAGAGAGGCTTGTCCACTGGCTGATGTCTTCTGTGAGTTCCCCTCTAATCCTGAAATTCTATTTTAAAAATAGTACTGGGGGGTAAAAACATATAGGTGAGTATGTTTGGGTACCTTCATAATTATCATCACCTTCATCATCATCAAAAACTGATCATTATCGAATTTTAATATATTTCAGATTCAATGGTGTGCTATTTACACACATACAGGTAGGTGTTACTTTTCATTTTCCAAATAAGGAAACTGGGACTTATTGAGGTTAAGTATTGGTCCACGGTGATGGAGCAAGTTAAGTGGGAAGTCAGGGCTCAAATTCTTGAGATTTTGACTTTAAACCATAATATGTAACAAACTTGTTGTTCTTGCAAAATATAAAAAATAAGAACAGATATTTCCTTCCTCTCAATCTTTTTAAAAATATATTTCATTGATTATGCTATTACAGTTGTCTCATTTTTTTCTCCCCTTTATTCCTCTCCACCTGCTACCTGCCTCCCACCATCATTCCCCCACCTTAGTTCATATCCATGGGTCATATATATAATTTCTTTGGCTTCTCCATTTCCCATACTATTCTTTACATCCCCCTGTCTATTTTGTACCTACCATTTATGTTTATTCCCTGTACCTTTCCCCTCATTCTCTCTCCACCCCTTCCCTGCTGATAACCCACCATGTGATCTCTATTTCTGTGAATCTAATCCTGTTCTAGTCGTTTGCTTACTTTGTGTTTGGTTTTGGGTTGTTTTTTTTTAGGTTCGGTTGTTGATAGTTGTGAGTTTGTTGTCATTTTACTGTTCATATTTTTTATCTTTTTCTTAGATAAGTCCCTTTAACATTTCATATAATAAGGGCTAGGTGATTATGAACTCCTTTAACTTGACCTTATCTGGGAAGCACTTTATCTGCCTTTCCATTCTAAATGATAGCTTTGCTGGATAGAGTAATCTAGGATGTAGGTCCTTGCCTTTCATAACTTTGAATATTTCTTTCCAGACCCTCCTTGCTTGCATGGTTTCTTTTGGGAAATCAGCTGATAGTCTTATGGGAATTCCTTTGAAGGTAACGGTCCCTTTTTCTCTTGCTGCTTTTAAGATTCTCTCCTAATCTTTAATCTTGGGTAATATAATTATGATGTACTTTGGTACGTGCTCCCTTGCGTCCAACTTCTTTGGGACTCTCTGAGCCTCCTGGACTTCCTGGAAGTCAATTTCCTTTGCTAGATTAGGGAAGTTCTCCTTCGTTATGTTTTCAAATAAGTTTTCAATTTCTGAACAGTAAGGGGCAGAGCACCTAGGGAGCAAACAAGAGTCCGGGACTGCTGTTCTGGAGAGGCTGAAAGTTTCAGGCCGCAGGGCTGCAAGGAGTAGTGGCAGGGAATGGCGGAACGAAAAGCATGTGGGGACCAAAGATGTATGCACACGTAGGCTTCTGTCCCAGTCACTAATTCCTTGGCAGCACACTGTAAGAGTGGCGTGAAGCATATGCAGGCTTCTCCATCCGCATTCATCCAGGCGTGCTCTTCTCTGGTGTATGTTCTTTGACATCTGGCTGCTCCAGCTGTGGTCATGGTTGTCAGAGTCGTGGCCTGGCTGCTCCTCTGAGAGTCAGTTGGGCTCACCTACACAGCAGCTGCTGCCCTCAATGCCACACTTACTAACACAGGCGTAAGGGCCACTTGCTCTGAAATTATTTTGTGGCAAGAAGTTTTGAAAGATGGTTTCCACAGAGACCTTTTAATAAAAGTGAAATTTGGAGAAAGCATTGAGGTGTTACCAACCTGCCAACTCTTAATTAAACAGTACATCCCAACAGGACTTTTTGTATATCCATATGAGTTGGCTTTATTATGAGAGAGAAACATGACAGAGCTCTGCATTTGAACATCAAGAAGACAGAAGTCATGGCCATGAAGAAATACACAACTTTAATGTAGACAGGAAAGACATTGTAATCATTAATGTTTTGCTTACCTGTGTTCAGTCATCAATTCAGATAGAATCTGCACTCTAAAAATGAAAAGAAGAAATTCAGATCCAAGATGGCGGAGGAGTAAGTGGAAGCTACACTAACCTCCTCCCAAGACCAATCTGGAATTACAACTAAATTGTAGAGAAATCATCAAGAATAATCAACTGAACTAGCCTTATAACCAAGGACAGACCGAAAAAACCACTTCACCACAACAAGACAGGTAAGCAATGCAGAGGAGGTGCAAGAGGGCTGACTGGGCTCCCATAGGCAGCAGCTAAAGTTCCAGAGGGATATTTCAGCATCCAGGGATTTCCCCTGAGTAGTGTGGGGTCTAAACCCCAAGCTGGGCTCCCTAGTCTATAGCACCAGAGTGGGAAAGGAACCCAGATAACATCTAGCTGTGAAAAGCAACAGGGTTTCTGTCTGCCAGGGAGAGAGAGCTGGAGATGCAGAGAGCCTCTTAAAGGGCCAACACACACAATTTCATTTGCAGCCACATACCCTGGGCTCTGGCAGAGGGAGGGCAGAATGGACTAGAAATGCTTGAGGAGAGTCTGGGTCTGGTGGCTCTGGGAAGAGAACTGAAGAATGAGCTACCAGGATCCATGTGCTGAGTCATCCCCTGCACTACAGAAACCATTTTTCTCAGGCAGAGCGTTCCTCTCTAAGTGGCATCAGCCTGAGGGGGAGCAATAGTGAATTACTCTGCCCCACTGTGCAATACCTTAAGCCAGGCTGCTGATCACAGCTTGATTAGATCAACAACTGATCTGTTTGATGATTGATTCAGCTAAGGCAGAAAATACAAAGAAGCAGCCAAAATGGGAAGATGAACAGATCCCAAATGAAAGAACAAGAGAATTCTCCAGAACAATTAGATGAAGACAAGCAGTTGATCAGATAAGGAGTTTATAGTAATGATTATAAGGATACTCAACAACAAGAAAAGAGACATAGGAACCATAAGAAGGACCAGTAAGTAAGAAAGAATGCAATATCTGAAATAAATACTACACTGGAAGTAATAAACAGTAGGTTAGATGAAGCAAAAGATCAAATCAATGTTTTGGAAGACACGGTAGGAAAAAACACCCAGGCAGATCAACAAAAAGAAAAAAAAAATTTTTTTTTGTTTGTATTTTTTTATTTTTTATTTATTTTTTTATTTTAGTTTATTCAGTACAGTTTCTATCCTTTATTCCCATTCCAGCCCACCCACCCATTCCTCCCCTCCTCCCTCCCCTTTCCAACACCCCTAGTTTTGTCCATGTGTCCTC
>CM052539.1:63502035-63520933 GCA_028533065.1 Trachops cirrhosus | reverse complement strand
AATGCTTTGTAGAAATCTCCTGTGAATCCATCCGGTCCTGGACTTTTGTGTGTCGGGAGTTTTTTGATTACTGCTTCAATTTCATTTGCTGTTATTGGTCTGTTCAGGCTTTCTGTTTCTTCTTCATGGAGTTTTGGAAGATTATATTTTTCTAGGAATTTGTCCATTTCACCTAGGTTTTCAAATTTCTTGGCATACAGTTCTTCATAGTAATTTCTTACAATCCTTTGTATTTCTGTGGTATCAATTATAATCTCTCCTCTTTCATTTCTGATTGTGTTTATTTGGGTCTTCTCTCTTTTTATCTTGATGAGTCTGCTTAAAGTCTTGTCGATTTTGTTTATTTTTTCAAAGAACCAGCTCCTGGATTCGTTAAATGAGGAGAGCTTAAGAAACATTTTGGACAACATGAACTGTAACAACATCTGCATCATGGGAATACCAGAAGGAGCGGAGAGAGAGCAAGGGATCGAGAACCTATTTGAAGAAATAATGACTGAACTCTTCCCTAATCTGGTGAAGGAAAACATCGCACAAATCCAGGAAGCCTAGAGTGTTCCAAACAAGTGGGACCCAAAGAGGCCTATATTGAAACACATCATAATTAAAATGACAAGGCATAAAGACAAGGAGAGAATCCTAAAAGCCATAAGAGAAAAGCAAGTAGTTACATACAAGGGAGTACCAATTAGCCTGTTACATAGTAAGGGGCTGAGACTTAGGTATTTGCCAGGGCAAAGCAACCCACTTTGCTGCATTGTTGGGGAGGGGTCAAAGAGGGAACAATGCAACTTGCTTGGCTCTCAGCCTGCTTTCAGTCACTTCCCCTACTACCCACAAGCAAATTGGGCCCTTCTGGTGCTGATTCCCAGGTGGGTGGGAGTGTGTATGTCCTAGGACCCTGTGGGTCTCTCTAGTGAACTCTTCTTTGAAGCTGAGAGTTTCTCCTGCTGCCTCAACCTCCACAGGTTTTTTCAGTAAAAGTTTTAAAGGCTTTATTTCCCTGTGCTGGAACCCTGGGTTTCATGATCTGTCTCACTCCCCAATTGTTCCTCCTGCTTTATCCCCACATATTTGTGGGGATAAACCACCTGCTCTGCCAGCCACTGCCTTGTGGTAAGTCCTCTCCACCCTGGCCACCTGTTTCTGCCCCTCCCTCCAGTCTGGATGAATGTTTCTTCTTTAACTCTTTGGTTGTCAGACTTCCATACAGTTTAATTTTCTGGCAGTCCTGGTTATATTTTGTTTTTAACTGTGTTGTTGTCCTTCTTTCGGTTGTGCGAGGAGACAAAGTGTATCTACCTATACTTCCATCTTGGCCAGAAGTACCCCTTCCTCTCAATCTTAATATTTTCACCAGTAATTTAATTTTTTCACTGGACAAACCTGTCTTATTTTTATAAGAAAAAGCACTAATGGGCATTGGATACTTGAAAGGGGTTTGTTGCTAAAAATAAGATATTGAAAAGAATGAAGAGGCACAGAGCACAGCCAATACTCAGATGTTTATTACAATCAAACTTGCTTATCTTCCCTAAGTGACCATAGAGATCATTTACAAAGTTCTAAGGACTTCAGAAAAAGAAATCTGAGCATTAGGGCTGTGTCAGTTTCTGTATTTAATACAATAAAACAGCCTCTCAGCAGTTCTAGTTGGGGGATACTCTAGGAAGAAGCTTTCTCCTCTTCTACTGGATTTGCTCTTCACACTCACTAGGCAAAGAGTTCTCTGAGTGGTCCTCCCCTAAAGGAAAGGTTGAGCTGTTTACCTGGAAGGAGGAAAAAGGGGATTTCGTGGACACAAATGGAAAGAAAGGGTGGGGGCTGCCCTGCTCACCGTGATACTCTCAGGGGCCGGGTCTAGGCTACTCCCTTTCAAGAGCTGCTCCTCTCCCTTTGTTGTGGAAAAATCACTCACACACAACTGGAATGGTGGAGCACAAACTTTATTACGCGCGGGCTCAGAGAGGCTAAACAACCTCCAAATCCTGAGCAACCAACTGTGGATCTAATTAGACTTTTATAGGCGAGGAGCAAGTTACAGAGCAGGGGATAGTAAATCTTATTTCAGAGTCAGGGGCTAATAAATTTAGTTACAGAGACAGCAGCTAATTAGTCTAAGTTTTCAAGAACAACAATAAAAAACGGTTTCAGAAAGCAATAAACAATTTAAGACAGCTATTTTCTTATCTAAAACTCTGCTCCTACTTAAGTGTTACAAAATTCATGTCAAATTTGACACTTCTTTGACCTTTAGCCTGCTTCACCTTCTCTAGCCTTTAGGTTGGCTTGAGAGCAGCTCTTTGCTGTTGACCTTGTTTCTGACCATTGTGAGTGGTTCAGGGATAGGCATATGTACCAACTCAGATCGATACAAACTCTTTTCTAGGATTTAGCCCTCCACATGTGGGGGGAAGGCCTCTGTGGTTCAAGGACTGAAGCATTTCCACTGGGGCCCTCCATGTCCTTGTCCGACGTAGCTTTGCACCCTCATCTGGACATCAGCTCAGCCCCTCCTGATTCCTCCCACTGCTTTTGGTAAGTTCAAATTGTCCAAACAGTGGCCACTAATTAGTTGGAATAATTCCTCCCTTTCCTGAGAACCATCTTTGAACAAATATTCTTGAAACCAGGTGAACTTCAGCTGACCCTGCCTGCTGAAGCCCTTTAAAAATTTCCACCCTCCTTCCCAAGTTAGAATGCTCCTCCTGTAGACAGTTTTGAAAAAAAGATTTATGCTAATGTTGCCTTTGTTTTTTTCTGCAAAGGATATGAGTAAGAGATACTAAAATGCTAGCAGCCAATAAGTCAAAACTCCCAGCAGCCTGGGAGAATAGAATTAGCATGAGAACAGGTAAAGAGATAAGTGCTGGGAGGTGAGGGGGAGAGAAATCCGATGGCATTTGCTTTTCTGTCCTGTTTCTCTAAGGCCATCACAACATCTGTTATTACCTTTTTTTATTAGTTATGTAAGTGAACTTGTTAAAATGTAGGATTAAAAAGAGAGAATGACAGCAGTCCTCAAATTTGCCTGTGCAAACACATAATGTGTTTTTTTAACTCTGTACTGAAATAAACCCAAATCTAGTGCCTCTACGTGCAGGAGTGAGGGTAAGCATTATCTTGCCCTGATAAGTAGCTCATTCAACTAGTCGCTTATGGGTAAATACTCACTCAGAAACTTCAGGTTCTCTCCTTGCCCCCAGCCAAACCTACTTTTGGGATGAACTAAGTGGCTGGAGAATCAGGATGTTAAAAGATGATTTTAAAAAATTGTGAATCATACAAATATAAAATAAATGTGTCAAAGATTTTTTTTATTTCGCCCACTATTTATTGAGGAAGCCAGTAAGAAATAAAAACTGATTCAAAGGAAACTCCAAAGGAAAAACATCTAAGCAATCAGGAATCCTGAATTGAATTTGCTGACTGATGCAAAACTGGCCTCTTATATAGACTGGAAATTGGTGCACCTTCATTAGACAACATTCACTTGTATTTCTAAGAATGGGAATTAGTTGCATCACTATCAGCCTTCCACAAGTTAACTTCAATTTCTACGTACCTGCAAAATAGTAGAGAACAATGAAAGACACAGACCTCTGTAGAATCAGATAATCTTGGAAGGGTCCTTTTTCCAGTAATTCTGCCAAGAATTTTATCTGCACAATCTGATCCTCTACACAGGATCTACAGACTGGCTAAAATAGAAATGAGATTTGAATAACCAAATTTGAGAAATTTCCTGCCACGTATGACACTATAAATTGTTGCCAGACTAAAATTATTCTTGTATTTCCATACAGCCTCCCAATCCAATTCATGGGCATTGTGATAGCACAATAACCATTTAAATTTCTGGTTTTCCTTATTAATTTAATTTAATTATTATTTTTAAAAGTCCTCACCTGAGGATATGTTTATTGATTTTAAAAAGAGAGAGAGAGAGAAAGTTTGATTGGTTTCCTCCTATATGTGCCCCCAACCGGGGATCAGACCCACAACCTAAGTATGTGCCCTGACCAGGGATATAACCCACAATCTTTTGGTGTATGGGATGATACTCTAACCAACTGGGCCACCTGGCCAGGGCTTCTCCACTAATTTTAACTAGTGCAATTTGTCCAGGCTTATTGGGAAACTTGATCGCAAGCCTTGGCACTCCACCTTGAGATTCATGTGCAGACGGAGTACTATCTCTGAAACGAGGGTTTCTATAAGAGGAGGAAATAGATTTAATCTTTCAAAATCAGACTGATGCAGACTCCAGCCAGTGTGGTCCATGTGCTGTGGCTGTGACAAAAAAAATCACATTGAGTACAGAAGTCCTGTAGAGAAAAGGGACAGCACGGCCACTCTCTAAGTGAGAGAGAGGGCCCCGACCCCTGCCCAGACAGGCTTTTATTGCTTTTCTGGGTACTTTATGATGGTCCTCATTTACTGTGCACAGGTTCACTTTAGGTGGTTACCTTTTATAGATAACAAAGGAGAGGATGTTTCTAATTACTTCAAAGCAAAGGATATTTCCAAATATCCTTTCCGAATCAGGGGCTGGGCTACATTCACCACTGCCATGTGGAACAGTTCCCTATATCAGACAAAACAGATTATCTAAACATGGATTTGTACCCCAATTAGGGAAGGCTGAAAACCATGAAGAAATATTTAAAAACCAGTATCCCTCTTATATGGCCCTTAGCTGCCTCTTAAACACATGGTCCTTACATTTGGACATTTCGTATTGACTTTTTTGTATTAGGAAACGTGATGCACATTTTGGTTTGGAAAGGGATCAAGAGATCAAAATATTCATGGTTCAGTGGGACTGCTGCTCAGAGCTCAGAGTGGATTTATGTACTCTTTACTGGGAGGAAAGAAGAAATGGCCAAATAAAGCAAATTAAATACCTCACTGCAAGTGGAAAATCAGCCTCTTGAATAGCATCGCCCTCCACAGTTGTGAGAGAGGCAGAGACAAGCTGAGAGTTAATAACTGCAAAGGCAAAGGCAAATGAAGGTTCAGTACAGGGCAGGTGCAGGAGTACCTGTTAAAATTCTAGATTAAGGGTCAGAAACTTAGAGGAATCAGACAGGTGACACCCATTTGTTTTGCTTTGTCCTGGTCCAGGATGGCCCTCTGGGGTTCAAATACCACAGCTGGCATGTTACTTAGTAGCACAGAACCAGGTTCATTCTTCCATCCATTTCTTCATGCATGTATGTGTAAACACATATCGACTGTCACCTTTATGTCCCTAAGTCCTCTAGTCTATGTAGTTGCTTATATATTTAATGTTTATATAGTTAATGTTTAAATAAAAATTAATGACTCCCTATCCTACATTCTGTGGAAAATTCAGTGATTTTCCCAAGATTTCTGCAAAGCCAAGCTGCTTCCATTGCTGTGCTCATGCTTTGCTCAGATTTCCTGGTCCCACTAAACTCTCAATCCACTTCACATTCCACTTCCTATGGTTCTTCTCTTCTCTCCTCTCTTCTTCTCTTGTCTTCTCTTGTCTTCTCTTCTCTTCTCTTCATGTAGTGACACCTTACAAGAGGAAAACAGCACATATTTCTCTGAAGTTTTTCAATCAGTGAAAGAAGTTCACATGTAGCCGACATCTATCAAAGTTTGAAACAATCAATAGTTTTACAATGCTGAGCAGTTTAGCAGATAATTTAAAATAAAATATGCCTCTTCTTAAAATTAAAAAAAAAAAAAAAAAACCAGATGGCCCTGGCTGGTGTGACTCAGTGGGTTGAGTGCAGGCTGTGAACCAAAGGGTCGCTGGTTTGAGTCCCAGTCAGGGCACATGCCTGGGTTTTGGGCCAGGTCCCCAGTGGTGTGCACATGACAGGCAACCACACATGGATGTTTCTTTCCCTCTACTTCTCCCTCCCTTCCCCTCTCTCTAAATAAATAAACAAAATCTTAAAAAAAACAGATGGCCCTGGCTGGTGTAGCTTAGTGGATTAAGCGTGGGCCTGTGAACCAAGAGATCACGGTTCAATTCCCAGTCAGGGCACATGCCTGGGTTGCAGGCCAGTTCCCAGCAGGGAAGCAACCATACGTTGATATTTCTCTCCCTCTCTCCTTCCCTTCCCCTCTGAAGATAAATAAATAAAATCTTTAAAAAAAAAAGATATGTTTAAAAAAAAACAGATGAAGTAAATGTGCTTAAAAGTTACTAAAATCTAAAAGTAGATGGTTACATCCTGGCCAGTGTGGCTCAGGAGGTTGGGCTTCATCTGGCAAACCAAAAGGCTGATGGTTCAATTCCCAGTCAGGGCACATGCCTGGATTGTGGGTTCCGTCCCTGCTCAAAGTATGTACGAAAGGCAGCTGGTTGATGTTTCTCACTTTTCCTTCCTCCCTTCCCCTCTCTGTAAAATCAATAAGCATTCCTCAAGTGAGGATTAAAAAATTAAATAAATAAATAAAACTAGATGGTTATAGTGAGTTAATTATATCATTTTGCTATTTTTAAGTTATAAATTTTCATAACAAGAGTTATTTTTAATACCTTAATCATGGGGCCATGGAAGATATTTTGCTGTCTGGATTAGTTAGGGTAATGGCAGGACTGTGATAATACAGTCACCCCCAATACAGGGCCTAACAATGCATGCATTTATTTCACTCTCACAGAACAGCCTTGAGGGGAGTAGCCGGATGGCTAGGATGACTCCACATGGTCATGCAGGCACCCAAGCTCCTTGCATTTGTCTCCCTGCCTCCCCCAGGGCCTTGTCCTTGGCTGCACAGTCAGAGCTGGGCTGTAGATGAGTCCATGCTCCCATTCACAGGTAACAGACAGGGTGGAAATGCAGGGTGATCAGATTGTTTCTAAGTACAGGCATTCTATCCCTCATTTTAACTCACATTGCATAGTCCATGGCCACACCTAGCCACAGTGTGACTAGAAAATGCAGCTTTTATCTGGGTGGCCATATGCCTAGCTCAACTGCACACCTCTGGAAGAAGGGCAGACACCTAGCAGGCTCTACCACCTTGTCTGTCTCCCTCCACAGGATCCCTGGTCTCCCTCCATGGGGTGGGGCTTCTGTGTCCCCTCCTCCATCTGCTATTCTAAGGTTCCCATCCTCTATCTGATACCTGTTGTTATGGGCTGGATTGTGTTCCCCCTCAAAAATTCATATGTTGAAGTTCTAATTTCCTAGTACCTGTGAATGTGACTATATTTAGAGATATTTTACATTTTATTGAAGTGCAATTGATATACAAAAACTGTATACATATTTAATGTATATGGGTTTCATGTTTGATGGGTTTCAACATATGCATGCACACATGAAACTATCACCACAATTAAGGTAATAAACATATCGATCACCTCCCAAAGTTTTCTCCTGCTCCCCTCCTTCTGTGTGTGTGTAGTAAGCACATAACTTGGATCTACCCCTTAACAGTTTTCAGTGCACCTCAGCGTACTGCTGGTTATAGGCAGTGTGTTGTGCAGCAGGTCTCTCGAACTCACTCATCTTAATTACTGACACTTTATATCCATCGAACAACTCCAAATTTTCTCCTTCCCAGCCCCTGGTAATGACCATTCTACACTCTGCATCTAAGACTCTATTTTAGATACATTAAATAAGTGGGGTCAAATGACATATCACCTTACACCTGTGAGGATGGCTATTATCAAAGAAAAAACAAAAGACAACACCAAAAAAAGACAACAAACAAGGATGTGAAGGATGTGAAGAAACTGAAACTCTTTCATGTTGTTGGTGGAAATTGTTATGGAAAACATTATGGAGGTTCCTCAAAAATATTAAAAATAGAACTGCCATAGGATCCAGCAATCCCATTTCTAGGTGTATATCCAGAGGAATTGATATCTGGACCTTCAAGAGATATCTGTTCTCCAAGTTTCATTACAGCACTACTCACAATAGCCAAAATAGACACAGAACCTATCTGTCCACTGATGGATGAATGAATAAAGCAAATGTGGGGTGTGTGTGTGTGTTCAGCCTTGAAAAAGAAAGAAATCCTACAATGTGTAATTGCCAAATCCAGGTTCACCAAGATGAACCCGAGGACATCATGCTAAGTGAAATTAGCCATCACAGAAGGAGACAAGGTATTTTATTTTTAAGATTTTATTTTTTTTTATTCCTAAAGGGGAAGGAAGGGAGAAAAAGAGAGACATATCTATATGTGGTTGCCTCTCGAACACCCCTTAGTGGGGACCTAGTGTTCAACCCAGACATGTGCCCTAGACTGGGAATTGAACTGGTGACCCTTTGATTCTCAGGCCGGCACTCAATCCACTAAGACACACCAGCCAGGGAGGAGACTGGGTCTTTAAAGGGGTAATTATGTTAAAATGACGTCATTAAAGTGGGCCCTATTCCAATATTAATGGTGTCCTTATAAGTAGAGGAGATTAGGACACAGACACACATAGAGGAAACACCATGGGAAGACAGAGGAGAAGGTAGCAAACTACAAGCCAAAGCGAGAGGCCTCAGAAGAAAACAATCCTGCCAACACCTTGATCTTGGACTCCTGACCTCCAGAACTGTGAGAAAATAGATTTCTGTTGTTTAAGCCATCCAGTCTGTTTTACTATGTTATGTCAGCCCTAACAAGCTAATACACTACTCATTTTAATGTAGAACAGTTTTATTCTCTACTTCGCTGCTGTGAACTCATGAAAGCCTCCCTTAGTAAATCCTTGACCTCAATAGGGTGCTCTTCTAAACAAAAGGCCATTCTCTCGGAATGTCTGCCCTTCAGTAGTGCAGAGTACCCATAGAAGCTGAGAAATGAGTATTTCCTTGAACGAGATCAAAGTCTTTGGCACACCAATCTCCTCAACTTGGAAGGGAGCAATATAAAAGTCTATTCTCCCTTAAGAAATACACCACCTCTTAAGAAGCTGGAAGCATCTACAGCCAGACTTTCTTTTGATTGTTTGAAACAGCAGTTTTCCCGTTCCCACTACATTCACATGCATTCATTCACCATTCAGCTAACAGTAGTTTATTAAGAGTTTCCTATGTGTGAGCCACTATGTCAAAGTGCATGGCCTGAATGAAGGCGACCAGCTCCAGACCTCTCGGGGCACACATTCTAGTGAGGAGACACATAAAAAGAGCAAACAGACAAATAAAATAGAAATTGCCAATCATAGAGGACTGTAATGAAAGAGGTAGGAGCACATTGCTGGTGCTGTCTGAAAGCAGGGCATGCCTATGAAAACTTTCATAAGCCCAAATGGCAAAAAGGTGAAAAAGCAATTACCATTAATGTATATGAAATATTTTTAGTGTTCCCAGACCCAGAATATAACCTACCAAGTTACCCCAAATATGCTTAATTATGTCCAGTTTCATGCTAAGCATAACACCCTTATGAGCTCTCTTGGGCTTTTCTGACATCTTAGGGTGTGTCTTGCTAATGGATGCACAAAATAGCACAAATGCTCAGACAGAGTTCAAAGCCACAGGGGCTGATGCTGAGGTGCTGAGTGTGGTTCCTGGGAAGGAGTTTAGTGAAGGTACCAGCGCTGCCCCTGGCCCACCCCCACCCCTGTGTGCCCTGCCTCCCCAACAGCTAATTGCAAAACAAAGTTGACTGCTATTTTCACCTTTCCCCACTTTTTGTAAAAGCAAAAATCAGCTTTGGACTTCTTTCAGTTACCAAAACAAGATATTAATGTAGGTCTTCTCTTAAAGCAAACTGGCAAAAAGCGAACTTTCAAATAGTGAGGGATACCCACCCTGTGACAGAGACTAGGGCCAGCCGGTTTAGACAACTTTCAAGTTGTCCGAGAAGACACTAATCAAATGCCACATGATGGAAATAAACCAACATGCCTTGTGGAAAAACTAGGGTGGGAGTCTTCCTGGAGGGGCTTTTTGAGAGGTATATCCAGGGATATTTTTCTTGGTGAAAAGAAATGAGGCACCATGTTCATCTAGGTACTGGGAATACAGAAGTGGAGGGGGAAAATGGAACGCTCTTTCATAGAGCTAATGATCTAGTAGAAAGAGACTTTTAAAAAACAACTAAATGAGTAAATGGACAATGCAGGTGAGGATAAATGCTATGCAGGATAAAATAAACCAGGGTAAAGAAAAGAGTAAAGGGCTAGGGAGAGGCTGCTCTTTTGTCTAAAGGGGAGAGAGAAGGGGTTTTCTGATGAAATAAGATTTGAAGATTTTTTTTCTTTTCTTTAAAAAAAAAAGAGAGATTGGGAGATATCCCAGAGAGGCTTAAAGGGAACTGTACAGTATCGCAGAAGAACATTCAAAGAGTGGGCAAGGGCAAGAGCCAAGCCTGTCCAAACACTGCGTGGAGGTCAGAGGGCCAGGAGAGAGGTAGGAAATGATGCCAGAGAGGAGCCAGAACTGAGTTGACATCAATCACGGTCGAGTGTTCGGATTTGATCTTCAGTGACGTGACATGTCACTGGGGAGTTTTGAGTGGGAGAGGAATGTGATCTGATTTATATTTTACAAGGATCATTGTAGCTGCTGTGTGGAAAACAGTCTGGGGACAAAGGGCAAGAGGAGAGACTGCGAGAGCAAGTAGGAGTCTACCGCAATTGTCCAGGGCAGAGATTCTGGTGGAGAGGTGTTGGGAAGCTGTCAGGTTCCGAATACATTTTGACAGTAAAGCCCAAAGCCAAAAGGACTTGCCGAGGGAAGTGTGTAGGACGTGAGAGTGAGAGAGGCATCTATGACGACTTCAAGGTTTAGCCTGAGCAACAAAAAGGGTGCAGCTTCCACCTATGGAGCTGAATAGTGCTGTAGGTCTCCATGCACCCTTCTGGTGGAATTTGGGGCTGCTCCTCTGAGGGGCCCTCATCTCTACCCGCAGTTACTACGGACAGGTGCAGAGCACAAGAGAAGGAAGGGGGCAATGTTTGTTGAGGGTTTGATGTTTATCAGTTACTCTGTAGGGTGCTTTATTATGCATTATCTCATTTCTTCTGTACAAGAAAAACCCTACTAATTTCATTTTTATTTGTATTTTATTATTAAAACAATTAGGGATGGGGTAATAAAACTGAGACCAAGTAGGTTAAGGAAACACTTCCCAGGTCCACCAAGTCAAAAGAGGCAGAGCTTCTTTGAACTCAGGGAGTCTATTTGGGTCTCAGGTGTGTATTCATCCCATTTTTTGAGAAAAGTCCATGGGACAGGAAGCGTGAAAAGTGCTGGGAAAGACATAGGGACCCAGGGCTAAAGAGAACACTGGGGAAAATGAGGGTAAGTCCCAGGGAAACCAGAACATTCTTTAAAACCAGCTCTTTTCTGGTCCAGTATCTGGACCGAGCCACACTTTTTTATTTTTTTGCCCTTCACACTGCAGTTTTCCTTGCCTCGTTGCCACAGCCCAGCCCCTCCCTCCCCATCCCCAGATCATTCTGAGACATTCTGTAAGGGAGACAGGCAACTTTATGTTAAGGCCCTCCTGACTCTTGCCTGACATTGCTACTGAGCTGTAAATCCATATACCAGGTTAAACTAGTATAAGTTTAGAACTTGTCCACTGCAAACTAGCTCCTCTTCCACTCTTTCCCTTTTCTATAATAGCATTATGATAATTCCTGTCAGCTGGGCCTGATGCCTAAAGGCTTCTCTTGTCTCACACCCACATGGGTCTAAGATCCACCACCTCGAAGCCTAGCACAGCCTTTCCTGCAATGGAAGGTCACTGCTCTTCATGACCTTTCACCTGGATTCCAGCAGCAACCTTCAGTTTCCCACCCCTCCTTCAGTAAAGTGTTTCTACACAGTTTCTCTTGGACTTTTTCATCTCCATGTGTATGCTGACACTGATGCCTTACACTCGGCCCTCCTCCCTTGTGTGATTTGGAATCCTGTGTATCATGCAAAGTTTATCTCAAATCCTATCTCCTCCCTGCAGTGATTTGTTAGGAAAATTTCCTTTGAACTTCTTAACATATATCTCTCTTTTGGCATTTATCAAGGCATAGTTTGGCTTGTTTCTTTACTCGTGGAGTAGATACGAAGTTTCAACTACAAATTCAGATGGGCAGTGAATGTCAATTAAACAAACAATATTACATCTGATTCCATGTCCAAACACCTCCAGATTAATGGAGAATTCAATTTTCACTAGGGATGAGTGAGAATTTAAGGCACCTAACTGGTACCACTGAGCCAGATAGTGAGAGTATGAGCCTCTAGTCTCTAGCCCATCATTTGGTCTCATTATGCAAGTCTTCATAGTTCCTTGAAGGGAACCCAATAGCTGGGATGTGCCCTCTGTCCATCGTCCGTCCACTCTAAGCCCTGTCCTCCTATTTATGGTGCTTGCTGTTGGAAGGAGGAGCAGGCGCCAGCTGCCTTGGATCCACCTGTATTTTATTTCATTTCCATTTAAGGAAAATTTCCCCCTCTCCTGGCCCTCAAAGATGTTTCTTTTTCTTCTGCCTCTTTTTACTAGATACCTAATAGTTTCAAAAAAAATTATAAAGCTTTTCATAAAAGCTAGAGGACAGATTGTCTTCCTGTAATTTTGCTTTCTACCCTGAAATGCAAAGTCCTTGAGGGAAAAGAGCCAGTGAGCCCAGCTTTCTTCTTAGCCTGGGGAGGCTGAACAGTCACAGTGAACAAATGACATGTTCTGTCTCAGTAAGGAATCCTGCTACACTTGATCAAGTTATTTGTTGACAGCAATAGCCTTACTCATGTTTCTATCCTTTGCCGCCCGTGCACATTGCAAAGGTATCTGGTTTAATAACGGGCAGGACTCAGGAGTATTCAATCAGAAACACATTTTTGTTTTCTTTTGTTTTACCTCTATTACTAACATCAAACATCCTTTCCCTGCCCTCAGACAATATCTCAGGCAGATCCTTCGCTTTTCCTGCCCAAGTATTAGAAAGCTCTTATTTTCGGTAATTAGAAAATCTGACCAATCATGTCAGACTTTTGCTCTCTCTTCTGGTTCAAACTTTCCCTTTCCTTGCTCACGCCTAACGTATGCTCAAACCTTGGAACCAGGAGGGGACTGTGGTCTGTTCTGACACCACGTCCTCTCCTGTCCTCCAGGATTCTATCGACTCTTCCACATTGGGAGAAAGGGGTGAAAGGAAAGAGAGTGATAGGAAAAGGGGCAATATGTGAGGATTTACCCTGTTGTTTAAACATCTCTCTTGACCATTGGATGCCTTTTCTCTCCTTGAAAAAGGTCAAAGGCTGGTTTGTTTTTTCTTGTGAGGAACACTTGCAGGTACTTTGAAGGACATTGTTCACGACCACATCCAGACTTCCACTCTGTCTAATGCACTCTTTGGGTAATTCCCACACAATTCTTTCTCCTGTGCCCAGAGTCTGTCCCTGGTACCCACCTGGTCCCCTGGAACATAGTGTACAGGATCACCTCCCTCACTCCCAT
The DNA here is from genome assembly GCA_028533065.1 of Trachops cirrhosus. Taxonomy (NCBI): domain Eukaryota; kingdom Metazoa; phylum Chordata; class Mammalia; order Chiroptera; family Phyllostomidae; genus Trachops; species Trachops cirrhosus. The sequence continues at coordinate 63,507,526 of CM052539.1, read as the reverse complement.
CCCCACTAAAACCTAGAAGGTCAGTCCACTGGGGGCCATCCAGGACAGCCTCTGTTGTCACCATGTCTACATCTAAACTCTTGTGCTCACATGCAGACTCCTGGCTCTGGTAGGAGAACTGTTGCACCTCAGTGAACATCTAGCTGAGGACTAGTTGAGCTTCCCTTTCCTCTAGTGGCAGACACCACACCCCTGGCTCCAGGGCATTCTCTGGATGCTTTCTTCACTTGGCTTGGGGTAGAGGAACAGTCCAGAGCCCACTCTCCTAACTAACAACTCTCTTCAAAGAAAGCCTCTTTCCTTCACCAAATTTCTAGCCCTCCCTTAGACAAGCCGAAGGTGGATAAAATGCTGAGAGTCACACAATCACATTTGGCCACTTGTATAAAGCCTAAGTAGGCATGTCCAACATCTCTCTCTTTAGAACTTATAGTACTCCTTAGCTATTGTTCTCAGCTTTAGATTTCAGGTGAAATTCTGAGACAACAGGAAAATTTTAACTGTTGAATTAAATAAACTTCAAACCCATTTATTTCTTTGGGCATATAAATATGAAATAGCAAAAGCAATGACTTTTGACAAAAAAAAAGAGAAAAAGAAAATGGACTTTACTCTTATAAACATACTCTGAGCACCAGTTGCATAGGCAGGCTGACTATCTCCCACCCTCTTAAAATTGGAAAAAAGTTGTTTGTATGTTCTGCAGCCTGTTGAGTAGCCTTTTATAATCAATTCTGGTAGATATTTCCTTGATCATTTTATTTTATTTTTATTTTTAAAATTGATTTGAAAGAGAGACAGAAACATCAATGTGAGTGAGAAATATCAATTGGTTGCCTCCCATATGCACCCTGACTGGGGCTCGAACTCATAACTCAGGTATGTGTCCTGACTGGGAATCAAAACCACTATTTTTTGGTCTACAAAACAATGCTCCAACCAACTGATCTACGCAGCTAGGGCTCCTTGATCATTTTAATTTATTACATGGCAAATGCTAGTATAAGTAATTACATTTCAACTGCTTGGGAAAGCTTTTTTTGTTTGTTTTTTAAAAGTTGCAGTACATGTACAAAAATTAAACTTAGACTCAAGTGCTGGACAATTGCTCTCTTCTTTTCTGAACCGAGAAAAAGGGCTACCACATTCCCCTATTTCCTACCACTTCATGGAAAAAAAACAGTTACACAGTGTTCTACAAGAACTGTTTGCATGAAAGAAAATAGCTTGCAGATTCATACAAGGCCCTCCTCACCATCTAAACAGCTTGTGTGCTTGGGAAACCCCATAAAAGGAGAGGGTCAAGACCTCAGTTTGCAGGGATGGGTAGAAAGTTGTAGGCAGGATCCAAAAGTGGGCTCTGTAGGGGCCTGGAATTTAACCTTGTGACTTGGAGGAAGTGCTTGTGTTTGCATTTGTAACATGTTTTTCTTTTAATCATTAAAAAAGAATTTGTCTTTATCTGTGTTTCCCAGAGTGTGGTCCATGGACCAACTGTATCAGAATCAGCCTCAGAGCAAGTTTAAATGCAGGTACCTGGGCCTCAGGTAAGACTACAAATCAGAACCAAGGAATTAGAACCCTGGAATCTACATTTTCAACAAGCCACCCACTTCCTAAGTTTGAGATTTCCTTGTAAGCTATGATCTCAGTGTAGGCACAGACACTCTGAAGACATTGTCAGGCTCAGTTCTATTCATCTTGTAGCAAAACCACGAAAGCTCCCAATTTCAATTCCCTGTTCATCCTAACAACCTGTTTTCACAAAATAGTGTCATGTTTTGTGACACTATTTTAGTGTCACTAGGGACTTTTATTAATCTTTAAAAAATATTTTCAGTTACAGTTGACATACAATACTGTATTAGTTTCAGGTGTACAACTCAGTGACTAGACATTATATAATTTACTAAGTGATCATCCCGAAATCTCATACTCATCTGATACCATACATAGTTATTAGAATATTATTGACTATATTCCCTATGCTGCATTTTACATCCCCATGACTAATCTGTAAGAATCAATTTATACTTCTTAATGCATTCACCTTTTTCACCCATCCCTCTAAACCCTCCCATCTGACAACTGTCAAGATATTCTCTGTATCTATGAGTTTGTTTCTGTTCTGCTTGATATTTTATTGTTTTTTAGATTTAATTTATTGTCATTTTATTGTTCTTTTTGTTAAAGAAGATCATGTAACATTTTATGTTATACTGGTTTGGTGGTAATGAACTCTGACTTTTTCTTGTGTGGGAACCTCTTTATTTGTCCTTTGATTCTAAATGATAGCTTTTCTGAGTAGAATAATCTAGGTTATAGGTCCTTGTTTTTCATCACTTTGAATATTTCTTGCCAGTCCCTCCTGGCCAAAAAAGTTTCTTTTGAGAAATCAGCTGACAGTCTTATGGTAGCTTGCTTATAGGTAACTAACTGCTTTTCTCTTGCTGCTTCTAAGATTCCCTCTTTGTCTTTAACCTTTGACATTTTAATTATGATGTGTCTTGGTGTGGGTCTCTTTGGATTCATCTTTTTGGGACTCTCTGCATTTCCTGGACTTTTACTTCTATTTCCTTCACCAAGTTAGGGAATTTCTTTGTCATTATTTTTTCAAATAGGTTTTTGCCCTGGCAAGTGTGGCTCAGTTGGTTGGAACATCATCCTATAAAATGAAAGACTGCAGGGTTCAATATTCAGTCAGGACACATGCTTAGGTTGTGGGTTCAGTCCCTGGTCAGGGCATATATGAGATACAACTAATCGATGTTTCTCTCTCACATCGATGTTTCACCCCCCTTCTCTCCCTCCTTGCCCCTCTCTTTAAAATCAATAACCATGTTCTCAGGTGAGGATAAAGAGGCTCCTTACACTATTCTCAGTTTTTTGAGTTCCTTTTTCTCTTTTGTTCTGTTGGGTGTTTTTGCTTCCTTCTATTCCAAATTCCTTCTATTGCTTCCTTCTATTGCTGATTTGATTCTTGGCTTCATTTCTCTACTGTTGGTTCCCTGTAAATTATTCTTCATTTTAGTTACTGTATGCTTCATTTCTGTTTCTTTTTTTATGGTTTCCATGTCCTTTTTCATGCTGTCTGAAGTTCTAAGTTCATCTACTCTTCCCCTAACTTCATTGATCATCCTATGACCAATGAACTTTGCATCTAGTAGATTGCTTGTCTCCATTTTGTTTAGTTCTTTTTCTGGGGTTTTGTTCTGTTCTTTCATTTAGCACATGTTGTTTTGTCTCTTCATTTTGGCTGGCTCCCTGTGCTTGTTTCTATGTATTAGGTAGAGCCGCTGCTATGTTTCCCAGGTTCGTAGATGTCCTGTAGGGCCCAGTGGCATGGCCTCCCTTAACACCGAAGCTGGGCACTCCAGGTGCACCCTCCTGTGTAGGCTGAGTACACGCTCCTCTTATAGTTGAGCACTGATTGCTATTGGTACATTAGTGAACGGATTTACCCCCAGGCCAACTGGCTGTAAAGACTGACTGGGACTGCCATGAAGAATTAGCTGTGCAGGGGCTCACCTCATGGAGCAGGACTTACTTCAGTGAGTGCCCACTGAGCCTGACCCTTAAGTGTGTTGCTTATAGAGGTGGTTGGTTGGTGCTTCAACATGGGTCTGAAGCTGTCCACTGTATGCACTGGCTCTGGGGCCTCCCAGGAGGTGCAGACCAATGTCAGTCATGACCTGTGTTTGGCCCAGGGCCACCAGCATGAGCTGCAAAGGGACCTTCATGTGGCTGATACTTGTGCTATGAACCAAGGCCAGGTGCCACTAGTGCATGGCCTGGGGCCACTTAGTGAGAACTACAAGGCTGTCTACGGCTAGATGCTGCTTGTTTGAGAAATTTTAAGAAAGTCTGAAACTTGAGTCATTTGTATGGAAAAGCCACTGGAAACAGGTTGGGTGAGCCTACAAGTTGGGTAAGGAGGGGTCTTAGGTAATTGCCAGGATGGGGCAAACAGTATGAGCCAGGTTGATGGATAGTCACATGTGGCACCTGCCTGCCAGCTCTGTGGGTGAAGGTCTCATCAAAAGAATGGAACTAAAGAAGTGCCTCTGTCAGCACTTCTATCTGAGAGAAAACTGCCCCCAGTTCTTGCCTTAATGCCAGATAATTCAGTTCCTCCCTGTATGTCTCTGGTACATTTGAGTTGCTGCCCCAGGGCTGGAGCTCAGAGGAAGTGAGTTTGAATAAGTCTAGCTATATATCAGGTGGCCTCAGTGATGGTTATTCTAATCTATTTCTAATTTTGATGTGGTTGTGGGAAAGTGTGAGTACTGCATTCACCTACATACAACACCCCTATGACCCAAAGCCTCTTTTTTATTTATTTTCTTCCATCTTTTACTGTTCCCACTTCCTACTCATTGAGACTATAATTTTATTGAGTGAAGCAGAATCATTGCCTCCATTTTGAGGGCAATTTTTTGATTTGGCTCTCATGTTATATTCCAAAGCAATTGCACTCTGGCCAAGATTAATCTAACATATAGTACTCCACAATTCAAGTACTTTCTCTGCAAAATTCCAGCATTCCTTTTGCCCCAAACTGGGTGTATATATTTAGAGTCTTACAATGTCCTCTGGGACATGTAGTCCATTTATTTCTTCTTTAAAAATTCTTTATTTTATTTTTTAAATTGTACTTTATTGATTATGCTATTACAGTTGTTCTAATTTTTGCCCCTTTGCCCCCTTCTACCCAGGACCCCTGGCTCCCTCAGGCAATCTCCACACCATTGTTCATGTCCATGGATCATGTGTATAAGTTCTTCGGCTACTCCATTTCCTACCCTGTACTTTACATCCCCATGGCTAATCTGTAACTACCTATTTGTACTTAATCCCCTCACCTCTTCATCCATTCCCACATGCCTTCCTCCCATCTGGCAACCATCAAAATGCTCTCTGTATCCATAATTCTGTCTCTGTTGTTCTTGTTTGCTTTGATTTTTAGATTCAATTATTGATAGATTTGTATTTTTTGCCATAATTTTATTGTTCATAATTTTGATCTTTTTCTTAAATAAGCCCCTTTAACATTTCATATAATAATGGTTTGGTGATGATGAACTCCTTCATTTTTTTCTTGTTTTGGAAGCTCTTTATCTGCCCTTTGATTCTAAATGATAGTTTTGCTAGGTAGAGTAATCTTGGCTATAGGTCTCTGATTTTCATGACTGAATATTTCTTGCTAGTCCCATCTACCCTGCAAAGTTTCTTTTGAGAAATCAGCTGACAGTCTTATGGGAACTCCCTTGTAGATGACTAACTAGTTTTCTCTTGATGCTTTTAAGATTGTCTGTCTTTAACTTTTGACACTTTAATTATGATGTGTCCTTACCCAAAGCAATCTACACATTCAATGCCATACCTATTAAGATACCAATGGCATATTTCACAGACATAGAACAAACACTTCAAAAATTTATATGGAACCATAAACGACCGCGAATAGCTGCTGCAATTTTGAGAAAGAAGG
>CM052539.1:63457512-63501535 GCA_028533065.1 Trachops cirrhosus | reverse complement strand
AAAGAACTTATGACACATGGACTGAAGTAAAGAGGGGAATGTGGGTGGGAGAGGGTGTTCAGGGTGGAGGGGAATGAAGGGGGGATAATAGGACAACTGTAATAGCATAATCAATAAAATATATTTAAAAAATTTTAAAAAAAGAAGAAAATGTTTTCTTATACATTTGTCGAGAACTCACATGGTTGTATAATCTGACCAGATATGATACAAGATCATCTGCCTCTTGGTTGACTATTCTTATGTTTTGATACTAAAGTATAAATATGTTTGATTATGGAGTGCTTCCCCAGATCCTGCTGGGTACAGCCTGTGTCCCACGTTACCTTTCTGAAAGCCAGGCAATTCTAAATTATGAAACATGTTAGAATTATGAAACATATTAGACCTCAAAAGTTTTGATGAGGAATTGTGTTCAGTGTGGGAGACAATGAACTGGTTGAAGATAAATTTTTAAGATATCTCAGGAATGTGAGAAAAGCAAGTGTAGGAGAGGAAAAGTATCTTTATTCTGTAGCCTTCTAAATTCTTGGTTGGGACACCTATAGGAAACCGTTCTACGTAGCTTGGGCTCAGACAGGACCCACGCCCACGGATAGGTTCTCCCTATCAGGGAGGAATCAGGCCTGCATTGTACCTAGACTGCTATGAGACTTGCTTTTGCTAAAAATCCCTCACCCTGAATTGAGACAGCAAGTGCTTAAAGTAACTTCCTAAAATCCATGCTAAACCTTCCAAGGACAAGTGTAACCACTCGTCCAACCAGTTCAACCACTTTTCCCTTTGCATTTGCAAATATCCTTCTGTGATGTGATTAGCAGCATCCTCTCCTCTGTTTTCTGTAAAAGGTAACCACCTAAGGCAAAACTGTACATAGTAAATGAGGACCATCATGTAATGTGCCCAGAAAAGCAATAAAAGCTTGTTAAGGGAAGGGTCCGGGATACTCGCTCTCCTCTTGAGAGAGAAGCCATGTTGTCCCTTTTCCTCCACAGGACTGAGTACTCCATGTGAATTTCTAGTGCCTCATCCACAATGTGGCAGACCCCACAAGCCGGGGTCCACATCAGACACCTATAACAAAAGGCAGTTTCACAAAGGGAAAGCATATCAATTTATTTAACATAATTTTTACATGACATGAAAAACTCCATGAGGAAACAAAGACCCAAAGAAGTGGTCAAACCTGACTGTTTTATGCTATGTTTAACAAAGAGTGGAGAGTTGTGGGAAAATGTGATAGAATGAAAAAGTGTGAGCACAGTGTAGTAAGCTTGGGGAAACAGTGAAGTTTGTTGCTTTTCTCTGGATTTAGGAAAAGCATTCCTCACATAAAGTTTTATGTCCTGTGTCAGGGGAAAGTGAGGAAAGTCTTTCCTACATATATCGCTTCTCAGATTCCTTCAGCTTTAAACAGTCTGTCAAGGTGCCATATTTTGGGAAAACACATTTTAAAAACTGTCACAAGGGAGGGAGTTTGTTTAGAGTCCTTACTTGGGCTGTGAAAGTCAAGGTGAGAGTTTATAATAATTAGAATTCATATTATTATATCCATATTATAATTAATAATTATAAATATTCATAATATATTATATAATAATTAGATAATTTATTTCTTTTTGGACAATTATATGGATAAAAGGGGGACACTCTCTCTAAATAAGAGAGAATCATTCCACCAGGAAATGCAGACACCAGGAATGGTGTGGGCAGCAGAGTGTTGTAGGTGGGGTGGTGTGCTACCAATCCCTGGGAGTGAGCTGGAGGCCCAGGGAGATCCACAGAAGGGTCAGGATTGAGGTGTGCAAATTACAAGTATATGCCAAGAAGGATTTGAATTCTTTTTTCGTGGCTGAAAATTTCCTGATTTAATGATGATGACATAGTTCCATACAAATATCCCAAACCTCCTGGACACAATCAGCATATCCCCGAGCCTGCCTTCTTGGAACACGAACAATATATTGTACAACGAGTCTTCTAATGGGTGACGCTGCCTAATGCGCAAATGCATATGAAATTATTCCATTAGCAATGGAAAGGCACAGGCTGCATCCCAAGAAAATATTTCCTTCTAAAGGGAATCTCTGACAGCACATCAATTTCTGGTATTGGAGTCATGGAAATATGTCTGCTATAGATTTGCAGAATTTTTGAGTTAGCAGATAGAGATCATTTGTTTTCACTGTTCAGTCAGCAAAAGGTTTTCTAGAGGAAGTCAATAAGCACTAAATAACAATGAGGTGAAGATACCTCATCTTTAGGAAGCACTTACTCTATGCACAGTGCTAAGTGCCTTGTAAGGATAGCTATGCCAGGGACTTAATTTACACTCTCTCATTTACTTATTTTATTTTTAGAGAGCAAGGAAGGAACAGAGAGAAACAGCAATGCAAGAAAGAAATATTGATTGACTCCCTCCCAGCTGAGGATCAAACCCATAGCCCAGGCATGTGCCTTGACTGGGAATCGAAACACCAACCTTTCAGTGCATGGAACAGCGTCCCAGTCAACTGAACCACATGGCCAAGGCTACACTATCTCATTCAATCCTCACATTATATCAGCAAGCAGGGCACTATTCTCACCCCTCATTTCACTGAGAAGGAAACAGGCCAGTAAGTTAAGATATTTATCTCTCAGTCAATAGAATAGGTAAGGGGATGAATCAGGGTTGAGATTCAAATATTTAACCCCAAATGGGGCCAAGGCACCAGCCAATCCGACTGTCACGAGCAAGGGAATATCCCTGAAAAGAATCACTTGCACATGTTTGTCTTTCCACAATGCCAAGTTTATCAGGGGAGACCTCCTCATTAAGCCAATAGTCACACACAGGTTATATACAGAGAGGGAGAGCTTACGTCCTATTGGTTCTGTTTCTTAATCCAGAGGGCAGTGATAGTACTTGCTTTATGAGGCTGTTGTGAGATTAAATCTATGTATGGTACTTAGCTCATATAGCAGGTGCTCAGTAATTGTTAGCTTTTAAAAAGTCCTCTGATTTATACCCACCCCTGATATTAGCAAACATAATTCCTACAAGAGTCCAAAGTAAAAAATCTGAGAAAACCTCTATTTACTCTCCCAAGTATAATTCTCTAGCTCACCCTAGAAGTGATCTGGTCAACCCCAGAATTTTGCTCTGGCACTAAAACTGGCATATTCCTGGCTTTGATTTATCTTTTTTCAGAACAGAATGTCACACTATGACCACCATGCCAATGCAACTGAATTAAGTGGTTTCTTTTTTTAATTTTCTTGCTTCCCTTGCTTGAATGTATATACCTACTCTGTAGCAATTGCATTTAATTTGTAAGTGTTCGCATGTCTATCTTTCTATGACATTGTTTCTTGAGGAAGAGGATCAGATCTTTTCTTCTTACTACCCCTCAGGACCCAGCATAAGTCTCCACATATTATAGGTGCTCAGTAACTAAACAGAATGAATGAGTGAATGAATGAACGTTTTGAGTCTCCAGTTCTGCAGCACTGATCCAGGCTCTCTGGAGTGCTTGCTTTCTCAGTTCTACCTTTTTCCAACCCTCCAGACCTCAGGACACCACACAGACTCTCACTGGCTGAACAGATATGCTCCAACACCAAACCACCATGACACACGCATCACAGAAGTCTTGAGAACATGTTCCACTGAAATACAGGTGGGTCTCATCAGAGCTCTCCCTTATCAAACCTCCCTATGACTTATGCCTTGAGAGAGAGGATGGGGGGTAGTTGATATAAATTTCAATTCTGAGTTTGCTTTCACTTTTTTGCAAGCAGAAAGAACTATTAAAAACTGTGTCCAGAACAGAAGGTCCTGTTTCCTAGTGTATCAGAAAGGAGAATAACTTTTATTTAAAAATAAGATGTTAGTGGAGCCCAGAGAGCAGAACTTTTCACTTACTCTAAAGTTCTTGGGAGGTTGCCAAAAACGGAGGAATGGTGCTGAGAGCATGTGCTGGCAAGAAATCTCATCTCATTCATTGTTTATATCTACTAAAGTGGTGGTTCTTAATTTTTTTTAGTTTCAGGGTCCTTTTAAGAATCGAATGAAAGGAAAAGCCTATCTTGCTATAAAATATGTTTGTATGTGCACATATGCATGAAACATAATTTTGAATTTGAAGATCCCTAGAATTAAGAATGACCCCTCCATGTGGATGCACCTAAATATACTGACCTTCTCCCTGCTGGTTTCCCACTCTTCCAAGTCCTGGCCTGGCTGCAACAGCCTCAGACATATGTGATTAACATCTGAGGAAGACAGGAACAAAGAAGCAATGTCAAGAGATCTGTTCTTCCCATCCCAAGTTCAAATACAAAACATGGTTGTCCATAGAAGTATGCTTGTATTTGTTCCTCATGCTGCAGGTTAGCATTAGGTCCATCTTTCTGGTACTTATGGGTTAATAGGGTGTGAGCTCTTCTGGGGTCAGAACTACTCCTCATGTTTCTTGAGGAATATGTGTCTAATTTGTTCCAACCAAACAACGTCTGAAGGAAACTTTGGAATTTAATAAGTTGGGGACTTAGTAAGTTTGGGGCAGCCTGTGTTCTATTTGTGGAAGAGGAGAAAATATCTTTTCAGCCCATAGAATTGGACTACAAGCCCAAAGACTGAAAAGGGTGTACATTATGAGAAAGCACTATTTTCAGTGTAAAAAATTGAAATATATACCCCATTACATTAGGACTCTACCTCTCTAAGCCCCTTGTGCTCTCCGTGGCTTTGGTACATGTAAGGAGGACTGTACTTCTTCCAGCTGGTAAGAATTTTTAGAGGCATAGATTTTTTTTTAAGAAAACCTTTCTACAAGGCTGAATAACCAGCTATTTTAATGATCTGAAACCACCTAAGACTTGAATATGTTGGACTCAATTTTGATGCATAGTGTTCTATAGAAAGCACAAGAGAAAATGAATAATTCATGAATGATGTGGTACATTTATGATTTATTTACAGCACAGAACTCCTGGTAACTCAGAGAACATCAAACACCCTATACCCCGGGCTGCCATTTCAAGCAGCATTTGGTTGAAAGAGGACAAGACAGAACACAGGAGATATACAGTTGACTTTATATAAGGCAATAATTAAAAACCTGAATACTTCTTAAGAAGTAGATTCTGGGATGATGAAAATAATAGGTGGCTTTGAGAAAGGTTGAAGTATCAAGAGATTGACCATTGATACCATGAGAGAAATTGTATATGCTCTTATTTGTTACAGCCTTCTCTCTATGCTTTTCCCTAATTAATTCTTCATGCTCTCTTGTGATTTTTTTTAGTCTTTCTGAGTATTCTTATTTCCTAATAAAATTTTAACTATAAAAGAACCCTAAATGCCCTGTGATGATCAGGAAAGGGACATAATTTTGTCTATTTTTCAACATACTTACTAATTTGTTTTTTTTTTTGCAAACATTTTGGTAAACATCCCAGGTTCCTGTCTCCCCTTACCAGCCAAGTCGTCATCCTTAGTCCTCCAATACTCAGCTGGGAGGCTGTTTCCGGCAAAACTCCTTACTGGGTGGTGCGTCACATTGATCTGGAGACATCCTATCGACGACTGAACAGAGAGTTGAGGAGTGGGGAGGTGGTGGTAAGAATGACATTGTATCTCTCACTGGTAAAATTATATTTCTTCTCCACAAAAATAATGATCATATAAATTAAATTGGGGAAAACAGTTGATAAAAATAAAATTTCATTTTAAAATCCTTCATGAGTTTCCTCATGCACTGGGGACCTTGAGGATAACGGACCTCACTGCTGCAGGCCCTGGGAGCAGTGTGTGTCCCCTAAGCCAGGGAGGGAACAGATGGGCTGCCCCCACCATGGTTGAGGCAAATTCCCAACGAGGAGCAAGTTTTTGGTGAAACATGGGTGGTTTGAGGGCTCATTTCCCCACAGGAGCCATCAAGTTCTGCCTTCTCCACATGTAGCCACCTCAGAGGCAATCACAGTCCCACTGGTATCTTTGTCTTTATTAAAGATAGAAACCCGACTTTGACACATTCCCATTCTGCTAGGGCATTCTCACTGTATGATGTCTCCTGCCACCCCTTGTAGAGATGGAATTGACAGAAATAATCACTCTCCCTGGGAAGTGCTTTGGCAGGTGTCTTTAGCATGGATTTACCTCTTTCATTTTCTTCAAATATAACCAATATTTGTGGGGGTTAACTTAATTAGTTTGGGCTGCTTTAACAAATTACCGTAGACTGGGTAGCTTATAAACAACAGATATTTATTGCTCACAGTTCTGGAGGCTGGAAAGTCCAAGATGAAGGTGCTGGCAGATCCCATGTCTGGTGAGAACCCTCTTTCTGGCTTTCAGATGGTCATCTTCTTGCTCTGTCCTCACATGGTAGAGAGAGATCATGTCCCTTGTGTCTCTCCTTGTAAGGGACTAAGACCATTCTTGAGCATGCCACCCTCATGATCCAAGGCCTCCTAAGGGTTCCTTCTCCAAATACTGTTACATTGAGCATTAGGGCTTCAATGTATGAATTTGGGAGGACACAAGCATTCAGTCCATAGCAGAATTTACTCTGAAGTTTAAAAAGTCAATGTAAAACAAAAAACTAAACAGGTAAAACATACTCGGTGGGCAAAGGCCATTGTGCATGTGGTTCATGAGGTCCATTGCGTATGTTGTGAAATAGCTGGTTCTACTCCTCCTTCCCCTCCTTTGGGATTTTGAGTTGGCCTGTGTGATGTGATAAGAATCTGTCTTACTCTCTCTTTTAGGACAAAGAATAGTCCTTTGCTTTAGAAGAAAGTATAAGCATCTTGCTAACAAAGAGGAAACTGGACTCTTTGGAAAATACAGGCCCCAATTAAGTAGAAAAAAAGTAAAGAGATGGTTACAAAATGGAATAAACTCAAAGGAGAAATCTTGGATGCAGTCTGATGTAGGCACGGTAGTATCAACATCTCCCACAAACCACATACACCACTGAGCCAAATCCAACTGGAAGCCTAAGTTATGATGCTTCTAGAGGGCTTAAATCTATGTAGACATTGTTAACAACCTACAGTCTGAATACGATGGGCTAGCTGTGCTGTGAGTGAGTCCTGCTAAAGAAACAGTGTCACCATGGATCTGGTCTTTTGAGAGCATTTGTCATTGGAAGGGTAGGGGTGGGTGTAAGAATGAGTGACTTCCCAAGAAATCTGTTTTTGCTAAGATGGTTTTCTCATCCAATACTCTCTCTGGAGCAAACTGCCAGGATCAGAATCAGTCTCCTGCCAGGACTTACAGTGACCGGTAAGGCAACTCATCTAAAAAGGGGTTTGAGCCTAGAGCATGCAGCCTATGAGGTAGCCCAGAATGTCAGCCTGAGCAAAACAGCTAAACCAAGTTGTTTATTTCAAATATGCTGAAATGCTCTAGTCTGCATGATAAGTACAGTACAGTGAATGTAGGGGATTCAGCCTGGGCTGGAGTTGCAGACCAAGCCCACCCAGCTCTCTAGAGCACTGTGTTGAGGACGATCCTGAGGCTGTATCTGAGTCCAGTAGGGAAGAGGACCACGACCAATGGCAGTTCTATCATGGACCAGAAACGGAGGAGTAATGGTCATGTGCAATATCCGTGCCATCTCTACACCACACATTAATAATGAAAGCATGGATCTAGAAAAGTAAGTTTGAAAACCTACTTCTAATAATGGAAAGCTTTGACTATTGGAATGAAGAGTCTGGACTTTATTTTGTGAAATTTTGTGGTTCATTTGGTCAGAACAGTAGTTCTAAAAACATGAAATGCAAATGCCTTTAGCAGGGTCCATTCTCTCCACTCACCAGCAGGTCTACACAGCTCCCTAAACATTCAGTCACATCTTACACTTAAATCAACTCAAAGAATTTGCATTTGCAGTTCTGTTGCAGGAAGTTCAAGAACCACTGAAGGATTGTGAGCTGAAAAATGGAATGATCAAAACATCTTTTAGGAAGATTATTCTTGCAGAGATGCAACAGATAGATTTAGGGGTGGGGGAAGAGTAGAAGCTTCAATGTCAGTTAAGAAGCCCTGGAAAATTCCCTTTAAGTTATGTGTACCTAAAGTAGGACTGTGGGACTAAAGAGAGTGAGTTAAGGAACACTGAAGAAGTGATATCTAGATGTAGATTGGGTGTAGTGGATGGAAGGCACAGAGACTTCACAATGATGTCAAAATTTAAACCTGGGGGACTAAGTAGAGACAGGTGATCCCATTAATATACATAGGAACCTCAAACAGAGGAACCAGTTTAGGCTGGAATATGGGGAAGAAGGAGAGGAGTGAATGACTATTAACTAACTTAGCTATTTTTCTGAAGATGCTACTCTTACAGATGGGCTCACTCACAGCACAGCATTTCCCTGAGAAAAGCTGTGAATTAGACATGGTGTCTCATCCTCTTTTCCAAGGTAAATGGAGGGGATCCAATTTGGACAGCTGGCTGGGATAAAGGTTTAGTCTGTGGCCATGGAATAAAGCCAAATTAACTGGGATAAAATCTGTGCCCTTGACCAGAGAGCAGAGGACTCACTGTAATCAGCTTCGGCCATTTCTGTTACAACATCTAATCAGGTATTGGCTTCCTGTCCTTAGCTTCTTGCCAGCTGAATGGTCACCTTGGTTTACTCCCTGGCCTAGCTATAGATAGATGTCACACTGAACTTCTTTGATACCTCAGCTCTCTTGATTAAGTGTGAACTGACAGGGTGAGCCTGACAGAGAGTGGGAAGGAAGGGCGAAGTCACTAACAAGCATGGGCACAGTTGTGATGGATATGGATGCCTCCTATTGTACCCTGACTGCCCATCCAGGCTCTGAGCTCTGCTTTGTGACTCTAGATCTGGGGTTTACTAATGGTACTCTCTGCACATTCCCTACCCAACATTCTCTCATCCATGCTTGATGCCAAGACCCATTCTCACCTGTTGAGTTCTGGTTTAGTTATCAGTTACCTTAGTGGCTGGGTACCTTTTTTGTTGTTTCTCTTGATTCCATAGGGTTGACTGGGACTTAGGTGGATGTCACATGGACCCTTGTGCAGCTATGGATGAGGCTGGAACATTTAAGATGCTTCATTCACAAGTCCAGCCCCTTGGCAAGGACAACAGGAAGCTGGATTCAGCTGGGCTCTTGCTCTCCCTGTGTATTCTCAGGCCTTTCCCTTTCCAATTGGCCTCCTCACACGGTCTCTTCAGCAGGGTAGCTGAACATCCTACACAGTGCTCAGGGATTTCTAAAGCACACAAGGAGAAGCTGCTATACCTTCTGATAACTTAAGCCCCAAACTCTGTTAAAGTTGAACATATTCCTACCTTCCACACCACCACCTGCAATAAGCATAGTAGGTGCCTGCTGGCCTAGTAGGAAAAGCATAGTTCCATTCATTTAAGCAATATCCATTCCTAATCTGGCAGGCCTTAAGACCAACCCAAGAGAGAACAATGTCACCATATGAATCAGAGGAAAGAAAAGACATTGATCAGAGGGTCTGTTGCCATTGAACAGCAGCGATCTTAAAAGCCCTTGGAGTAGACAGGCCTGGCCCCCCAGAGCACTGCCTGACATGTGGAGCATAGCCTGCAAAAGGAGTGTGGTGACTGCCCCGAGTGCAGCAACAAGGGGCTGGAGGTGAAGGATTCCTGCTACCACTGTCGATGATCTTGTGCTGGAGACCAGAATTGGTGCAGGGCTACTCAGGAATCAGGGCTCAGGGCCTCACATGCAGCTCAAGTTCAGAGAAAGGCAGAGGACTGCCAGCTGCCCACTGCCCTGATTTCTTCTTATGTCCATTGTGAATAACCCCAAATTAGAATGTCAGCACTTCTCTGGCACCGCAATCTTAAACAGTCCTGTGACAGAAATATTTCCCTGGCCAGCGGAAAAATCTGCTGGTCAGGCTACGCTCCTGGAGCTGGGGTCCAGCCACAGAACAAACAACCCATAGGGACAAGTTCCAGAGTTTCTTGGGGCAACTGGTCATCCACCCATACCAGAGAGAATTTCAGAAAGTACTCTAAAGTGGAAAAACTGGGCCCAGGAACCATGTGAACTAGGGGTTCTTCACCTGGATGGCACTGCTGAAACCAGCCAGCCCCAGGTACTGGGGGAGACACAGAAAAATTTCAAGAACAGCATTCAAAAACATGAGGCCCCCTTTTTTACAGGGCCATAGGCAGGTGTCCTGCATGCCCATGTCTAAGGGAGGTGCTTGCAGTTTTGAGGTGCCTGCACTTTATTGAAGAGCTGGAGGTTCACTGGACATTCTTTTAGATGATGCTAAGAGAAATGGTCCATAATAATGATTTCCAAAGTCTTCTCTTCTCTCCCTCATTCTTGAACATTTTACATATATTCAAACAAACTTTACAGGGAACATCAATTGTAAAACACATACAAACCCAGCTCATGTTGTTGTTGAAGTGGGACACGAGGGCTCAGATGATGGCCAGGTTTTGTACCTCCACCCCTGAGGCACTCTGTCTCCCGGGAACCCTAGGAAAACCGTAGGCCTCCACAGAACACAGTTTGAAAACCACAACCCAAAGAATGTGCCCCTAGGCTGGTGGTGAAATTTAAGGTTGAATTGCTGTGCATTCCACTGTTAGTATTGCAGCCGTCCACTAATATTTCACATGGGGTGTTTTCTAATCTGTTGTTGATGAACTTAATCCACTTTCTTTAACTTTTTAAGTTTCCTTTGTTCCTCAAAAAGCCTATTCAAATCTTTCTTAGGTCTTGTTAATTCTTTCCTATTTCTCATTGACCTGCACAAAACCATAAGGAAATGTTGAAGAAGGGCCCTGACCCATGTGGCTCAGTTTGTTCAGCATCATCTCACAAAGTCCCGAAAACCGAAAGGTTGCCAGTTCAATTCCTGGTTGATGTTTCTCTCACATCAATGTTTCTTTCCCTCTCCCCTCCTCTCTCTAAAATCAAAAATTAAAATTACAAGAAAATGTTAAAAAGGGAGTTGTTATTTTTAGATGATCTATAGTGATTCCTCCCCTCAGAAAATACCAAAAGAAAAAAGAGCCCACCCAAACCCTTACAACTTAAATGAATTGGAGCAAAACATGCCGGTGAGCATCACACACTTGTGTTGGTTCTGTTGTTGAGGAAGGTGTCCCTGAAATTCCATTTAAAACCCACTTGCAAAAATGACTTACATTCTCTGGAAAGTCAGGTAATTTTTTTAACGCCTTTGCCAAATGGCTCCAGGAGGGTTTCACTGTTTTCTGAGAACAGCAAAGCTACTGTGCCTTGAACTGGAATGACTGACAGCCAAGGAGGCGGACCTCAGCGCCCCCACACCAGAGATAAAAGGGCTGCTTTGAAATTCTTGCCCACTGGTTGACAGGGTTTTCATTATTTCTCTGAAGCCTCACACTGGAAATCTTTTAAAGGAGCAGCACTTTGTGTCCCACATCCAGAATAAGTTAGCTGAATACTGGCATGTATTCTACGTGTACTAAAGCTTCTGGAGCCTAAAGGCTGACAACCTACAAAAGTGACTTCACTAAAGATATAGAAATGAAGCCCAAATGAGTTGTAAGGATATCAGATCAAACATGTACCCTGAAAAAAAATGTGAAACAACAAAAAGGAATCTATTTCAGTGGCTTGCAAGCAAAGGCCTGAGTGAGAGTTGGGGGAGAGAGGCAGACAGTGAGAGCCAAATCAGGGATACGGTCTATTCCACTGCTGGATGGAGTAAGTGAATGAATGAGGAAATACCTTTGGTCACTTTTCTCTTTGAGTGCTTACAGAGTGATTCCTGATGTTTTTAGTTCCATGTCTCACCAGTCCTTGAAAGGGTCCCACTTTTTCTGAATTGACTGACTTGCTCCTATGTCCTCCTTTCCTTCCCACCATCCAGAGCACCACCTGCAAGGTCCCTTGGAGTGGGGAGGTACATATTTTATTGCATAAAAAAAATGCAATATTTACATTATGCATCCGATGATTCATCAGGGCACAACTCTGTGTCACCTCCTCTGAAGCGTCCTTGTTTCTTATATTCATAATTAAGCTATGTAGCCACCATGAACTTTAAACCTTGTCTTTACACCTTGTGCCTTGCACTTTATTATGTTGTGCATTTTGAGGATCCTTGTAGACACGAATGCTGTCTTATTTACACTTGATTGTCTGGCAACATCCTCAGAGCACTTGACTTTTCTGGATTTTCTGATGCTTGAATCTTAATTGGGGATTCCACTTGTTTGGTAAATTTAAAAATAAATAAACATATGCTTATTGGCCATTTTGATGACCTCTTTTCTAAAGTACCTCTCTATGTCTCTTACCTACTTTTCTATTGGGTCACCTGTCTTTCTCATATTGATTTGTGGTATTCTTTATACATTCTGGATAAGAACTCTTTGTCAGTTGTAAGTATTGCAAATATTGTCTCCCACTCTGTGTCTTCCTTTTTCATTCTCTTAATGAGGTCTTTTGGTGAAGAGAAATTTCTAATTTTATATAATCCAATTTATCATTTTATTTATGGCTGCTGTTCTTTGTGTCTTAAGAAATCTTTACCTAGTCCCAAATCATAAAGGTAGTCTCCTAAATTTTCTTGTAGAAGTGTTATTTTCTTTTTCACATTTAGATAATCAACCCATAGAAAAAAGTTATCTTTTTTCTAGACGGAGCTGTGTAAACATCCACAGCTCTCAAGGTTAAGATAATGGAGATCGAGGAGGCAGAGGACAAAAGGGATTCATTTATGGACAGGGAGGTCAGGGAAGGCTGCTTGGTTAAGGTGACATTTGAATGGATACCAAAAGAAGTGAGCAGGAGAGTCTTAAGGATACTTAGGGACCAAGGGGGTTGTGGCTAGAATAGCTTCAGAGGCCCTGAGGTGGGCGTGCATTGCAAATATTACAGGAACAACAAGGAGGCCTGTGTGACTGACGTGGAGCGACCATGGCAGTAAATGAGACCAGAGAGGTATATGTGTGGGGGGTGGGGAGCAGATCATGGAAGGCCTTAGGGCTTTGATAAGGGCAGATATTAGTGAGATGCAGCTTTACATAATGGTTAAGAACATAGTTTCTGTTGGCAAATTATCTAAGTTAAAATGCTAGCTTTACTATGTATGTGATCTTGAACACTTTATGCAGCCTTTTTGTGCCTCATCTGCACGGTGTCCTCAGATGTAAAGTGGGATTAATAATATCAAATTAGGCTTGGGATAATTCTGACATTTTTTTGGCTCTGGGTAAAAAGCTGACATTAAAACATTTCATTTTTTAACCTGTAATTCATAGAAGCTGTTAAGCCTTTACTTGCATCAATACCAAAAACGGATCTTTAAATTAACTCTCTGGAGGGCATAATTTCGGGCTACTATCAGGAGATAATAAACAGATAGTATTACACTAATCAGTGATAGTACCAATCACTGATTACAGTGACTAATCAGTGATAATATTTCAATCAACAAGTGACTGTGTATATTACCAATGAGTTTTCGATGAGCCTTGGGAATTGGTCTGAATCTGACTACATGTCAGAATGAACTATCTCCAGGACTAATTTAGAGCATTTCATCAAGGTAGCTCAAGTCCCACCTGGTGTGGGTTAGGTCAGTCGGGTGGGCATCATCCCACAATCTGAAAGTTCACCACTTCAATTCCTGGTAAGGGTACACGGCTGGGTTGCAGGTTCGGTCCCCAGTTGGGGTGCATACGGAAGGCAGGCGATCAATGTTTCTGTCACATCGATGTTTCTCCCCCTCTCCTCCACCTCCCCTTCCCCTCTCTCTAAGACAAAAAAATAAAAAAAGTTTTTAAAAGATGACTCCAGTCATGTGAATAAAGACTGATCTAAGCCATGAGGGTGTGTAGTCTATACAAGAAGGCAGGCCCTGATGAAATAACATCAGCGTGAGTGCTCTGATGTGCAAGATAATTAGATTTCAGGTCTAGGCTCTTCTGAAAATGACACAAGCAGACAAGTACATCAGACAAGATTTTAACTCAGAGTGTGGAATGAGAATAAATACTCTGTGAGGTAGGGCTTTCTTATTAAAGGGTGACCTCTAATAACACAGAATGTGTTGAGGTCTGGTATATATTTGGCAGGGCAAAATCTTTGATGTCTTTGATTCACATCCCAAAGTACAGAAAGAAACACAAGTGAAGAAGAAGTTGGGACTTATTTTGATCCCTCGTTTCCAAATGCAACATATAGTACGTTTACAACTCTCACCACTTCAGTTCACTATTAGCCTCAGACTGAAGAGGTAACTTTTTTCTCCAGGGTAGTAAGTAGTCAGATGACTTGAGCAGCATCCTCTGTGCTGCATTCTGAGCCAGGGGATGACTGCGATTGTGAGAAGTCTTGTTCATTTTGATGTATTCAACCTCACTTTGTAAAACATCCACTGTGTTGGCCGTGCAAGGCTTAGAGTTCCACTTTCTGTGCGACCTTTGCTCCTCCCTTGAGAACAGGACCAAAGGCAAGAAGAGTCACTGAGACAGGTTTCTGGGGAGTATAATCTTATCAGAAGGATTGAAATCAGTCTGTTTTAGGGAAAATGTTCTGACATTGACTCTTTGGGTACTTTTCATCCCACAGGGCCTAGAAGTTAAGTCTATGGGATAATATGGAAAAGACTACAAATCAAGGATGCTCTTAAGGGAGATATTCACAGCTCCCCCAACGCCTCCCACATCCCCTTATTTCACCTTCAACAGGGAAGAATGTGGCCATGCTGTAGGCTCTGGCTTCCTTTTCCTTGATAGGGCCAGAAACTAAGACAAAAAGCCTAAGAGCTCAGACTAGTTTGGGCAAAATGCACTCACCAAGTTGCATGTGGTCTGCTGTAGGTCACATGGGTATGCACGTAATCTTGGCCAGACCCCAAATGAATATAACGTGCTTCGTTGACCAGTATCGATTTTTGAGTATGCATTTCACTCTAGAAGAGAATTCAGGTGTGCACGGTTCCTTAGCATCAATCCCTGCATCACTTTATATTATTAATAGGTGGCATAGATTTGGTGGACCAAGAAAGCATATTCATTAAGGACAAACATTTGGACAGTAGAGGCCCTCAGAGAGCAAGGGAAGCTTTTACAGGTTTTGATAGTTGGGATTCCTTTTGCGTGCCAGCTTGTCCAGGGCTTAAAATGCTAGACCAGCAAAGAGGAGAGAGAGCCAAGGCCAGCTCATCAGTCAGCTCTGCCTGATGGATCTAGAGGCTCTGAGCGCCTCTGCTCTGGCAGCCCAGCCAAGGAAGTCAAGCCAGGAGGATGAGATCACCATCACCTTATTATGTCCTATGTGCAAGCAAAGTGGGTGGAAGGAGAGCTCTCTTCCCGGAGAACATTCTGTCTTATTGCTTAGTCAAACAAGGACAAGTACATTTCCAAATGTGTGACATTTCAGCAGGAGGTGGGTACAGGTCCACAATCCTTTCTCAGCAATTACAACACCCCAAACTCTGAAAAAGAAAAGGCTTTTTGTAAGTGTGGGGAGAAATTTCACTTGTGAGCAAAAACAGTTCTGACTGTAGTTGTGTTTCAGAGCTCTTACCAATCAGTATCACATCTGCCATATGCAATTTTATTTTAAAATTTGTGTTTAATTTTGCCCTTGGAAAAGAGTTAAAGCTGCCCCTGTGGGTAGCAGGGAAGAAGAAGAAAGTAAGAAAAGGAGTTATCTATTTTAATTCATAATGCAGTAAGGAATGTTATCATAGAAGACAGATCACGGTGTCTTAGTGAAAAATAGAATATCAAATCAAAAACAATATATGACCAAAAGCAAAATGGTAAATTGTGGAAGGTTTTCTGTGCAGTGACAAGCAAAAACTAATGAAAAGTGCCCTGACCAATTGGCCCCAGTTGGTTGAGCATCATCCAGCAAAGCAAAAGGTCGATGGTTCGATTCCCAGTCAGGGCATATGCCTGGGTTGTGGCCAGACCTGGTTGGGGAAAGTGTGAAAGGCAACTGATCAGTGTTTCTCTCACACATTGATGTTTCTCTCCCTCTTTTTATCCCTCCATCCCCTTCTCTCTAAAAATAAATAAATAAAATCTTTTTTAAAAAGAACCAATGAATAGAAAACATTGCAAAGAGTAAAAATGCAAAGCATGACCACACACTGATAAAATGGATTTGAAATTGGAGAGGTGAACTATTTTTGTCATACCACTACTTTTGTCATAAATCAAGATATACAAAAATTGAACATTGAAAGCAATGTGAATATTCAGAAGGCCACTGTATTAGTCAGGGTTCTCCAGCATAACAAAATCGATCAAATATGATTTTTAATATAATATATACATATATAGAAAAGATTTATTTTAAGGAATTGACTCACATGATTGATGATTGTGGGGGCTGGCAATTCCAAAATCTGTGGGGCAGGTTGACAGGCTGGGAACTCAAGACGGGATTTCTATGTCAGCATCTTGATGCAAAATTGCTAAGCTTGTGGTAAAATATTACAAGGTGATGGAGAACTAATGCATATGGATTTAGAGCTTTCATTAATTTTGTAAAGTTTTCAACCATTAATTCT
The DNA here is from genome assembly GCA_028533065.1 of Trachops cirrhosus. Classification (NCBI taxonomy): domain Eukaryota; kingdom Metazoa; phylum Chordata; class Mammalia; order Chiroptera; family Phyllostomidae; genus Trachops; species Trachops cirrhosus. Next base: position 63,484,985 of record CM052539.1, on the reverse strand, counting down.
TCAAATACTTTTCTGTCCTTCTGTTACTTCTGGGATATCAATTACATATACGAGGTCTGTCCAGAAGGTATCCAGGCACGTAATATGAAAAATAGAAACATTTATTGCAAAGAAGATTAATGATACAAGAAACAATGTACATAGGACAATGATGTCTCAGTCCTCTTCAAAGTGGGCACCATGGGATCTCACACATTTCTCCCAGTAGCCATCAGCTGCCCCATTGTACTTTCCTGAATCTCATCAACGGTTTCAAATCTCTTCCCTTTCAAAGGTGATTTTAGTTCTGGGAAAAGCCAGAAGTTGCAGGGTGCCAAATGTGGGCTGTACCGGGGCTGAGTCACGTGGGCGATTTGATGTTTTGCCAAAAAACTCTGCAAGAGACACAGTGCATGAGTGGGGGGCATTGTAATAAAGCTACCAATCACCAGTTGTCCTTAGCTGCAGCCTTTTGAATCACCCAAATAGTTTCGCAGAGGAATATTGAAGCTTAATGCAAAATTTGATGCACATTCATTGCTCTACTCGCTCAGTAATTTTGAATGCTATGGCCACAGAGTACACACGTTCACTCAATGGTGTCTACTGCCCCCACTGACTAGTACAGTAAAGTCCTCATTGTTCACACATGTGCATTCCAGTCCACTCTCCTTGGCTGCCAGGTTATATTGATTTTGAACAAACTGTTCTCATTATATTAACAATGGCTGGACCTTTTCCAGACAGACCTCATATATTAGCTTGATATTATCCCACTGGCACTGAGGTCCTGTTTGTTTCTTTTTTGGTCTTTTTTTCTCTGTCCTTCACTTTAGTTTTTATTACTATGTCCTTAGATTCAGTGATTTTGTTTTCTGTAGTATCTAATCTTCTGTTAATCTAGTTAATTTTTCATGTCTTTTATTGTTTTCCTAATTATGTTGATATTTTCTTTTAAATACTTGAACATATTTTTAATAGCTACTTCAAAGCCCCAAATGTTCATTTCCTCATCTCTGTCATTTCTAGATCTGTTTCTATTGGTTGATCCTTTTCCCTTGAGTGTGAATCTCATTTTCCTGTTTTTACAAATGTCTAGTAAACGGACATTGGATGTTGGAATGTAAAATTGTATCTTTTGGGGTTTCTTTAAAGAGCATTTGCCATTGTTGTGCTAGGCTTGATCATTTCAAGGCTTGAATGTTTCAAGTCTTATTTTTTAAGCCTAATACAGTGGGCTTAAGAGTAGCCTTTATTTTAAGGCTAGTTTAGTTTTTCTCAGACCTTTGTGTGAGCTCTGGGAATTGTTCAGCTTATAGCTCCCTAGTTTTTCTTTGCTTGGCCTCATGGAATTTCACTCCCTGTATTTGCAGCTTACTCTTCAGCAAGAGACTCAAGAGAAGCCCAAATCATATGTTTAGAGGTCTTTTTCTGCATTACACCTTCCTCTTTGGTGTACCTATCAACAACTTCCAGCCACTTTCACGTCTCTGACGTGTCAACAATACCACCATGCCCTGCTTAGCATCCCTGCACTGTGGTCCTAAAGGGGCCTCCAGGAAGAAGCAAGGGTGATTAGAGGGCTCCCTGACTTGTTTTTGCTCTCTTGCACCTCACGGTCTTGTAGTGAATCCTACCTAATGCTCAAAAACAGCTGTTCAATATTATTTACCCACTTTTATTTTATTTTTTTACAGCAGGAGGGTGAGTCTGGACCCAGTTACTCCATCGTGGCTGGAAGTGAAGTTGGAGGAAGTGTCTTAAAGGCCTTGGATAGGTGCTGCTGCTTCGTCACTTGAGAATCTTGTTCCTGACCCATCACCTGATATCTACTGTATATGTCCTCTTATGAAAGATCTTCAAGTAACTAGAAATAAGGAACATTTAATGAATGTTTGTATGTGTGTTTGCGCATATATACACACACATTTATATATATGTTTGTGTGTGTATATTTATATATATAGATCTTTAACTTAGTTTTAACCTGTATATAATTGTAATTTTATTAATTATTTCTCTTAGAAATAAAAAAATTTGGTTAATATTTATTCCATTGTTCCACTTACCAACTTATTGTTGTGTAAATAAACTATAATACTAGTCTATTTATAGTTTTAGCACACTTAATTTTAATAGTCATATGTTTCACTGCAGAAATATTAATATATTTGTTTTTGTGGTTCTGCTCAGGCTGCTATAACAAAATACCACACACTGGGTGGCTTAAACAACAATCTCTCACAGTTCTGGAGGCTGGGAAATCCAAGATCAAGTTGCCAGCTGATTCAATTCTGGTGAGGGCTCACTTCTTGGCTTGCAGGTGGCTGCCTTCTCACTGTGTCTTCACATAGAAGAGAAAGAGAGATCTCGGGTGCTCTTCCTCTTTTATAAGCACACCAGTTCTATCATAATAGGATTCTACCCTTCTGACCTCATTTAACTTTAACCACCTCTTTAAAAGTCCTATCTCTAATACAGTAGCATGGGAGCTGGGGCTTCAACATATGAACTTCAGGAGGACACAACTTGGTTCGTGCAGATTCCACTGAGGAATTATGTAAAATATAGTATAAAATGCATAACATTTCTAAAATTTTTTAAAATTCTGAATTATTAAATATCCAGTCACAAAGGTTTCTGATAAGGGACATTGACTTATATATGAAAATATCCTATAATTTTTTTCCTTAAGAGTTGGGATTCTAGAAAAAGTTGCAGTATCAAAGTTATTTTTTTTGAAGCACTGATTCTTCAAATTCTCTCTTGCTGTTCACATGTTCTCAGTGTGCTGTTAAGTAAATGATGTGTAAAGAAAAAACTACGGGACTCTCCTTGTCCTCCCACAGATAATGTGTGGATAGCAGCATCTAAAAATGTGCTACTCATTCATTTCTGCTGGTGCAATATTTTAAGTAGTAATCGCCTTTCTTGGGAGTTATCACTAACTGTTTATATAAAGAATTCTTGGTAGATAAACTATAGGTGCTGTGTTAGTAAATGTCTTACATGATATCATGGAACATTTTGAGGATGGTGAAACATTTTGAGGATATTTTTTAAATATCTTGCTTTGAATATGGGATTGGTACTTTACAATTAATAAATCTAAGCACAATATATTAATAAGTGTGGAATCAGAAATTAGGAAAAAATTCTAAAATAGTTTAACTTACTAAAAAGATTATTGAAAAGTTACCATATTAAGATTTTAAAGCTATATTATTTTCCTGGTATATGATTTACTCTCTCTTTCCATGGCTTCTATGTTAATTTAGAGTAAGATAATTATGTGGCTTTTTCTGACATGATTGATGTACATCATTGCAACACCAACCAATGCTGAAATTCTATGACACCAGAAGGGTGTCCAACAGTTCATTTCACTTCTGACTCTACCCAGAGTTAAAACAGACCCCACACACTAAGGGGTCAGTCCCATAAGACTGCCCCCACTTCAGACTTCAGCTACAAATGGGGTTCCCAGGCTACCTGTACTTCTGCCTATTAATTTGGAGTTTGCTATACCCCCACCCTCAGATACAATATTCACTTGAATGACTTACAGAACTCAGGAAAATGATTTAATTACTACTACTAGTTTATTATCAAGGACATAACTCAGAAACAGCCAAATGGAGGAGATGCATAGGGCAAAGTATGGAGGGAGGTAGGGTGAAGGTGGGGTGAAGGTGGGGTAAAGATAGGGTGGAGCTTCCATATCCTCTCCTGGCATACCGCTCTGCCAGGACCAGGAAGCTCTCTGAACCCCATCACTTAGGGTTTTTAATGAAGGCTTCATTATATGCACATGATTGCTCAAATCAATAGCCATTGGTGATTGAACTCAATCTCCAGCCCCATTCCCCTCCCCAGAGGTAGGGGTGGAGGTAACAATAAAAGTTCTAACCCTCTAATCACACAGATTTTCTTTGGGTGGCAACCAGCCCCCATCCTGTAGCTATCTGTGTAGCCATCTATGAGTTTTCTCATTAGCATCCAGGAGCCAGTTAATTCCAAGAGTTTTAGAAGCCCTGTACTAGGAATCAAGGACAAAGACCAAATTTTTATTATACCCCCAAATGATCATTAATCATTTAACAGTTATGGGCTGTCAGATAGTGTTCTGATGGTTCTACAGGTATTTGCTTATTGCTATGGGGCAGGGGCAGACAGGTGAATTTAGGGAGAATGGGAAACCCTCAGAGATACAGATGTAGTGGATGGAGATTTTAAAATAATCACTGTCAGTGATTCTAATTCAGGTGATCCACAGACTTCTCCTTGAAGAGACAACATACTCTTTAAAGCAGTTTTGACATTTTTCTACCTTGTTTAGTACAATACTGCAATAAGACCAAAAGGTATGTTTTTACTGAGATTTAGAAACATCTCACTTAGGTTCTCTAAAGCTGATACATCTAATGTTTATCAAAGATTTTACTCTAATGCTAATTTTGTGTCATAGAACTCAAAAACCACTCAGATCAATTTAGTTTCTGCAATGACAAGCAAAGAAGTACTTGAGAATCTCTGGAGCCCTCACAGACTTCATCAAGAGTCACACCCGAGCAGTAGATCAAGTATCTAAAAGCAGAACTTCCCAGCCTTGTCATCATTGGCATTTGGGGCTAGGAAACTCTTTCTGGGGAGCTGCCCTGTGCACTGTAACATGTTTAGCAGCATCTGTGACCTCTGTTCACTAGATGCCAGTAGCATGCACCCACTCCTGACCTCTAGTTGTGACAACCAAAAACGTCTTCAGACGTGCTCTCCGGGGCACAAAATCTGCTTTGGCTGAGAACCACTGCTGTAAAGGAAATCAGTAGTGTCCTGTGATAACGTCCCCTCTGTTTACTTTTCTCTCTTTGGTTAAATGGTTTTATATTGTGGGGAAATACACAAAGCATCAGAGAGCTAGTTAAAGGCAACATTGAGTTCAAGATGAATAAGAACAAACACCTGGATCCCCTTCTGGCTGGTCAGGTACCCCCTAGACCGCAAGTGAGAGCCCGGTGGGGTGGAGTTGGAGATCTTTGCTGGCTTTACTTCTCTTCCAGCTTTTTTTTTAATGTTTAGGTTTTTAATTTTTTGTTGTTATTCAAGTACAGTTGTCTCCATTTTTCCAGCATTTAAAGTGAGTTGAAAATGTAAATTGAATCACTCTCACCAACCTTCACCACAGCTACAAGTTTCCAAATTAGACCCCTGGAAACATCAGCTTGACAAGTGGACCTGGGATTTCTGGGACCTCTGGCAGATCCACTGTAGAAGAATGACAGCTTAGGAGATATTGCCAATGTTATTAACTGTTTGCCTCAGGATATAGAGCTGAGTCCAAGCAATCCTATCCTTGAAGGATAAATCCAGGTGGTTAGTCCCCTTGGAGAAAGATAAATAACTGATCATCAATTTCTCTGTAGATTCAAGAACTTTATGTATAGCAAGAAAGAAGAAAACATAAGTAAAATTTTCTCCTCACCTTTGCTGTCTAGAAAACGAAGTATGTCCTTTTGGAATGATTTAATTTCCAGAAGATGGCCTTGGCCGATGTGGCTCAGTTGGTTGGAGCATCATCCTATAACTGGAAGGTTGTTGATACGATCCCCGGTCCAGGTGTGCTTGGGAGGCAACCAATCCATGCTTCTCTCTTTCTTCCTCTCTCTCTAAAAAGCAATGTAAAAATGTCCTCAGGTGAGGATAAATAATAATAATTGTTATTGTTATCATTATTATTTTCACAAGATGATAAATGTTGTGTGAAAAGCCTTTTCAATATGAAATGGAAAGGGGTTTTCTAAAATTGTGATCATAAGGAGCTGTACAGTGACCCTCTCAAGTGGCTGGGCCTGCGCACATCTGGTTGCAGTAAGTGGTCTACCACAGGTTCAGGAGTGAGGGCTATCAGAATGACTTCTTTCCCTAAAACTGCCCCCTCACCATGCCCCCCTTGTCTGAGATTGTAAAAGCGTTCAGATGAATAAAGTTATAGCTTGCAGCCCAGCCTCAGCCCTTCAAAAATTCAAATACTGAAAAGATTAGTAGGAAAGAGGACTAATGTGTGTCAGTTTATTATGGGCACAAAAATGAAAAATTAGCATAGACATCGAGACTTTCAGGAATATTTTTGAGGGAAGTGGGCAGGGAGCAATTGATTCTTTGGGAGATGGTATTTTAACAATTATCAACAAAGATGAGTCTGAAGCAAAAACTGAGTCTAAGAATTACTTTTCTCTCTCTAGTGTTTTATTATTGTGGCTATTTTAAACTGTAAAAGTAACACATGCTAAATCAAACAACACAGAAGCATATAAAATATATAGTCTTCTTTTCCCCTCACCCCAATCCATTTCTACTGCCATGTAAATGCCATATGAACATTTTGTTTATTGGGTATCTTTTCATTGGGTTTACTGAGTACGTCTTTCATATTTATATGAACAAACACACACACATATATATGTATGTGTATATATATATCATATACATGACACACATATAAAGGTTTTTTTTTTTACCAACACAAAATCATTCTATATGCGTAGTAATTTACCGTGAACATCTTTCCAAGTTAGTGCCCTTCCCTCACTTTTTATACTAGCTGGATATATTCAATGATGTAGCTATAGCCTTATTTACTCAACAATTTTTGTTTGTAGATATGCCTTTTATCTCCAGTTCTTTACTATTAAGGATAATGCATCATAATGTCATAATCAATAAATAAACTGTGATGCAGTCACATAATGGACTATCATCATTAAAATGAATGAACTAGATATATATGTGACAACATGTTGAGATCTTAAAAACAATCTTGAGTGAAAAAAATCAGGATAAATTATTCATTGCATAAAATGTTAAGCATATAAAATAAAACTATATATTGATTATGGAAGAGTAGAATGTAATGAAAACTTAACAGAAGAAAACTAAGGCTTCAAAACTATTTCAGCACCTGTTCCTGCATTTGCTACTGGTTTTGTTTCCATAGGAAACACCGAGGGGCTTGCCACTGAGGACGAAGACCGCACATTCCTCCTCCTTTCTCACACGACATGGTTGGGAGTGAATCCATTCTCCCATTTACCAGCTTTTAAACATGTTTTGGTTTGTCTACTTAAATTCTGTTTGGAAAAGGTAGATATATAAAATAATAATAATTTAAAATTCTTCTTCAGGTATGGCACTTGAGCAAAAACAAAATTCGGAGGAGTTCAGGGGGAGTTTAAATAGCACATATTTAACCTGATTATTTACTTTCCTTGTCCTAAAACCTATACTTTTATTTAGGGGTGGCAAAGACTTGCTTTTACTTTGAGAGTATCAATTTTACCCATAGTTTTATCCCAACAACTCTTGTAAATATAAATATTTCAAAAAGGATATGAGAAAAGTTTTTCTTAATGGTCCAAATACAAAATTTGGGAAATTTATCCACCTAAAGAGACACAACATAAAATAATCAGTACTAAGCAAGTCTGTGACCTTGAATTTTAAGTTCAAGGGCTTACCCAATTTTTATATTGCATAGGTATCGAGGATGGAAATGTGGAGTGCAGGAGGCAGTGAGTGGGTACGCGGACACTCTATCCAGCCCTGCTTCCACGTCTGACCCTGTTCCTTTGAAGGTGTCCTGTGCAGCTGTGCATGCCTGTGCTTCGACAGCCCAGCAGGTCCAGGACTGGTGGCCTTGCTGGTGGCCACTCTGCAAACAGCCTTGGGTGCGATTTGCAGCTGTGATGCCTGCTCTGGTTCAGGCTCTCCCCTGCAACTCCAGGAAGCCTGCCTGTCTTGTGTCACTCCTCAGAGTAGCCATGTTTTTCCTCTTTCCCACATCCTTTGCTAGGCAATTTGGCAAAAGTGAAACAGGCTCCCTTGTCCCCTTCTGCAAAGTACTGTAGAGGAGCTCTTTGCAGAAAGAGCTCCCTCCTCCCGGTCTCCCTCCCTCCCTTCCTTTCCTTTCTTTTCTCTTTCTCCCTCTATCTCTCTTGCCCTCCCTCTATCTTTTATTGAGAGTTAGTTAACATATCATGTATCAGTTTAAGGTGTACAACAGGTTGATTTGCTGGGTTTACATATTGCAGTATGATTACCACCATAGCTTAGCTAACACTTTCAGTCATGTAATTAGCATAAGGCGGTAAGACCATTTAAATCTACTCTCTTACCAGCTTTGAAATATATAATACACTGTTGGTGACTACAATCACAATGCTGTACAATAGATCTCCAGAAATGATTCGTCTTCTAGTTGCAAGTTTGTACCTTTAAACAACATCTACCCATTTCCCTCACCCTGCAGTCCTTGGTAACCACCATTCTATTGTCTGTTTCTCTGAGTTCGGCTTTTTTAGATTCCACATACAAATGATATTATACAGTATTTGTGTTTCTCTGTCTGGCTTATCTCACTTAGCATAATGCTCTCAAGGTCCATCATGTTGTTGAAAATGGCAGAATCTCCTTCTTTCTCAAGGCTGAATAATATAATATGCATACCACGTGTTCTTTACCCATTCCTCCCTTGTGGGGAAACAACCTCCTCTTAAGTTGTTTCCATATCTTGGCTATTGTGAATAATGCTGCAACATATCTTTTCATTATCCTATTTTTATTTCCTTTGAAAATGTACCCAGAAGTGGGATTGATGAATCATATGGTAGTTCTATTTTTATTTTTTTGAGGAATCTCCATACTTTATTCTAGAGTTGCTGAATCAATTTACATTCATTCCACCAACAGTGCACAAGGGTTCCCTTTTCTCCACATCACTTTTATTTCTTGTCTTCTTGATAATAGCCATTATAACATGTGAGGTGATATCGTTGCATTTTGATCTGCATTTTCCTGGGAATTCATGATGTGATGTTGAGCATCTTTTCATGTACCTGTTGGATATTTGGATGTCTTCTTTAGAAAAAAAACATTGATTCCTCCGCTCATTTTTTAATCAGACTGTTTTGTTGTTGTTATTGGATTGTATGAGTTCTTTATATATTTTGGGTATTAACCCCTTATTAAGTATAGGGATTGTAAATACTTTCTCCCATACCTGAGTTTACTTTTCATTATGTTGTTTATTTGTTTTGTTTTATTTTGTTTTGCTGTATGGAAGCCTTTTAGTTTGACATTGTCCCCCTTGCTGACTTTTGCTTTTGTTACTTGTGCTTGTGGTGCCAGAGATGTTCTTAAATATATATTCAGCAACCTTCATCCCCTCCACTTGTCAGAATTCTCCCCTTAAGGTGAATTATCTCAACTTAAACATTATCTGGTTGCAGAGATCACAAACTGAAGTCACCCCCTAAACCTTCGGTGAGAGGCCACAGGGTGGAGAGGTGATAGGCGGACCACAAAGCAACCATGAAGTTAAGTGTTACCTATAGACCCCAAGGTCTGGGCAGGCAGTTGTCACATCTCCCTGCGCTGCTGCCTCTCTGCCCTTGAAACTGTCTTTCATGTTATGTGTGAATAACCAAGAAATGGGCCAGAGGTTCTTTTTCTTTGTTCCTACAGCTCACCATGCTGACTATTGTCTCAAAATTTTTCATATTTCTAAGATTTTAAAATTAAAGTATTGGCAAAGGCAGATTCCAACTGATGCTGACTCTTTAGGTCCTTAACCCCCTAATACCAAGCCAAATTAATTACACACTCTCACTGAGCCAGGAATGATGTAATTCTACTCTCAAAGTACACACCAGCCTTTGAGTCTTAGATAAATGATTTTCAAACTACACACCTGAACTATCCTAGTTCCCCACAAAAATAAAGTAGAATGTCCCGCTCTAGTTTGGGTGTCTGGTACTTATTTCTAACCCAGCGTCGTAACAGAATACACATTGATCAGTCTCAACCTACCAGTTAGTTTCAGGATTCGGGACTGTGTTTTATTCATCTTTTTATTTTTAGGTCTCAATGCAGTGTCTGGCACATGGTAGACATTCTATGTTGTTAAAAGAAATAGTGGTTAAATGAAAAGATAAAGCAGGGAAGGAAATGAATATTTATTGAGTGCCTATTACATGCCAGGCTCTGGGGCATGTAATACTTTTGCAATACTTTGCAAAAATTATTGCATTATTTGGTATTTGTTAATGTCCTGCATGGTTTGTGCCTCCAGGAACAGCACTAGGATTAGTGGAGACTATACAAAGACACATTTCAGTTCAATATTAAGAACTTCATCATATTCAGAGCTGACTAAAGATGGAGTTGGCTGCCCCAGGGAGGGAACTGCTGTGACTATGCATAGATTGAAGATGTTATATAGGAACCCAAGTATCAGGTGAGGGTAGGGTCTGTCAACCAGATCAGGGTCCCATACTCAGGTCTGTACAGAGGCCAGGCAATAAGCCTAAATAAGAGAAAAGGCCAAGTAAAAGTACTCAGTTCTCTCCAGTGTTTTGTTGTAAATTATAAATCCTGACTAATGACAGTATCCTAAATTCACAAGTTTTCTAGATTTAATAGGAGTTCATTTATGCTATGCTGGCTTTATTTTATTTCACTGCTTTTGGCCATCGTCATTGCATGAAAGGCTTATCTGATTTTTAAAAGATTTTATTTATTTATTTTTAGAGAGGGTGGGAGGGAGAAAGAGAGGAGGGAAACATCGATGTGTGAGAGAAACATCAATTGGCTGCCTCTTGCACACACCAACAGGGGACCTGGCCTGCAGCCCAGGCATGTGCCCTGACAGGGAATCAAACTGGTGACCTTTCAGTTTGCAGGCGGCTACTCAATCCATTGAGCCACACCAGTCAGGGTTGATTGTTTTATGTAATTTCATCAACCACGGGGTTGATCGATAACACTGGGACAAACTCAGGTAATCTTGTTATGACTTCCAACACAGGGCTCTCTGGGGACACCGATCGACCATGATGAGTTAATACCCTGTCCAAGATGATGCACACATTGGTGGTGATACTCTGACAGTCCCAACTTTGTATTATATTTCCAGAGGTTCTTTCAGGAAAATTAGAGAAGCCCCATTTCTGGTCAGTGTTCTTTGTCCATAAGGTAAAAACTGACTTAGAAAAGAAGACTTTAGCCTTCTATAAAGTGACTTCTCTTCTTTATTTGTGTTGATGGAAGCCATTTTCTGTCATCTGAAATTCAGAAAAAGTAGTGCAGGCATCACAGATGCCTTCTCCTGGAGGATAAAGTGCTCGTGTTCATGTCTTATAAGGTTGTAATTGTTGACTTCTAGAGAATGACCTGAAATGGCTTAAATCAACTCTGGTCTGGGCTATAAAAAAGGCCCAAGTCCATTTCTTTCCTTTCTTTTCTTTGCTGATTGATGTCTTAGTCCACTTGGGCAACTATAACAAAACCCCATAAACTGGGTGGCTTATAAACAACAAATATTTATTTCTCACAGTTCTGGAGGCTGAAAGTTCAATATCAAGTCACCAGCAGATTTGGTGCCTGGTGAGGACACACAGTAACCGCATGTGGAAGGCGAAGCTAGCTCTCTGGAGTCTCTTTTATGAGGGCAGTAGTCCCAACCATGAGGCTCCAACCGCATGACCTAATCCCCTCACAAAGGCCTCATCTATTACAGTCACCTTGGGGTTTAGGATTTCAGTGTGTGAATCTTGAGGGGACACAAATATTCAGACCGTAACATTTGGGTTAGACATTTTCCCATTCCAATGGAATGATCCTATTTGCCACACTTACAGTTTTGAGGGAATGATGTCAAGGAGGCTACTTGGCCAACTTTCAGGGTTATAAGATTTAGAGGTACCTTCTCTAGATAAAATGAAACCCTGAGGTTCCATGTGGTCCATCTTTTTTACCAGGAAACCATTAGGGTTAACAATAACCTACGGTAATGAACAGAGTGAATTTCCCTGGGGTGCGTTGACTACCTATATCTTTTGTAATATGACATGAAGAAGTGCTGGGAGACAATTCTCCAAGAACTTTTCAGTTTCTGCAGGTACTGCAAGTTAGGTTTCGACTGCCCTTTGTTCTATACTATCTCTTCCTGATTGTTTACACAGTGAACAGCCTTGGAAGATATAATCTCTGCCTCCAGAGCAAACATCACATTTTCTTATAACTTTAGGAAATAAAGATGTCTCTGTCCGAAGCAAAGATATGCTCAGGGCTCATTATAAAAAATTCAACTACTGCCTAATTCTAGTGTTTATCTCCTGTAACAAAACCTGTGGGCACATGTATCATCTGGCCTTCTGCATGTCTCTCTGTGGGAGCTGGAGTTTGGGGAACAGGTGAAAAATGCTGCCCCTCTGGCTAACGATATTGCTGTGAATAATAAACAGTCCTTTGTGTCTGATTCAGAAGACTTGTGTTTCCTGGTATCCACAAAACCATAGTGGGCTAACTAGTTAGCTTATAAATAGAATAAAATTTGAGACACAATTCTCGATTAGCAACTGATTAAGTTTTCAAGAATCTTAGATTAACAGGCAAAGAAGAGGTTACCAAAGTGGGTGGGTAATAGAGCTGATTACCAGGAGGAAAGCGGGTTGCTGCTGTGGCGGGGGGGGGGTGAGTAGAGAGAACTGTGTGTGGAACCCTGGAGGGCCCCTGGGGACGCCCTTTAGAAACCGACCCAACAGAAAAAGTTAACAGAAAACAGCAGCAATAAAGAAAGGATAATAAAGATTCAGAGTTTTGAAAGTAGGTAGAAATATGGAACACATAGAATAAGGAATTTATAAATATCAAATATGGATCTTGAGCAGATACAGAACTGAAAAATAAGGCAGTTCTGCATATTTTCTTTCTAGCTAATCTCTTTTTTATCCCCCCTCCTTTCCCCTTATTGGTTGCTTTTATACTATAATCTTTAGGTTATCTAATATCAGATCAGAATATAACAGAACTAGTTCAGTTAACATCATCCGGAGATGGGTACTGGGATCATCTGCCATAAATGGGTATCATGACTCCCGGGACTTTGTGTTTTACATGTTGGGGGAGTGTTAGAACTACTTCATTTGTACCAAAGATACTTGAGTCTTGTCAGGCAGAAGCAGAAAGTGTTAGGTATGGATGTTCAAACGCATACTGGGTCTGTGTGTGTGTTTTCTCATGTGTGAATGCTGACTAGTCAAAGGGGGTAGATGATGCTGGTAGCTGACCTATTACCGCTCAGCTCCAAAGCCACCCTTCTTTATCAGCTGGCTTCCTGTTGGGTTCTGCCAACAAAGGACATTAGAAAAAGGCAGGAGACTGCTGCTGCTGTCAGCATTAGTCCGGCAACAGCACTTCATTCCAGCATGGTCAATGGGTAACAACCTCAGCTTCTTTCTGACACCACCAGAACCAGCCACATTTCACTGCTTCTGTGGTGTCAGCAGCAGCTGGGCAGCACCTGCCTTTCAGAGGTCTGAACCCCAGGGCGATGACCTCTTCGGCAAGCTTCTAGATTCTGATAACCCCAACTTTCCTTTTGTTCTCCCTGACCTAGGAGTGGTGGCTGTTTCCTGCACTTATATCTCTGTCACCTCACTGATCTCCTTTCACTCCTTATCCCCCCAACACTTGTGTAGCCAACTTCTCACATTAACTTTCTCTGGTGAAGAACCAGGTGCAATTTGCACTTTCCTGACCGGATGCCGATGGGCATAACTGACTTTCAGACATATTCTTTATATTTCCACCAGAGAATTGCACTGTAAGTACATGTTAGTGATACCTAAAGCTGCCAGTTTGACTTTAATTGAGACAGGAGAGTAAGAAGCTAGAAAAATTCCTTGGCAAGTGGAATAGGGAAACTGAGACAGATAACTGAATGAAATGGCTGAGCCACGTATGGTCAGATGCAGAAGTCACCTCCCTGGAGATAACATCTAGGCCTCAGCTGTGTTTCAGTTCCAGGCCCAGAAAAGTGGCAAAATCAGATGGATGACACCCAAACCAACTGCAGTGACTAAAGAGCTCCTGCCCTGCAACTGACCAATCAGAGCAGACCATGACCCTGAAAGGGCACACCTGGGGAACAGATGAATATTCTGCTGAAACCCTCCCCTGAGACCTCCCCTAAGGTTCCCACTTGTAAGAGAGAGAGAAAAGCCTCAAGACAAAGGACCCAGTCTGCTCTCCCTCTGAGGAGCAGCCTATACCATTCCCTTTCCCTTCTTCCTCCAGTTTAGGCTCACATCTCCTAAGCTCCAAAGCAATGGGCAGCTGGCAGTTTGTCCCAGGCCCTTTACCCTGTCCCCAAAGCCCCCTGTTCTCTGACCTCCCAGTGAGCCAAGGCAGCCCAGCCTAGGCTCTCCTGTCGCTTCCTCTATGCTAAGCCCTCCCTTGTTTCACTGTCCTTAGGTTTAACAAATGCACCCTCACAGTCACCTGGACTCACACTGAAATCTTTCCTACAGGAAGTCAAAGACCCACGCACTACAGCTGGCCCTGGGCAGACCCACGCAGTGGGTGGGTCTGCCCTGTCCATTAACAAAATCCTTCATTCGAGGTATAAAGTCTGATGGAGAAACTTCGTTAAAGTTGTGAGCAAATGTGGGTTTTGAGATAACTCTGAATTTCCCTTACTATTCTGTTTCTTTTCTGTCATTATCTTTATCTTTCAAGTGCTTCTTAAAACAGCCTTTAGGGCAATTTTTTTTTTAAGTTCAAGCACTCAGTTTCTGATTTTAATGGGCAAATTCAGTCCACATCAGCATAGAAACCGATATACTTGATTTTAATTATTTCATCTACTCCAATTTTAAAAAAATTAACTCGACTGTTGTTTCCTTTTTTCTCTTTTCCCTATTTTTCCTGATGTGCTTATCCTAATTTTCATTCCTAATTCCCTGAATAATCAAAAGTTAACTATGTGAAGAAAAGAATAGGGTTATTTTTTCCTTTGAGAAAGACCAAAGTTTTAAAATGCTCTTTTTCTAATGATCACGATCTCATTCACATGGTTCTTCCAGGGATGGCTTATGAGAACTAGGTTCACAGAACAGACTCAGACTATGTCATCCTGGGTGCTGTCGGCTTCACCCCTCCCCGACTCCCCGCAAACACACCTCTGAAACATAAAGAAAAGTAAAAGAAAAGGGAAAAACTTGGAATAAAAAAAGTTCTTCAATGAAAACAGCTAATTAACTGAATCGATGTGAAAGTCGTTACAAGTTTTAATGCTCTGATACGCTTTGGTATGCTGTTTCCTCTGGAGAAAGCATTGCTTAAGCTGGCAAACTCCTATTCATCCTTTGAGAAGCAGCCCAAGGGGCTTTTCTGTGAACCTTTCCCTGACCACCCTCCCCAAACTCGCTGCATGCCTGCCTCCATTTGCCTCAGTTACAACTCCTAAAACATTGCTTCCTCCACTCAAGGCTACACGCTATATTCGGTTCATTCATTTTTTTATCTCCAGCACTTAGCACTGGTGCTTTATAAGTGCTTACTGAGTAAATGACAGACAATCTCATCAATGGTAAATGGCTTATTTACAGTAACATATCTCTGGCATCTCTTTCATTTTTGCTTTTTTCCTAAAGCAACAGAAAAAAGCAATTTCAGAATTAATGTTGACTCTAAGAAGCATAAATAGTATCTGTTAGTAATCCTATTAATGTATTCTCCTAATATTTTGAGAATTTGGGTTGAGGTCTTCTGTACCCATGTGTCTCTGCTCCTCAGAGATTCTTTGGCAGATTCCCATGTGTGTATCAATGACTCAGCATCTGAAGTCAGTTTCAACCTTCTTGCTCAGGGGGAGCAAACACTGGCAACTAGCCTAATCGATAGTCATTCTAGCTAAAATCATTTCCAATGAGTCATCTTCAAGGCTAATGTGGTTTTTGGTAGTTTGAAGCTTTTTCCTTCCTTTTATTTTTTTCAGAGAAACTCTCATGAACACCTATCCTTTAATCTAAAGTCATCTTTTTAATATCTGCTTCCTCAGGTTAAAGCCTTTATTTAGCATGACAGCAACTGAGTATTCTCCAACTCTGACTGACATTCCACTTGATTATAAGTTCAGTCAATATCTTAAATCAATGCAAAATAAATGAAGTCAGAAGCTTTGAAATATAAATCCTTTAAAGCCTGACGTGTTCTGGAAATTTTAGTGAACAGCTCACAGTTACCCTCCGCTCCAACTATAAAAATAACAGTGTGAATTTAAACTAAAATAAGTAATTTGGACCTTCTTTGTAAGAAATTCACCATTTAAAAAAATGCAAAGAAACCATTGGGAAGCAATTGTCATAAATTCAAGGACTCCTCATTACAAGAATAAAGATAGTTTATTTTCATTTTCTTATCTCTTACTGAGGGAGGTATGGAAGAGATAAAATAATTTTCCTTATTCACTTCTAGGTTCTTCTGGTTAAGCTAATAATGAAACTCACCTGAGAGCAATTAACAGAAGAAAATAACCAAATTTACTAGGTATGTTCATGGGGGGGGTTTCCATAAGAACCTGGGACAGGAAGACAAATTGGGCAGGTGAGACTTGAACTAAGTCTTGAACTAGGAGGAGAGGCTAGTAGTTTAGACTTCAAAGAGAAAGTCAGCAACTCACAGGTAGATAAGAAGGAGCAAAGAGTGAGTAAACAAATTCTTTCTTTTTTAAAAAACACATTTTACTGATTATGCTATTATAGTTGTGCCATTGTTTTCTTCCCTTTATTCCCCTCTGCCCTGTACCCCCCTACCACCATCATTTCCCCACCTTAGCTTATGTCCATGAGTCGTACATATAAGTTCTTTGGCTTCTCCATTCCCTGTACTATTCTTAACCTCCCCCTGTCTATTTTGTACCTACCATTTGTGCTTCTTACTCCCTTGTACCTTTTCCCCCATTCTCCCTCCTCCCCCTCCCAGCTGATAACCCTCCATGTTGTCTCCATTTCTGTGGATCTCTTCCTGTTTTGGTTGTTTGTTTGGTTCATATTTGTTTTTGTTTTTTTAGTTTCAGTTGTTGATAGTTGTGAGTTTGTTGTCATTTTACTATTTGTATTTCTGATCTTCTTTTTCTTAGATAAGTCCCTTTAACATTTCATATAATATTGGCCTGGTGATGATGAACTCCTTTAACTGGACCTTATTTGGGGAGTGCTTTATCTGCCCTTCCATTCTAAATGAAAGCTTTGTTGGATAGAGCAATCTGGGATGTAGGTCCTTGCCTTTCATGACTTGGAATACTTCTTTCCAGCCCCTTCTTGCCTGCAAGGTTTCTTTTCAGAAATCAGCGGATAGTCTTATGGAAACTCCTTTGTAAGTTGCTGTCTCCTTTTCTCTTGCTGTTTCTAGGATTCTTTCCTTATCTTTCGTCTTGGTTAATGTAATCACGGTGTGCCTTGGTAAGTGCTTCCTGGGGTCCAGGTTCTTTGGGACTCTCTGAGCTTCCTGGACTTCCTGGAAGTCTATTTCCTTCATCAGATTGGGGAAGTTTTCCTTCATTATGTTTTCAAATAAATGTTCAATTTCTTGTTCTTCCTCTTCTCCTTCTGGCACTCCTATGATTCAGATGTTGGGACATTTAAAGTGTCTCAGAGGTCCCTAAGCCTCTCCTCATTTTTTTGAATTCTTGTTTCTTCATTCTGTTCTGGTTGAATGTTTATCTCTTCCTTATGTTCCCAACCATTGATGTGAGTCCTGGTTTCCTTCCCTTAACTGTTAGTTCCCTGTACATTTCCCTTTATTTCACTTTTCATAGCTTTCACTTTTTCCTCTATTTTGCAACCATACTCAACCATTTCTGTGAGCATCCTGATTACCAGTGTTTTGAACTCTGCATCTGATAGGTTGGCTATGTCTTCATTGCTTAGTTGTATTTTTTCTGGAGCTTTGATATGTTCTTTCATTTGGGCCATTTTTATTGTTTTGTTTTGTTTCAGTGCTCCTGTTACATAGTAAGAGGTGGAGCCTTAGGTATTTGCCAGGGCAGCACAACCCACCTCGCCTTGTTGTGGTGCTCTATGTGGAGGAGGGGTCAGAGAGGGAACAATGCCACTTGCTCAGCTCTCAGTGGGCTTTCAGTCACTACCTCCACTACCCACAAGCAAATTGGGCCCTTCTGGTGTTGATTCCTGGGTGGGTGGGGTGGGTTTGTGTATGTTCTAGAACCCTGTGGGTCCCTCCAATGAACTCTCCTGTGAGGCTGGGAGTTTCTCCTGCTGCCTCAACCCCCACAGATATTTTCAGTCAGAAGTTTTGAGGCTTTATTTCCCCCCACTGGAACCCTGGGTTGCGCAGTCTCTTTCACTCCCCAGTTGTTCATCCTAGGTAATCCACATGCAAATGTGGGACTGCCTAGTCCATCAGCCACTACCTTGCCCACCCCAGTCCTCCAGCCGCTGCCTTGTAGTGAGTCTTCTCCACCCCGGCTGCTTGTTCCACCCCTCCTACCAGTCTGGATGAATGTTTCTTCTTTAACTCCTTGGTTGTTGGACTTCCATACAGTTTGATTTTCTGTCAGTTCTGGTTATATTTTGTTTTTAAATTTGTTGTTGTCTTACTTTTGATTGTACAAGGAGGCAAAATGTACCTACCTATGCCTCTATCTTGGCTGGAAGTCTTGGGTAAACAAATTCTTGCCAGGCCACCCAAAAGCAATGGGACACAGAGGGGAGTCTAACAGACTTTGCTAGGCTCCTCCCTGTTTATCACACTTAGTTCATATTAAACTACTTATTGTTATTTATGATGATAGCTTCCTTCCATGAGATCCTCTATCTAAATTCTTTTATACAGTTTAGGAGAAGGTCAAAGTTTCTTTCTTAGTTTTGTTTCTTAAAAATAACCATCTTGAAATAATCAATATTCTCCAAAAAGCATATTTTGGGGTGGGAAAACTCTGCTCTACCTCAGAGGTAATAGCCAAAAGTTATTTCAAAACTGGTCAAGCAGATTTGTCATATTCCCAAATATATCAAAGATGTTCCTACTACTTCTCACCTGCATTCTCCACCACAAGAGCTCTCCCTGTTCCTCTACTGCCGAGGTTCTCAAATCTTATCTAACTTTTCCTGCAAGACTGGGCTGAAGCCCTGGGTACTGAACCAGGACAATTGGTTTCTATTAAATATTATAATTTCAGCCCTGGCCCATGTGGCTCAGTTGGAGCATTGTCCCATGAATCGTAAGGTTGCGGGCTCAATTTTTCATCAGGGTACATGCCTGGGTTGTGGGTTCATCCCCGATCTGGGCATGTTAACAACAAATAATTATTGTTAATGATAGCATCATATGCCACACCAAAATATGATTGTAGGAGGTCAGGAATGCCACTTCAAGATATATCATTTTGGTGTATTAATTATTTTAAGCTGTAGTCACTTGAAAAACAGTAAATGCATGAAGCAGCTTTCTCTGAACTCCCCTTATCTCCCTGAACACAGATCCTCCAAAAAGAACCCCACTGTCATAGAGTCCCTCCCCAGAGTTTAATCAACCAGGGAAGATTGAGTCTTATCACAGAGACGACTTTGTCACAATCATACTCCCATTTATTCTTCTAAGGACACATTCATATTTCCTAAAAATGATTTGCTGTCCTCTAGGAGGCCTACCTCCACCCTCCCTTTTCTCCATTAAGATGGTATTTAATCTGGAATCTTAAAGCCATCTCTTGGACGTACTCATGTTTTCCTGAGTATCTCCCATATACACACGAAGTGTACATGTTAA
This sequence comes from Trachops cirrhosus, assembly GCA_028533065.1. Taxonomy (NCBI): domain Eukaryota; kingdom Metazoa; phylum Chordata; class Mammalia; order Chiroptera; family Phyllostomidae; genus Trachops; species Trachops cirrhosus. Next base: position 63,465,377 of record CM052539.1, on the reverse strand, counting down.
TAAATTTATTTGTTTTTCTCTTGTTAATCCATCTCTTATTATGGGGACCTTGGCTAAAAAAAATCAAAGGGTAAAGAGAAAATTATGTTTCCTCTTCTGCAGTTGTTAGAATGATAAGTAAAAAGAAGAGGATATAAAATGTTTTTTTTCTAAATCATCTTCATGCATTTTTAGAAAAGAAGGAAAAATCATGACAAAATATAAAAGTTAAAAATTGAAAATCCATATCTCTTCACCTAGATCCAATACTGCCACACACTTTGGAGCATTGTTTTGCTGTTCCCTAAGACATGAGGAGTATTCTAGGCCAAGAGGCACAGCCGTCTAAGCTCATCTCCCACCCAGAGCCTCTCACTTTTATTCCATGCTTCAGGTATCCTAGACCATGAAATTTCTGCCACTTTAATATTTTTGGAGGCTCTGACTTCCTGAGGTTGGACCTCATTCACAGTGAACACTGTTGGCCTGAAGGTGGCCAAGACACAGCTGTTCATGGGACTGGGGAGCTGCGGTATGCATGTGTAGGGGAGGAAAACACAATTTCCCTCTACCTTTCTGAATTCTTGCCTAGGCCTCCTGTAACAAAAGACAGACAGATAAGAGAAAAACTAACAGAAGTTTATTAACATGTATACTTCATATATGCATTGGATATACCCAGGGGAAAAACGAGTAACTCAAAGATTTAGGTAAAACTTGAGTTTATATAGTATTTCAGCACAGGAACAATAAGCGTTTACAGAAGTCACAAGATAAAGAGGAAAAAGAAGCCTGAAATCTCTTGGGGCAACAAAGGATGGGAAGGCAAATCCATAGGAAACTCATGGTACAGAATAACTGGTTAGTAAAACCTGTCATGTAGGTTCCTCTGGTGCCATCTCCAAGCAGAGAGGATCTAGTTATCTCAGGTGGTTAACTTCTGTCCTTCTTGGCAGAGGAGGAAGGACTGACACCTTTGAAAATTTATGTTCTGCTTTTAGACAAATAGAGGGAGGGCAGGGAGCTTTTATTATATCTGCTTCTTCTTAACTGTCTTTAGCTCACAATAATCCTTACAACAAAGTGGCATATTCTGAGGCTGGCATACTCTGCTACACTTCAGATGGTGCTTGAATGCATGAACTGAGATGTTAACACACATGTGCCTAAGGCCTCTGATGGTGCAGAAGACCTAGAGTGGGAAAATAAAGGGGGCTAACTGCAGGCCAGGAGGACCAACGCTGGCTCTATCTGCATTGCTATATTGTAAGCATAAAAGTTGTAGGAGTTTATGAATTCTTTTTTTAAATTTACTTTATTGATTATGCTATTAGACTTGTCCCAATTTTTCCACCTTTGCCCCCTCCACCCAGCACCCCTCATTCCCTCTGGAAATCCCCCTCTACCTTAGTTCATGTCCATGGGTCATGCATAAACATTCTTTTCCTTCTCCATTTCCTATACTGTTCTTAACATCCCCCTGCCTATTCTATAACTACCAATTTGTACTTCTTAACCGCTGCACCTTTTCTCCCATTCTACCCCTTCACCTTCCCAACTGGTAACCATCCAAATGATCTCCATTTCTGTTATTCCATTTCTGTTCTACTTGTTTGCTGAGTTTGTTCTTTTTAGATTCAATTGTTGATAGTTCTGAATTGTCATTTATTGCTCAAAGTTTTGATCTTCTTTTTATTAAATAAGTAACTTTAACATTTCATATAATAATGGCTTGGTGATGATGAACTCCTTTAGCTTTATCTTGTCTGGGAAGCACTGGATCTGGCCTTTGATTCTAAATGATAGCTTTGCTAGGTAGTGTAATCTAAGTTGTAGGTCCTTGCTTTTCATCACTTTGAATACTTTTTGCCAGTCCCTTCTAGCTTGCAAAGTCTCTTTTGAGAAATCAGCTTACAGTCTTATAAGAACTCTTTTGTAGGTAACTATCTGCTTTTCTCTTACTACTTTTAAGACCCTCTCTTTATCTTTAAGCTTTGGCATTTTAATTATGATGTGTCTTGGTATGGGCCTCTTCGTGTTCATCTTGTTTGAGACTTTCTGTGCTTCCTGGACTTGTATGTCTATTTCCTTCACCAAATTAGGGAAGTTTTTCTTTCATTATTTTTTCAAATAAGTTTTTAATTTCTTGCTCTTCCTCTTCCCCTTCCAGCACCCCTATGATTCGAATGTTGGTACCTCTGAAGTTGTCCCAGAGGCTCCTTACCCTATCCTCACTTTTTAAAAAATTCTTTCTTCTTGCTGTTCTGATTGATTTTTACCTTGTGTTCCAAATCATTGATTCGATTCTCATCTTCATCCACTCCACTGTTTATTCCCTGTAAATTTTTCTTTATTTCACTTAGTATAACCTTTATTTCTGCCTAGGTCTTTTGTATGCTGTCAAAGTACCCCATGAGTTCCTTGCGCATCCTTATAACCACTGTTTTGAATTCTGCATCTGATAAATTGCTTATCTCCATTTTGTTTAGTTATTTTTCTGGAGTTTTGTTTTGTTCTTTCATTTTTGCTATGTTTCTTTGTATCCTCATTTTGGCAGCCTCCTTGCATTTGTTTCTATGTATTAGATAGAGCTGCTTTGACTCCCTGTCTTAGTAGCATGGTGTAATGTAGAAAAGCACACTCATAAGTTTGATGGGGCAGAGCCTAAGTAATTGCCAGGGTGGGACAACCCATGTGAACCAGGTCAATGGAGTCTCAGATATGGTGTCACCTTTCTGTGGCTCTGTGTGGATGAGGGCTTAGAGAAAGGACAATGGCTGCTGCCTGGCCACTGGAGTTCTGTCCAAGAGGGAGCTGTCTGTTGGAACTTGCCCTGTAGCCAGGCACTTCAGTTTCTCCCTGTATGCCACTAGTGCCTTTCAAGCTGTTTCCCCAGTGCTGGAGCCCAGAGGGAGTGAGTCTGTGTAAGTCCTAAGTCTGTTGCAGACCCTTTAAGAGGAGACACCTGAGAACCCCAGAGTTTCTTCCACCACTCAACCCCCACTGGTTTTTACAGCCAGAAATTATGAGGACTTACCTTCCTGCAACTGGAACCTTGGGCTAGGGAGCCTGGTGTGTGGCTGGGGTCCCTTGCTCTTCCAATATCCCTCTTGATTTTTATCCCCTACACATGGGCATAAGACTACCTGTTCTATATCTCTGCCATTCCTACCTATCTGCATGAAAGTGACTTCTTTAATTCCTTGGTTGTCAGACTTCCATACAGCTAAATTTTCTTATGATTCTGGTTAATAGTTGTTTTGCAGTTTAGTTGTAATTTTTGCTATGGTTGTGCAAGGAGGTAAGCCGTGTTTACCTGTGACTCCATCTTGACCAGAAGTCCAGAGTCTGTGAATTCTAAATTTGGACTTAGCTTCTAGGTTATTATAAAGATAATATCAGTCACAAATAACTTCTTGCCAAGATGGAGATATAGGTAGATACATTTTGCTTCCTTGGACAACCAAAAGAAGGACAACAACAAATTTAAAAACAAAAATCAACCAGAATTGCCAGAAAATGGAACTGTATGGAAGTCCAACTACCAAGGAGTTAAAGAAACATTCATCCAGACTAGTAGGAGGGGTGGAGATAGGCAGAGAAGATATATGGCAAGGTGGTGGCTTGCGGACCAGTCAAGCGAAGCAGTGGCTGGCGGACCACTTAGTTCCACATTCACTAAGAATGTGGATAAGCCAGGAGGAACAACTGGGGAGTGAGACAGACCACGCAACCCAGGGTTCCAGCAGAGAAAAAGAAAGCCTCAAAACCCAGCAGTAAAAACCAGTGGGGATTGCGGTAGCAGGAGACACTCCCAGCCTCACAGAAGAGATCCTTGGAGAGACCCACAGGGTCCTAGAATATACACAAACCCACCCACCCCGGAATCTGCACCAGAAAGGCCCAATTTGTTTGCAGGTAGTGGGAGAAGTGACTGAAAGCAGGGTGAGTACTGAACAAGTGGCATTGTTCCCTCTCTGACCACTCCCCCACATAGAATGCCACAATGCAGCAATGTGGATTGCCCCACTCTGGCGAATACCTAAGGCTTTGCTGCTCCTTACAATGTAACAGGTATGCTGAGACAAAGAAATATGGCCCAAATGAAAGAACAGATCAAAACTCCAGAAAAACAACTAAGTGACAGAGAGATAGCCAACCTATCAGATGCAGAGTTCAAAACACTAGTAATCAGGATGCTCACAGAAATGGTTGAGTACAGTTGCAAAATAGAGGAAAAAGTGAAAGCTATGAAAAGTGAAATAAAGCAATATGTACAGGGAACTAACAGTGAAGAGAAGGAAACTGGGACTCAAATAAATGATTTGGAACAGAAGGAAGAAATAAACATTCAACCCGAACAGAATGAAGAAATAAGAATTCAAAAAAATGAGAGGCTTAGGGACCTCTGAGACACTTTAAATGTCCCAACATCTGAATCATAGGAGTGCCAGAAGGAGAAGAGGAAGAACAAGAAATTGAACATTTATTTGAAAACATAATGAAGGAGAGCTTCCCCAATCTGGCAAAGGAAATAGACTTCCAGGAAGTCCAGGAAGCTCAGAGAGTCCCAAAGAAGTTGTACCCATGGAAGAACACGTCAAGACACATAATAATTACATTACCCAAGATAAAAGATGAGGAGAGAATCTTAAAAGCAGCAAGTGAAAAGAAGACAGTTACCTACAAAGGAGTTTCCGTAAGACTATCAGCTGATTTCTCAAAAAAAACTTTGCAGGTATGAAGGGGCTGGAATGACGTATTCAAAGTAATGAAAGGCAAAGATCTCCATTCAAGATTACTCTGTCCAACAAAGCTTTCATTTAGAATGGAAGGGCAGAAAAAGTGCTTCCCAGATAAGGTCAAATTAAAGGAGTTCATCACCAAGCCATTATTATATGACTTATATTATATATAAAGGGACTTATCTAAGAAAAAGAAGAAGTTCAAAAATAAAAACAGTAAAATGACAACAAACTCATGACTATCAAACACTGAACCTAAAAACAAAAACAAAAACAAACTGAACAAACAACTAGAACAAGAACAGAATCACAGAAATGGAGATCACATACAGGGTTATCAACTGGGAGTGTGAGGGTGGAGAATGGGGAAAAGGTATAGGGAATAAGAAGCACAAATGTTAGGTATCAAATAGTCAGGGGGAAGTTAAGAATAGTACTTGGAGTGGAGAAGCCAAAGAACTTACATGTACAACACACAGACATGAACTAAGTTGGGGAAATGATGGTGGGATGGGGTACAGGGTGGAGGGGAATAAAGGGGAGAAAACAATGGGACAACTGTAATAATATAATCAATAAAATATACTTAAAAATAAAAAATATACACACAGAAAAAGATAATATTAGTCAAATTAAAGGATAAAACGTGTATTACTCTTTTGTTATTTTGCTTTATAACTTTAAATATGTAGACATGTGATATGTGAGCTTCCATTTGCGTTTTTGCTCCAGGCCATGCAGAGTTAGGAACAGGCTTACTTAAATATACCAATAACCAATACTTTGCCAGACTGGCTTGCTCTATCTACCTATCTATCATCTATCTGTTTATATCAATGTGCATTTTTAAAAGATTTTATTTATTTGTTTTTAGAGAGAGGGAAAAGGAGGGAGTAAGAGAGGGAAAGAAATATCAACATGTGGTTGCCTCTTGTGTACCCTAGTGCCCCACACTAGGGAACCCAGCTTGCAACCCAGGCATGTGCCCTGACTAGGAACCAAACCTGCGACCCTTTGGTTCTCAGGCTGGCGCTCAGTCCACTGAACCATACTAGTCAGGGCTCAATATGCATTTTTTTAAAAAATATTGGACCATTTTAAAGTATGTTGCAGATATCATGACACTTCATCTCTAAATATTTCAGCATGTATCTTCTAAGAACAAGGACATTCTCCTATATTACCACAGTTACATCAACACAAAAAAATTTAATGTTGATATAATAAAGTCATGTCATACAAAACCTCCACTCAATTTTTTCCCATTGCCTTAAAAATGGCTTGTCGAGGGTTTTTTGTTTTTTTGTTTTTTCCAATCTAAGATCTAATCAAGGATCACCCATTTCATTTCTTTTTCATGTTGTATAGTCATAAAGTGAATAAAACACCAAGAAAGTCTCTCTCTTAAATAGAAGTCAAATTAGATTGCTCATTGCTATTGTTGGAAATGTTAAAATGCTAAACACATTTTATAAAAATAGAATGCAAAGTCTTCAAAATTTTAAGGAATTATGGGAGAAATAAATGCCAACAGCCTTTGCACTTTAATTTTACAGCTTTTTCCAAGGTTTTTTTCCTAAATAACATGCATCTTCTTTTCCTTTTGTAGGTCTCTAATATGATTATGCATGAATCTTAATATTTTGGAGGATTAAAGGATGTGTCAGATGAGGAAATTTTTAAGTTAATGAAACTTTAAGCCAGTTGTGTTCACTTTTTTAACAAATTTGTACTTCTGCACATTTGCAAATCCTTGCAGCATTAGATCTCACCTCTCTCTTGGCCACACTTCGTTTTCTAAGTCCTTATTTTCAACAATGAAACACTGATGTTTGTGAAAACTCAATCATTTCCTGTTAGTGAGTTCTTTTTCATGGTGACATACTATAATACACAAGTATCTTAATTTTTTTTCAAGAATTACAATATTCTTAACAAGAAACATTAAACAGACAAATATTGGGCATTAAAGATCAATAGCCATAGATATTAATTTGGGTTCTCCAATATATTTTTATTTGAACCCAAGAGTCCATGGAAAACTGGTGTTGGAAAACTGGTATTGTTTTTAATATTTATGAGTATAAGAAAATTAGAAAAGAACTTAAAAGGCCTTTTCAAATAAAATCCAGACTCCTTAAGATTAACTTTAAATGATTTGCTTTATGTTAAAGGTGTGAATAGTTGAAGTTCAGAAAGATAATACAGTAGTCTTCCTTATCCATAATTTTGCTTTCCACTGTTTCTGTTACCCATGGTCAACTGCGGTTCAAAAATATTTTGAATGGAAATTTCCAGAAATAAATAATTTCTAAGTTCAAATTGCACACTGTTCTGAGTAGGGTGATGAAATCTCACACCATCTGGTGTGTAAATTGTTCCTTTTTCCAGCATTTCCACGCTTCCTATGTTACCTGCTTATTAGTCACTTAATAGCCAACTCCCTTATCAGATCAACTGTCATAGTATCACAGTGGTTATTCAAGTAACCCTTATTTTACTTAATAATGTCCCCAAAGCACAAGAGTAGTGATACTGGCAATTCAGATATATCAAAGCTGTACAGGGCTCCCTTTAAGCCAAAAAGGTACGTATGCATGTATAAGGAAGAACATAGTATATAGGGATTCAGACTTATCCACAGTTTCAGGCATCCACCTGGAACAAATCCTTGAGGAAAAGGGAAACTACTGTGCTGTTTTGAATTGTGTTGTGTATATACAGAAATGTACTATTCAATGAATCTTCATGCATCTAAGTCAATGCTATTCAAAATGCAGTCAGTGGGTAGGTGCCAAATGACAAATTATTTGTTGCTAGTTGTTGACATAAATTTCTAAGTCCAAGATAGAACCACTCCTGCCCTGGTGCCATGGCAACAAACTAAAACTTAGACAACTTTCTTGTCCCTGAAAATGCTCCACTTGACCAGAAATGTCAAGGCAAGCCTCGGCTGTCTATTTATTTCCTTGCTTCTCCTCACCTCAAACTGTGTGACTCCAATCAATCAGATGTTTTCTGTTATTTTTTCTTTGTTTTTTATTCTTTTTTTTTCCTTTTATTCTTGCTCCTTTTATTTTTATTTTTTTTTAATTTTTTATTTTAGTTTATTCAGTACAGTTTCTATCCTTTATTCCCATT
>CM052539.1:63426456-63457012 GCA_028533065.1 Trachops cirrhosus | reverse complement strand
AGAACTTATGACACATGGACTGAAGTAAAGGGGGGGAATGTGGGTGGGAGAGGGTGTTCAGGGTGGAGGGGAATGAAGGGGGGATAATAGGACAACTGTAATAGCATAATCAATAAAATATATTAAAAAAAATAAAAAATAAAATGAAACAAAAAAAAGTGGCAAAGAGAGTTGTTATTTTGGATTTAATTTTGACTAACAAAAAGAATCTGTGAGCTAAGTTGAAAACTTCAGAAGCAAGGGGAGAAAAAAATACACAAAATAATTACCTACATTAGAGTCCTGGAGAGAGAGAGAGAAGCGTGAGCCTTAGATCAGAATATTCCTCGGTATTCCTCCAAGATTTCCCAAAGCACAATCTGATACAAACATTGTTTTTCCTTTTTCAATCAGACCACCCAGACTGCCGTTCATTTCACACCTCTTTGAAACATTCCTTTTTCTTTTGTCTCTCTACTTGACATTTTGTGCAAACATCATTTTCCCCCTAAGTGGTTCTAAAAGTACCAAAGTCAGGGTCAGGAGCACTCAAGTTCTCTCTTTTACTTTACACCCACGCACACGGCTGCCACCTTTCCTCCCCCACTGCTCTTATTCTTTTTCTTTACTATTCTATCTCTCCCCTGCTTCTCTTCATCCAGACTCCTCCAAACTTAAATTGCAAATATATAGATTGAAAGAGATAGGGCAGAGAGAGCTTGAGATTAGTGGGTGAGACCAGGTCAGTGCTGAGGGTCAGGGTTGAGGGTACAGGCTAACTCCCTACCCTCAACTTGAGGCAAACCTAATATTAATTCCTGTCTTCACCCCTGACAAGGGAATTCTGACTGCATTCAGAACTGCACTGTGCCCTGCCTGAGGCAATGACTCATGTTTGGGTGCAACAAATCATTACAAACCTGTTCTGTTTCCCCAGTCTCCCTCCCTGGACACAAATTTCTTGAAGTTAGGCATGACTATGGGACTTGCTTCGTCTAATGAAATATGGGTGGAATTTTCACCTGTCATTTCTGATTGGAGGCATGTAAGATCTGGTGCGCAATACTCCATGCTCTCTCTTCCTGTTTCTAAGATGAAAGAAAAATAACCTTAGCCCTATTTCACTGTTCCACTGACCAACTGCTGCATAAAAAGTAACCCCAAAATTAATGGCTTAAAGCATCATGTAATGCAGCAGGTCGAGCCCAGGGATCTTGACTGCTCGTTCGGATAAGCTGGAAAGACTACAAGGAAGCCTGGATGGAGCAAACATAGTATTCATTACTCACATTTCAGGGAGCATTGATGGCAGCAGATCAGTGAAGCAGGACCGCACCTCCCTGAGCCTGAGACTTATTTTAAGGGGTCCCAGACAAAGAGTGTGCATGTCTTGCATGTGACTCTAAACTACATTACCTCAGTGTGTATGTGCAGAGAAAAGGTCAAGAAGCAGTCACAGGACAAGAAGCCACTCCCAAAAGGAGATAAGGATGGAATTACAATCCATTTTCAAAGCAATACACATTCTTTCTATCCAGGGGCCCTCCGACCAGCTTTCCATCATGGTGGCTAGAAAAGCCATGTGTAGCACGACCCCACACTCCACCTCAACAATGTTCTTCCACCTCACATTCTTCATGTTATGTTCTCCCAATAGAGGACCTATTTGGTGAGCATATTGGCACATTGCATACATATACCACAAATACAGTGAAGCCTACACCCCAAGACCCACAATGCAAGACAAAACCTGGAGACCTAGGAGAAAGGAACACCACCATGAACCTAGAGAATTCCACCAAGTTGTAAAGCAGTCCAAGGTTATGGCCAATATATAATTAATCTCAGCTCCTAGGGCAGTTAAGCCTTGGGATACATTGTGAGAATTATCAGGGATCTATATGCAACACTCAGTGAGCAGGATGACACAGGTGCTCTCCTGGGCAGCAGTGAGTAAGTCTAATGCCATTCTACTCTGGAACAAACTTTCCTCATTTGAGTTACTTCCTCAGAAACCAGGGCTATAGTGTGTCTGGTGTGGTTAAGGGCGATTGCAGTGTGATTTACGAGGGCCTAACAGCTTCATAGGTTAGAACAGTACCCGCAGGGAAGACAAAATTGGCTTGAGGGTAGAACTACCACTCAAAGCACTTGACTCAAGCACGTGCCTTAAATGAGTCCCAATGTCAAGGGACACTTGGAAGAGTATTCCACATTCACCCTGGGATGTATGGTTGTCCCCATATTTGGACTGGTGCAAACCCCAGTCCAATTAGACTGGAGGTAAGGCAACCATATTGGCCACAGGCCCATAGGGCTCTCCATTGGACAGGATGGGCCTTTGTCTCACTAGCAGACTGCCCCCAGTGGTCTACAGTAGTCATTAACATTACATCTTGGATAAGGCTGTGGGCATGCACTCCATGAACTGAACAGTCTCAGGTACAGTACCATTTCTATGTTCAATGGGTATGGTTGTCACTCCTCTCCCTGTAATGCTGAAAGCCACCCCACACCATCCCAAACTGCATACAAAAGTCATGGCTTGGTGTGGTTGGCCTGTTCCCTCACGAGGGAAAATACCTTTCCATGGGTCAGGAGCTTTCCAGCCTTGCAACCAGTCCCATATGAACATGTCTGTCTGATGGGCTGGATCCACCATGGTGGGCCAGCAGAGGCAGCAGTGGGAAATTCAGCACAGACCCAATAATCAGAATGGTTGCTGACAGCTGCTAGCAAGCTGGCCCACTGGAGAAAGGAGTTTCCAGAGCAGAGTCTAAGGGTGATGAGAGAGATGTTTAATAGAGAATAATGAAGGTAGATCTTGGCAGTCGGGCAATACACATGCTAGCCTGGTCTTTGGTTAATATGGTTACACTGACTGGTGGATGGCTGTTGGTACTGTGACCTATCTGGCCCTAAGCTAAGGGCCTCCTGCACTCAAAGGGCCAAGGGAGGCGTGCATACTGGCCAAAATGAGTCTATATAATTTCCCTTAGGAACTGAGTTCTGTGGTGGGTTCTAACAAACAAGGATAAAGGGCCAAAGGCCATTACCATGGCTGCAACCCCATGACAAGTCCCTCCCCGCAAACAGCCAACAAGGAACACCAATGGGACTCTACTTGCATCTGCCCAGGCCAAGTGAGGGTGCTTTTCCCTGGGTGTACGTCTTGGGGCACTAGCAAAAGCACGTTATTTTGTTGTCCCAGCCCAGGGTGTAGCAGAGGCTCCTGCCTACTTAATTGCAGGTGAATAGGTGCTGCCCAAGGTTTAGGGAGGAGAGTGATGGGAGATGCTTTTCCTACCCTAGGCCATTTGTGTAATGTTCCCAGGAATCAGACAGGTGGGTCATCTACCCCTGGAATGAGCTAGAGTCAGTCTTGAAGATACCTTTCAATGAGGCCTGCTCCAGTGGGGTTATATGGAAAATGGAACCTCCAATCCATATTAAGGGCATCTGCCCATTCTTGTACTAGATGTCTGTGACATGGGTGCCTTGGTCACTTTCGATGACATCCAGGGTCCCATTGGCAACACAGAGCTGCCTTAGGCCTCCAGTGGTGGCTTCCTGTGTGGCCCCTGGCATGGGGAAGCTTGCAGCAAGCCAGTAGTCATGTCCACGCATGTCAAGGCATAGCCTGAGCCTTTGGATATTAGTAAGAGCCAATGTAGTTGACATGCCAGCAGGTCAGCAGGGTGCCACTCTGTCACAGACCACCATATATTTGCAGCCAGTGAGGGTGCTTCTCTGCACAGACAATGCACTGCTGACAGGCCATGACTACATCAGAGTAATGGAGCAGTGGGACGGAAGCTTTACCATTTCCCACAAAGTCTTCTGTCCCACATGGTGCATCTCTCACCAAGTGGTGGAGACACTTGGCCGTGTCTTCTGCTGGAGCCTCTTCCAACCGACAGATGCGTGCCATATCATCGGCCTCAGCACTGCCAGGGCTGCGGAGTGGTTGATGTCAATTGACATGGTAAAGAGTTATTACCCTATCCAGACTATGTTCATAAATGTCCTTCCATAAGTCCTGCCCCTACAGGGGTTTTCAAGCCATTTGCCAATTATTTTGCTGCTGACAACGCAGGGTCAGTCCTTGGTATTCTGCCCAGCTGTTTGTGCAGATGGTCACCAGCCCAGGTTCTTGGGTTATGACTATGCAGACAGCTCTTAACTCAGCCCATTGACTGCTTAGTCCTGAGCCATCATCTTCCATCCATGTGCTGTCCATGCTGGGCTGGTAGGCTACCGCTCTCCAGGTGGGTGGCTGGCGCTGGCAGCAGCCATCAGTGGCATCCTCAGACATGGGGGTTCATCCCTCTTTAATAGTAGGCTGAAGCATGGGAAGAGAAGAAGGGACCTCCGTGCCCACATCTTGGTAGGCAACAGGGCCCAGAGGGCTTGCTTCTCTGTTGGAGTTATGCACTCCACTTCGAGTGGCTGTCTGCGCTACTGAGCTCTTGGATCAGTTTACCATGTCCTGTACCCATCCAGCAACAGAATAGGTAGTAGGTACTCAAACCTCAGCCAGGCTGGTAAAGGCTTCAGTAGCCAAGAGAGCTTAGTAAACAGCATTCACTTGTTCTATTGGGCTGTATCAAGCCTCTTCCCCTTTCCAGAGCTGGGACCAGAAGCCAATTGGCACCTTGGTGCACCCTTGCCATTGCCAGAGGCCCCAAGCAAAGCCATCAGGGGTGATGTGGACATCTAAATCACATGTCTGAGATTGATTGACCTATGACCCCCAGTGCTTGTAGTCTTCACTGCTTGCTGAGCAGCCTTAAAGGCTTGGTCATGCTCTTCCCCACAAGCCCTAGGTGGCTCCTTTGTGGGTGAGTCTGTAAAGAGAGCTCACTAGCTGAGCTACATGTGGTACAAAAATCCATCAGTACCCCAACAACCCTAAAAATTCTTGTAATTGCTTCAGCTTCTGCCAGGTGGGGAAAGGCTGAATCTTACCTATCACTGCAATATACACCCCCTTTGTCTTACACAACCAAACAACACCCAAGAATTCGATGGACAACCCAGGCCCCTGGATTTTGTTGGAATTAACTGCCCATCCTCAACCTTAGAGGTGAGCCAACAGCTGAGGAGCAGGGTGCCCTAACTCTATAAGAGAATCAGAGGTCAGCATAATATCATCAAAGTAATGGTACAGTTTCACACAGGCTGGTACAGTCCACGGAGCTAAGTCTCCAGCTACAAGGCATGGCAAACAGTAAGGCTGTGTGGGTGACCTTGAGGCAGAACAGTAAATGTCAACAGGTGGCCTTCCCAGGTGAAGGCAAAGTGGTCCTGGCTTTCAGGATCAATATTAATATAGAAAAAGGCATTAGCTAAATCTAATACATAATGGTATGTGCCCAGCTCACGGCTGAGCTGGTCTATGTTAGGCACGGATGTGAAGAGAGGGGGAATGACCTTATTTGGTTCTCTATAGTCTATAGTCATTTGCCAAGTTCCATCCTGCTTTGGGACAGGACACACAGGGAAGTTGCAGGGCTATAGGCCATTCTGATGTTGCCCACCTTAGCCAGTTCTTCTATGGTCTCCCCAACCTCCTTATGGCCATTCAAAAGGCAGAATTGTTTGGTGACCACTATTCTACAGGGAGTAGGGAGTGACACAGCGGGGTGTCTGGCATGCCTCCTCAAAATGGCTTTCACAACCCACATTTGGAGGCAAAACTCCCACATGGTAGTCTGTAGGTGCATGCCAGCTAGGATGTCAATTCCTAGGACATACTCAGGGACGAAAAAACACACCTTATAGGGACATGGTGGTAAACGCCCTATTCCAAGAGTCATTGTTAAAGCTCACGCCCGAATGGACTGTCCTCCGTACCCATCAATGACAGTTATGGGTCCCCTAAATCTCTCTGGTTTACTATAAATAAGAGAACATCCTGCACCGGTATCAACTAAAGCCAACACCCTTTGTACATTATTTGGGGACCAATAAATAGCAAGTTCTACATGTGGCCTCAGGTCCCCACTGGGTCCCAATAAGAAGGTCCCTTGGCCTTTTGCATAAGGGGATGCCCTTATGCAAAGATACCTCCCCATGCATCATCCTCTGGATGGGTCAGAGGCAATTCCACAAGAGAGGAAGCCATGAAGTCAGCCAAGCAGTGCATCAGTTCTGGGGAGTGCCAATGGGACCGTTCCAGTTGAGGGTGTCCATTCCAACGTTCGGACAGTAGATGTCGTTATGGGCTGGAACTGTTGCTCAGGTTTCGCTTGCTGCCACAGACTTACAAGAACACGGTTAGGCTTTTTGTCTATCTTATCTTTATCTACCCCAGCCTTTACTAGATCTAGATCATTCCATAGTTTGCAGGTTACTTTCACTGGACCTTTCTGCTTATGTATCACAGTTAGATTCTCTTCCTTTTTTCTGTCCTTGTCCTTTTCTACCTGTCATATTCCTTTCTTTCATCACAGTAGCTCTACTTCCCTTAGGTCTGCAAATGTCTGTGCCACTTTCTGTACAAAATCGCTCAACTTGGTAGACAAAATAGGTATTGGGGTGCTGAAGTAAGCCCAGGGTGCTGTTTGCATAACCAGGTTCCCCATTCCCGTGGTAAATCTTTCCATATCTGTCCCATTGGACTGCAGATTATAGATGGAGTGTCGCATGCCTAGCTCCCAGATGAACTGCTGGAGTTCTAGTAAACTGGTCCAGCATAGGTTAGAGTAGGGTAGATCCCCCTCATTAGGCTATGCTGCCCTAAGGCCAGCCATTAGCCCTATAAGGATGACTCTGCAGGTAACCTTGAGGCAGAACAGTAAATGTCCTAAAAACAGTTGTTGTGTGACTGGCTTGGGCTCTGGCCCCATTAATTCTTTGTCTCAGAGTGATGGGTGATGACAGAAGACATGTTTTAAGCCATCCCTCCTAAGCAAAATGCCATCAGCCCCCATGTCCCAAAGCCTCAACAAGCAACCCCATGATGAATTTGGATCCTTTCTGTCTGAACTTAGTATCGGGCTCTACTAGCTTGGCTCAGGTGTGGGGATGCGCTGTAGCATGCCAGTCTCATCCATGTAGCATGGATGAGCTGTAGCTGGGGAGTGTCCTGCAGCGCCCGTTTCTATTGGGTCTTAATCTTGAGTCATAATGGGATGAGCCAAAAATTTTCCTTCTTCTACTTATATGACCTCCTCGCTCTCATCTATTATGATCTCTTCATCTGAGTCACTTCAGCTTTCAGTCATAGGATCCACCTTGCGAGGATTCCAGTCAGGCTGGGCCACGATTGCCCTTATACGGGTGGGTGCTAGTCGCCCTGGCAAAGCTGTGTGCTAGGTCTGGCAATTCAGGGGTCCCCAACCCCCAGGGAGCGGACTGGTACCGGGTACCAGGATCCGCGAGGGAACCGCACCTGAGCTCCGCCTCCTGTCAGCGTCCCCTCCCCCCAGGGTCCCCGCCCTATCCAACCCCTCCCCTCCCCCCACCGCTGCCACTGCCACTGTCCTCCCCAATCTGTGCCTCTGTCTTCCGCGAAACTGGTCCCTGGTACCAAAAAGGTTGGGAACCACTGCTGCAATTGCTCACTGGTATGTTCTAATTGTCTCCCTAGGGCATCCTTGTTGTCCGCCTTTAGGAGACACATGTCCCTTTCTAGTTTCAGTTCCTCTTCTAAGCACGCAGCACGCACCTCTGCCTCTATTGTCTCTCAGTTGCCAGTGGGACGCTGCCAGCAGGAGCCAGTCCACCAGCCCACAGCAGCGGCAACATGGCGAGGCCTTTCTTTTTCCCTAGGGCACCCCACTCTCCTACACGCTGCAAGACTTATAGGACGCCATTGGGAGTTTCAGGGCCGACCCCCCAAAGCCGTGACCGGCCCCATATGTCACGAAGGTTTGCCACTTCACAGCACATAGAAGTTGCTGCCAGCTCTGGATTCCTCCTGGCATCCCCACACTTGGCATAATGTTGTCCACAGTTAACCCAACTTGGGGAGTTTTGGGGGTATCTGAATACTGCCGACAGCTACGCCAATTGTAACGCAGGAGGTCGAGCCCGAGAATCTCCACCGCTCTGTTCGGGTAAACCGGAAAAACCACAGGAGGACTGGATGGAGCAGGCATAGTCTTTATTACTCTCATTACAGGGAGCACCCATGGCGGCAGATCAGTGAAGCAGGACTACACCTCCCTGAGTCCCAGACAAAGGGGATACGAGTCTTGCACGTGACTCTAAACTGCATTACTGCGGTGTGTAAGTGCAGAGAGAAAAGGTCAAGAAGCAGTCACAGTACAAGAAGTCACCCCCAAAAGAAGGTAGGAAGGGAATTCAATCCATTTTCAAAGGAATAGACGTTCCTTCTGCCCAGGGCCCTCCCGCCAACCTTCCATTCCGGGGTTGGAGGGGCCATGTCCAGCACTACCCCACACATCATTACTGCATGCTTCTGTGAGCTGACTAGGCTCAGAGAAGAAGCTCTTTTGTTGGTCTCTCTTAAAGTATCTCATGCAGGTACAATCAGATAGCGGCCAGGGCTGCAATATCCAATGACTCACATGTCTGGCACTTTGGCAAGGATGGCTGGAAAGCAGGGCTTGGCTACCTCTCTTTCTCCCTGTTATCTCAGAGCCTCTCACATTCCATTTCAACTCTCCATGTGGCTTCTCTATGTGATCTTTCTAGAGCATAGTGAAGGGTAGCAGAATATGCCACCCCAAAATATGCCACTCTGACACAAGGATTATTTTGAGCTGAATGCAATTAAAACAAAGCAGGTAAAAGAAAGGTCTCTCCCCTGTTCCAGTTTGACTAAAAGCAAGACACAAAAGAGGTACTCCCCGAACTCCACACCAGGAAGGACAGAGGTTCATTGCAGAGGACAACTTTAGACATTTAGCCCATAGAGGACACCAAAGGGAATGCACACAACAAAACGCCAAAACTAGCCCTATTTACCATTAATTTATCATATTTTTGCCTTCCCATGGGAACTAGAAGTCCTTTTCCTTTGTCTTATCATTTTTCTAAATATATAATGATTCCTTGCTAAGATGCTGTATAAACCCAAGTTCTAACCATCTCTATGATTTACTCATCACTAAGTGCTCCCATGTTTATGTAGGATATACATGTTAATAAATTTGTTTGTTTTTCTCTTGTTCATTTGTCTTTGTCAGTCAAAGTGCTGCCCACTAGGGTAAGAAGAATCTAGGAGGATAGAAAAAAAAGAATTTTTCCTCCCTTATAATAGCCACATGGCAACACAGGGTTCTGGGAAACATAAGCTGCCAGTCTTCTCGAGACTTAGGTCCAGGATTGGCACCAGGCTCTCTTCTTTAAAGAATCCCAGGGTCAGGTCAAATTCAAGATTGTGGGAAACAAACACCACTTGTTGATATGGGGAGTGACAAAGAATTGGTAGCCATTTAAAACCTACCACACTCATATTTATCATTAGAAATGCAATCTGCCCTGGCTGGTGAGGCTCAGTGGATTGAGTGCCGGCCTGAGACCCAAAGGGTCATGGGTTTGACTCCCAGTCATGTGGGCCAGGTCCCTAGTAGGGGATGCGTGAGAGGCAACCACACATCTCTCCCTCTTTCTCCTTCCCTTCCCCTGTCTTAAAAAAAAATGCAATTCCCTTCAAATGGACTTGGAAAAACCCAAATTTGGGTGGTAGTAGAGAATATACCTATCTGCATTGTAACTTATCAGCTCTCACCCCAAACTCATACTTTCAGATTTTTCCCAGCTACTTTTGGTCATTTTATTACCAAAGTGCCATTTTTCTGTCCTACTTCTTACCCCAGCACACCCATTGCGGGACCTTCATTCTCCAAGGTAGTGCTATCACAAGGGGGACAATAGGGAGCAAACAGAGGAAAATCAGATCTCTGACAACTGTGTTCCTCCAGTGTCCAGCTTCCACTTCTAAAAGGGGTGCCTCGCCTGTAGCCATCCCTCTCCCTCAGACCGGTTCTCCTGGCAAATTCTGAGGATTGTCCTGTATCCCAGGTTTCCTTTTTCCCACTTCCTTTCTTACACAAGTCCCACTATTTAGACGTATCCAGCTGAGACAGGAAGTCATTTTACATTAGAAAGATCCCCTTACCTCACAGAGAAGCACTTTGCCTTTATCATGCTGAACCTTATTCAACTTTCCCACTCCACAATACTGGCTCGGGGCCTTGTCTTTCACACACAAAAGGCCTATTAATGTGTGCAATGGAAATACAAAAATTGATTTTGTCCTTTTTTGTATTAATTAATAACTTCCACTTTTATCTATCATCAATTTCTATACATGATATATGGTGTATACATGATATATACCCACTCTGTACAGGGCCTAGTGCTAAGTGATGTATATATGGTGATGAATGAAATAATTTGAATATGTTTTACACTTATAACCAGAAAAAATATATGTAGAAGGGGGAAATAGTTAAAACCCTCCATTGATAGAAAAGAAAATTTTGATTTGCCTTCTGTCTAATGAAAGTGCCCATTCTGAAGTCTGATAAAAATTGTTCTTGAAATCCGAAAAGACCGGCATTTGTGCTGCCTGTCACATATCGAACCCAAAAAACAGAGACAGGGATCAAATCTTTACGGGCACTTTATTCAGATGGCCAGCAATCTGAGAAGATGGCAGGTTCGCACCCTAATTCTAATGGACCATCTTACATTTCCTTCCAAGCCAGCCTTTTCATAACAGAGAACAAGGTGGGTGAGGAGTTTTGGAATTCTGGGAAAATTAGATTTAAAAGCTACAGCATTCTTGTTCCAGGCAGTTAGCTGTCCCCCAGTAGGAGTTGTGGGGAGAGGCGGTGGTATCTGTCTCTCCCTGGAACACAATGGCTCCGATGTCTCTAGCTGTGTCCCGGGAGATCAACATCTCTCCCAGGAGTGGTGGGCTGTACCTGCAGTTCCTGAAACAACAGCTTTAGCATATGCATTACCTACTAAAATTTTCCAACTCTTGCATCCCCTATCATTCTTAGCTATCTATCCTGACTCCCTAGCTTTTGAGTCTATCATAATAAATGGCCTGTTGTGTTCCTCTGCCAGTGCATATTCCTACTCAGTGTCAGGCCAGTCTGATTTCCAGAGAGCTTAAAGCTGCATACAGTTGCATGTGGGCACTCTTGCTATTTGCAAAAGCCATTCATTGTTAAGAGATATCCCCATCTCAACACAGAATTAAAGTGAGTAGAAGAAATATTAAAGTTTCTTTTGTAAAAATAAAACCTCTGCCAGAGTTCTCTGCTTGCCTTGGGGAGGATTAGGATTACAGCATGAGGAATGCAAAGAAGGGAAATCAATATCCAGCTTTTGACTTCCAGAGCTGTCTGAAACTGAATAATAGTCTTAAAAGCTGGTCTTTGTCAAGAGAGGAAATGATTTCTAAATTCTTTGAGCCATTATTAACATATCAAGAGCAGAGTCCAGAGGGCAAAATAAAAGTATTAGCCCAGGGAGAGAGAACTCAGGTTAAAAAAAAGTCCCTGCTACAAAGGGGTACGGGAATTGTGCGGTGATGGTATAGAAAGCCACCTTCTGGCCCTGAGGGATTATGGGAAGGAGAAAGGAGACAAAGGTTGTAGGACAGGTAGAGAAAGAAGGCTGTCTCCGGGCTGAAGTATTGGAGGAGGGAAGTCATCAGATCAGTAGGAGGAGATAAAATAGCAAAGGGGCTTCCGTCCTTTCCTCAAGCCAGGTGGGGGATGGGATATCTTGTTCCCCAGGGGTTTGGGAGTGAGATAAACAAGGTTTTCACAGGCCAGGAAAATGGGCACACTTCTGAGGTAGACCTCCAGATTCCTTAAGGTCTTGCAGATATAAAGAACCTAGCTCTCAAAGGCCTTCAGGGGACTGATGAAAGCTGCTGGGATTCAAGCTGTGGAACTTGCCAAAAGATGTCAGTTGGTAGGGCAAGGCAGCGACACCTTGTTGCTGTGAATTCAAGGTGGGATGGGGAGCAGCAATAGTTAGCAGGTAGATTTCTAGACTAAAATGTGTCAACAATAAAAAAGAATTTTAAAAAAAATCCTGAAACTATTCTGTATGACACTGTAACAGTGGATGCATGTCATTAATACTTGTTAGAACTCTTGAAATACACAGCACCAGAAATGGACCCTAACGTCAATTATGAACTTTGGGTGATAATGATGTGTCAGTGTGGGTGCACTGATTGTAATAAATGTACCGCTCTGATGTGGGATGCTGGTAGTGGGGAGGCTGTGCCTATATGAGGGTAAGGACTATAAGGGAAATCTTTGTACTTTCCATTCAGTTTGGCTGCAAATCTAAATGGCTCTAAAAAGTTAAGTTTATTTAAAAAAAAAAAACTAAACTAAACTAAAATGTTTATCTCCCCACGAGAGCTGGGTTTCTTCTTTCCCTCTCTGTCCTCAACATAGCACCGAGTATATTTACTTGACACAGAATATTTTCAGTCAAGTACACCATTAATTAGAAAAGTTAGTGTGCTCTCCCCACCCCTCAAACTGGATGTAAGCCCCATACCCAGTGGGAGGCAAGCTCATGAGGATTCGATCTGTTTTGGAAAATAAAGTTACATGGAACATTTGAGATTTAGTTTGCCTTGAGTTTGCAAGTTTATTCCTCATAAATTCTTCAATAAATACAACAGGCTTCCTAAAGGGATGAATTCTGTGGTTCTCCCAGGATGCAGAAATAGCCACAATTTTTAAAAGAAAAATATTTTTCCCATGTTATTAGCAACCATTATTTCGTTAAAACTCTCTCTTTCTCTTATGCTTTATTTAGAAAGATCTAGAACTGGGAAAACACAAAAGTCAGAAAGATTACTAAGCAACTTCTAGCACCTTACCCTCTGAGGGTCTTTACTCTCAGTAGCTCCGGCCTTTCCGCTTTGTCCAAAGGGAGCTGTTAGAAGCTCTGGCCAAACACTCCGGGGAGAGTGGGCCAGGTGTGTTGGAAGCCACATCTCAGCTGCCTCAGTTCTGTGATCTTTTTACATTCCCATCTGCCTCAGCCTCAGGTAACTGTCCTGCTGAATTACAAAACAATAAATAAATAAAATTCGTCATCTTAGTTTAACAGAGATAGAGTTGGAATTTTTCAAAAAGCGTTTTTAGTAAAAAAAATATTAAGACATAATAAAAAATAGAACTTTTTTTAGATTATAGATTTATTATAGTAGATTTAAAAAATGCCTAGGTAAAGACCACTTCAGGTGCTTTGTCTTCTGGGCATTCAGCCACGGCTCCCTTTTCTTTTTCTTCATTTTGTCAGGGGACTCTTGTCCCAGGTTCAGAAACGTGTCTTGTGATTCTCTCCTTCCTTTAAGCAGTGGTTTACACCTGCAGGATGGGGACAATTTTGCTGCCCAGGTAACATTTGGCAACATCTGGAGACGTCGGTTGTCACAAGTTAGGGAGTGTGGTGCTGCCGGTGCGCAGCAGGTGGAAGCCAGGGGTGCTGCTCAACATTCCACAAGGCGCAGGGCAACCCCCCACCGCAAAGAATTGTCCTGCCCCAAACGCCAGCTGTGCTGTGGTTGAGAAACCCTGCCTGAAAGAGAGGCATGGGGAACAAACTCGTTTCAAGACTTACATCCAATATGACAATTAGTTGCTACAGTCAAAGGATGGTTCTTAATGGGAAAGAGAAATGATCATAATTTTATATTAATTAATTAATCAATCAATTCATTTGCATATCAGATATGTTTTGTTATCTACTATCTGCATGGCATTGTTAAGCACAGACAAGACAGAGAGCCTCTGTCCTTGAAGCGTTTATGGAAAATTACAAAAAAATGTCATTAAACAGAAAATTATACAAATGTATTATTTAATTGTAATTGTGATAATGCCACAAACAAAAACTATGGGCTGATATAACAATATTTTCTCTAGGGAAAATAAGCTCTAAAATCAATAGAATTTTGTTATATTTTCCAAAAATTAAAAATTCAATGAAAAACCCTTGATGTTTTATTCCCTTGAACATTCGTCATGATTGTTTTCAATGACATAATCTCCTTGGTCTTCCTTGGTTTTCCAAAGGAGCACTGTAACTCTTCTTGTTTTCAAAATGTGCATTAAATCTTTTCCAATGTCATAGCCTATTGAAGTGTGTTTGCTGCTGAGCACAAGCCCGACCTTCCCTGTGGCTACCGGAGGGATTTCAGGAAAGGATGGGGTCTCAGGGAAGCCTGGGCTATTCTAAGAGTTAAGACCAAAATAACAGCCTCCAATCTCCAGCTGATGGTCAGCTCCCTTTCTTGACTAAGAAAGCAGATTTTCAGTAAGCAGCAAAACCCCATATTTCACAATTTGAGTCTTTGGTCTTTTCCCAGGGATGTTGACTGGGGAAGACTTCCTTTGGGAAAAGGAATATACTTAAGCTGAGACCTAAAGAATGAAAGTCTCATCAAAGTTGGAGGAGGCAGAGGCAAACATTCCATGAATATGAAGGTCACTTAGCTGTAAGTTTGTATATCAAAATAATCCTTGGATGTGGAAGAAGTACTCACTATGGTCCCTTGCTTCTTTGTTAAGAGTGAAATTCTTTTCTTCAGAGAGATCAAAACCTTACTTTTATGTTTGATCCTGGACGAGTAGTCGTACTTGGGAAAAGGGAGTGCCAGCAGAATTTGTTTTATAATAACTCACTAAATGAGAATCCCCCATTAGCTATCCAGCAAATTTACAACACACAAATGCACGCAGAACAAAGCAGTGGGTATTCTCTACTGACAATGCACAGGTGTGCAGCAAATATTTGTGTAGACCTGCCTGAGTGCCACGCCAAGGCAGACTTCCATTTCCCTTTTGAGGTCAAAGATTCCATGGAGAATCTAATGAGGGTTATGGAATTCTATCCTGATAAAAGCACCAATGCACATCCACCTAGCATGGGGTTTGAGTCCCAAAGTTCACCCATCCCAGGTTAGCACAGCTGCTCTCAAGCTGCGACAATGAAGACGGAAGAACGTGCTGGTGGTGGGAGATATTGTGTCCTGTCTTGGTGGTAATGCATTTGAGGTACATGTGGCAGGATATTCAGGTGGAAATGTCCCAGGAGCCATTTAAAATGCTTCCTGGTTTTGTACAATTTTGTAAGTATGTTTAGATTGAGAGGAAGTGGGTGGGTATGCATCAGTACAATGGGTTGCATCCCTAGAGTCCGAGCTCTCCTATGTCCATATTTAGACATTTTTTTCTTAGAAAAATGTTCATTGTAGAAAATTTTCTTGGGTCTGCCTATTTACAATATGACCCACCCTTCATATTTTTTAGTTCTTGTTCATAATCTCTCCCCATTGCAAAGCCTGATTAAAGAAAAGGCCAGCTATGTGGACTCTGGGGAGCCAGTGAATGAGGAGACACTGAAATGCTGCATGTGATCAAAAGAAATCTTTGAGAAACTGAAAGAAATCTTTGAGAAACTGAGCCACCTGTGCCCCACCTCCTCGCCCTGCTCAAGGGGCTAAACTGCCTTCTGAGAAAGCTGAGTCTGTGAGCTGCCCTGGTTTTCTTTGTGGTTGAGTATGAAGTTTGGGGGCTATAGTATGCTGAAAAGCAGTCCCTAAAGATATCCACATCCTAATCCCTGGAAACTGGTACCTTAATATGGCCAAAAAATGATCTCTGCAAATGTAATGAAGTTAAGGATTTTGAGATGGGGGGCCAGCAGTCCTGGATTTTCAGGATGGGCCTTAAAAGCTGTCTGGAGATTCTTCTAAGAAGCAAGCAGAGGGGGATTTGACACAGACAGAAGAGGGGAAAGGCAGATAGAAGAAGGGACAGAGGTTGCAGTGATGTGGCCACAAGTCAAGGAACACCAGCCGCCACCAGAGCCGAAGGCGGCAAGGATCAGACTCTCTCCTAGAGACTCCTAAGGGTGCACAGCCCTGCTGACACCTTGATTTCAGCCCAGGGACATCTGTTTCAGACTTCTGTCCTCCAGAACTGTGGGAGAAGAAATTCCTGTTGTTTTAAATCACCCAGTTTGTGGTAATTTCTTACAGCAGCCATTGGAAACTAACTGGGGGCAAAACTAAACAATAGAAGAGAAGATGCACTGTCTAGATCAGAGCCTATTTATCTCAGATTTTTTATGAAGGTTTCAGTTTCCTTTCCATTATTAACCCCAAATATTTCTGAATCCATATAAAGCTTCTTTTCTCACTTTGATGTTTGTGCTATAAAGTTCTGTGTCCTACGCAGGCTGAGTAACTGATTCCGATTTAGTAGCACAAAATTCTATTTTGTTAATTTACCTCCTCCTCCCTAAGCTTATGTTTCCTGCCTCCAAGTAATCATTTATTGTTTCGGAACAATCTGTCACTTTCTCTTCCTTTCTTCCTCCACCCCATTGTGCTTGATCTTAAAATAAAAGTTATGTACAATAAACAGCCTCTTCTTTCTGCTCTTGTTATTTCCTTCACTCAGCAAGCTGTAAGGTTCAAAGGCTGCTTGTCCCCAGTGTTTGAGGCCACCCACACACTCGGAAGCGGTCGCCAGCAGCTGACGAGTCAACACAAATGACAATCACAGATGCCTCCATCATTAGTTCCGGAAATTCACTATGGACATGGCTCTGTCATGTAAGAAGAAAAGGAAAATGAAATTTCATGACAAATATTTTTAAACTGAGAAGTGGGAAATAGATTGGGTCAGATGATTATTTTAAAATAACCAGTGGTGACAGTGGGAACTCAGAACAAACCTATATCAGAGAATTTGGAAAATCAAAACAAGCCACATGAAATCCTTTTGCACGGAAGACCTCCTAGTGCCTCCGGGAGAAATCGTATAGCGAGGACTCTATGGAGACTGACAAGAGATGGGGCACCAGGAACTCAGGGGAGAGGACCGTGCTGCAGGGGGTCAGCAAACTGGCCCACAGATCAAATGTGTCCCACCACCTGCTTTTGTTAAGAAAGTATTATTGGAACACAGCCATGTCTGCTCATTTACATATTGTTTACAGCTACTTTTGCAATGGCGGAGCTTTGTAGCTGTGGCAGAGACTGTATGGCACATAAAGCCTAAATATTTAGTATTTTGTCCTTTACAAAATAAAAAACATGCCCATGCCTGTTATAATGAAACTGTAGGAGCAGCTCTGGGTTTAAAGAGTAAGCTCTAACAATGAGAAATACCAAGAATTACCAAGGGTATTAGTTTCTTAGGGCTGCTCTAACAAATTATTGGAAACTGGGTGGCTTACACAGCAGAAGTCTGTTCTCTTATAGGTGTGGAGGCCAGAAGTCCAAAATCAAGGTGTTCTGCATGAGAATTGATTCCACACCCCTCTCCTAGCTTCTGGAGGCTGCCAGTGATGCTTGGCATTCCTTGGCTTGTGGCTATGATTTCGTTCTCTGTCTCCATCTCCACATTGTCTTCTCCCCATGTCTTCTCCATTTCTGACTCTCAGAAAAAGACATCATCTGGAGGTTCCTAACAATTAATTACATCTGCAAAGAACCTTTTTCCGGATAAAGTCACATTCATGGGCACTGGGGATTAAGATTGAGCATTCCGTTTGAGGGGACACAAGTCGATTCACTGCACCAACAAAACAAGTATTAGCCACTCTGGGGGAAAAGGCGGCAGCCTCATGGGCTTGGAGATTGCTATAAACATCACTTGCCCACTCTTTTTTAAAATAGTTTATTTTTTATTGTATTTTTACCCATTACCACTTATCCCCCTTATACCCTCTTCCACCTCCACTCATCCCCTTCCTTCCTACAACCACCATCTTACCCACTCTTGCATGTGGCCTGAGTAGACAGTGATTATATAAATATTTAATTAATTTTCACATATAATTGTACACGTTAAGAAATATATTCAATTCGCAGACAACCCTGAACTTTAATCCTATAATTTTTTTAGGATTTTTCTTTCCTTATTCAATTTTGTGCCCCTTAATTTTATGGTCGACATGTAGGGAATGTGGGGGATTTAAGCCAGAGTGGTCCTAAAAGCAGCAAAGGGAACAGAAGACAGACAGCACTAGAGGAGAAGCTCAGGACCAGAAAAACTGGTTCCTGCACTGCTGACTCTGACCACCAAGCTGAGGCATTTTAGGAAGGTGTCATCAGCGGGGAGCGAATCCAGTGAATCCTCTCACATCTGCACGAATCTCTTTTGTGAGAGAGGGTTGTTTTTTTAACCTGTGACTCAAAAACAAGCAGGTGTTGCTGCGCTCCGTGTGTCTCATCTTGCCCTTTGTTTTATTCTCTTTCCCAGATTCCGGACTAACATTTAGCAGACAAAACCTGGGGGGAAAGGAGCACTGCTCATATTTCTTTTGGGATTCTTTCTTTGCCCCTCCCTCAAAATATGTATCATTCTGCCCGGAATTTACAAATGGGGGTAGGAAGGGAGGGGGGGAATGCACAATCAAGTTGATAGTCTTTTGGAGGAGTGTCTGAGGAGAAGTGACAGTTTTCTCCTAGGGATTGTCCTTGATTGGCAGTAAAACCAAGCAGTAGAGACAGAATCAGGGAAATCAGGACTGTTCTCCCAGGAATGGGAAATGACCCTACCTTAAGGGTGTGCTGCCAGTGGGGCCTCTGGGCATGGGAGACGAGAGAGCAAACATTAGGTGCCAGCAAGGAATTCCCCGTGTCAATGTCTTCCTGCTTGAAATACTAGAACCGGCTCTGTTTTCCTGGGTGATCTTTGTCTATTACCTCCAGGATCTGGGACAAATCAAGGGTCCATGCTCTCTTGTAAATTTTAGATATCTTCTAAGGATTCACACTGATGGCATTCTGGTTTCTTTATTTTTTTCCTTGTACATGACAAAGTTTCCTAAGTTCCTTAATTGTGACTTGCATTTCCTAAGCTGTCCAAGCCTAAGTTAAAAAGAAGTTATAACAATTATTCTGAAAACATACTTGTATATAGCACTTCTCTGAATGTACTCCAGGGGAGGTAAAACTTTTTCTCTTCCCTTTTATGGTTTCTGGTTAGGACTGATATAAAGCAGATTTGATAGGAGAAAACATACAAATTTTATTTACACGTACATAGGAGCCCTCACAAGAAGAAGGAAGACTCAAAGAAGTAATTAGGTGTAAGTGTTTATATACTGGGTGTATATTCTATACATTGACATACAGGGAAAAGTAACTGTATTAGAAATTAAAACTGAGAACTTTAAAAAGATTTCTGTGCTAAATCACTTTAACAATGATAAACCTATGTTAACATACATAATTTTTTATGCAAAATAACTATTTTCAAATTTTTTAAGAAAAATCATAAAAACAGAAATATGTGCTTTTAATGTATCAACCTCAGTGGCCTCCAGTGAATCCTGCTCTCTTTTGCATAAAGATACCCAGAAGATGAGAGAGTGTGTTAATCAAATCTATTTGTGGCCTATTTCACTAATAAAAAACATTAGCTTGTCATACTTCCTAAAACTAGAAGGGTCTGCAATATGTTGCATCAATTTCCAAATAAATAATTAACTAATTAAATATGTGAGGAGAGGCTAAAGGAAGCTAAGAATTATTTTAACAAAGATGCTTTGTGCAGATTTCTCAGTTTCAGCACCCTGGCTTAGGTGATACGATGTTTCTTTGTTGTGGCACAAGGAGGGCGTCTTTCCCATGGAAATTTTCTGTCTTGCTTTTAGGGAAAAAAGGAAGGTCAGAGTGCCCTTCTGGTACCTGCTGTTTTGCAAGTAACTTTAACTCAAGATAAGTGATATGCCAAGCAGCACATAATGTAATGGCATGTCCTGAACTCCTTCAGTAGCCATCTATTCTGCTGGAACAAAAGTCTCTTTCAAACTTTTTAAATAAAATTTCAGTACATTGTAATTCACCGGCTAATGCAGAGGCTTGGGAGTCAGACCTGGGTTTCTTATCCCAATTCCACTACTTGCTAAGTAGCTTGCTACTTGTTGACTTCCCTAAGCCTCCTTTCCCAATATACCTTTATGGTGGGGATAAAAACATACCTACTGTGCAGAAAGGAGTTTTAGCAAGCCTGAGACAGCCATCATAAGAAAGGTCTGATTATAAGGTGGCCATTGGCTGGTGTCTGGGAACAAATTTTGGGAGGTTTCCCACCGTTCCCTAAAGATAAGCGAGGTTCACCAGTCCTAAACTGTCTGTAAAACAATGTGGTTCATGCTGAACACCTGTTTTCCTTTTGAGAGTTTGTAATTTTGGCATATGCTTGGCAGGGAGTGCTAACAAGACCAGCCTCCAGTAAAAACCCTGGGCACTGAGTCTCTACTGTGCTTTCCTAGTAGACACCATTTCCCAAGTATCACGAGTTGTTGGAGGAGTTAAGTGCCTCCTGTGTGATTTAGGACTCTTGGAAGTTTGTACCTGGCTTCCTCCAGATTTTGCCCCATGTTCCTTTTCTCTTTGCTGATTTTGCTTTGTTATCTCTTTATCACAACTGATCTTAGCCTTGAATAAGACGGTCCCATGTGTCCTCCTAGTGAGTCAATGAAACACTGTTGAAGGGCTGAGGCAAGGTAGTTTTGAGGACTCACAGACTGGGTGGTTTATAAACATTGCAAATTTATTTCTCACAGCTCTGGAAGCTGGGAATCCAAGGTTAAGGCACCAGCACTTCTGGTGAAGTCCCTCTTCCTGGTTCATAGCTGGCACCTTCTTACTAAGTCCCCACGTGGTGGAAGGCACTAGGAAGCTCTGTGATTTCTGTATTGGGCACAACTCCCATTCATGAGGGTTCCTTCAATATTTAGACAGCTTCCAAAGGTCCCGTCTCCCAATATTATCACCTTTGGGGGTTAGCGAACTCCCAGGAAAACTTCCTGGGCTCCGGTTTCTCTTCTCCTCTCCCTGCTTATCTCCCTGTCCTTTGTCAGAAAGGTCCAGGACCCACCTGGTGGGAGGGACAGAAAGCCTTATTGATCAAATCAGAATTCTCTTTGGTACATGGGGAGAAGGGAATGACAGGGAACCTCCATATATTATTTTTATCCTGATGCTCATCCGAATCAGAGTTGTCAACTTCAAAGATGTCACCTTGAGGTGCTCCATCTTTTATCACCAATGTCCCAAACCTTTTGGGATATTCATTTCTGAAACTGACTTACAAACCACTCCAGAGAATATCCACTGTATCCCTTTATGATCAATTTCCCTAGAATATACCTTCCACCTCACACCCATGTGACTTTCAGGATGTACCTCTTTAATTGTCACAGCCCTCCATTGTTCTGAGCTAAGAGAGAACTGACCGGTTTAATGGGTCTCAGACGACAATGGGTTCATTCTGTGGAGTACTGGTGACAATCAACAATGCCTAGGGATCCCTGGCCACCAGCATAGTTAGGTGCAAGAGACGAATGGGAGAGGAAAGGAGAAAAGAAAATATATATACAGAAGAGCAAAACAATGAGGGTAAAACAGAGAAGGCAAAATCGAAGAGAGGAAGGAATAAAAAATTATGTACTGTTGAAAGCAGAAAAACAGTTATGACTCAGATTCTCTAATCTCTGAATATAGTTAAATCTGTTACTCTCGTTCATAGAAGGTCCCCAGACGCCTGCTGAAAGGCTGGGGGTGGGATGGGAGGAGGAGGTGGAAGGGTGTGGAGAGGGTGTGAAGAGGGACTGCCCAGAGGCACGAGTTTGGGGTTTTATTATCCATTAAAAAGTTGCTCTGTCCAATGATTAAACTTTGATAAAAGAAAGTTGGGTTATGAGGCAAGCTGCTCAATCTATCAATGAGGAAATTAGCATGTCCTTTCTTTTCAAAGCCATTACCTGGTGTGTGACAGTTGACTATAATAGAATTAATTGTCATATCACAAATGGTAGATTAAGGGACAAATGAGTGAACTAAGTGGGTGGACAGGCCTATTATAACTGAGAATACAGTTTGATTAATAGAAGGAAAGGCTGAGGAACAAAAAAAATAAAGGGAAAGGACTACTTTTTTAAAAGATAGAGAGAAAATTTGATGTGGATAACTTAAAAAAAAGGTCGTAAACAATGTATGTACTAATATAAAACGAAAAAATATCCATGTTCACTTTCTACTCATTCTCACTTCTAAATTTCTCTGATATACGCAAAAATCACTCCTACACATGGCTGCCGTGTGTGTGAGTGTGTGTACATAAAACAATTCATTTAAATTACTGGGGTTAAGTAGCTAACACTTTTCACACTGTACATTTGCTTCCAGAGTGTAAAATAAGTTAGATGACTAATGATGGACCCAGAAATTACTACTGAATAATTTTTACATTTACCTCTAACACAATTTTTAATTATATTTTTCCCATTATCATTTAACCCCCTTACATCCCCTCCCCCATTATCCCCACACTGTTGTCCATGTCCATGAGTCCTTTTTCCTCGATCCCTCCACTCCCTCACCTCCCCTCAACCAATAACTGTCATCTGCTCTCTATCTATGAGTCTGTCTCTATTTCACTTGTTAGTTCAGTTTGTTCATTAGATTCCACATATGAGTGAAATCACATATTTGTGTTTCTCTGACTGGCTTATTTCACTTAGCATAATGTTCTCCAAGCCCACCATGCTGTTGCAAAGGGTAAAAATTTCTTCTTTTTTAGAGATGAGTAGCATTCCATTGAGTAAATGTCCCATATTTGTGTTATTCACTCATCTACTGATGGACACTTGGGCTGCTTCCATATCTTGGTGATTGTAAATAAGGCTGCAATGAACATAGGGGTGCTTATGCTCTATCAAATTAGTGTTTTGGGTTTATTTGGATATATTCCCAGAAGTTGTGTGCCTGTGTCAAAAGCCAGATCTATTTTTAATTTTTTGTGGCATCTCCATACTGTTTTCCACAGTGGTTGCACCACTGTGCATTCTCACTAACAGTGCACTGGGGTTAACTTTTCCCCACATCCTCGACAGCACTTGTTTGTTGATTTACTGATAATAGCCATTCTAACAGGTGTGAGGTGATATCTTATTGTGGTTTTAATTTACAAAAACATATTGTAAACATGTATAAAATCCTGTTGAAATCTTTTCATCTTTTCCATGATGGAAACCCAGAAACAAGCTGCCTGAGGAATTGCTCTGAATGTTTTGGCATTATGAACCCTATTATTTGATTTTTCAAAGACAGACAGACTTTGCTGTTGAATCGGGAATATTGTAGTCCCTAAGAGAAATCAAGAGATTACTTATTATTTATTAGCAAGTGTGTCTTATTAATATACTCAACATTTTATTATAAGAAATTTATTTTTGAGGCTAATCAGGGTCACTTGGCAAAAGGAGGTTTTGTAAAAAAGTGGTAATATAATCAAATGATAATTTTTAAAAATTGTTCTCAAGTAGATAACATGTTAGTATTTCTTTTATTAATCAATTGGATATCTTAGGAATACAAAAAAATTTCAAAAGGCTGATACATATATTAAAATGTTTGTTATTGGTTCTTATTTTATAAAATAAAAATTTCTACTAAAACCACTAATAAGAAAATTAAATTTTATACTTTTATCATCTTGGTTCCTTGGCACTTAGTTTTGTTGGGATAATCTAACATAGTTTAAGATCTTGACTGCAGATTAAAAGTATCTGAGGAATTTAAAAAATATCCCAATGCCCAGGCAGCAGCCCAGCCCAGTAAATCAGAATCTCTCCAAGGTGGAACACAGTCTTTTCTAAAGCATCTTAGGTGAACCAGTGTGCCATTAAAATTGTGATCCATCCTATTTAAGCCATCCCTGATGGAGCCTCACTTTAATCATTGCCTCTAACAGAATCACTCTTCCTCTGAAATGAAAGGGGAAGACATTGCAAATTGTATTGTTGCAAGATAGGTCTGTGTGTCATTGTATTTCCACCTTCAGTACCTGGTAGGGCTCAATAGTTCAATGACTTAATGCACATATTTCCACATGGAGCCACGGAAGAAAGTTGCTACCACGTAAAGATGGCAGATTCCTCCAGAGCACACAGAGGGATGCTGTGACTCATTTAGTTACATTACACAGCTCTGAGTCACCTGGCACCTGGCCAGTCAAAAGTTTCAGAACTTGATGTTTCAGATCCTTATCCAATAGACATTTTTATCCTTGGAGCTGGGACTGAAGGTGCTTCTGACTGAATCAGTGCAGGGCTTCTCTTCGGGAAGCGGTGGGCAGCACTGCCGCTCCCCACTTACGGGACCATATGTTACACGAGCAGGACACATGGAATGTGAGCCACGCATTATTTCCGTCTCCCGCCATCACTTTAAGTTCAACTTAGTGGAGATAGATTTCTCTTATTCATGGATAAAATCTGGTATCACTCTCAGTGTTAATCACTTTTAGTGGTAAAAACAGTCTCATTTTGGAAACTGAATACATTCAGTCTCACATAATAATCAAAAATCCAAACTCAAAGTCAAGGTGGAGCCACCGCCCTTCCTCCAGCCCTGGGCTGCTTCATGAGCCTGCAGTGGGGAGGGAGTCTGGGGTCCTTCCATTCTCTCCTTTCTCCCAGCTCATCTGAGCTACCTGTGATTTCTCTCTCACTGGGCCTGAAGTAGGGAGAGAGAGAAAAGAAGGGAAAATTATGTTTGTCACTTGGTTGAACTGGGCAATGGTTAAAACTGGAATCCTGGGATGGGGTCAGCAGGTAGTTGCAGGTGATTTTTTTTTTCCTCATAGGGGAATTTCTTGGGTTTGTCAGAGGTTTCTTGCTCAGTTCGTTGCTGTTGCATCTCCTTGACCTGGGAGGATCGATCTGGCCAGTGTAACACTTCTTCACTCTGAGATACACCACTAAAAGAGCTCACCCCCGAGGCCTGCATGCCACTCCAGGCAGCCCTGTAGACTGCGAAGACCCCACATCACTCTTCTCCTGGGCCCACAATGGTCCATTCTGCACTCATGCATTCCTCAGTCTGGGGTCAGGTCATCTCTATGCAGCAACACCCTCCTGGCTTCACATGGGGGTAGTTGCCTTTAGGTTTCCAAGGTGAGAGTCAGATACCATTCATAATCCACTTGACCATCCTCAGGTCTGAGTGAGGAACCAGTCCTCTTTGTTCCTTGACTGCAGGGGGCACTGCAATGTTCTCCAAGGGTTTCCCTTGAAGCCCCATTTCAAGATCCACCTCCACTGTCTAGGCGGTACACCTCTAGTGTCTTAGGTCAGTCTCCCTAGAGGCAAAGCCTAAAATGGAGATTCTTGTTGAAGTAATTTATTGAGGATATATTCCCATTAGAAGAAGAGTGAGGAAAAAGGATAAAGCTGGGGGAGAGGGTGAAGCTAAGCAAGAACAAGACTCTTGCTAGAGACTAGCTTCAATCTTATCCCGGGGAAAAAGCCCTGTGGCTCAAAGTGCATCACAAAGATAGTCCCATCTTGAAAAAAGGAGTTCAGTTTATAACCTTCTGCTAGTTGGACAGAGGTTTCTGGGGTGCTTGGGGTGTGTGTGTGTGTAGCCTATAGGTATTATCTGGCTGAGGGCAATTCTACAAAGAAGGGGGCAGCTGAGTGTTATGGGTGGGGAAGGGGCTGGGCCAGTTGGTCAAGGGGATCTGAAAGGGCTTTAGACATATCTACTACACCCACCCTATACCCTCTGTCTAAAGATATTTTTTTCCCCAATCTTGTCTTGATCTCTTGATGCAAGGATTGTGGAACAGATTCTTGGAGACATTTCCTTTTAAATTACTAATTGGAAGGGGAGTGTGTGTCTCACTTGTATCTGACATCTATCACCTGCTCCCACAATTGAAAAAAAGGCAGGAAGAGTTTCATTTGATCATTCTCTTATCCCAAGGAGTGTTCAGGTGTTTGTTTAACAACAGAGACCACAAAGCTCAATACCTTCACCCTGCAGTACAGAGCCCAGAAAGATGAGTGAACTCAGAACCATGTCTAGTTGCTTCCCTAGTAGCTATGATGGACTTGTATTCTTCATATCCTTTCTCTCCATAAACCCCACTTGAGATATGGCTGGTGAGAGAAGGGTGCATTCTCTGTCTACAAAATCAAACACAGCCAACTGGAACAAACCCATGAATTTTTCAGAAAAAAGCAAGTAAATTGACTACCATGCCACAGAGAGTGACTGTTAAGAGTATCCACAACCACTCTAAAGGTAGAATAGCTAATTTTGCATATCTTACTGAGATGTTCAGGAGCTGCAAGGAGAGTAGACAGGAGAGATTGTGACTCAGTGTGGCGGTATAGAACCAATATCCCAAAGAAGCCCCGAGTCGGGAGGGAACTGAGGGAAACTCACTCCACAGAAAGGCTGGAGTTAATCAGGGGTGAGGAGTAATACAGGGAGCTGACGGAATCAGCTGGTTTCCCATGCCCACTTCCTTCTTTTTCTCCCGTGTTATACAACTTCCTGATTCTTACTAAAAAGATAGGAAATCGTTCATGACCCATTCCCGTCCAGGGTTCTCTCTTCAATGAATCACAAGAATGTTGGAGCTGGAAAGAGCCCTGGGCTTTATCTTAAAAAGTGTCTTCTTTTCACAGATAAGAAACTGAGGCACAGAGAGGTTATTATGAAGCACTTGCAGACTAGCAATTCACAGGCCCAACCTGGCCTGCAGTTTTAGTTAGAATATGAATGAGCTGTAAGGATTGACAAAACAAATTTCTCTCTCTCTCTCTCTCTCTCTCTCTCTCTCACACACACACACACACACACACACACACACACACCTTGTTTTGGAAAACTGGAGACCACCAGGTCAATAAGATGTGGAAATTGGGAAGAGTATCATGACACAGTTTTGTTGCAAACCACAGTTGACTTGTAAAATTTTGACAAGAATTAACAAGGCCTCGGACACAGAGCTAGGAGTCAGGAGTAAGATTCCAAGGTAGAACTGAATCTCGAATCTTGAAAGAAGAGCTGTAGTATCAGGAGAGATCTGAGGTCAGAGGAATAGTCCTAGGACTCAGTTACATTGAGTGAGCTGGGATCTGACGTCAGAGCAGACCTGGGAGGTGGCTGACTTGTTGCAGAGCCACATGGGCTCTGTAAGTCCCTCCTTGCTGAGCTCCTAGAGCTTGGGATGGGGCTCAAAGGGGTCAGTTCGCTGAGAGCTTAGTGTGGAGAGAGGAGTGTCTCAGGGTCAGGCAACCAAGTCAGTGATACATTCCCAGCCAGCCCCCTGTGCCAGGCATCCCACTTACTATATCTCATTCACCTACAAACTCAAATCTTCATATCATTAGAAATTCAACTCTGCCCCGAATCTTCACTGTGTCTCTTTTCAAATTTATAAATACAAAAAAATGGAACAAAACAAAGGGAAAATTCTGAGAGCTCTTCAGCTTGCAGCAGGTGGAAAATGAGCCCGCAGTGCTGTCAAGTATCATGTGAAACAACAATGGCGCTTGTCAGCTGTTACTTTTAGCGGGCCTTGGGTTCGATGAAACAGCCCTGTTGTAAAAGGGGGTAAAATAAGTGACAGCTATGGAGACAGATGGTGGGAGACTTGTCTTTGTACCTATAGATACAGAGTTTTACTGAAATATCTTTAAAGGTGACTGCCTTTAAATTTTGCCTCAACGGAGCTGGCTCTAGTTTCTAGAACATGTTGTTTTTGTTGTTGTTGCTGTTAAACTGCAGAAAAGATAAATCATTTGATTTGGGCACAAAATAACAAAAAGTTCAGCTAGGCGGAATGCATAATAATTACCAATGTTTTCTGAGTCTTTGCTAAGGGCCAGGTGTCACGCTAGCTGCTTTATGCTTCGGTTAATTCTCACAACACTATTATTATCTCTATTTGCGTGTGAGGAAACTGAGGCTTAGAAAAATGAAGTAAGTTCCCCACATCCACACCACAGGTGAGAGGTAAAACCTGATTTAAAGCAGCCTGGCCAGTCCCTAGAGGCAAAGTGTGTTAAGTTCTCTCCAGCGGTGCAAGCCCTGACAAGGCCACCTGCTACTTGGCTGCCCCAGCATCCAATACCAAAGAATTCCAGTCTACCAGAGTAGTTGATATGTGGCACTGATGGTCTCAACTAATGACTTCCCTGTGCACATGCCCTTCCCGGTGAGACTTGTAATTATAACCATGAGGGCAACCAGGCAGGCATAAAAATGGCTAATATTTAGTCAGTGCTTACTATGTATTAAGCACTGTTGTAAGCCCTTTATGTGAACCCTGGCATTTATTTGGTTACTCAGTTATTTGTTTGCTAATAAATTGGTTATATGGAATTAATAGTAGTTTCCATGTAATATAAATACAGATATAGATATATAAAAATATATACAGGTTGGGGCAAAAGTAGGTTTACAGTTGTTCATATGGAAAATAATACAATAATTAATACATAATAGTACAAAAATAAACTGTTTTGTGTACTCACAACCACAAACCTACTTTTGCCTCATCTTGTATCATACAAATACATATAAAAAGCTTAAGTACCATTAAAACACTCCTTAACCCATACTATCTTAACATGAATGTGCTAGTTTGAGTTTGAGGTCCTGTGAGTAGAGAGTCATTTCGTAAAGCAAGAATAAGAGCACAGAGATAACTTTTACACTGGGCAATTCTGAACTAGGTGACAGTTAGGCTATCCTTCTCTGTGTCCCTTGTGCTCTGATCTCCGCCCTTGCCCGACGTCCTCGTTTGGCCCGCCCAGGCCCTCCAGGGCGATAACTCCACAGGATTTATCAAACTCCTTCACCGTGCCATTTGATTCAAACCTCGACATCAATCAAAATATGCTTTGCTCACTGTAGAAATTTCTGATAGCTATTTGGAGCAATATAGTCATCTCTACTCAGGAATTTGTCGAGAGAAAGAGAACGGTCCCAGCAGTTGCGAGGGAGGGGCGCGGTACTCTGACCTAGGCAGCTGTCAGTCCTGGAGCTGCTTCTTCTGTCCCTCCCTTGGCCCCGCCTTTAACCACAGCTTCTGAATGCAAGATACCCTAAAGGTACCACCTTTTTTTTTTTTTTTAGCTGCAGTCTCTGTGGTAGTATCAGTGGAAACTTTGGAGGTAGGAAGTCGTGATCTTCGTATTTATAAGTCACATTGTCTGATATGCAGTAAAAACATGGAAAACTTTAAACATTGGTAGACTTCCACCCAGCAATTGTTTCACACTCCCGAGTTCTTCTTTAAACAGTAAATAAATAAGCACATAAGAATGTTTGTCCAAAAAGGCTCCGCTGTACTTCAAGCACTTGTCTCTGAGAACGTGAGTCAGCTAGTCTGCTGCTCTGTGCGTCCCACCCTTCCCCACGCAGCTTTTAGGGCTCCGGAAACGCTCATATCGGAAAGCCCACGCAGGACTTCCAGGCCACTGCCGTGGTGGATGACGCCTTCAAGGAGGTGGAGCTTTCAGACTACAGAGGGAAATACGTGGTCCTCTTTTTCTACCCATTGGATTTCACTTTTGTGTGCCCCACGGAGATCATAACTTTCAAAGAGCATGCAAGGACTTCCGCAAGCTGGGCTGAGAGGTGCTGGGGGTCTCTGTAGACTCGCAGTTCACCCACGTGGCTTGGATTAACAACGCCCCCTCCCCCGGAAGGGGGAGGCTTGGGCCCTCTGAATATCCCCCGGCTGGCTGATGTAACCAGAAGCTTGTCCCATGATTATGGCGTTCTGAAGAAAGATGAGGGTTTGCCTACAGGGACCTCTTTATCATCAATAGCAAGGGTGTCCTTCCCCAGATCACCATCAATGATTTGCTTGTGGGGCACTCCGTGGATGAGACTCTCCGGCTGGTCCAGGCCTTTCAGTACACAGATGAGCATGGGGATGTCTGTCCCGCTGGCTGGAAGCCAGGCAGTGACACCATCAAGCCCAGCATGGATGACAGCAAGGAATACTTCTCCAAACACAACTAAGCTGACAAACAGGCACCAAGCTTGGGCTCTTGGCCCCTACCTGGGTGCCCCGTGCTGGCCCAGGAAAGGCCAGATCTGGGTGCCCCTTCCTATTCCACAGTCTGTGACCCTAAAGGGCTAGTCCTGGGCCTTTCCATATTCCGAGCTGAGTTGTAAATAGTGACCCATCCCTGGAGCCGCCCAACCAGGCACAGGCCTAGAGGTGACCAGTAAAGTATTCTGGACAGAAAAAAAAAGAATGTTTGCCCAAGTGTTTTTTAAAATATGGGAAAAAGGCAATGACCTGATTTTCCAAAATAGAAGATCACTGGAGATTTTCCCAAAGTGTGTTATTTATAAAATAAATTTTTAAAAATTGTCTTTAGAGGCTGGAGGGGAAGTTAAGGAATATTTCTTAAGTAACATGAAACAGTTTTGATGGGGCTTTGCTGTTTGTTTATAGTACTTGGGAGTCCTGGCTTACCAAGGTCAGGGCCAAGGGCAGGGGCAGAGGCAGTCCTCCCTAGGTGCAGGTGATAAAGGGCACACTTTCTGTAGAGCATTTAATAAGAAGAGTAATTTAAATAATAAATTCAAAAGATTGGCCTGCTTTTTGTTATCACATGCTGGCAATTTTAAGGAATACCAATGAGAAAGTGTTCTTCCCTGAAAAAATATTTTGTTCATTTAAATAATTGCTGTGGTTAGTCTGGAGTTTGAATAAATATATTTAAGCTTCACATTAGTATATTTTGTTCTTATCCTTTAATGAAC